>CM059370.1:1248680-1873020 GCA_030370435.1 Auanema freiburgensis | reverse complement strand
AAACGAAGACAATCCACCTGCTAGTTCTGCTCCTGGGCTGACTTCCAACGATAGTGAAGATATAAACGAAGCTGGCCGAGCGGATAGATTAGAGAATAATTCGTTGGATACAGATCAGAAGTTATCAGAAACCGTAGCCAAATTGAGCACTGAAGAAAATGGTGAACCTGCTGAAGAAACATCAAAAGAAGTACCGCCGCCTGGAAATGATGCGGAAACGGAAACGGGTGCCGAAGATGTGAATGGCTATACTGCGCATGAAGAAACATATGATCCTAATGCTTATCCAGGTTTCTATCCTAGAATGCTCGCTTAATACCATGGAATTTAAGGTTACATATGGAATTACGAGACACAACAATGGGACGTCGATCCAAATTATGTTCCTGCCGAAGGATATGAAGGGTTAGTAGTCCAATTTAATATTACTTAATCGTATATATTCAGTCAATCCGATCAACAATACTATCAGGATAATAATGAATATAGCCAATACTATGCCGGATATGATCAGGCGACATACGATCAAGCTCCTTCCACTCAATATGACTACACCACAGCTGCTTACCATGTTGGTTACGATCAGGCTACTGATTCATACGGAAACACTTATAATTCAAATTCTGGTCCAAACTATGATTATACGAACTATAACCAAACTGAGTATAATCAAGCAGCCTATGATGGCGCAGCATATAAAGAAGGAGCGTTTGATAAGGACACTCAACAACAACAAGAAGGATATGATCCATCAGCATACAGCTCAACCGCTCAAGAATATGACGATTCGGCTTACAATGCTACCAATCAAGGATATGATCCATCAGCGTACAATCAATCAGCATATGATTCGAGCGGACAGACATACGATCAAGCAGCCTACAATGGATATGACTCGAACTATCAAAACAATTACGATCAAAGTGCATCTGCGCACTATGGAGAGTACGATCAATCTGGTTACGCTCAAACGAACTATGATAATACCAGCTATAATCAATCTACCTATGAGCAGTCTTCATATGGTACTGATTATCCTCCATCTGTAACAGCTGAAACTGGAGTAGGTTCATCAGAAGCACCAAAAACAAATTACGAGGAATATAACAACCATCCTTCTTATGCTAGTAACTCATATGATTATTCCAGTCAGCAAAACGAAGGTTTTTTAAATATGAGTGCATATAAATATGAAATTGTTCAGATTATCACCAAAACACTGGAAGTGCACAAATACCACCAGAACGTCCTCAACCACCTCCATTTACAGTACCAGATTTTGTAGCGCCTAGGTTTTGCTTATCGTTTTGGTGAAAATTCAATATACTATTTCAGCTGGAATGAGGAACCATTACGCGAGGTTGTTGCTGAAACCAGTACACCAGAAAAGAAAGAGCCGGCTCGACCACCACCACCTTCAAGACCTGCACCTCCAAAATCGTCTGCCAAGATTGAAGAAGCTCCTAAAGAAGGTAGACTAATCGTATAACTTCAAGCAAGATCAACATATTGATGCAGAAGCATCTACTCATGCAGCACCTCCACGACCTCCCCCAGCAGTCAAGGGGCCTCCACCTCGTCCTCAAGCTCCACATCCTGCAAATATCCCTGAGAAGGAAGAAGATGCGTGGACAGCTTTCAAGAAAATGACAGAAAAGGTTTCAATTACAAATGATCTTATTCAGTGGTATTCTTCACAGGTGAACAATGTGGTAAAAAGCACAGAGGAGCAGTTGAAAACTCTCAGTGAAACTACTGCTGCAAATGACATCAAGGATGAGAGTTATCTTGCTGAAGTTGGGTAAGTCACGAATTTCTGTTTTTCTTCTTTGATTCTGAGTGTTTCAGAGGAGAACAAGGTTATGTTCACAATGGTACTCAGAGAGAGATTCAAAAGAGGCTTGAGGAACAGAAGAATGCAAAAACGTTGAAGAAGAAGTTGAAACAACAAGGTTTGAAATCATTGAATTATTTAAAATACAAGTTTTAGGTAAAAAAGTTGCATCTCCCACCTTCGATCCTGATGAGGAAGACAACATGGACAGAGCAGCACAAGAATTAGCTGCAAAGCTTGCTGCAAAAATGAATTTAGAGGTGTATCCTTATAAAATACCAAACCTCAGTTTAACATGATTACAGTTGAGCGCACCAAGTATCCCTCCAGCTCCAAAGAAACAATCACATACCAAGGAAGATGAAAATGTTAAGAAAGAGGGAAGAGATGAGCAGAAACCTGTCTCCGAAAACGAGTGAGTCTTAAAGATCTGAAGGTTCATATTTTTTCGCTTCTTCAAGAGAGTCAGAAGAAGAAAGCACGGAAGAAATACCGCCTAATGCTGCAACCAACACTGTTGAAGCTACTGAAAACGATGAAAAGTAAAGTTGTTTAAGTACTAGTATACTTCAATTTTGAATACAGTGCCAATGATTCGGCTCCGGTCAATGTAGGATGGGATGATTTTGGAGCTGCACTCCCACCCAGTGAAAGTGGATTTTTCAGCAACAAAGAAATTGTTGAAAAACCAAAAGAAAATGAAATCGATCCTTTTGCTCCACCTGATAGAAGCCTGATTGATGAGGTGACCATAATAAAAACCATAGAAAACATGCAACATGAATAATCTAAGACATACGATCCGTTTGCTGTGGATGCAGTAGAGGACATCGTAGCTGCAGCTAAAGCGAAAGCAGTTGAGGTGCAGAAACAGTGCAGTGAAAAGGATGATGTTGACTTCTATGCTCCTGGGAGGTTTGTTTGGAATACGATGTCTTAAAATGTTTATATCTTCTAGACAGTCTCGGTTGTCCAGCCCGACTCCAGAAGGGGGAAGCCCAGTCAGTCACAGGCCAGATGGATTTGAAGACAACTTCAAATGCAATGTGAGCATGTGGTTTTTCTTATGATATCTTGATTCGAAATGTCAGACTGGAGATGACGGGACCCCTACACCCCTCTACGATGAAGATGATTCTCAGCCTTTGGAAGACTTCCTTCCCAAACATGATAGTGATGGATGGGAGCTTATGGTCAGGTATGTACCTAGCTGTGTGGTAATAAACTCAGTGAACATTTATCATATAGACATCCTATCAAGAAAAAATCTTTCATGGCGGAGAGATGTTGGAAGCCTTGCTTCGTAAAACTTGAAGGAAACGTTTTAATTCTATTCAACAACAGAAGTGACACGAAACCTCTTCAAGTAATATACTCAAATTTTAAATTTTTGAATTTATGCTTCAGGAGCTACACTTGCAAGCTACATATTCGCTCTCAGATACCACTTTACAAGCATATGACATTTATGGTAAAATTCATACTGTGAAGCTCCAGCTTGTTCAGTATAGGGAAAAAGTAGGAATCAGACCAGGTTGGTGTACAGAAATTGTTATTTTTGTCAAAACAAAAGTTCCAGGTCAAATTTCAAGATTAGTCGAGGGGCATGTTACCAAGTATGGTTTGCCTCTAGAGCATTCTGCTCAGTGCAATGTATTGCTGAAGTTTGGTTCACTTCATGCACATGAACTTCGATCTTTTGTTTACGCAATCGAAGACGTTTTGTTTAGATGTCAGGCAAAACGAGAAACGAAACCCATTTATAAACAAGATGAAGTTCAAGTAAATATTTAGCCTGAGAGAGTTATATCGTGATATTTTTTAAGGTTCATTGCTACGATGAATATTCTGCTTATGTGGACAAAGATGGAATTGTTTCTGATCAAAAAGCCCGTGTACGACTGTTCTGTTTAGCCTTCGTGACAGGGTCGCCTTTCCTTGAAATAGGATTGAATGATAGAAGACGACAGGGAAAGGTATGAACACTTCTTGATGGCTTTGAGGTTTAATGCTGTGTCTCAGGAAATCGTCAGAAGAAAAGATATTCTACCAATGTACACAGAAAGGTGGATTCGTTTTGAGAATTTGGAATTCCATAATACCGTAAACCAAGCTTCATTCGATTCTGAGCAAGTGATTAGCTTAAGCCCTCCTGACGGATGTTTCTTCGAGGTGATCTATACTCTTCATTTTCCCTAAATGATAATGATGAGTTCAGGTTATGCGATTCCGGGTTCGTCCACCGAAAAACAGAGAGAAGTTTTTAAACATCAAAAGTATTATGAAAATTGCTGGATCAAAGGTTCGTTTTTTTTGGAGAAAAAATAAAGTTTTTTGTTCCCAGGTTGAAATTAGAATAGAACTGATGGCATCAGCTCAAGTGGAAAGAAACAAAGGTGGTAAAAGCACGAAGAGACAAATACCTTGTGAAGATGTAGCTATTAGGTTCCCTATACCTGAAGCTTGGATCTATATTTTCCGGTATGTTTGCTGCTCATCTTTCTTCACAAAAATCGTCATTATATGATACTTTTCTTCTCTTTTTTTCAGTGAAGAGAGACACTGGGGTGTAGGCTCAGTCCATTCAAAGAAATTGAAACCAGGAAAAGTTCAGGTATTAAACAGAAAACTTTTGTATCTTAACTATCAATTTACAGAACCTTAAAGATCGGTTATTGGGAGCCGTCCAATCAAATGAACATAATTTGATTGAAGTAGCTATAGGTGAAGCTAAATATGAGCATGTGTATCGCTCTTTGGTGTGGCGAATCCCTCGTCTGCCAGAAAAACATCATGCGGCATACAAGAGTCATTTACTGAAGTGAGTATCAAAATGATATAATAACCTTCATTAATTAACACAAATCAGGTGTCGATTTGAGTTATCATCTTTCGACTTAATGCCAGAAGCTTTCCTTCCACGGTGTGATGTAGACTTTACAATGCCACTTGCAACGGTGTCTAATACCGTTGTTCGTTCTGTGTCAGTAGAGCAACATGAAGATTCGGACCGTGTTGAAAAGTTTGTTCGATATGTAGCAAAGTGTCAGTATAAGGTGAGTTCTGAACATTTCCCGCTCTTCACAGAACGGTTGCATTCCTTCACCTCAATCTATACTTCAATTGCAGGTAGAAATAGATTACGTGCAGTGTGCAGATTTAGAAGTTGACACAATGGATCCTAGTACAAATCCTGAAGAAGCGATGAATGTAGTCCCTGAGCTTCATCAGCCAACGTTTGAACCTAACACTGTAGCTGAAATGCATGATGGGTTTGAAAGAAAAACTTGCCAACAATTGAAGTTATTTGGTTCTAGATATCGCATTGAGCTACCAGAAAGGCCTGAACGTGAAGAGAATGATTCAAGTTCGGATGATGAAGACGACAAGAAGCATAAAATGCCTATCATTCAAATAGATATGAAAAACTATGGATATTAGTAGTATCTTTGTTGAACGGTTTAACAAGGTCTCAAACAATTTCACTTTCCTTAATTTATTTAATAATGTATATTATTATGTTTGTATTTCATAAGTTTGTTCTGATTTCATACTCGCGAAGCATTGCCATTTAGCTGTAGCCTATTCTAGAAACATATGAATGATATGATAGCAATAAGTTCTAGATAATCAAAATTTTAATTAAAATAATAAATTAATTTATTTGAATTGCTCTAGAAACGAATTGATATGATAACAATTAATGCCAATTACTTTGAATCCACTCTCTGAAAGCCAATGCCCGTTAGTACAAACTACGATGAGTCTTGTATCTTCTTCCACTGATTCATCTCGCAAAGAAGGCTGGCCAGATATCTGAGGAACAAATGAATAATAGTTGTCTGAGAAATGTTTTGATGTACTTCCATGATTGTCGTTTTCCCACTTTGTGCTCTGCACGTAAGTATAGCTGACTGCTCACGTTCTGAATTCTCCAGGAACCTATAATGTATTTGTAAGATAAACGTCAAGAGTAACATACTCAATAAGAGCTTCTGATTCATCCATATTCACAGGAATATTTCGAAGTTCACTTCCTATATCTTTCAATGTACATTTTCTATTGGGTAATGGTCCTTAATTAAGAAATGTTGGAAGAAACAGAACTAAGCAGTCGTCTACCCCTCGTTGTCGTAACTTCAATTCGATGGCTTTCAGTAGTAGTGAGAATGATTGGAGCTGTCTCAATCCTTTCCGTCGTACGGAAGATTGTGGTTATAGGCTGAGTCGTCGGAAAAATTGGCTTAGTTGTACTCGCCATGGATAATGGTCTAGTTGAAGATTTAATTATAATGTTTTCCTTATTCGGTATTGAAGAGAATGTTGTTGTTTGAAATTTCAGACGTCCTGCTATAATTATAAGGATAAGTTACAATAACATGAACTAATCGGATACCAGCAAGTGAATGGGTAGCTTCATAGATTGATTTGCGTCGAACTGAAAAAAGATACAAAGATATAATATATAATTAATGAAGATTACCTCTATCAGAGATGGAGGGTGCACACGAATATGCAGAAGAGTACAGAACAGCGAGAAGCAAGAAAATCATTGGAAATGAAAGTGAGAAGTTGCCATGCCTTTAAATACTTTTGTATTGAAATATCTTTTCGATTGAGCTCTTAGCCGTTTAGACTGGTTATGAAAACATTCATGCAAATCTTGTCATTTCACGTAGACCATTCTTATTTTTTCCTCAAATCACGTCTTCAACAGGGTTCCCCTCAGACTTCCTTCATATAGAACATGTTGAGCGGAGTATGCATCTTCAAGTGTTAATACAATTCAAACTGTATACAAAAGCTCCTTGAAGAGTTTTGATGTCTGACATGACATTAGATGTTGGCATTGACCTTGAATGAGCATAATCGAATTAAGTTTTGACCAAAAGGCAATGGAAAAGTGTTTGATAACTTTTGTTTGAAAAAAATAAGAACTGTCATCGTATGATCAAGAGATGTAACCATTTTTCATAATTATTTACTTTCATTTACCCTCTGACTAGTGATCTCAACGTCGTTCCTCTCTGCTCATATATAGACAACCGTCGTCAAACAAAAACAACTTTAACGTTCAAATTTAAAAGATCAAATGATTTTTTCTTCTTTTTTTTGTAAATTTTTTTCTTAATAAATGTAGAAAACAAGGAATGTTGTAAAGTTTGACATTTAAAGTACAGTCAACCATTATAAAGACTTTCATTTCCTTCGAAAGTAACTGACACGAGATTCTTTGAACTAAATGCTTTTCTGTCTCTGAAACAAGTCTTCTAAACTGAATATTCTCTTTGTATATAGACTAGTGCACCATGTACCTAATATGAACTTCAAATTGAATCTCCTGATTTGCCGTTGCCGCTCCTTCTTCTCCTTTCTTTTCATCTTCCTTATTTCACAATTTACCTTCTAATCTCTCAGCATAACCTGTCTGCAACTGATTTCCATAATCGCTAGATTAAAAATTGTTCTTTTTTATCATTATTACGCGACTTTTCCTTCATTTCATGCAATTCTATGACACCATAGAACGACTTGTATCTGACGAGACATTGCGCAATGCAAAAGCCAAGCCATCCTTTCGACTATAAAAGACAAACTTGGAATGAACCTAATAGTTTAACCTTTCCTTCAATATATATCAGTACGATCTTTGAAGTTTCTTTTGTAATATTTTATTGAAAGACATCAATTATCAAATTTCTGTACCGTTCACATCTCCATCTAACTAGTTCTCATATGATATCGTTGCTAATACTTTGACACAAGAAATCATCATTAAATTATTGTTGTAACGAAGGTCTGAGACAATAATTCATTTTTATTTCATAATTCATCTTGTTCTGTGTTAATTAACTATATTGTCTTATTCAGCATTATGGGAATAGAACCGAAGAAAAGACTTGACGATTACGTTCAAATCGGCCGATATGTCATTTTCGTTTGTATCTTTACTGAACTCATTATCATTATCCAAGTAACATCTCAATTTTATATGGTTTATGCTGGTATACTCTAACATACTCTTAACGAGAGTGTTTATTTCATTTCTCAGGTGCTTCGCCTACTGTCAAGAGCTGCAATGGAGAAGCTTTCCCAAGTGACTTAGAAGACAAGGAAATTTGCTCGTTATACCAGAACATGAGTTGTCCGCAGACAGAACTAGCATACCAGTTCCGATCTGTCAACGTTGAAGTAAGGATTCCATCTTACCAAGACATATTTAAATACATAAACTTCGTTCAGTGGAAATATTTTTGTCAAACAACGAAAATTGTGAAAAACAGTATTTCCGTCCAAATGTTTGGAGTATTGAGTGGCTCTGTAGTATTCGGACAGTTAAGTGATACATTTGGAAGAAAAATCGTAAGAAGATCATTTTCCTCGAAAAAAAAACTTTTCATCCATCTAGTCCATGCTGGTTTCTATGACTGGGATCGCAATTGGTTGCCTTATGGTTGCTCAATCTCAAAGTCTTCTTCAATTTACAGTTTTAAGAACAATCGTTGGCTTCTTTACGGGTGGAAGTGTAAGGTAAGCAGACGCGGAAGAACTTTTCATGAGTTTATTCCTAGCGTATCAAATGTATATGTTATGGAAAACATTCCTAAAAAGCATAGAATGTGGATAAACATGGCAATTACTTGGTAAGAAGTGATTTCAGAACTACCATTAAAGAATGTTTATCACAGGTCTCCGAATATACCGTTGGTTGCTTTAATCGCTTATTTAAGTAAATCTTGGGACATGATGGCAAATGTGACTGCTATATTGGCAGTTCCACCAATCCTCTTCTGCCTGTAAGTTTCCAAATAAAAAATTTTCTGACTGACCCCATGACGCAACCGTTCTCTGGCCTCACTTTCAATAGAAATGATTTTCACTGCAGTACGCGTTTACGTGGAATTCACGTGGCTTAGCGCGCTATGCAGGAATTTAAAAAAATTAGAAGAAGACAAATTAAAAATCATGTCATTCCAAGTTATATAACACGTGTTTAAGGTTCATGATTCACGAATCTCCGAGATGGTTAGTAACTAAGGGTCGAGTAGACGAAGCAAGGGAAATAATTAAAAAGCAGTTGAAGACTTCAAACCAAGAGTATTTGTTGGATGAAGAATTTGAAACTGTTTTACTGAATGAGTACCAAGTGAGCATATCGTGGATGTAAAATCACTTCACATACTTAATATTCCAGTTATCAGTACAAGCTAATGCTAAAAAGAGACAGTATTCTTATTATCATCTGTTCTGTACCTGGAAGCTTGCACTCACAACTGTTGTGCTAGCATACAGCTAGTAGGAAATTCTTGCAGAAGAATTTTGAATATATAACTTACAGTTTCTCTACTTCCATCATCAACTATGGCATCATGTTCAATATGGAGAAGCTCAGCGGTTCTTTATACTGGAACTCAGTATACACTGGTCTGATGAGGTATCGAAAATATGCTTAATTCTTAAACAAAACTCACTTATCTAAGATATGTGTGCAACTTGAGTTTTGGGTATGCAGATCTCAAGTTTAAGAAAGTAGGAAGAAAGTTCATCCATACATCTGGTCATATAATCATTCTGGGTTCGCTCGGCCTGGTGGTCTTTGCGTATATTTTTGGTAAATCCTAATTGGTTGTGTGTTATTTTTATACTTCCTTCTCAGATTTGAACCACCCCTTGAAAGAACAGATCAGTATTGCTATTCTTATCGCAAGTTCAATGACATCACAGGTTCTGCTGTACCCAAGGAAACATTAAAACAGTTTACACTATCAGATTTACATAGCCGATGGAATTGTTGGAACTGAACTATTCCCAACACCTGTGAGAAACTTAGGGTATTCGTTCCTGCAACTATGGAACCGAGCAGGAGTTATCATATCGCCATTTGTTTTCTACTTGGTCAGTTGACGTCAGACTCAGTAAAATATGAGGTAAAATTCTCATTTTAGCAAGATTACTGGTTGGCTCTGCCATACTGCGTTATGCTCTGTTTCTCGTTGGTAGACACCTTTGCCTTCGAGTGTTTACTACCTGAAACGAAAGGTTTACCATTGATAGAGCACATGCCACCTAAGGAACAAAGAATATTTGGTAATCAAAATAGAGTTAAGAATAACATTTATGAATTGATATAGGGCGCAAGAGAACTCTAGCAAATCAAAGAGAAGCATTAGTTGTAGAACAAGCGTGATGGAAAGGAAGAATTGACGTCATATGACCAGTGCCCAATAACCTAAAAAAGCTTTCATTATAAAATCTCTGAAATCAGCATGTTACCAAATGAAAGGAAACTTTATTGATATCGTCATTGTCGTTTTGAACTCTTTGATTGACCTGTCCAATTTCGTATATTCTACTTCTCATCTTTCTGTTTCATTATTTTGTTGACGTTGACTTGATGACAAAGACTGCCATCGTCCAATCCTATTTATAAGAGAATAAAAATTCTGAGAGAAACCATTGTTGAATTAATGAAATCAAAAAGAATCTATATGTAAATACAATCATTTACGAATAAACCCATATTTTGTGTAAAATTTAATGTAAAAACGTGTTCTTTATACCGGTTATCAGCTGACGTTATTTGCATCTGACCAGAATTTTCCCCTTTTTTGTTTTCTCCATCACTCATTTCATTCGTGTTCTATTTGTATAAAGCATCCTTATCTCTTTGAGTTCTTGAGTTCAGACTTTTCAGAAAAACAAAATGCCTTCACGCCAATTCTTCGTATTCTTAGTCTTTTTTCCTACAGGTTCGTGAGTCGTTTGTTTGAGAAAGTAGTGACCATTTTTCAGTTTTCACGGAGTCTCTACTAGAACGTCTGTATAGCAGTTCTCAGATGAAAGTGCCGAGACATTTGAAAGTCGAACGACATAACCAACTGAACGACGAAGATGCTCCGATACCTAACCGATCTGTATGATCCTAATACGTTTCCGTATTGTGAGTAATCGTATTTACAGATTGATTTAATCGGAAGCTTCAGAGGTCTACCAATCGTCGGTAGACAACAGAATGTACTAGTTGATGATAATGGCATCCCAGTTCCTATTCAACCATACTATCCAAATGGACGAGGAAAAGTGCCATCTCACTTGTACGGAATATGAAGCTCATGGAAGTCTTTCTTGATACTATTTGATCTCCCTAATGAATTTATTTATAAACTATAGTTTTAAAAGGAAAAAGAAATAAAGGAAAAAAAACAAAGAGAAATCACACGAATGATATCATTTTCAATTTTTTGCGCTGGAGAGCGGTTGTAGTGTGTGTCGCCATCTCTCCTGAAGTCAATAACCAGCTGAACACTTAGTATTATCATTTCTGACGTTACAAACAGAATAAATTAAATTATTTTTCTTGTATAATAGACTGATTTCGTTCACGTTTTCATTTTGCCTCTTCACTTCCTGTAACAGTCTCATATCTAATGATTCGCTATCCATCTCAACTTACATCAGTAGAAGAAGTCAGATCACAGGTATTTGGAAAAATTTGCGGTTCGTCGCCGTTTAATAACAAATAGTTCAAAGCAGCCTAAGAGTTCAATAAATTGTCGGTTACATGCATCAACTAACTTGTGCTAAAATGGAGTCGAAACAAGATGATGATGATAACCCTATCATTGATTCAATCTACAAACAAAATTAGTTTTGGCTCATTTAATCTACAGTTACTTGATCATTTTGTACAACCATGAGAGGAGATATGAATGTTCTTGGTTTTTTCGAGCCTTGAACAGAGTTCCAATCTTCCGTTTCTGATTCTCCCATAGAGAATTCCGCCATATAGTTATTCCAGAAAAAGCCCAAGCGGTTACTTAGACGCTGCGCTCCAAACCTTAATCGAAAATATTGATCCAGTTTCATCGAATAGACGAACTCTCCGTTCAGGGAAGATACTAAAGAAACTGCAACACCTTGATTATCAATAACATGGATGTTTGAAGAAACCCGTTGCATACGTTCCTGTTGAGTTCAATGTCACTATATAACAGCTGAGCCAACTCACCATCTTCGAATCCGATCTTTTTCGTCGTTTTTTGAGATCTAGTTGCTCACCATATCTTTCACGAAGAACTTTCAGAAAACCATGGCTTGACTTCTCGTTAGGGCCATACAAATCGGGAGAGAAGATTGGATCAGCTGAATAAGGAATAGTCAATGTACTTTTGGAATATCGTACCAATGACAGCTTTCAAATCTTCGGTTTTACCTAGAATTGACTTCAGTTCCGATAACAATTCGCTTCTATTGAAACTGTTGTTTTGTTTATATTTTTCTAGGAAAGTGCATAAGACATGAATCTAAATCTGGCTCCTACTAATGATATGAGATATTGATAGTTGAGAGATCAATGACGTCATAGGCGGTGGAGAACCCAGAATTGAACGCCCATCATCTAGCTGAATACTTATAGCATCTTCAATGTTTGCTACGTAGTTGATGAAGTCTAGCTTTGTAAGGATTGCTCCTTCAAAGATAAGTTATTAGAAAGAACACGTGTGTGTGTTTCATACCAAGACTACGAATTTCTTGAGTTATCTGAGACGCAACATCTCCACGATAAAAAAGTTGGTAAGGATCTCTTGAAGATGCTACTTTCCGCAGAGTTTGAGCCAAAGGATCGTTTCTATACATAGTTCTATTCGAGAAAACACCGCTCAACCGTTTCCTACAGATTACACGTTATTAACTTCATTTCTTTAACTGTGAACCTAACGATCGGATCCAGTTTTTGGTCAGCTAGTAGCCTACTGAAAGCCAAAGACAGTTCTTCAGATGGTTCAAAACCTATTAAACATACACGTTTGGAACGATAACAAACTCATACCTCTATCTAGTATGTCTATTGTGGGTAAAACAAGGTCTTGCCATTTAAGTTTGCGTGAGCCATAACGATTGAATGCATTCCACAAAGTTGCCAAGTTGCCAGGGCAAGCAATTGATGAATATCCTAAACTCAGTTATAGATGTTAACAATGCTTTACTAACCTTTTTTTGAGAGAATCGAGTTGAAAGCAAACGTGTTGTATGTTGCACTTCTGGGAGAAGTTGATACACCATTAATAACAACTGGTTTAAGACCTCTGGAATCAGTGCCTTTTGAAAAAAGGATAAAATTTGTAGAAACAAACGGTTGATAAATCAACATAACACTGCTTCCACCCAGTCCGGCTTTATGAGGGTGCATGGCTCCCATACAAAAGTCAGATGCAATTGCAGCATCTACAGAGTTACCTCCACGTAGAAGAATGTTTCTGAAAACGAAGAAATTTCTATGAAAGACCCATCCGTTACCACCTTCCAATCTCTGAGCAGTTTTCTTCTGAGCATGAAACTGCAGCATTTGAATACCAGTGTTCAAGAGTATCATTTATTTCTCTCTGAGCTCCGAACAGCTCTGGCGATTTTTCACTGATACTAGAGTTGTGAGATTTCTCAACATTTGTTGAGATTACAGGGACAGCCGTGGATAATAGAATCCTGCTTGTTTCTGGTGTAGGTTCGATTATTTCATCAATTTTCTCAATGTATTTCTGAATTGGAATGACAGGAGTGGGGGTTGTTTTTATTGGAACTGTGGAAATGTACTTCGGAGTAGTACTTATGACCCTCGACGTAGTTTCAGTTGATGCAGTAAAACGTGGAGGTGATGTTGATGGAGTAGAAAATATTTCAATTTTTTTGTTCACTACTATAGGTGTCGGGATCTGAGTGGAAATAGGAATAGACGGCGTAGTTGATAATTTGACAGGAGAGAAAATGGTTGATGAAAAAGGCTCTTCAGACAAAGTAAGTGACAAAGTACTAGTAGTGTCGATTTTGGGTGGAAGTGTGTTCGTCGGTTTGGGTATGATAGAAGTTGTAAAAGGTGTCATGTAAGTAGACAGAATTTGAGGAGAATCAGTTGATGCCGTTGTTGGAATAGAAGTGATAGAGCTATCTGTTGTAGAAGATAACAGCAACTCCACTTCTTCGTTCGAACTATACTCATCAGACTCTCCGTGTTTTCGTAAAGGTGTAATGTATATGATCGAGCCATTCTCAGTCTTTGCATCGTATTCATCATAATCTTCGAAGCTGCCCTGAAAAAATGATTGTAAGAAGTAATGCTAGGTTATGATGATACATGTCTCCATCTAAACAAGAGATTTCTCTTGCTGCTTTCATTCTGATTGTCTAGAAAAATGAAAATTGAAATTCCAAATATCAACAACAACAGCAATAAAACAGCGGAAGCAAGCCATGGTAAGCCTCTGCAAGAAAGTTTAGTTGAAATAAAAATGAATAGAATAATACGAAAACCTCTTTCTTAACTCCCGAATATCATCTGAGTGTCGACGATACATAGTTCTCAGTTACTACTCCATGTTAGATAAGACGATTCATTAAGTGTTGTGAAATTACTGAAACTTAGCACTTTTTCCAACAAAAATTGATTATTTAAACAGCGGATCATAAGAAAGAGTATGGGATAGAAGTGGAAAGACAAAGACCTATGTTACTACGGGTTAGACTTTAGAGAAGCCGTTAAGCAAAACAACTGACATCGGAGTTTCACAAAGAAAAGAACATGTAAAATCACTTGTTCGAAACCTAGAACCCATTTTATTCAACCACAACCAGTTGTTACGAGAGATACAATCTGGTGCTCCAATGTAGACCTCATCATTAACAACTTCTTTCAACTTCAGCCAATTAGTCACCAACTGAGGTAGACCATTTTTCATTCTCAATGAATTATGATCTCATTTCGGACGGTAAACAAACTACGTTTCTTCTTTCAGAAGGCAGAAACAGCTGATGTCATAAATATTTCTAGAAGCGGTGCGTGATCAAATTTATGTCTCTTTGGAAGGAAGAAATTCAACAACTGACGGTTTTGCAAACATTTATTTTGAATAAAGCTTGAAAAAGTATCACAGAAGAAAACCAAAAAAAAACTAGAAGATAGTAAGTGCAAAGGGGAATTATCTACAATTTATATGACAGTATATGTACTTATACACATGAGATAGAAAGGTTAGTTTATACAGCACCGTTCACTGACTGTCTGACTAGGACGGCTTCTGTTCCTGTTTCGTCTGAAGATGATGAATTGAGCGCAGTTTACTACCTTAAACTTACTCGTACTCTTCCCATTGCATTCTTTCAGCAACCTGTCTATCTTGATCCATTCCTGATGAGTTACCACCCATATTTGCGAGAGATCTAGCGAGTTGTTCGTCTAATGACATCTGAAAACAATTGCAGAATAAAAAATGATGGCCAATTCGATATGCAAGCTCTCACGCCACGTGACTCATTCCACTTTTTCTCGCAGGAAATATGCATTTCCCAAATATCATACGCAAAGAGCGGTTGTGCAAAAAGGCGTTGTCTAGTTAATTAGGAAAGCAATTGATACCAAATTAGTTTGCATAATAAATAGAAAACATAGTATAATCTAATACACTTACTTGTTTTTCCCGAGCTTCGGTTGAACATGACTTTGCGTTTCTCTTTATTGCAGCCATGCTGAAATGAAACATATCAAAAGAACAACAGATAACAATTACCCTGAGGATGATATTGACGATACCGATCCACATTCGTGATCCTTTTCGTGTCGATGAGATAGGCAAAAGTTCAATTTACATTTAGGACAGGTTACAGGAACGAGCTGAAAGTTCTATATAAGGATTGAAATGAGTTGAAACTAACTTCGCGTTTCTTGCAACCCTTCGATGAGCATTTGTTGGTGAAGATTTTAGGTTTGGCAATTTTTTCACAGTTGTTTTGAATATGTTCATTTACCTAATAAATCTTGATTATAAGAAAGAGTTAAATTACTTACTTGATAGTCTGGCTGGACCCCCTTCGGTGTAGGAACAGGCTTATCACATAAAGGGCACACAGGAACTTGCACATTCTTCAAAGGAAAGTATCAGAAACAGAAGCAGAAAATATCAAAACCTTTTGGAAACCTTGGGAACAGCTGTGTCCTTCATAAGTGAAGTGATCGATACTAATTGAAAAAATGAATTTATGACTAAAATAGATTGACATACCAATATGTTCCTGAACAAGCATCACATCTAACAGGTAAAAAATCTGAAGATGAATGATGAATTAGACTATTTTGAAGAAGTTATTACCTAAACGATGACACAATGATGCTCCGCAATGTTTTCCAATATGAGGCAGTTCAGCCATCTATTATATTTCAATGATTCAAATATACAAATATATAAAAGAAAATGTGAGAACGATAAGATACGTTGATGTATAGAATGATTTAGCTTGGGAAAACCTCGCTATAAATGATGATTCTACGCGACTATATTGCGAAATTTATGTCATCCTGTTTTATACTATGTGTGATTGACTATTGTCATCATTTTCGAATTCATTAATTTCTAGAAGGATCTTCAAGATGCTATTATTTAAAACTTCTATGAGCTGAAGAATAAGTTTCTAAATTATGGATCCGTCTCGTTGTATAATCACACTACCAGCGTAACATGACCAAGTACAGCGAGAGCGGCATCTTTTATTGGTCCCGCACGGAATCTCTGGTGCACGCCTGCTGCGTGCGCACTGTTTTAGGATTTCTTTTTATTTTTTTTTAGCATATTGACTGGTTGTGTTGTCCCCTCTCTCTCTCGAAGTTCTATATTGTTTGATGATTCTTAGTTTGACTAGAACTTTCGCAAAGTTTAATTTAACTAAAGTTTCAACATCCTTTTTTCGCTCAGCTCACCAAGGGCCGCTTGAGAAATATACTCGCAGATCGGAGCATCAACTTGTGGATCAAAAAACTTCATTCCAACGCTTTTTGAAAATGAGAGACTATAGACAGTGAGTTGTATTATTTTTTAGCCCGAAATTCATTCTTACTTTTATAGAAGCAGTGGAGGAGACTCTCGTGGAGGCTATGGCGGTGGCGGAGGAGGAGGCGGAGGATTTGGAGGTGGCCGCGGTGGCGGTTATGGCGGAGGTATTTTGTTTATATATTAGCGTCTATAAATGGTTCTTTCTTAGGTGGCTTTAACAGAGGCGGCGGAGGAGGCCGTGGAGGTGGAACCTCCAATCCTGGTAGCAGACTTCGTGATATCGATTGGTCAAGAGAAGCATTGAAGCCAATTCAAAAGAATTTCTATCATGAATGCGCTTCTGTTACTAGAAGAGAGCAATATGAGATCGATCAATGGATTACTAAAAACCAAGTGACTCTCGAAGGAAGAGGAATCCCTCGTCCAGTATTCGAGTTCAATGAAGCTAACTTCCCACCTGAGCTTACTGACTTATTATATGCTAAATTCCAAAAGCCTACTGTTATTCAATCAATTTCTTGGCCCATTGCTTCAAGTGGAAGAGATATTGTATCCATTGCCAAAACTGGTTCTGGAAAAACTGTAGCTGTAAGACCTAAATTTACTTTCAAAAAACATATCTTTTATCTATAGTTTATGCTTCCTGCCATTCTTCACACAACTAAACAAACCCCTCGTGCTCGTTTCGAGGGACCATCAGTACTTGTTCTTTTACCAACTAGAGAGTTAGCACAGCAAGTGCAAGAAGTATGTGCCTTTTGCCATTCAATTCAAATTTCTTCTATCTAAGGTTTCAATCGATTTCTGCAAAGCTCTCGGAATGAGTATGACTTGCCTGTTCGGAGGTGCTTCTAAAGGACCCCAAGCTAGAGATTTGGAGAGAGGTGTTGACATTATTGTTGCTACACCAGGACGTTTGTTGGATTTCTTGGATTCAGGAAAAACTACTATGAAGAGGTTAGTTGTGGCAATTGTATTTAAACCTAGTTGTTTTTAGGTGCTCATACCTTGTTCTGGATGAAGCTGATAGAATGTTGGACATGGGTTTCGAGCCCCAAATTAGAAAAATTATTGGTCAAATTAGAGTGAGATATATTTTCTTCCTAAGTTTATTCATGTTTGCTTTTCAGCCCGATCGTCAAACTTTGATGTTCTCGGCTACTTGGCCAAAGGAAGTCCGATCAATGGCATCTGACTTCCAAAAAGATGCTGCTTTCCTTAATGTTGGATCTCTCGAGCTTTCGGCTAACCACAATATTACTCAATGCGTAGATGTCCTAGATGAGTCTGCTAAGCAACCTAGAATGATGGAACTGTTGAACGACATCATGGGACAGGTTTGATTGCTATGTTTGAGCCAAGTTTATCGCATATTTTGCAGCCAGATTGTAAAACTATTATTTTTGTTGAAACAAAGAGAAAAGCCGATGAGCTTACTAGATGGATGAGACGAGATGGATGGCCAACATTATGTATCCACGGAGACAAAAATCAGGGAGAACGTGACTGGGTCTTACAAGGTAAGAGAGTGCTTCATTGTATATCCCATGGAATTATTTTTACAGAGTTCAAGAGCGGTAAAACGCCTATTCTTTTGGCTACAGATGTCGCCGCCAGAGGATTGGGTGAGTTTGATTTTTCTATTTGTTCGGCGGGATCAGGCAGCATTCTGATTCAGATGTTCTTTTTGATAGCTTCAGTTACGACTGAACATCGCTTGTCGAATAAGTATTCTGATTTCATTAGCTTTTGCTGTGGTGCACACTAATTTATGTATGGAGGGGCATAGTAGTGAATAGAGTATATTCTTTGCTCTGCGCACTTGCGGTTATGGCCTGTGGGGTCGTGTTCATTATTTGATCCCGGCTTGGGTTCTCTGGAGAGCATGACCTTATTCTTGCTGGAGTGCCACATGGAAACGATAAGATTTTCGTTCCTTTGGAAAAGTTGGTGCTCCATCGAGTCTCAGCCATCTTTGCTCCTCTGTTCGCATTCATCAAATAAGATGGTCTATAGTGTGTGTCACGTGAGTCAAATCTACTGTTACCCTCTTTTTTCCCTGAAAACTTTCTTCTTTTTAGATGTTGACGACATCAAGTTCGTAATCAACTATGACTATCCTAACAACTCCGAAGATTACGTCCACAGGATAGGACGTACAGGAAGACGCGAACAGAAGGTTCACAAAAGTTTCTGTAATTTCTTAACATATGCTCTCTAGGGTACTGCTTACACCTTCTTCACCCATCAAAATGCTTCTAAGGCTCGTGACTTGATTAAAGTTATGACCGAAGCTAAGCAAACCATCCCCCAACAACTGTATGATCTCGCTGGTAGAGCGGGAGGAAACGGTAATAATCGTGGTAGATGGGGAGGAGGAGGCGGTGGTGGTTTCAAGAGAAACTACCACGGCGGTGATGATTACGGAGGAAAGAGATCAAGGTTAGCTTTCAATAATTTTAATTGTTCAGTTCAAATTAATTTCAGAAATGCTGGTAATATGGGCGGTGGAAGTTATGACCGCTGGTAAGACGTTGTGACGTTTTTTTTTGTTTTTTTTGTGATGAAAATCGCCTTTTTGTTTGCTTTATTAGACCTCACAATGAACTCAGAGCTTGTTTCGTACTAATAAGTTTCCGGTTTTTTATGCAAGTCTGATACTGGACTCTGTTGACCTGTCTCGAAAACCATCGGTTATGTATATCTCTTTGTTGTTGAAAATGTTAAGTGCTAATAAAATTCGTGCACAATGATTTGTTTTTTTAAAAAGGAAATATAAATGTAAAAAGCATTGGCAAAGCTTACAGATCGGTTTGTGAATGTTCTCTTATTGAGAACTGATCAAATGTTCAGTGTTGTCAGTTAGCCATGAACAACTTCAAGATTGATAAGGATCCAGATAGAATTCGCACAGTTCTTCCTTCAGGATTTTATTCCGTTGTAGAAATCTAATTACATAAAGAAGAAAGTTATGGAATTAATGAAATGTTGGAGTGTTGTGTTCGATGTGAGTATCAGAATACATGACAAAAGATTGAGAATACAGCATATTTATTCAAATGAGTCATTTATAGTCGGATTTATTATGGACATGAGCTGAGTCGAGAATGATCTATCCATAGTATGGGTATCGTCCGTATCCTCCGTATCCTCCGTATCCTCCGTATGCTGGAAAGTAATTAATAAGATTCTATTCAAAAGAAGGATTCAATGGATCTTAAAGATCGAATGATTTGTTTATGAGAAAAACTTACGACGGAAGCGTCTGAATCCTCCATATGGTCTGTATCCGCCATATCCTCCGTATCCTCCGTATCCTCCGTATCCCCAAGCCTCAGTGAGGGAGAGGCAGATGAGAGCGAGAATGAGAACGAGAAGAAGATGAGAAAGCATGTTTGATTAGGTAGCTGATTGCAGTAGTTTACTTGCTTGCTTGTTCTTTCCGAAGAAGGCCTTATATATTGGTAAACCCTCGTCCAGTTCGGGGAATTTCGATGATATCATCGCCGAAGATGAAAGATATTTCATAGTACGAATCATATCACTTTGGGGAACAGACATCAAAATGAGCCTTGAAATCTATTAGGCCAATGATCATCAAATCTGATTCTTCACTTATTGTGGAGAACTGTTAGCCGAACGAAACTTTCAATCAATTAAAGCGGGAAGAAGAGATTGGAAAAGTTTTGAATTGGCCGAGTTGATTCTTTTGTTCCGTAAGGTGAATACTCGATTATTTTCGGAAAAAAAAAATTATTTGGTGTTTTTATCATTCGAAGGTCTTCTGACTGTCCACGAAGTCAGTAGAGAAGGAGAAGGACGATTGTCATTCTTGTAATTTTCAAAAATAAAACAATGATTCGTGATGTAGTAATGATATATATTTCTGAGAACTTTCATATCTTTTTTTGAACCTTCTTAGCAGGTTTTTCTTCTTTTACATTCCGTCCCACTATAACGGAACATAGGAATAGACGATTATTTTTGAAATGCTAAGTATAGGTCTTTGGTATCTACATCGTCTACAAGCTGCAAGTGTTGTCTCTATGCGAAGTATGATGCTGTTGATATTCGCTTAATTGCAAATTGTTTTCTAATGTTTTCCGAAATTTTTTCTCAGAACATACTTTCCAGTGATGAAGAGAAATGATACTAATGGAGATTCTATTGAAAACTGGTTGATATTTATGGAAACAAAAATTTCTTTGAAATGTTTTACTTTGAAGACAAACTGGAGAACTATGTCGTCTTTAACCTAAGGTCACGTTTCAATAGATGGTCTTGCATGTCCTGAATGATTTGAAAACAGAGCGACCAGGAGTAGTAAGGTTTACATCATTAAGATGACTCATATAATTCGGCTTACTGTCTTTAAAATACAAGAGTTCATTCAAAGTCAAAGTACAGAACAAAGTCATATTGTACGAATAGAAGAGTAAGAGTAAAGCCTGTCTTACTGTATTTTACTTCCCTGCCAGAATTCATATAATCTACATTTACAAAACAACGTGAGCAAGTTGAAGTATGACAAAGTACTAGCGCAATGTCTTCTTAATAGTAATCTAATTCAAAGAACACATAAAACTAAAGAAACACTTTCTCAACAAGCCTGCATAGTTCTGTCAGTTAGTAAGGAATGGATTAACGAAAGCTGTAGTTAAGCATGCATGATATTCTCATGTGCATATATGGACCAGTTATTTATGTATTCTTTTCCACTTTCCAACAACACACTCATCCATTCTCCTTATTAGGGTATATGAAATCTTTCCAAGAACTAAGATAACGTTCTCAGAATGTTTAAAACTCTATCTGTTTCTTGTTTCCGGCTGATTTTCATCTCGACTTTTCATTTTTTTTTTACAAAAAAAAAATATTTTCGTTTGCGTGACTATGCGATTCGCTGCTCAACGCGGACGATCCGTACGTTCTAGCCGTGTCCTATCACTCAATTCCGTGAAACCATTTTCGCGGTGTCAGACGTAAGAATCGGTTGCTTCTCATAAGCTGAGAGACATAATCAGAGGAGACATTTGGTAAAACTTAGTTCTTGAGATGTTTTCCATTTGCAAGAATCGAGATCTACATTCTTCTCCTCCCCCTCCTTCTTCTTGTTTTTATTTTTTTAGATTTTAAACTTTTCTCTGGTTTTCATACTTATTTTGCATGAAATTGATGTGTAGGATAAATATATTATTGTCTGTTTTAATGGACAAGTTGAATGCCCGTCGTATTGGGTGAGAGATTTCGATTTGTTTTTATTTTTTTATTTGTCACACACACACACACTCTGTTGCATTTCATTTATCAAAATCCCCTAAGGTATTGGCCTATGTACAGGGAGGCTCCTGTCAAACATAATCTACTTTCGGAAAAGATTAAGATGCGATAAAGTAGTTAGAATAATATTAAGAAATAGATTGATGTGTAGAAATAAATATTTAGTGAGATAATACCCATTGGTTTTTTTAGTTCCTCACTGACCAAGTTTTTTGCTTTTCTGCCCATTTTTTTCGTTCAATCTCAAATCTCTATGCCCCATAAAACACTGAATGAACTACGTTTAAACGTCATAACAATGAGTGAATTCATAATTTTCCTGTTTCGTCTTAAGCATAATAGCCATCCAAATCTTGCCAGATTAGGATGCTTCACTGCTGCTATCGCCTCCGTGAAATCCAAATAACCGGAGCGATGATAAACGTCCTTCTCTCCTTTTTATCATGTCATGTCTTTGGCAAACTTCTGTTTTTGTTCCTTATATCCTTGTTTTTGGGTACTCACCTCATCTATCAGTTTCTTTTTCTTCAGAACCTCATTCCCTTTTTGGAAATGTATGGTAAGCAAGTCGATCTAACTTGATGTTTTCCATCTTATCAAAAGAGTGATACCTCCTTGATTTTTGAAAAATGACAAAGTTCTGGATATACCCATCGGATCACTTAATCTTCTCAGAATGTTTATCTCTCAATGATTTTAAATCACCGCATGGAGTTATTCGCCATCGCTTTCATCCTCACCCTTCATTTTGCTGTCTCATTATCGTAGCAGAACCTAGATTACAAAGAAACCTCAGCGACTACTGCGGGAGAAAAACGAGCATAAACATCAAATTTCAAAACTTGATTATTCTTTTTTTTGTTTTAATTGTAGATAGATAAGCCATTCATGATTATGTGAAGGAAAGATGAAGATAAAGCTGAATAACCAGAACTCATCCATGCCGAATATGGAATACATCTGGTTTCATATTTCTCAACAATGCGATCAAAGTTTCAATTGTATTCATCGGAAACCAAATTGGTTGAAAAAAAAATTTCAACTTGTTCGTTTAATATCATAGCGATACTTTGCTGATTTGCTCTCCACGTTTTCACTTTTACCAGTCAGGTAGCTGTAACTATCTTCGGGAGGAGGTTTCCAACTTGTTATCTCCAGCAGCTCTCAGATATAAGGCTGAGTTGTTGTTTGAGAATACATATTTTGAGAGTTCTTCGGCATCACCACTGAATATTGTCCTTGGTCTCCGGCTTGGTTTTGTTCTAAAAGCAAGTCCCAAAAAGCCGACATAAACAGGTTTGCTCCGTGTTCAGAAAAAGGTCAGCTGGTCCTCTAAGTTTTGTATTTTCCCTCCTTCATGATGAGTGTCCTCACGTACCTCTACTCCCCATGTGCCATCTACATCATCTTCCTTTCTCCTTTTGACCGTAACCCCTTCTCTGTTTTGTTTGATGTGCTAGCACACATCAGGCCACGTATATAGACGAGGAACAATTCTTATTTTGTCGTCTCCTCCTATCTCTTATCTCCAATTCAAATCTTGACAGTTCATTGATCTCCTTTTGCTTTGAGTTCTATGAGGTATGTATTCACGGATGAAAAACGGTTACACCTCTTCTCCTCTTTTCCAAAGCATCAGAAAAAATTTTGAGTATGAGATTTGTGTTATAGAAAAAAGAGCAGAATAACTCTATATTTCTCTCTCTTCCTCTCTATCTCTCAATGTCTCAAAATCTCCACAATAAAACAGATTTCAAAACAAAAAAAATCATATTACAAGATGCGAACAGCTAGAGAAGATCGATTGTGATGCATTCTGAACGTATTGTGGATGCGTGGGCTTCGTTCCATCTAATGCTTGTTATAAATTTTTGTATTTTCATCCATTTCTCTTCCGCCTCCACTTCTTGTGTATGGAGCTATCGTCTACAAATCTCCGATACTATCCAGAAGTGTGATGAGGGGAAGAAGAAGATGAAAACTGTTCACAGATAACGTATACTTGTAGAATTCATATAAATATCTCCTTTAACATTTGCATTGTTACTATGAACGTTCTATGAATTATTATTATTTTCATAACTGCTGACTCATTCATTTTCATTTACTCTTATCAGTGTTTGCATGAAAGTTCACGTGCAGACTACGTGACACTCCATTCTAAGACTATCTGAACCACTGTTTTCATTTTTAATCAGTGAAACAAAATGGACGGTTGAGCATGAGCAGCAGATCCCGAAGTGAAAGTGGAAGCCATAAATGCGAAAGGTGCTGATATTCATTTTTGAATTGATGAAGCGAGGGGCAAAACAGTAGTAGCAGCAGGTAGCAGTAGCAATCAACGGATTGATTATATAACTTGCAAAATGAGAGAAAAAAAGTTTTATTTTCTTCCTAATTCATCTCGCATGTTCGCATTTCATTCTCTGTCATCGTTTGCTTCCCGGCTACGATTTTTACTGTTCCCGATACGTTTCACTTTCGTTTCGGACTCTCCATACAGACTTAGCCCCTTTTGAAGACTTTTCATTTCGGTCATGCACCTTAAACGAAAAGTACGTAGTAAGATCGAATTGAAATCAAAAATGAAAAGTTCGTTTTGTGAGTGCGATATATGGAGTGGAAAGTAGGATAATTGCCAATTTTACATTAATTTTTGTTGATATTGATAAATGAATGAGATAGACACGATGAGCGCAACTGAAAAGCAAAAAGAAGATTCTCTTTTTGGTCACGTTCATTTCAGTGTATCAAAAAAAGTCATGAGATTATGATAAAATCTAAGATGAATGTCTGATTTTTTAGCCATTCAAACATATTTTAACTTGAAATGTATTGAAAATAAAAATAACAACGAAAAAATAATATTTATATTTGATCATTCCCAAAATCTCTTTATAACCGTCAAAAATGTAGAGAGGGAGAGAGAGAGGCTAAAAATGGAAGAGAGAGAGGGAAAGAGAGATAGAGACAAAAACATAGACGAAAAGAGAGAGGGAGTGAATAAGAGAGAGAGTGAGTGAGACTAGAGATGGAAAGAAAAATAAAAACTGCTAGATAGTGCTCATGATCTCCTCTGAGTTAGTTAGAGTAGATCCGTTTTCTCTGACTTGGATTGATTATCTAGCCGATATCTTCTTATCTCGTTTTGGTTGTCTACAAAAGGTAATAAGAAAATAATATCTACGATTTAGTAGAATAACATATGTAAAGAGACGAATAAGAATGATTCGACGCAGCTAAACACCCTCTTGCTGTTTCTTGCATTTGCCATAAGTGTGCTGCTGATCAAACCGAAATTCTGAAATGGAGAAGAAGAAGAAGAAAAAAGTTTTTTTTCTTCATCTCTGTTTATGTTTTGTTCCTTTCACTATCTTTCGTCTTGAATTTTGCTTAATGATGACAGTAATTCCAAATGTATCTTCTTCTTCACCATCATCAATTCCTTTTTTGTAGTTTCTCTTCTTCTTTTTACTTTTCGTCTGAAATTTATAAGATGTTCTCTCTATGTTGTATGCCACAAAATAATTTCATATAGTTATGTGCTTGATAATGTCCAGTCTATCAATATATCTCTTCTTCTGTCTATGTTAGTATGGCCAGTTGCGCAAACTACAACCAGTTTCTTTTCTTCCGCTCATCCGTTCTTTCATAGCCATCGCTTCATCTTCACAGGATTGCTTATGTCCTTTGATATGGGATCATTTAGCTAATCTGAATCTATCGTGTACGTGTTCCTCAACATTCCACTAGTTATTCACAGTCTTACCTCTTGATTTCAAAAAAGTGTTTTAATGTCTCATTGTCCTGTGAGAGGCGTTTGTCGTTTGTCCAACTTCGCTCTTCGTATTATTCTTCCGAAAATAGTTATGAGAGGGAGAAGAGTTGTCATGAGTCGCATGTTCAGTTCGCTGGAGCTGTCCTGTCTTCACCTGACGAACTACCTCCTGACTCGTCCGAATTTTTGAATAACCAAGAATTACGTTAGAGAGAATGTGTCTAAAGGTCATCAAGCTCAGAACATGAACTTGAAATTTTGATGGAACGCTTTTATTTGATCTTGTTTTAATCTTGTTTTGGGTATCGATATTATAATGAAAGCAAACGTTTTTTTCGCTGCTAGAAGTAGTGGATAGACTTCTGATTTTAATGGATGTTTGGCATTCCAACCGGTTCTCATTACTTTCGACATATTATTTTTTGATGTTTTTGGCTCACACATGCTAAGTGTTGGTGATATACTCCCGCGATGATCATCTGATTACGTTAACAGGTTGTCATTACCTGCATTCAGTTTTGGAAACAAAAATTTTTTCCCTATTTTTTGAGACTAAAAACTCTTCGACGTGCATGATACGAGAAAGAGAGAGAGAGAGAGAGAGAGAGAGAGAGAGAGAGAGAGAGAGAGAGAGAGAGAGAGAGAGAGAGAGACAGGGAGAAGGGGGGGGGGAAGAGATGTTATTAATCGTTTCATGTTTCTTCCAAGGCATCTAGAGACAGGGGTGGGGAGGGAAAATTATAAACAACAAAAAAAAATTATAAAAGGTTTCGTTTCGTTTTACTTTAAACTTGATCACTTTGATTATCTGTCTTTCATATACAGTATCTATTTTAATAGCTAAACATCAGCCCATGTTACAGGTGACAGCAACTGGCGATTGATCTCAGGTTTTGTGATCAGTTGATTCACAAGCCTTATCTGCTTTGTTTAAATGCGAATGTTCGTTGTAACCTCCAAATAACGAAAACGGTGACGTTTAGCATTCAATTTTCTGAGTTTTTTATCAGAAAATAATAAACTTTCGGATCCGGATTCTCTCATTCGTTCATTATCACTCGTTGGCTCCATTTCGTATCTCTGAAGTTAGTGAAGAGAGATAGCTAGATATGTGTGAATATTCATTTTGCTCTTTGTCCGTACAATAATGTGCAGATTCTTATCATACGAATGGTACGTTTATCGGTCAACCATGTCAATAAGCCATATAAAGGAACGATGGTACGAATCTGCCGAATAATCCATCCCAGCAGGCTTATCAACTGTATATTCTGCTATTTGTATATAATTCACAGGGGGCTCCATCAAGACTTAACAGTCAACATATTGTTTCTCTCTTCATCTTCATTGACTACCAAACACTCTTCATCTTCATCGAAGCTTTATTCATTTCTCTTTCCAGCTTGATATGGTAGTAACAAGCTTCAGAAAAAAGTATTTAAGACTTTTTATCTAGCTGGCTAATTACTTAAATAGCTTCACATAGTGATCCAACTTACAGCTTTCTCGGATAAATCGGGGTTGCATCAAGTCGTCAACTACCAGTTGGCGATAGTTCGATTACCACTTTTAAGCTTCATCCTATCTCATAAACACAATAAACGTTGCAGATCATTATATTTCTGTGTGAACGTCCGGACGTTGTGTTGTCTTGAGCCACCGATTGTTTTCTGTTCGCCTTTTTTTGTTATTTTTTATTTTGTTACTTCGACCTTTAAAGTGTACTTTCCGATGTTAAGATCAATCAGCTATTTCTATCCATCTCTCCGTCTTTTTTCCTTTTTTTTGGTTTTGTGTAGTCTGTAAAAGGATTCAGATTGATACTTAGATCGCACATGTTTGACCTAAATTTTCATTTTTCTTCTCAATCTATTGACAAATATTTATAATTTCAGAAAAAGAATCTGAGTTTTCATCAGCAAAACGAGTAGATTTGTGATTTTTGTACTTATTCTGATTCCTACTTTCGTTATGATTGGGCAACAGCAACCACTGGCTTGTTTCTTATTCACGCCCTTGCTCAACGCCGCCTCTGATAATCGTTGCATTCACTACGTCGTCATCCGGCTGTCGCTAGTTGACGTGAAATGCTTGAAACAAACACCGTTCATGTCTAACTTTCCTTTTCAATTCAGTTCCTTGTCTTAGTTTTATTCCGTTGTAAACGAAATGTTTGTTTATTTCTGAAATCTTATTGATACTTTCGAGCCACAAGCAACATCAAATCCATCCGGAAGATGACAGTTACTGGCAGATTGCTTGAGAAACAAAGCTTCTCATATAGAAGCCAATCCACGGTGTACCACACACTCAGATAAAAGCCTGACAGCCTTTTTTTCTTATCTTGTCGTCGAAGAGAAAAATGTTGATGGAAGTTTAGTGTATTAGATGGAATACAAGAAAAAGAAACTGAGACTGGAAGAGAGGTTTAGAGGGTGTTTCATTTATGAAGATAAGAGAGAAGCAACTATAAGAAACACCGTGCAGCAAATCTAAACATGGAAGTTTTCTTCATACTCGATGCAAATTTGGAAGAAACACTTGTACTCACAAAGTCTTTAATCTGTCAGTGTCTGTATTGCTTGTTCTTCCCACCCACCTCCACTCTTTTCTCTCTACATCTCTTCTGTTTCCCCCACTTTTCCTTCTTCTATTAAAAGTCCGTTTGTCCATGAAAAATCAGGGCCATCTACCGATACGAGGAGGCTGAGTAGCAACAGGAGGAGGGATCTCGTGTGCCTAATTTCCAAGATTCCTATCTCACCTCAACGTCCTATGAACTTTTCAATACCATGATGTTTCTCGAAAATTCTAAACAAATTATAATTTTTTTTCTCATCCACTTTTTTCATTTCGTCCACCTCATTAGCATTTCTTTAAATCTGTAGACATTGTGTCTGTCTCGGGAATTTCTGTTCTCCTCCGAGATGGTCTGATCACAATCGGATCCTATGCCGTTCAGGCTTCTAAAATGTGATCTGTCAAAGAAAGAAATCGGCCTTCCTGATGTAGTTTGAATTTTTGGATAACTAATAATTGATTTGATAGGATTGTCTTGAATATTTTTCTGTGCCACCTCGTTTCGTCATTTCTCTCTTTATGATTTCATTTTTTTGTCGTCTTCGTCGAAGTTGCATTCATCATTTTGTTTCAGGGTAGCTCAACCGACCAAGCCTCGTCTTTGCACTCATTCTTAACCATGCTTCTAGGTAGGTTTCTTTTTTTAGTTTCGGAAAATGTCGTTACCTGACTTTTATTTGACTTTAAAAACAAAAAGCGATTGGAACACTGGCCAAGAGATCATTCTGTTTTGCAAACATTTTTGACATGCTTGGCGGCATAAGCAATTTGCTAATGACCATATTCTATTATCTCTCAATTCACCGTATTTCTCAAGATTTTGCTGACTGTGACGAAATTCGTCATCATACTCGCTTCTGTCAATTAGATTCCTCATTGCGTTAAGGTTTGCGTAGGTTTAAGAGGTAATCTAGAATGAGTTAAGTAATAAAGATGGAAAGCACTCAGATCGTTCTTCCAAGCTTTTCATCATGAAATGATTGAATTCCTTTTTTGTGCAAAAACTTCAATCACATTCGCCCTTTCGAATCTTTTTTTATGAGTTTTCCATTTGTCTCTATATCAAACCTTATGAGGAATGAGTGAATAAGACTTGTGCATTAGTGAAATGTCCATTGGGGATTGTCACCCATGCGAACTTCATTTCATTATCCTGTTCAGATTTATCTGCTCTCCCTTTCTCTTCATAACATTTTTATTCTCTCTACTCCCATCATCCTTCTATCTCTTCCCGCTTAGTTGGTAGCTTGCCAGTTTCTCATCTGTACATTCATTTGAAATTCCTGCCGACACAAGATTCAAGCTTAACACCTTTCCTTCATCAATTCCGGATTATCTTATTGGACTGTAAAACTGTTTCATAAACGACAGGCCAACTGTAATCTACTATGACTTCTTCTGTTCGAAGCTCTATCACAGGCTTCTTAACAAGAAAATGGAGATCAAGTCTGAGCCCCTCTGGTAGAACAGTCAAAGGTAACTATTGTACGACAAGCAGAAACAATGTGATGTTTGGCTCCTATCTGTTTTGACCCTTTTGAGTTGCTAACGTCTGTAACTAAATGTGGTTTCTGCTATGTTCAAGCATTGTGGACGTAAAACGTCATCACCTATTCTTTCAAATCGTTATCAACTAGGAGTTTCTTCTCACATATTTGGGTATCTTCCGTCTCAATGACGCTTGACCTTTCATTTCCTGATTCCGTCCATCATTTCGTACATTTGTGAAGAAAGGGGTGAAGACAATCGATCGAACTTGTTCCTGTCTTACTTTCGAGTACAATTTCACATCTGCTCTTCCAAGAGATGATAACCGGTTCAAAAATTAAATTACATCCAAGTTTTTCTAATTACTGTTTGTTTTTTCGTTATTCTCATTTTCATGATTTCAGACGATTCGTTGTCTGCTGAAGAGGCAGCTCAAACTGCCATGGCTCAGGCACAGCCCAGTCGCAAAAGTTATGTTCATGGCTGCAGTCAGACACCTCTTCTTTTCGAAACTGTTGGAGAACGTCTTCGTCTATCTGCAGATCGGGTATGGGCTTTCTTAAGTTTCTAAAAAAAGCTACGATTTTATGTAGAGATTACAATTGTAGTAAGAAAGACAGGAGAGAGTGAGAATAGGTTGCGAAGAAAAAGAAAAAGGAGAAAGAGAAGCTGAAAAGATGAGGAAAAGTGAGGGAGAAAGAGGCAGAAATGCGTATAGGAATGCAACCGTTTCATCTTTCCATATTCATTCAAATGAAGTTTTTACGTGAATTTTACGTGGCGTGAGGTGTGAGTTTCATTCTTCGCATTCATTAGCCTTTAATCGAATTACGGTATCATAACAAGAATCTAAACACGACTTTCCCCTTTAATTCGTTTCATGTTTTTAGGTTCCTGATAAAGAGTTTGTCGTCTTCAAAAGGGATGGTATCAGAAAGACCTATCAACAGCTTCTAAAGGATGTAAGCATTCAAACCTCTCTTTACACAATATTCCTGTAATATTTGAAGGCTGAACGTCTCGCTTGGGGTTTACTCCATCTTGGAGTCGAAAAAGGAGACCGCGTTGGAATATGGGGACCTAACACATATGAATGGGTTACTTGCCAATTTGCTACCGCGTTGGCGGGAATGGTTATGGTTAGTTTAATCTACAGCTTCATCATAGATGTTTATAACATTCTTCATATCTTAGGTTAACATCAATCCCTCATACCAATCGGAAGAGTTGAGATTCGCAATCGATAAAGTTGGAATCAAAGTTCTTATAGCTCCACCTGGCTTCAAGAAATCCAATTATTACCAAACTGTCCGGGTAATCATATCAACGTAGTAACAATCGAAACTATTTTCTTTATTTTTAGGAAGTGATTCCTGAAATCAGTGGTAAACCAGCAGGGAGAAGCGATATAATCTCTGTAGAATTCCCTAACTTCCGTCATTTAATAATATTTGATAAGGACGATAATGCTTATCAGTAAGTTTTTTTAGTTTTCCCCGTTTATTTATGTTTGTGGCATTTAAGAGGTGCTTGGAAGTACAGCGATGTTACAAAAATGGGTACAGAGGAAGATCGTCAGAAACTGGCCAAAATCGAAAGAGAAACTCAACCAGATGATCCAATTAATATTCAATACACCAGTGTAAGAAAAAAGTTCTCCCCGAATAAAATCGAATGATGTCATTGTAGGGAACTACTGGGCAACCTAAAGGAGCAACTCTCACTCACCATAATGTCCTCAATAATGCTTATTTCATTGGACTGAGAGCTGGTTATCATGAGCGAGTAAGTTTTCCTCCAAGTTTCTCTTATCTTATCGAACATGTCTGTTACATCTGAGAACGTGTTTTTTTCAAGGAATATTAAAAATATATTAAATTTTGTTCTTTTTCTAGAAAACTATCATTTGTATTCCAAATCCACTCTACCATTGTTTTGGATGTGTTCTGGGAGTTTTAGCAGCTTTGGTGCATTTGCAATCCTGCGTATTCCCAGCTCCTTCTTTTGAAGCTTTGGCAGCTCTTCAAGCTGTTGATGAGGAGAAGTAATTTCGTTGTGAAACGGAAGTGAAATTAATGAAAATGAAATTTAGATGTACTGCCTTGTATGGAACACCCACTATGTTCATTGACATGCTTAATCATCCAGATTATAAACAATATAATTACGATAGTATAAGATCAGGATTTATTGCTGGAGCTCCTTGCCCCATCACACTCTGTCGTCGCTTAGTGAATGAGATGCATATGTACGACATGCAGGTTTCTTATCTGATCTTCTGATTGAAAAACAAATAGTTATATTTGAGGTTTGCTATGGAACTACTGAAACATCGCCTGTTTCATTCATGTCAATACGAGAAGATCATCCAGAACAGAGAATTAAGAGCGTTGGACATGTGATGGATCATCTAGAGGTTTCACCACCGTTTTTTTCTTTCAAGATGTTGGTATTCTCAGGCAGCCATTGTTGATAAAAGAGGGTGTATCGTTCCACGAGGAGAGAAAGGAGAAGTTATCGTTCGAGGATATTCAGTTATGCGTTGCTATTGGAATAGTGAAGAGCAAACCAAAAAAGAAATCACTGAAGATCGATGGTACCATACTGGGTATGCTTAATGTTTCCGTACAGCCTTTGTATCCTCATACTTAAAGTGATATTGCTGTTATGCATGATAACGGAACTATCTCTATTGTCGGAAGATCAAAGGACATGATTGTACGAGGAGGAGAAAACATTTATCCGACAGAAGTTGAACAATTCCTCTTCAAACACCCCCGAATTGAAGATGCTCATGTCAGTAGAACTCTTTAACCACACCGACATTCTTCTTACTCAAAGATCAACTATTTGGTTTTTAGATTGTTGGAGTACCGGACGAGCGATATGGAGAAGTAGTTTGTGCTTGGATTAGAATAAATGAAACCTTTGAAGTGGAAATAAGTGAAGAACAGATAAAAGAATGGTGTAAAGGAAAGGTTAGAACTTTGCCGTGATCAATACGAATAACAAGTGACTATGCCCTTCAGATTGCTCATTTCAAGATTCCTCGGTATATATTATTCAAGAAAGAGCACGAGTTCCCGCTGACAGTAACAGGAAAAGTGAAGAAATTTGAGATCCGAGAACAATCGAAGATCGAACTTGGCCTTCAACAGGTTGTGTCTCATTTTGCCGAGTTATAAACTCGCTTCACGTAACTTTGGACACCCGCATGTTTCTTCTCCAGGTTCCTTATATGTATAGATTTTTACCCCTTTTTCCCTATTGCAGTTAATCTGTTAACTTGTTTTGTCAGTTTATTAACGTTCTTTATATATATATACATCTCTCTCTCTCTGTCTCTCTATTTCTCTCTATATATTTCTCTCTCTTATTCTTTCTGTATCGCACCCTCTCTCAACTTTATTCTTTTTTTCTTCCAATTCCAAATCCCTCTATTCTCTGCTTAATCTTTGATGTCTCATTAGGCTCTTCCTTATACCATGCACAGTAACAACCCTTTTAGATTATATTTGGTACTTGCATGTAGCGTGCTTTACAATAATGCTGTCAAGTATTGCTAACTATATGATATAGTATAGCGCGATGATTATGAGTATAACATTTTTTTAACCAATCTGATACCGTATCACCAAATTTGCAATTCTATTCAAGTTGGAACAGACACGTATATAAGAAAGGTTATGCTTGGATAATCTTGTTGTTTGGTTAAATTGATACGAAGAAGACTTAATTGGGTTTTTTTTAGAATCCGAATGGTTTTCCACTTTTGTGATATAATGAGTTTTGTTTCCAGTTTTCAAATGTCTTTTCTCCCATCCACTTTGGTTTACTTCCTACCAAACTCTTTTTTTTCTTTGTTATTTTAACATTCTTAATAAATAAAAATATTCTGAATAGAAGATGAAAGAAACTGTTTTATCTATTACAAACATTTTTTTTCCTTTTATGCAACTTCAAGTTTGAGAATGTAGTGTTTGAAGCTCACACCATGTGTCACACCTCCATTGCATGTTAGACCAACAACGTCTTTGACCTTTATATGTAAATTTATAAAGTGTTTATAGAACTTTACTAATTTTTACTTTTTTCTCAGATCAGTAATCTGCTGGACATGAGTTAAGCGTTGAAAACTTCACCCTCTTAGTCTTCCTCTTCTCTTCTTATCCTTCTTCTCATTCACCATCACCAATATCATCAATACATAGTTGGACAGTGTTTTTTTCGGATTTTCCTTTCATTGGATTAAGAATGTATCGTGAAATAACATTATATTTACAGATTATTTATAGTAATACTTGATTCTTTTATTTTCTTCGCTTAGGATAAGATCCATGGGTCAACCATTCAAGTTTTTTTTCTCATTTTCCTCATAATGTGTGTGCCTGCGAGTGTATTTTTTAAACTTCACGATTGTCATTAAGCTTGAGTTGCAACAGCAGAGATTGTAATAGTTTTATTGTTGAAAAGTAATAAAGAAGTCTAATTTTTACATCTTTATACACATCAGTTTCGTTGAAAACGATTCAGTTCGGTTAAGGAGATCAAGTATTATCCGCTGACTTGATAAGGACAACATTCGTTGTTCTGATTACATTGGGTATTGTCTGGACATTTGCCGTTCACACATGGACCTGCAATTAGTTACGAATCGTAATGCGTGAGAATCATACAGAATATATATGTTCTTCTAGTCAACTTACCAATACTTGTTCCATAGGCACAGCGGCAACACACATTGGAAGATGTGCAGAGGAATCCAGCATCGCAACGACTTCCAGATCTGCAATATCCTCCGGAAGCTTCACGACCTCCGCAAAGTGGAGCTGGTCTATTGGTAGTGGTTGGGGCTTGCGTAGGATTGTACATGGCCTAAAAAATGATGAGAATTTAGGTCGCTTTATCATTCTTACAGTGCAACATCCGTTCATACATGACCATGCAGAATTAAATTGACGGCAATATTGGGTAGTTGAGCAAGAATATTGACAATTGTTGCAATTGTTGCAGTTACAAGCTGAAAAAAAACGTTATTAGAAGACAATGTCTGATAAGAACTTACGTGTGTACGATAAATATTGATTGGGGGGGTTTCCGCATAAGTAGTAGAAGGAATATGAATACTGTCTACGATCTCTTACTTGAAGAGCATTACTGTCTGGTTGGTATGGAGTAAACCCTGGTTGTGCTACGGCAGGCACATTCTGAGCATTTAGTGATTGGAGTAAAGTTACAGCGATAACAAAAAAGATTAACATCTTCGAATAAATACTCGTAGCGGTAGTCTATGTTCGTTATTCTCCAGAGAGAACGTTTGATACGATTTGCGCAGTTACTGTGGCTTAAATAGCAAGTTTAGACGAGTAAATATTCTTGAATACATTGTGGCATTTTGAGTATGTTTGCCGAGAACAAAAGATTGGATGAACTCAATTGACATGTCAAAGGCCAACGGAAGATCAGGTTAAATGGCAGTTTGAAGCACTAGGCACACGACCAATCACCGACCAAGCTATTCAATTTGTTCATGAATCACAACTATTTGCATATTCAATTCAACTTTGTTGTTTATTTTCACGTTATTGTACACGTGGGTACCATCGCGTGTTACGTGAGAGGCGTCATATCATTCATTGTCGAAGAATGTCTCAGAGCGGTTGCATTCAAAGTTTTCCCTCATAATCTCAATACTTAATTGAACTGTTGACTCCGCAGTAACTTTTCTCAACTCTTTATTTATTTATTACTATCCTATCTACTTTATGGTTTTTATGTTACTCGAAGTCAATCTGTCTATTCCCTCCATAGACAGTATGTTTAAAGTGCTTCGCCAAACACTAGCTAGAATACTGCAGAAATTGATCGTCGATTACTGAAATCGACCTCGGTTTTTTTGAGTGATTTTCAAAATATCTCTTCAAAGGTTTTTCGATCTAATGATCTTAGCATGTCGATTTCATCAGTGAGTAGACGACACTGCTTGTTCTAGGTAAATAATGGTTTCCAATATTGTCCTATAGACAAGTTTTTCTCATGTAGTTAGGAATTTATTAATAAAACAAACTTCTGAGAGTCATCACGGTGGTGCAATGCTCACTCAGTTGAAAGGAATACAGTCTTTGTCTGCCCAGTCTCCCATATTAACGTTGAAATAGACGATATGGTCAAGTCCTTCTACGTCAATCTGCAATATTCATTTCTTGAACAAAATCCTTTTTTGACTAAGTACTTGTGTGTTGCTACAATATGGTCCATCAGCCTCTAAACAGACAACGTAAGGCTTGCCGATGGTCATATCGTTGTTATACCTTAAAAATAGAAAATATTTGAATAATTTTAGAATAACACAAACCAAACTTCGAATCGATGATGGAACACCTCATCAGGACCACCCTTTGGTGGGATATGAGGAGCAGGATCGCGATGATGGTTTACTCTATACGAGTACAGGAACTTCAAATGAAAACATGAACAGATGAATTTGTTTTTTGATTTACTGTGCTATCATGCCAAAGCGAGAAATTGCGGTCTCCAGTTCTTGGTTGGCCGAAAGTTATCAGTTTCACTCTGTCTGGGGTGTAAAGATTTGTTGCGATGACATGAGAAGCAAACACAGAAGAGATCGAAGCTCCCATGGAATGACCGACAGCCTGTAACTTATAATGAAACTGTTATTCCAGTGTAAAAAAACCAAAAGATTGAAATTCGGATAGAGGTACATCAATTTTCTTAGAGACACTTGGAGACCACCATTCCATAAGTAATAGAAAGCATTGTAAAAGTACTCGAACACGTTTCCGTGCCCGAAGAAGTTCTTCTTCTTACTGAAGGAAAAATTCTTCATACATTTGGTTTGTTTTTAGTTGAACGAACTGGAAGAAAGCCAGGACTTCCTCTGAGAGCTGAAGATTTCCTTCAGTACCTTCAAAGGCTACAATAATCAGCTTTCGGCTCAAATCATAAGCTGTGTACGCATGGCAAGTAGAGTCTGTTTTGATTTATGAATGTATTTTTGAGAGAAGGATCATTATTACTTGGTCCGGTAGCGTAGCAGTCAACGATAATATTCTCGTAGAAAGTAGTTGTGGGTAGTGCATTTCTGAGAAAAAAAATATTGGAATCTGATGATCTAAGACAAATAATACGCTAAGCATTTCTTGGGATTGGGTCTTGCATAAGCACCAGCAAGTAAAGGAAGTACAACAGTTCTTGTGAAAGTATCGTTATATTCGTAACCTACTGGCATTTGCATAGGGCAGTTCAATGGATCCTGGAAATTGTAAGCTTTTATCATAAAAAATGAGCCTAACTGTAATGATTGGATCACATGGTCCGGTTATGACTGAACTACAGGTTTCTTGCTTAACGCACCATCTACAGAATAACATACAGTTTTGATAACAGCGAACTCACCTAGATCCATCTGAGGTACAACTGATACAATCAGATGATACAGAGCCTACCCATAAAAGGCCCAGAACCAACAGCCTGCCAAGCATTTCGGAATGCAAGCAAGGTAGAGTGAACTGATGGAATTAAGACTATCGTTATCGCACGTATACTCTCTTATCATAGAGATTGAAGATTATAAGAGGAATTGTAATTCATTAACAAAGAAACTTCCCAAACTAAAGTTAATTTCAGTATTTTTTCTTTTTTGTTTTTTGTTTGAGAAAAAATACTATTAAATACTATTCAACATCGGTACGCCATTGGAACTCGTCAGTGCGAGTCGAGGGACAGCCCCATATCAGCCTCATGTCTTGAACCTCATGTGATGGAAAAAGACATTCCTAACCCTGTATGATATAGATTTTAAAGATGTCATGATTTTAAAAACGGTAAGTAAATGACAATTTGAAAGAATAAAAGGAGTCAAGCACGCAAGCATTCTTGGACTCGTCCATGATGTTTAAATTCAGATTTTTATTTATTACAACTGATTGATTAACAAAGACAGAAGGATTAATGGCGTAAGATGTTTATAAACATACTTCTTACCTGTACCGTTCACGAATTTTTTTTTAGAATAGGTTGAGATAATAATTTCTGCTTCAATTCACCAGACACAACACGAATGCTTTCCAGTAGACTCTCAAGTTCCTCGTTACGTGTGTCCTTTTCAGTTATAACTCCAACGGGATATCTACGATGAGAACAGTTGAATCTAAGTTATTGAGTTCTATATCTATTACCTTTCAGTTTCATTTAAAAGAAATAGTTGCCATGTATACTCGACTTTCTCTAGTTTATCCCAGGCTGATATTATGTCCTGCATGGACAAACCTGAATTAGGTATGAACCGCCTTCGGCCCATAGCCTTCCTTTTTGCTTGAAGTTCTAGGAAAATCTTATCCAAATTATTTTTCGCTTCTTCACCCTTTGACATGAGAACAATTAAATGATTGAAGAACTCTTGGTCTTCACGCACTTCTTGCAAAGAGTTAGGGAGTCTAAACACAAATAAGGAATCATTTATCATTTATGTTGAACCTTCTGTCGTGTAATTCCTTCGTCTTATCATTTATCCATCGGAGAAGATCAGAGAAGAGAAGTTCAAAACTCTCCTCGAAGCTATCTGTGTCATTCTGATAATGAACAGTCTGAGAGAACGTTGAATGACCGCATGAATGTTACAAACTCACATTAGCTACACGACGAGCTCCAGTCATTTCCGTTTTTTGTTTAGCAAAATAATGATAATACATAGATACATATGTGATAATAGATTTCTCGTCAGGACGTGCCGAGTCGACATCTTCAGCATCCAACAAACGCTGGAAAAACACTCTTCACAATCTTTTTTTTTCACATCTACTCACAGCGATTTCCAATTTCTTCTCAGCAGCATCGAAAGCATTATTAAGATTTCCAATATGGTCGCTGGGGTTGAGACTGTCAAAGTTGATCAAATCAGGTCTACAAGTAAGGTAATAGATAAGAATTTGATTGCAACTATACCTATGGGCATGAATGAGAGCATTAAAGGCCAGACCACTTCTCCAACTGGTTGTGAAGTTTTCGATTCTGACATTAGAATAACCCAATGTCTTACGCTGGCACCAAAGCAGCAGAGAATTTTCACTTTGTCTCTCTTCATCTCTTGCTCTCATATTCTAGAATATTAATGAGTAACAGGATATACAGGTGATAAACTTTTGAAAAATGCAGAATAATGTTCCAAATAAGGCCCAAAATCAATTTATTGTTTTTTCCAGCGACATCTTCGACACCAATGTTTACTAACTGAAATCATTGTATTCATTTGAAGCCTTCGCAACTTTTGAGTTGTTACGAACTGGAACGCGATAATAATGTAAAAATTGGAATACTCTCTCCAAATTCTTCAAACTGTGTAGTTGCCAGTGTGACCTGAAAATCGAGAACTGAAATATAATCGTGATTTACGATTATACCTATCTGGCTCTCCTAAGCTCTCACCAGTCAAAATTTCAAGTAATTTCATTAACAGAATTCCGTTAACGAGATCCTCGAAAAGGTCGACAATCTTCAATCCAACCTTAATTGTTAAGTTCGATTTATATTACTAACATGAAGAAAATAGAACTATAAAAGACATACCCGATTAAGAAAAAAATTGCACCATTCGGTAAACATTTCCTTTTGCATACGCATACGTTCATGCTGAATGAGAAAATTTCAGATGAAACTACTTGAAACCAACAACCTGAAGATATATGATTCTATCTTCTTGTTCGTCATAGAACTCTTCGGACATTCTGAGAGAAAGGAGAAGGGAATCAAAACCGTTTAGAAATGAGTTATCAGTATGGAGATTTTGAGCAACGTTTTCATGAATGATTCATGTAAACAATCAATTAAGAAAGCAATGACAGCAAAATTCGAAAGAAGATTAGATGATTGTGGGGAACCGAAGCCATCATTGATTAGTGATGAACCTCAAACGCCAGTTTCCTCAAAGTATGAATCTGTGTGCAGTAAGACTGGCACTCCAGAAAATCTCAACTCGGAGACTTGCGATTCGATAACACCAGCTTCGAACAAATCGAGTCTACTATCAGTTAAATCACGACCAGGAACACCATTCATCAAGAAAAGGAAGTTTCTGTCGAAATCATCTGTTGTTCCGACACCCCCCAACTCAGCAAGCTCTATTGATGATAGTAACACCTTCCTATTCACTAACTCTTCTGCGGTAAAAGGTGACTAGAGTTCTTTATAAGAAACGGCCCTGAGCAACTTAGGTTTCAGCACTAAGAGATGGAACACTTTTCGGAAAGTCCACCGGTCTACCCAGGAGTTAGAAGTGCATCTGAACGAACAAAATCAAAGAAAAACATTGAAAGTTGATTAATTCTTTTATTTATTCAAGACTTATAATAAACATCTGAAGAGTTAGCTGCAAAAATGAAATTATGACACATATGACGTACAATTCCCAGACTGTGGAAGCGTTTCATAGAAAAAATTATTACAGTTTTATTAGATTTTTTACATCATTCGATGATAGGATATGAGAAAACGAAGGAGCACCACCTGTGATATGGAGGCATATGATAGCACCGAATAGAGAAAACAAAGAATACCGGAAATTAAAGGAGTATGAATTAGTATAGCACAGGTTTAATTCATTTGAGAAATTATGCATAAATACAGTACAGAAGGATTAATGAAATGATGAAATGACTTAGTTTCTTAAAAATATGACGATTGTAGAGCATTACTTGGGGAAGGTGAGTTGAAGTCTGAACACAGTGGTGAGAACTGACTATGGGAACTTGAAGGGGAGGGAGTTGCTGGCACAACTGACTCCTTGTAGGGAACGTAACCGGCTTGTTGATGTCTGGTATTCAAACGAATAGGACCTCCGGATAGTTCGCTGACTGATTGTTGGAACTCTTTGCGCACAGCAACGTTCTGAAGACGATGAGTATGAGGAACATCAAGCTGAGCACAGTTCTAATACCTTTTTCATGGGAGGAAGTTTTGACTTCTTTTCCATTTCCATCACAATTCTCTCCGCTCTTTTAGCTAATTCAGAAATGGAGGGATTCAGGTTGAAAAACTGCAAGGGGAAATATTAGGAAACTAATGTCACTTCTAGCCTACCTCATGGAGAATACCGGTATCTCTTGTGTTGAACTTTTTCATTTTCTTGTTAGCAACACCGAGCATCTGGCCAATGGTAGGAGTCTGGAACTTTGCTGAAGGATAGGTACTGAGTATGATTAACAGAAGGTGTTACTTTACCTGGAGGAGTTGCAGACTGCGACTGGACGGCAACAGGCATTTTAGGAAATTGCAAATAAGATGATGACTTTGATTGAGCAGGTTGTGCCATATGCTTGTTCATCATAGGTGAATAGCTTTGCTGCTTCGCATAGCTTTGTGAATAAAACTGATGTTGGTGAGTTTGTTGTGACATGGGATGACCATGTTGCTGAAGCTGTCGCTGTTGTTGTGGCTGTGACTGTTGATTCGTTAGCTGATTCAAGACAGGAGATGTCATTGGCACCATATTCTGCTTAGGAACACCCATCGAGTTGTAGACTGGATTAAATCCGAATTGACGGTCAGCAAAAGGTTGTTGTATTTGAACAGGTTGCATCTGCCCCATAGCCATAGGAGGTGACTGTTGATAATTGTATTGGGGACTCATGTGCTGTTGATAGTTTGACGATGTAGGATAGTACATGCCAGAACTATTCATCTGCCGACCAGAAAATGACATGGGCTTTTGATAAGGAGTGAAATGACCGTTGTTGTGGCGACTGACTTGGTTGTCATACATAGAGTAAGTTCCGTAAGTCATGTTCTGAACAAAAACGAATTAGAGCAGTTGGAAGATGTAATATAGAGATTCAAGAGGAGCAACACAGTAATCGAAGGCTGATCAGGAGTATAATGACTGTGGATGACATGTTATATTAGGTTAAGAGAAGGCGTGGTGGAAAAAGGGCGGAGTTAAGCTCACAACTGAACATCTGAACATGAGAGTTATGAACTCATCAACTAACATAGTATCATTTATTATCTTAATCATGAACATCTCATTCTCTTAGATATGAACATCTCTCCGGAAATGAATGATAATAATGAGTTAACAAGTTATAGACTCTCATGTTGACCGCCAATTCCGATAGATCAAATTTGATTGCAAATCAATAACATCAGCCATAGTATATAGTAAATCATCGATATATCTTGTATTCGAAAGTACTCAGTAATGCCACCAATTAGAATCGTCTTTTATGTCATCTTTGTCCAAATAAATATGTGAACCTGTGAGTTACTCAATCAAAGCCAGGTTCCGACCGATCGAAAACCTATGCTTGTATGTGTCAATCAAATTTTCTTCATAAACATGTGTTGGTACCAAAGGGAAAATTTCGCAAACTCAATAAGGATAGGAATAGGTAACAGACATATATGTAGAGCAGCATTTAAGAAAATTTTTATTGTGAAATCGGTTGTGCTGAGCGACTGAGGTAGGCCTTTCGTCATATTCAAGAGTGGTCACGAGTGATCTATGAGAGCAAGGCAGTCCTAGCGTTATAGCATGAAAAAGTTTAATTAATTGGCAATCGTTGTGAATATGAGATAGATCAATCAGATTGTTCACTTTCATTATTATCATTCATTTCCGGAGATATGTTCATATCTAAGAGAATGAGATGTTCATGATTAAGATAATAAATGATACTATGTTAGTTGATGAGTTCATAACTCTCATGTTCAGATGTTCAGTTGTGAGCTTAACTCCGCCCTTTTTCCACCACGCCTTCTCTTAACCTAATATAACATGTCATCCACAGTCATTATACTCCTGATCAGCCTTCGATTACTGTGTTGCTCCTCTTGAATCTCTATATTACATCTTCCAACTGCTCTAATTCGTTTTTGTTCAGAACATGACTTACGGAACTTACTCTATGTATGACAACCAAGTCAGTCGCCACAACAACGGTCATTTCACTCCTTATCAAAAGCCCATGTCATTTTCTGGTCGGCAGATGAATAGTTCTGGCATGTACTATCCTACATCGTCAAACTATCAACAGCACATGAGTCCCCAATACAATTATCAACAGTCACCTCCTATGGCTATGGGGCAGATGCAACCTGTTCAAATACAACAACCTTTTGCTGACCGTCAATTCGGATTTAATCCAGTCTACAACTCGATGGGTGTTCCTAAGCAGAATATGGTGCCAATGACATCTCCTGTCTTGAATCAGCTAACGAATCAACAGTCACAGCCACAACAACAGCGACAGCTTCAGCAACATGGTCATCCCATGTCACAACAAACTCACCAACATCAGTTTTATTCACAAAGCTATGCGAAGCAGCAAAGCTATTCACCTATGATGAACAAGCATATGGCACAACCTGCTCAATCAAAGTCATCATCTTATTTGCAATTTCCTAAAATGCCTGTTGCCGTCCAGTCGCAGTCTGCAACTCCTCCAGGTAAAGTAACACCTTCTGTTAATCATACTCAGTACCTATCCTTCAGCAAAGTTCCAGACTCCTACCATTGGCCAGATGCTCGGTGTTGCTAACAAGAAAATGAAAAAGTTCAACACAAGAGATACCGGTATTCTCCATGAGGTAGGCTAGAAGTGACATTAGTTTCCTAATATTTCCCCTTGCAGTTTTTCAACCTGAATCCCTCCATTTCTGAATTAGCTAAAAGAGCGGAGAGAATTGTGATGGAAATGGAAAAGAAGTCAAAACTTCCTCCCATGAAAAAGGTATTAGAACTGTGCTCAGCTTGATGTTCCTCATACTCATCGTCTTCAGAACGTTGCTGTGCGCAAAGAGTTCCAACAATCAGTCAGCGAACTATCCGGAGGTCCTATTCGTTTGAATACCAGACATCAACAAGCCGGTTACGTTCCCTACAAGGAGTCAGTTGTGCCAGCAACTCCCTCCCCTTCAAGTTCCCATAGTCAGTTCTCACCACTGTGTTCAGACTTCAACTCACCTTCCCCAAGTAATGCTCTACAATCGTCATATTTTTAAGAAACTAAGTCATTTCATCATTTCATTAATCCTTCTGTACTGTATTTATGCATAATTTCTCAAATGAATTAAACCTGTGCTATACTAATTCATACTCCTTTAATTTCCGGTATTCTTTGTTTTCTCTATTCGGTGCTATCATATGCCTCCATATCACAGGTGGTGCTCCTTCGTTTTCTCATATCCTATCATCGAATGATGTAAAAAATCTAATAAAACTGTAATAATTTTTTCTATGAAACGCTTCCACAGTCTGGGAATTGTACGTCATATGTGTCATAATTTCATTTTTGCAGCTAACTCTTCAGATGTTTATTATAAGTCTTGAATAAATAAAAGAATTAATCAACTTTCAATGTTTTTCTTTGATTTTGTTCGTTCAGATGCACTTCTAACTCCTGGGTAGACCGGTGGACTTTCCGAAAAGTGTTCCATCTCTTAGTGCTGAAACCTAAGTTGCTCAGGGCCGTTTCTTATAAAGAACTCTAGTCACCTTTTACCGCAGAAGAGTTAGTGAATAGGAAGGTGTTACTATCATCAATAGAGCTTGCTGAGTTGGCGGGTGTCGGAACAACAGATGATTTCGACAGAAACTTCCTTTTCTTGATGAATGGTGTTCCTGGTCGTGATTTAACTGATAGTAGACTCGATTTGTTCGAAGCTGGTGTTATCGAATCGCAAGTCTCCGAGTTGAGATTTTCTGGAGTGCCAGTCTTACTGCACACAGATTCATACTTTGAGGAAACTGGCGTTTGAGGTTCATCACTAATCAATGATGGCTTCGGTTCCCCACAATCATCTAATCTAAAGATTTCTATTCAAAAGCAAATGGTTTTCATACTTACTTATTTTTTTGAGCTTCGCTTAGAAAGCTCGAGAGATCAGCGACTCTGTTATGACATATCCCACTCTGGAGCCAATCATCAGAATACTTTGTGATTTTGTTTTACCTCAGGGAAATCGAAAACTGTCGCTTCTGCATGGATTCTGATTCTGTTTGAGCTGATAAATACACGCTCCGTGGTTGTTGCACATTTATCGGTGATATTGTCATTAGGTCTGTATATTCTCTAGAAGAACACAAACCTGTTATGAACAAACGTACAACACTTACGAATTTTTCCGTTATTTCCAAATCCCCACTGATTTCGATGCAATGTGATATACTATTCTGCTTCTTCGATACAACCTCATGAATACAAACTTTAAGAGGTCTCTGTATACCAATATTCGTTGGTGGCTTGCCTAAGGAATACTAATGAAAGAAAGGTATCCTGAACTAACTTGCAAGTTTCTGGGATAACTTGAGTTGTGTGAACTTTTCTTCAGATGCTGAGTAATAGTAACTCTTATCGCTTCTTTCAGTGTTCTAAGCGAAGTTTTATAACATTTAGCTAAACCGAAGAAGTTACAGAGAAGTCATAATGTAAACCAATGAGTATCGAATTGTCGCCGAACCGTATAAATGGATCTTTTTCTGCAACATCCTCATGATGAGGAATCATCAAGAGAGGTACAGAGTCATCGATATTATCGGCTCCTCTGATTGTTATGATCTTAGTTTACTGGAATTTAGTAGAAGTCTTTTTTCTAAACAATACCCGACGAAATATGCTTTGTTGCTCGAAAGATTCTACCATAGCACTTGAAAAAAGATATTTGGGTTTGAACTCCGAACTTTGCTGAATAACAGATTATTTTCTTCAATTCATGAACAAAAACCTCAACTTCAACTTTCATATTCGGGTGATAAACGAATTCGACCGTTTGACACGAAGTTGATTTGATAAATGAAAGAGCAATTTCATTTTCTACAAGTTGTAGCGGTTGTTTTTTCCGAGATACCGAAGCGGAACGAGTATGGTACGGAACTTTATTACATAATTATAAATAAAAAAGCTAAATGAGAGGTCGGAAAGAATAGGAACAAGTTTGAATTGAACGGTGTCAGTCCGGTCATTCTTTTTTGATGGACGTGCTGAAATATACAAAAGTTAATTTAGGATACCCGAAAGTAAGCTTACTGGTCGCCACGTCCGGAACCGCTCAGAACTAGGTAAGGAGTTTGGAGCTGCTCCTGTTTCCTCAATTGCTTGGATAATGTTCCCAAAGGAGTATCCGAAGAATTCATCTGCAATTGAAAAGAATAACTTTCAGGAAACACGAAGCTTCTAGCTGACCTGTTTCAACATCTCTTTCTTTTCTCTTTGAACCATACGTTTTTCTGTCTGCTTCTTACCTGGATTGCGACCATGGAATCTGAAAAAGAATGAGAACTCGAACAATCGAGTGTAACTCACTTATAAGATAGCTCTCTGTAGGCATCCTTAGGATCCATAGTTCTACCTTTGTTATCAACATAATCTGAATAAAGCGTGTTACGAATCAAATATTCTATGAAAAACTCACCAAGATTAACTTTGGGAGTATAGTCTTTCTTTTCAGAAAAGGGAACGATTGGACCTCTACCAGTTGTTCCTAATCGTTCTAGCTTCTTTGTATACTTATCTTCGATATCACTAAAAGATCAGTATTGTATTGGTATTATCAGACAACTCAACTATCTGACAGCATCCACTTGTGTCTTCGATTTGTTCTTCAAGTGATCAAGGTTTTGTCCGGTCTTTCGCAGAGCATTTGGATCGTTGAGATAACCCTTGACAAAAACAAGTGAATATATGAAGAAAATTTAGAAACTACCTTTTGATAAGCGAGCTTAACCATCGCTCCTACTCCCTTGGTGACATCAGCTTCATTACCAAGTACGTTAACGTATTCAGTTTTATCTTCTTCCTCTTCAGATTCAGAATCTCTTGCGCCCTTAAGGTTATCGGATCTTAAACAATTGATGATTAAAATTCAAAAACCTCCTTGTGAGCACGATCCAATTCTCTTTCATCATCACTATCAAGTTGGGCGTCAGAAGTACTAGGACCAGTCCACCCTCCTCGGGAGTCCTATAAGCAAAATTGGTATGAATGTATAAAAACGAGAGTTGAGTAGAACCTTAGCTTTCTTTTCTCCATGTTTCTTCTCCTTTGCTCGCTCAGCAGTCGCCTTTCGGAAATTGCTGGAATTATGTTGATGGGTTACTGTAATATTTTTAGTAACTAACGAGATCGCAGCTGTTTCCTCGCTTTCTTGTAATTCAGACATATCGACAGCATCAGTTCGGTTACCAGCAAGACCGTAAGTAAGGTTCTCTCCTGAAAACGAAACGCTTACATCTTCACACAACAAGTCTTATACCAATATTTCTGCAGTACTCCATTGTTGAATCAATTACGATTCCTTCAGGTTTGTCAGATTCATCTTCCATTTCATCATCTTCTGTCTTAGCAACAATCTCGTGAATCTTGAAAGAAGAAAATTCAATGCGGGATTCCTAGGACAAGAAATTCTACCTTCTGAGCAGAGTCTGTGATCGGCTTCGATTCGATTTGCTTCAACTTTCTTGCTTTGTCCAATATACTATTCAATTCATCCTCAGCATCGTCATCGATTACAACACCTGCTAACTGAGTGTTACCGAACTCTTCTAAAATGGGAACATAAGAAGACGATAGCTCGATCATATAAAAACCATCGCTGTCCGACTCTTCTTCTTCTTCTGCCCTGCGAGCGAAGTTTCGTAGTTTTTCGACGTCGACAGCTCCTTGAGTCACTTTTTTCCAAGGTCCCGTTTCATCAGTCTCCATTTCTTCGACTTCCTTAAAAGCAGTGATGACCATACAAAACTCACTAACTAACTTTCTTTACAGTTCCTCGCTCACTGGAATCGTCGTCTTGCTCTGCTTTAACTCGTGAGCCTTGGTTTCTCGATCCTAAATTAGATGACCCAGCAGGCTCGACAGGAACTAAGTCATCGGCTTTCAATACTTTTCCACGTTTCCTAATTTTGGTTTTGTCTTTTTTACCCTTCTTCGATCTACGGAACTCTATCATTTCTTCCTTAAGAAAATAAGATGATAATTCAGCTAATTATGCATGTTCTTGCCTGAGTGTAGAAATCGGATGCCAGTTTATACTTGGGTGTTTCCATATTGACCAGAGTTTTTCCAGCGATTTCGAGTTGCTTTTTGATTCTCATCTCCCTTTCTTCCTTATCTACGTCGAAACTACCTCCCTCATCCAGACGGAAAGTCTCTCTCTGATACCCTTCTAGTTCATCGTCATACTTCGCAAGAAGACCCTTATCGAGAGGCTGCAATACTGAGTGTAAAAAAAATCATAAAACTACTCAGTACATTGCCATAACGATCAAACTCTTCAGTGAAACCTTTGGCAGCATCTTTTCTTTTCTTCAGTTCCAAGTTTCTTTTGTATCTTTCGTTATCCAGCATGTTAGGATTAACCAGAGTTTCTTCTCCATCATCCAGCACACCTATTCAATAATAGATAAAAGACTGTAATAGGAAAAATCCTTTACCTTTATCTTCTAGAACGAGGATTTGATCCCTCATCTCAACGAAAGATTCTTTTGAATGCCCGATCACTAACCCAGCGGTGCCGCTAGCTTTGGGCTGAAGCTTGAACAGTAAAAACTAACTATAAAAACCTCACTTTTTTCGATTTCAGTTTCTTTTTTGGTTCAACAACTGCAGTCGTGCTGAAGTCTTCGTCCATATCATCGAGCATTTTGGCCTGAAGTCAAAAAAAAACATTTTTAATTATGTACAGCAAAACATACTCTTTCTTCAGCTTTTTTCCTTTCCTCTTCAAGCTTTCGTTGTTTATCAATCCAGCCTTAACTGTTTCGGTGATTATACATTCTCATTATTACATCACCTGTAGCGCTGTCATCTTCCGAATCAGAATCAGCAAGTCCTTTCGTCTTGAAAAATTTGTCTCCTATTTCTCTCTTCCGCTTAGAAGTCTACAACTTAACGATGTATATTAGTTCCCTCAGTACTACTACCTCAAGTTTCTCTCTAATCTCCTGTTGCCTTTTCTTTTCTGCCCAATTTTCTGCTTTTTTGTGTCGAAATTCAAAACCATCTTCCACAACAGTGGTTGTTCCATCCTCCTCTTCTCGAATCTAGACGGAAAACTCAAAAAACAACTGAAAACGAACTTTACCTTCGGTTGATCTCCCTCCAAAGGTGCCAAGCCAAGCTGTGCTCTTAACTTATTAGTATCTTCTATTGAAAGAGATTCTCTGTAAAGCTTGATAAAAGAGAAGATTTAAAGTTGGTACTTACGCTTCCTCGTTTTCGTTCTGTTCAGAATCCTTTTCCTTCTGTTGCTGTCTTTCGGAAGATTCTGAAGTATCTTCATCGAGCACCTTTCTCTTCTTGGCATATTTGGAAGACATACCTGAAAAAAAGCGAACATAACCCGTAATTTACTTTGAAAACGTATCAAATATAATTCAAAATGAAATGAATACATAATGCTTTGTCAAATTTCGAATTGGTGCAATAGCGCGTCGCCCCAGTTGCGTACCGAAAACAACAGTGTGAAATTAGCTGCTTAATTTTTCTAGCTGGCTTGGGAAAGGACGAAAAAAACAACATGAACAGGTGAAGTGAATGAAGAAATGAATTATCGTTAGTTCTTCTCCATCATTGAAATATAATTAGATTACTAATCGTTTACATTGACAATATATTGATCCCATCGCTTGTAATCTCTGCGACTGCGCAGATGTTTCCTAAATCTAAGGTATTTTTCAATGGTTCATTCAATTGAGTTTAGCTTGATCTTTTTTCTTTAAAACAAGCATTAAGTAGATCCGTATTTTATCAGATTTTCCGAATAGAAGGAGTCCTGCTTGTTATCTTCAGTTCAATTTCTCTTGAATTGACACACCCTATTACCCTTCTCTCACATTTTCCAGAATAATCACTTCGACTTGCGAATGAATGGCTTTCATTTTAGTTTGATGATAAAGTTTTTAATAGAATAATTTTTGTTATCGTAGGAGTTGATGTTTATTCAAGCCTCCGTCACTCTCTGTCCGAAGCTTATATCCGCATTTTCGAAGTAGAATACGTGTTTCCTTCCCCGAGAGTTCTGTTTCCGTTTTTACATTAATTCTTATGATTCTAATTGAGTTTGAACGGCCACGTTCTTTGTTTGAGTCAGCACAAGTATAACGATATAACATCAGAATCGATGGTATTTAGTCTTCCTGGGATTTTCCATGACACTTTTCCATACAACATGTACTAATTTCGTTTGAACTTCTTATCGCGTACACTTCCTGGTCTCTTTCTGATGAGTTCAAAAATAGGTTTTCTCAGAATTGATTGCAAATGTTGTTCAGGTAGTTATGAATTAGCGTGGGTGCGACTCTCTGGTTTGGAGCATAAGGTTCAAGATGACAATGATGATTTCTTCCAACTCTCAAATGAGAATTTTATTGAGTGGAAGAAGTTTTTTCTATGTACGTGTCAGTCTAAGACGAGAATAATCTATTTGAATGTTTCACGAAGCAACATAGAACACCTTCGATCGAGAAAATAAATAATGAGTTGAAAATCAAAAAGTTCTACATAATGTATTACTCATATCTTCATAATTGAGTAAATTATGATAATAAATAACTGGAGAATGCTTAATATGTACGCCAAGCTATAAATCATCAGTTCCGATTCACACGAAAGCTTCAATAATAATAGTAATAGTTGACCGTTGATCTTACTTGGGTGGATATACACCTGAAGTGGATAGCTTCCACCAGAGTTGTCATGACACCTTATTATATATATTTTGGATATGTTCAACGAATTAATTTATGAATTTATGGGTTTGGCTATATTGCAATGGTTCATAAAACAGAAAAAGTTACTCATTCGATAAGCTTCGACTTCCCGTGATGGTGGCTTTGATAAAAGCCATACTTGTCTGCCTCTTGACTATCGCGAAGTGCGATTGGGGTAGGCCGACAAACTTATTATTTTTAATCTTTTTTCTAGCATGTCAAAACACTACCTGGAGCTCCTCACAAGCGTTCATGTATCCTGCAAATGAAACTTTTGAACTTCCCAAGTCTTTCAATTGCTCTTATACAGTACCATCTGTTTTACGAGAATCCTGGAAATTAGAGGAAATTCCAGATAACAGCTTCTAATGGAACTGTGGCTCTATTGAAATTGTTGGCTAAGATGATTACGGGGGACATGCTCTACATTTCGTTTGGGAATGGTTCCAGATATGTGTATGTTTAAATTACTTTGAAGTTGTATACAAGGCATGCACAGGCTTCCCAACAATACAACGTTTACGCTATCGATTCCTCCCCCATCTGCCATTCTAACTGTGGTCACAGAATCGAATTCCACAAATAGTCATCTGAGAGCTTCTATTAATTGGAGATCATGTACGTTTTTCTCTTCTGACTTGTACCCTGAATGAAATATCTGCCACATAATCTCATTGAGAGAGGATTATGTCTAGATTTGCATCGAATTTTCATATTCAGACAGTGAAAACGCTTCGCCGCAAACCAAAACCTTCGGAAGTACTCAGTACGGTGAATTGTTTAACATTTCTGCATCTGTAGATACAACTTTAGTTTTGAGTGCTGAGAACAAGGTGATGCAGGCAGAGTATTTTTGAAGTAACTGCCAGGTTAAGGTCGCGATTCACGCGTTCCCTGTTGAACGAACAAGCTCGCTGGTATCGATTTTACTGTATGATGGCAACATTAACGATCAATCAAGAGAGCTCAAGTTTTTGGGAACGTAAGAAAAAGGTCAAGAATCATGTAATTCGCATTTTCTAGACTTTACGAAGCTTATATGAATCAAAAACCCATTATCTCAGAGGGCCCAGTTATGACCATAAAATGCTTTTCTCCTGAGAACGCAAGCTACTTTTATGCACAAGATTCTGCAGGTTTTAATGAGCCATATTAAAAATTCAAGCAATAATCTTTCAGCTCTAACCGGCTTTTCGGAAATCAAAACTTACATTTCACCTGCCGTGACTGGATCCATCAGAGAATTAGATTTCAACGGCCTCAACGGTAGTGCTGTAGCTATGGTATTGAATACAATACCCAAACAAGATTACTACATGACAAGCTACAATTTGGTATCCAAGCCTGACGATGTATATGAACTGAAAACTTCCAAAAATTCAATTTTTCTTTAGAATAGCGCTTTGCTAAAAGTCTTTCCTGTGTTCCCTTCTTCAAAAGTAAACTTAGATTCGCTTTCTCTAAAGGCTTACATGTAAGTAAAACAAATCATGTTTATCTTTTTAGTTTGTTTTGTACTTCCTATCAACTCATTCACATTACTGTTTATAGTAATAACTCTATTAATGGGAAAGAAGAAAACACAGAATTGCCACAGGCTTTTATGGGAAGACTACGTTGTTTTACGATATCCAACGGATCAGCTCATATAGAACTAGGAGGACAAGTATCAAAAGGTGAGGTCAATCATGTAATATAACCGGAATAACCTTTGGAGAACGTCATAAGATTTAACGGGTCGAGGACCTGTCAAGTAAGTGTTCAGAGAAAATGTCTTCGCATTTCTCGAAAGATCGAGCTATCGTCGGAAGTGAGCCAACTATCAAAGTAGATTGGAGGGAACCAAAGCCTTTACCTTCTTAGAAGAAATCTCAAACAGTGCAAAGAAAAGAATCTTTGGATGTGATGCAAAAACTGAAAAGAATGAATCATTGTTCAAAGAAATTTTGTACGCCTTTCTTTCCTCTCATCTGTTCCTTATAAAAAAAACCTTTTCTTCAGACTTATGGCAAATGGTGGGTAACAACCGAGTCGGCATTTTGGACATTGAAGGTCTAGCGAATGAGGAAAAAAAGGAATGGGATTTCCACTCAAACTGTTTGTTTTCACCATGATGACCAAATACTCATTGCTGATTTAAGCTGAGAAAATAATAGTTCTGAGCGTAAACTGTGAAAATGATAAGGAGATTGCTGTAGGCCTAGTGCACGATGGAACAACAACAACACTGAACAACACTGTGTACTTTTGCAACATCGAATAAGATACTTTCTCAATATATCTTTTCAGACCCACAGAAACAATTATGACAAATTTCTCTATCACTGCTCAAATGAAGAATGTATCAGCTCTGGGTTGCAATGTCATGTTTTCAGCATACGACAGTCAGTTTTTTGATCGCCCCTCCCTCTTAACGAATAGTTTCAGATGGCCACTCTTCCACGTTCCAAGTTCTCATTGTTATATTCCCAGCTATGATATACATCTTCAATCAATATATTGTAACTTAGTTAGAAAAAAAAACACAATAAACTATTCATTCTGAAGAAGTGTTCGCGTGTTCTGAAGGGTTCAGCGCGCTACTGCCAAAAAAAAGCCCCAGGGCTAGAGAGCGCGGATAAAATAAAATTCAAAAATTTGAAAACAAACTTTTTCATTTTCAATTTTTTTTGTTTATGTTTATGATTAACTTCAAGCATATTCGTCTTTTCTTATGTACATATAGAATTTCATCTTGAATGATGTTTAATAGTTTGCTCAACAAGGTTATCATGGTTGTTCAGTTTCAATGGGGAATCATATAGGACCCACCTATTTTCACGTTCTCTCTTGCCTTATATCAGGGAATGGTGATACTATCTTTTAAAACAGTTTTTTTTGACGCTCGTCCATCGTCCAAATAGTGGTGGTTAGCTATTTACTTTCGAACATTCATGCGTTTCTGGATTGTTCTTACGTTTCACCTCACTTTACTCAAATGCAATACTAAATTTCCAATTTGAACTTTTTCGAAGGTCCATGATGCCAGAGTGATCGCGCAGCAGTAGACTGTCCGTGTTGAAGGTCATCTAGCCTTCTTTCTTCTTTTTCAAACATTTTTGTTTTCATTTTCTATTTGAGCATTTGACAATACTTCATGCTTGCGATGTGGTGCATTCTTTGAAATGTTACAAGCTGTTTATCATTGCTGTTATCAGTCGCATTTCATATGTTTGTTTCCGTCCTACTCATTCCCATTTTGTACTATTCCATGTACTGCTGCGGCTAGCATCATGGTTTCTCTTATAAAATTAGTCATTGTAAAACAATTTTTACTACCTCCCACTCTATAACCACAGAACTGTTTATAAACATCAGTTGTTCTTAGATGTTAAGCTGATTTCGTTTTTTCGAATCAATTCGTGCTGATACATACGTTCTTATTTATCTTAAGTTTGTTGACATTGACGTTCACAAAAGGCGACAAAATGAAATGACCCTGTTATTGTGCCAACCTATTTACTTTTCCTTACTTTGATCGTTTGAAAATTACAAGTTTTGCAACTTTTTCTCAGCTCATCGCTATTTCCTGTGTGCCCTCATGTTCTCTATTTTCCTGGCAATGGTTTCAATCTTCGACAAACCATCAACGGATCAATATCGACACTATGACTCGTTTCCAATACTGAATTATTTCATTGCCAGTAATATCTTATCAGTATGATGTATGGCAGATGGGAGAGGCTCGCAGATGACTCGTCTTGGAATTTTTTACATACCTAACAATGAACTTTTCAACTCTTGCACATAGAGTTTCTCTTCCAGAATTGTATCTTTGTTTTCGAACTGTTCCATTTAATCCTGAATATATTGATTTTTCCATATTTTTGCTTCAACACTAGATGTCCATTGTGCATCAGACTCTGCCAGCTGTGGTCTTCTTCTGCTCATCCTTTTTTGTGCATAGCCTGTCACATCAGCGTGTGCCTCACGGCCTCCAGATTGACCGCAATATTGTGCTTTCATTTTTCCTCTTACACACTTGCCGCACGGTCAGTTGTGTGAATTTTATGCGCATAGACAATCTTCGCATCTGGCCTCTACTTAATGAGAATGTTTTTTTTCTATGAAAGTCCATTAATTTCCTAGTTGACTTCATATTTTTTGAGAGATTCTATCTATTTGGTATAGTATGCTTTATGTGCGTATCGTTAATCCCTTAGCAGACTGACTTGGCTGCTAGGCAGTGTCAACTCACATATCGCAATTCGCCATTTCTCTCGCTTTTAACCAATTTCCCCACTATTACCCTTCTTTTTTTCATTTCTATTATCAAAGCCATGTAAAACAACTCTTGACAGTTTTCTATGTTTTGCTTCGGTTTATTGTTCTTCTTGCATTCTTCAACTTCATTTAGTGGTCTTAATTATGTTTGTAATTTCGGAATTGGAACTAATTTGCTTGAGCAGTTGAGCATTACTATTATTGGTCTCTTTTTATTTCTCTTCATTACACTCATATTTCTGATATTGTTGTTCCCTTATTGCGATGTCTTCTATTTATCTTCGGTGATGAGACCCCCATTATTTCTTCCCTGCGTAGCTCCTTAGCTTTTCAAAATCACTCAGATTGACACGTATGAAAACAATTCCTTTTTGAGTTATCCGTTCTGAGAGGAGGTGCAGCATCTATGATTTTTTGTTTACTTTTGGAGCAGCTCCTGTCATTTCTCGTTCCCTGCGGAGATTCCGCGCGATCTACGTAATTGGTAACTGACTATGGGCTGTCGTTAGTGTCTTGTGCTGCCTTGACCTGTGGCCTCGTATTCGTCCAGGCTCGTCTTAACTATATCCTATCGCTCATCATATCTCAATATTGCATCTACTAGAATCTGTAGCCGCACTATAACCTATAATTCGCTTGGACCACTTAGGTCTATCACTCTTCCCTAAACCAATCTTTCTGAATAGTGGTCCAAGTTATTCGTGTCAATCTATGAGTGACTAGAGTGCTACTTGATCTTTAAAATGTCATACGTTTATTCCGCCGCCATATACTCACCCGGGGAGGGTAAAACTGTTAAAAATTTGGAAGGTTGGTTGTCTGTAGTTCCTCGATTTAATGATTCATTAGCATTTTCATTGCGAACACTTTTATTTTTTATTCGTTCCCTTAATTACGTTTCACTAAGTCTTATCTGCTGTCCAGTTGATAAAGGACGCTCAACATTCATTCATTTCACAATTTCCTTTTTGTTGTTCATAATAGTACTGTTTACCTGCAGACGAAGCCTGTGGCTGGCGAGGTGAGATAGCATCAAGTAGAAGTGGAATCAATTTTGACGACCTGAGTGGAGAACAAGCCATGTCTCGGCACTATGATATTCCGGTAATTGCTGAATATGTGTCAAAAGTAACCGATTGTTTGTTAAGTATCGAGTGCCAGCATCGAGAGGTGCTGCAGGTACTCCCCATGGATCTGCTCCTTCTCCTAGAATGGACGATGAAGAATACCATGACGAAACATTATTCTTCGAGAGAAGTAGAATCAAACAACTGCAGGTGATTGCGGTTTCAAAGTTATCACTGACATCTTCTTTTTCAGGATGAGCGCGTGCATATCCAGAAGAAAACATTCACCAAATGGTGCAACTCTTTTCTTAATCGGGTAGGTGTTTTATAGTTCTATTTTCTTCATGTTAGTAATATTGACCGTTATCTCTGTCAAATGGGACAGATGAATGGATAGATATTGTCTTCCGGTTGGTCGGCGAATTTTCTACATTCTTATTGTATTTATCTCTCCGCCGAAGACTTAGGGGTTTAGGATGATTCTAAGAGATAGTACAATAACGGAAATATCTTTTTTGAATGGAAGATAGGCTAAATGAAGAGAAGTAATTAGGTCAAGCTTTCCTGTGAGCATTGCTTTAGTTGAGCAGCTTGAATTAGGAATGAAATTCCTTTATTGACATATGCTTGTTTTGGCTGTACACGATTCTATCCACTCTTTCTGATCGATGCGTGAGAGCTTGTGTTTCGAGATTTTTTTCAGAAGAAATGAGAAAGTCTAAGATATGCTTTTAAAGGAAAATTTCAGGCTAGATTAGAGATTGTCGACCTTTTCGTGGATGTTGGCGATGGAGTTCTATTGATGAAGTTACTCGAAATCATTTCTGGCGAGAAATTAGGGAAACCAAATAGGTATCTATTGATCTTGAGCATGGTCAGAGTTCTCTTCTTACAGAGGACGTATGCGCGTTCAAAAAATCGAAAATTTAAACAAAGTACTGGATTTCTTAAAGAAACATAAGATTCAAGTTAGTTTGCTTCTTTTATGACATTAAAAGTGTGCACAGTTTTTCTCAATGAGTGAGAGGTGTCAATCGTGTTTTAGATGTCCACAGTTAGTTAACGTGGTGTTTGTGTATTTTACGAGAGAATAAAGGAGTTGTCGAGAGTGCGAGAGAGATGGCGCAAAAGCTATTCCCTATTTTTCTCGAGATTTGAGATTAGTACTTGCTTATTAGACGAAAACAGGGACAGCGTTTGAATACAATGATTTCAGTTAGAAAATATTGGAGCCGAAGATATCCTCGATAAAAACGAAAGATTAATTTTGGGTCTTATTTGGACTATTATTCTCCGCTTCCAAATCGATACTATTGTTATTGAGGTTTGTTACTCCACTCATCTCTTAATCACTAAGATCCTAGGATGAGGAAGAAAGAGGTGAAAGACGCCAGGCTAAAGATGCTCTGCTCCTTTGGTGCCAGCGTAAGACATTGGGTTATTCTAATGTCAGAATCGAAAACTTCACAACCAGTTGGAGAAGTGGTCTGGCCTTTAATGCTCTCATTCATGCCCATAGGTATAGTTGCAATCAAATTCTTCTCTATTACCTTACTTGTAGACCTGATTTGATCAACTTTGACAGTCTCAACCCCAGCGACCATATTGGAAATCTTAATAATGCTTTCGATGCTGCTGAGAAGAAATTGGAAATCGCTGTGAGTAGATGTGAAAAAAAAAGGTTGTGAAGAGTGTTTTTCCAGCGTTTGTTGGATGCTGAAGATGTCGACTCGGCACGTCCTGACGAGAAATCTATTATCACATATGTATCTATGTATTATCATTATTTTGCTAAACAAAAAACGGAAATGACTGGAGCTCGTCGTGTAGCTAATGTGAGTTTGTAACATTCATGCGGTCATTCAATGTTCTCTCAGATTGTTGGAAAACTGATGAACAGTGACAGCCTTGAAGAAGATTTCGAGCATATCTCCTCTGATCTCCTTCAATGGATAAATGACACCATCAAGGCTTTGGACGACAGAAGGTTCAACAAAAATAATGAATGATTACTTATTTGTGTTTAGATTCCCTAACTCTTTGCAAGGAATGCGCGAAGAACATACACTTTTCAACAACTTCCGTACTGTTGATAAGCCTCCCAAGTATAAAGAGAAAGGAGAGCTGGAAGCTTTGTTCTTCACAATTCAAACGAAAAGAAAAGCCATGGGCCGAAAGCCCTACGTGCCTCCTCAAGGCTTGTTCATGCATGATATTGAATCAGCCTGGGAGAGATTGGATAGAGCGGAAAACAATCGTCAGTTAGCTATTATTGCTGAGTTGCAAAGGTGATAGGGATAAGAGGATGGGTTTCAATTAATCTCCAACTGTTGCAGACAAGAGCGTCTCGAGCAAATGGCTCAGCGTTTCCACAAAAAAGCTAAACTCCGCGAGGGTTGGCTTGTCAACGTAAGATCAGTATTGGAGAGCATGGATCATGGCAGAAGTGCTAGTGAAGTTGAGAACGCTGTCAAGAAGCAGCAGGCAATTGAAACAGATATTTATGCCAGAGTAATACAGTACTTCTTGTACCTTTATATAGTTTGTGTTTCAGGAAGAACGTTTCAAACTCCTCTCTTCAATGAGCTCTGACTTGAACAGAGAAAAATACCATGAAGCAGATAAAATTCGCGCTGTTGAGAGAGATATCAATGAACGATGGACTCAACTTCTTTCTTTGCTGAAACAGCGAAGAGATGCCTTGATGGGATTGAATGATCTTATGACTCTTCTTCGTAGTATAGATACTTTATCAAGTGAATTGAAGCATTTAGAGGTATGATTAAACTCTACGTCCGCGAAAATACTCCTTTCCAGCCTCTTGTTCGCAATCGGGATGTTGGAAAACACTTGCTTGGTGTTGAAGATTTACTCATTAAACACGAGTTGATTGAGGCACAAATTAATGTACAAGGAACCTCACTCCAAAATGTAACGGAGCGTTCTCTTCTGTACATCAGAAGAAAGGGAGAGCAGTACGAATTCTTACAAAGAAAGCTAAATGATCTTACTTCCCAATACAATACGTAAGTCAATTGTTAAATCAGTTCGTTACCTTTTTTGTTCAGGTTGGTTGATCTCTCTCAATCTCGTCGCTTGAACCTTGAGAAGGCTCGAGAACTGTTCCAGTTCATCCAAGATCATGGTGAGGAAATGGCCTGGCTTGAAGAGAAAGAAGAACTTTGTAACCGAGCACTTGCTAGCGGTGACGTTTCTGCTGTTCATCAAATAACTTTGCTTTATAAGGTTCGCATTATATTTCTCCTGAAGCCAAAAAAACGTTTTTCAGAACTTGGAAAATGATATGCAGCTACATTGGGCAAGAAGCAAGGATCTCATCAATTCTGGTGAAAGATTGATCCAAGCAGGACAGTCCAAAGAAGATATCCAAAGAAGAATTTCTGTTTTCCAATCGTCTTGGGAGCGTTTGCGTTCCGTAGTGCAAGCTCTTGGCCAATGGCTGAGCGAAGCTCGTCAAGCCCAGCAGTACTTCCAGGTATGATTCTGATTCAGTTATATATTTGAAATTATTTTTAGGATGCTAACGAGGCTGAATCATGGATTAGAGAAAAAATGCCCCTTGTTAAGTCTGATGATCTCGGACGGGACGAGGCTGTTGCAGAGTCCTTACTTCAACGTCATGCTCGTTTGGAAGAAGAAGTTCATGCTTACCGGTCTGATATGGTGCGACTGGAGGAGATGTCAGGAACTTTGGCTACTAGCTCTTTGTTCTCTACCGCTTCAAGTTCTCAAGAAACTGAAGATATAACAGTCCCACAACTCGAAATGCTGTACAAGTTTGAAGGAAATGGAATGAACGTTGCTAAAGGCGAAATTCTCGCTTTACTCGAAAAAGCTACTCCAGAATGGTGGAGAGTTTTGAAGCAGGATGGAGTAGAAGGATACGTGCCCGCTAACTATTGCAGAATCGTTCCTGGAGAAAAAGTGAACTAAAAATTACTTGATTTTTCTCTATTTTCTTTGATTGCAGGTAACAGTAACACAAACGTCAACCAAAAAAGGTTCTGAACCACAAGATGGAAAGAGAGCTATCATTGACAGACAGAAGATGATTACTAATGACTATCGTCAGCTTAACAATCTTGCTGATGTGCGCCGCCGGCTGCTCACAGATAACATTAAGCTCATGAAGTTTGTTCAAAATTTTTGCGCTGCTTATTTATCACTTCCAGGTTCTACCGTGAATGTGACGAATTCGAAGCATGGGCTCGTGAAACAGAGCTCGCCCTTTCAGATGAGCCAACCGTTGAGCACATCCAAGCTTTCAGAAGACGCTTTGATAAGATTGAAGCCGATATCAAGGTTTTTTTAGTTGTGTTATTTTTTTTGTTCATCTTTTTTTCAGAGCAACGGAGGAACTCAACTCAAAGGAATCAATGATAAGGCTGAAGAACTTATTGGCGAAGGTCATAGTCAAGCAAGGCAGATTGAAGCTCGTCAGAGAAAGGTTAACGCTCTTTGGAACGAGATTGATCGTCTGCGTAAAATGAGAGGAATGCGTCTGGAGGCTACTGAAAGAGTAGCTGACTTTGAGTCTTCCTGTGCTGAAGCCAGTAACTGGATGCAGGTTAGTCGTTATTATTTGAGATGTTTCAATGGTATATTTCAAGATGAAATCGGAGGGATTAGAAAAGAACCCAGATCTCAAGAGTTTGCAAAATCTGGAACGAGATTTGAAACCTTTAGAAGATACTATCAAAAACCTAGAAGACTTAGCGAACAGGGTATGTTGCGACTTCGTCAAATGTCTTATACTCTTATGCAGATAAGGAAAGATCATCCTGAAGAGGCCGCAATGATTGATCAGAGAATTCGCGAGCTTAAAGATCAATATGCCAAGCTTCTAGCTGGAGCTGGTGAGAAAATCAAGAAAGCCGAACAAACTCAAGGTACACTCAGATTTTGTGAATGTTTCTGAGTTTTTTATCTAAGGGCAAGAAATGTTTGATTCTGCTCTGCGAGGAGTTCTAACATGGATTGATCGTACCAAGAGTGTGTTAGCTCAAGATGTTAGACCAGTTGATGTACAAGAAGCCGAAGAGCTTTTGAAGAAACATTATGAACTCGGAGAACAGATTAAAGATAAGAAATACGAAGTAAGTTTCTCTTTTCTCAACATTTTGAACTGTCTTACTCTAGGTGGAATACGTTCATGAGCTTGGACGTCGTCTTCTGGAAAAAAATCCGAGATTAAGGGAAGTAGATGAGAAGTTACGAGCCCTCTCGAACGAGATGTCGGATTTGAAGGTATGAATTGAAAAGAGGAAAAATGAGTATTTTTGACGTTAAGGATATGTACCGACAACGTGATGCTCGTTTGAAGGAACATTTGGACTTGCAATTGTTCAATCGTGAAGCTGAGCGCATTGATGCCACTACTAAGGGTCATGAAGCTTTCTTGGACTACACTGATCTGGGAGATTCTGTTGAATCTGTCGAGAATCTTTTGAAAAGGCATAGAGACCTTGAAGCCAAGCTTGATGCTCAAGAAGCTCGTCTCGATGCTTTCTCTGCAAACGCCAACGAACTTATTAAAGCCAAGCACTCGGAGAGTGGCTACATTGATAGTAGAAGAAACGAAGTTCTTGCCCATCGTGCTGCTGTTCGCAGATTGGCTGGAGATCGCCGTCGTCAACTAGAAGATTCTTTAGAGTATCAAAATTTACGTCGTGATGCTGAAGAAATGTCTGCCTGGATTTTGGAAAAGAAACGTATGGCCAACGATGAATCTCATAGAGACTTGACCACAATTAGCAACAAGTTGCTCAAACACGAAGCTTTCGAAGCGGAGATTGGAGCTAACCAACCCCGTATAGATAAGATCAATAGAGTTGGTTTTTTTCATATCTCGGTCAATTAAATTTGTATGATTTAGGATGGAGCAGCTCTAATTAATCAGAGACATTCCCAATCTGGATCCGTTGAAAGCATAGTTAATCGTGTTAACGCACAATGGAGTGATCTGGGAAAAGCTGTTCTTATGAAAGGAGAAAAGTTACGTCAAGCTGCCGATCAGAAAGGACTCAACCGCATATTGGAAGATGCTCATGCTAAGCTAGATGAATTAGAGGCTGTTCTCAAGTCTGACGAATTAGGCTCTGATTTACGAGCTGTTAAGGACTTGATCCAAAAACATGCAGTTTTGGAACAAGAAATGGCAATTCATAAGAAAAGAGTATGTTTATTCTTTTCAAGCTATGATACGCTTTTTTTAGCTTTCTGAAATTCGATTGCGAGGTAAGAAGATGGCAGATCAAGGACACTTCGATTCTGATAAAATCGATGCCACTATAAATGCTCTCTTGAACAGGTATGGTACTAGCTCTATCAGCGACCAGAAAACTATTTAGAATTATGTGATGGCTTTAAAATATCCTTCTATCTACAGTTACTCAATCATATTTTTTTATTTTCAGATTCGATCATTTATCTGGGCCAGCGGCTGAAAGAAAGATAGCTTTGGAAGAATCCAGAAAATGGCATCAACTTTCCTTTGACGTTGACTGCGAACTCCAATGGATTGCCGAAAAGGTTTTAGATTTTTTGTTGCTCTTGATAATCGTCTCATAAATAGAAACCAATCGCTTCCTCTGAAGATACTGGCAGAACTCTGACTGAAGCTCTTAACATCGTCAAGAAGCAAGAGCAGTTAGAAGCAGAAGTCAATCAACACTCGAATCACATTGAAAACACCATTGGACAAGGGGAGTCTCTGATAAACAGTGGTCATCGTGCTTCACCACACATCAAGGCTAAATGCGAAGAGGTAACTTGTTGATTTCTTTGCTCCTCCTTGAAATAAGCTACTGACTGTAAGGTTTTAGATATTTATAACATATTGTGATGAGGTAATATAATGTTGTGAGTGTAGTGTAGTTTAGTATAGTTTCTTTTTGTGATTCGATGATTCCTTCGTATATCCTTTCACTGAGTTCAATTTTTCAGTTATCTAAAGCTTGGAGCAACTTGAACGATCTCGTCAAACGTCGAAGAGCAATCGTTGACTGGGGTGTGAAAGAGCAACAGTATATGTTCGATGCTGCCGAGGTTGGAATACTGTATCAATATTTTACTGATTCAATGTTTCTAGATTGACTCCTGGATGAATGAAAAGAGATCCGCTATCGTTTCTGAAGACTACGGTACTGATGAAGATGCGGCTCAGAAACTTCTTGCTAAGCACAAGTCTTTGCAAAATGATATGCACATCTACAAGCAGTGGATTGAAAAACTAGCTGCTAAATGCAACGAACTACTGAACTCGAAGCGTCCAAATATTGAGAGATTCGATGTTCGTCAAAAAGAGCTCGAAGCTGAGTTTGATCGCCTCAGCGCTTTGGCTGAAGAGAGAAGAAGAGCATTAGAAGACGCCGTTTGTCTTTTCGAATACATGCGTGAAAGTGCAGATTTGGAACAATGGATCAACGAACAGTTGAACACTGCTATGAGTGAAGATTACGGAGAAGATTATGAACATCTGACCGAGCTGCAATCTAAATTCGAGGAGTTCAAGCAAAGTGTCAAGACTGGAAGCGAGAGATTCGTGTCATGCGAAGCTGCTGCGAATTCTATTCTTCGTCGTAACCCACCTTTTGCTCAAGATATACTCAAGAAGCAAGAGAAGCTCCGTTCAGTAAGTTGCCTGTTTGATATGTTGTAGCATAATCAATTGATTTAGGTTTGGACTCTTTTGTTGGATTACATCGAGTCCAGACAGCAAAAGTTAAATGCTGCCCAAGAACTACACAGATTTAATCGCGATGTCGGAGAGCATGAGGAATGGGTTGCTGAAAAAATGGGTCAAATGAATGGAGATCTTGGTCGAGATGTTAAACAAGTAATGCATTCTAATCAGTTTGATATAAGCTTGATTCTAACTCTAGGTACACTCTCTCTACCAACAACATGAAACTGTTGAACATGAGATCGTAAACATGGAACCTCGTTTGAACAAACTTTTGGAGGAATCCACCCGTTTGAAACAAGCCTATCCCGGAGGAAATGCTGATCACATCGCTGTACAGCAAACACAACTCGCTGAAGGATGGCAAGATCTGAAAGATGCTGCGGCAGATCGCCGTGATGCTTTAAGAGCTGCCTATGACTTACATAAGTAATTCGAAAATAATAGGTCACGGTGTAAAAATACTTTTATTTAGATTCAACGGAGAAGCCAGAAATCTCATAGCTTGGTCTGATTTGACGATCGCTGACATGCAGTCTGAGGTCCAGATTCACGATTTGCAACAGGCCGAATGGTTGCAGAAAGTATGAATATTGAACAAGATTAGAAAACAAAATGATTTTTTCAGGAACATTCACGCCTTAGCAACGAGATTGATGCTCGTGAACCTGAGTTTGTAAAATTAGCTCAAGCCGGTAGAAAAATGGTTGCTTCTGAGCATTATGCTAAGGATGAAGTTCTTTACAAGATTGACTTGGTATTTTGTTTGTCTCATTCTGAAGTCATTATTTTGTTTCAGATTGAAAAAGCTATCTCCCGTTTACGAAACGAATGGGATATCAGAAACAGCTATCTAGCCCAGGTTGTACAATGGCATGCTTTCCAAAGGGAAGCAAAACAAATTTTGGCTGCTATATCTTCCAAGAGGAATACACTGAAGTCTCTAGCTGTTGGAGGACGAGTATCTGATGTGGAAAACCAAATGAAACGTCTAGACACATTCGCTAAAGCTTTATCAACTTTGGATGATAGAGTCCGTGATTTGGATAACAGTGCCAAATTATTAATTGACGCAAGACATATGGAAAAGACCAACATTGAAATATGGAGAAGAAAAGTACATGATGCTCTTATGGCTCTTCGTGAAGATGTGGAACAACATCGTCTGGTATTGACAGATGCATACAGTCTTGCTGCATTCGACAGCGACGTTGCTGATATGGATACTTGGATCGATGAGAAATTGAATGGGTACATTTGTACACTACAATGATTTTCCTCAATATTTCTTTTTAGAATTCGTGCGGAGCATGAGAGACAGGGACAATGCACTTCTGTAGAAGATAAGATGAAGCTTCTTCAAAAGCATCAAGCCTTAGAAGCTGAACTTTCAACCAACAAACAACAAGTTGACCAAGTTCTCAGACGTGGAAAGGAATTGAACTTGAAGCATAGAAACCCAGATGTAAGCTATTTGCTACAGTCTTCTTTGATATAATTTTATTCTCCAGATTTCTGCCCGTTGTGACCATTTACAGCGACGGTGGGATGTTTTGGCTAGTGCTAGTAGTGACCAGTCAAGAGCTCTGGAAGAGTTCCGTGATTTACTCAGTTTCCGTCAATTGGTATTCAGAATTGAACGTAATTCTATTAGTTGATCTGTCTTAGGTTGACCGTGTCCTTCTCTGGATTAGGGAAAAGGAATCAATGGTATCAGCCGGGGAAATGGGGCGTGATTTGGAACACTGCAAACTGCTGATCGAGAGATTGAATGGCACCACAGCCGATGCTTCTGTCGATGAACAGACATTAGTAGAAATTAACAGACTAGGCGAAAAATTAGTTCGTCAAGGAAGATCTAGTCACGAGGAAGTTCAACAACAACAAGACCAACTCAATCAAATGTACATATATCTTTAAAGTACCAATTTGAGCTTACAATTTAGGTGGATTTCACTTCAAGGAAAGTTGGATAGCTACCGTTACGACCTGAATGCTGCTCTTGAAGTTCATGCCTTCAATAGGGATGTTGATGATACAAATGAACGTATCAACGAGAAAATTGTTGCAATGAAGAGTGATGATTACGGAAGAGATTTCTCTAGGCTTGTTCTTGTGAAAAGAAGTTGAATAATCTAAAAGTTTCAGTGTGGATGCTTTGTTGAGGAAACAGACTGCTCTTGAAAGAGACATGAGTGCAATTCATCAGAAGCTTACAGCTCACGACAAGGATGCCCAAGCTATATTGTCGAAGGTTCTTTTATTTTCATTTTATGTTCTCACTTCTCAATCTCAGAAACCACCACTCAAAAGCACCATTCTCAATTCTCTCAAGAAATTGGAAGATAGTTGGCAGAAGTTGAGCGATTCTGCCTTGGAGCGTAACAGCAAGCTTGACAAATCGTAAGTTCATAAACCTGAAAATCAACTAATATAAGTTTTTGAGTTACCAACTTCATAAATACTTGGATAACGTTAAAAAAGCAGAGCAATGGTCGTCTCAGTTACGTAGCAAGATGTCTTCTTATCAATCTCCTCGCACAAGTGCAGCTGCAAGACAGCTCATACAACAGCATCAGGAGAGAAAGGCTGAAATTGATGGACGACAAGTCAGTTTTTTTTCTTCAAAATCGTAACAGTAATTATTTTCTTAGGATGAGTTGAAAGAGCTTCATGAAGAAGGCCAAAGATTGATCAAAGAGCAACCTGAGCACAAGAATGAAGTTCAAAGAGCACATAAAAGAGTTCAGAACTCAGAGCATCAGCTTCGCCAAACATGGGAAGGAGAAAAATCTTCTCTCCAACGTGTTTTGGAGTGGCTACTCTGGTGTGATCAAGCTTCGTTAACTGAACAATGGGTGATCGACAAAGAAAATATTCTCAAGCAAGGAGATTTGGGAGACAATGCTGATGCAGTACAGGTGTTTTAGTCCACTTGTTTTCTTAGTTCTAATACTGTTTTAGATGCTCATAAAATCGCACGATGCTTTCGAAGAAACAGTGAAAAAGCAAAGTGAAAAGGTTGATATCCTCAAGAGAGATGCCGATGCTCTTCTTAAGAGTGACAATGAGTACAAGGGAGATATTGCAGCCAGGTGAGAGATCTTTTCTCTTGTGTTAATTAAGACTTTTCTTTAAGATCTGAGGAAATCTTACAAAGATATTCCAACTTGTTGGACCTGTCTTCCAACAGAAGAAAAATGCTTGTTGAGAGCAAGAGATACCACGAGTTTATCAGATCATGTGGGGAACTTATTACTTGGATAACAGCGAAACTTCAACTTGCGTATGACGAATCATATTTGGATCCCATCAACCTCCGTTCTAAACTTCAAAAGCATCTCGCTTTTGACTCAGAGCTCAACGAAAACGAGAAACGTCTAGCAGTGGTAGAGGAGCAAGGAAACGATTTGATCCGAGAGAAACATTTCATGAGCGACCAAGTCAAAGCTCAACTGGTTGAATTGCGCAGTGGATGGAACGAACTCAGATCCAAGTCTGCTTTGAAGACACAAAGATTACGCGAGGCTTATGATGCTCATATGCTTCATCGTAAAGTTGAGGACATTGAACGTTGGTTAGATAAGATTGAAAACGAGCTATCATCTGAGGACCATGGACGCGATATCGAATCAGTTGAGAACTTGATCAAAAAGCTCGAAAACATCGAAGCGGAAATTCAAGGAAGAGCGGATGTAGTAAACGATATTAAAGTTAAGGCTAAGGAGTTGATGAATAAGGTATTTCTAGCTCTTGACTTGTAGTTTCAATTGCTGAAAATTTCAGTCGTCTACTCAACCTGAGAATATCCTTTCTCAAGTTGAACAGGCTCAACTGCGTTATGCATCTCTAGGTGATCCTGTGGCCATCAGAAGGTATTTTTTCAAAAGTATCTAACGACTTCATTAATTTTTCTTCAGAGACAACTTAAAGGATGCTCTACGCTTGTACGAATGGTCAGCAAAGGCTGAGGATGAGGTTGAATGGTTATCCGATAAGCTTCCTTTCGCTAGAAGTAATGACTGTGGCGACTCTTTGCATTCTGCCATAAGTTTACAGAAGAAGCATGCTGCATTAGAGAAGGTGAACCATTTAGTTGATATCATAGTTATATACGATTGTATCTTCTGCAGGAGTTGGAGTCGAGACAATCATCATTACATGAAACAGAAGCTCAAGGTGCGGTAATGGTTCGTGAGAAACATTTTGCTTCCCATCAAATCCAAGCGACAATCGACCGCATATCAGGAGCCATGCTCTCAATGAAGGTATAATACATCAGAAAAGAAAAACTATGTGAATTACTTCAGGACGCCGCCACTAAGAGACGACAAAGATTAGAACAAGCTGTGTCAGCTCAAGAGTATTACATGGAAGTTAGTGAAGCTGAACAATGGATTCGTGACCAGCTACCTGTTGCTGCCAATCAAGAAACTGGCAAGAACCAAGCTGGAACCGAAGGATATCTTCGTCGTTTGACTACACTAGATAATGAAGTGTCAGTATTCGATGCTGAAGTGACTAGACTGAAGAAAAAGTCCGACGAGCTTATTCAAACCGATCATCATGATGCCAATCAGGTTTGTAATGGTTTCAATTATGCGAACAATCTGGAGTTTACAGATATCTTTACGTCAAGGAAAACTGGAGACTGCTTACGCTAACCTTCTTCAAGAATGCAACCGTCGACGCACTCAACTCGTTGATGCCAACAGTTATCATCGATTCGTTCGACAAGTCGACGATTTGTCTGACTGGCTTCATGAGAAAGAAAAGGTAATAATCTAATACAGAGTATCTATATGTGTGAATTAATAGGTTGCTTCATCTGAAGATGTCGGTAGAGATCTTGAGGATTGTATTGACATCATCGAAAAGTTCGAGTCTGTTGTTCGTGAATTAGCTGCTGCTGGTGAAAGAGTTGCTAGCGTCCAACGAGCTCAAGATGAGCTTCTTCGATCAGGTGTGATACTTCATACTTCATCTCTGATAACTTATGAACTTAGGTCATCCATATGCTGCTTCTATCCGGGCTAAAGGAACTGATTTACTTGAGTTATGGCATAGAGTCAACCGAGCAGCTACCGAGCGACAACAAGACATGGCTGGAGCGAAACAAATTCACCGGTTCGATCAGGATGCTGATCAGCTTCTCAACTGGCTTGGGGTAAGAACTCTCTTTAAGACACGTTTATAAAATATTTTTTACAGGATAAGGAAGCAACTGGTGTCGCACTCGAGCAGGAAGATCTTTCTCAGGCTGATTTGGCCGCTGTCAAGTCACAAATGCAACGTTATGAAGAGTTCGCTCATGGCTTGAAGGCCGTTGAGAAACAAGTTGTTGAACTCTGTAGCGAAGCTGAACGATTATGGACTGCGTTCCCATATACTAGAGAACATCTCGAAGTTCGCAAAATGGATATGGAAGAACAACTTAAAGATATTCTCGATTCTTCTAAGAAGCATCATAATCGTCTTCTCCACCTGGAGAATCTTCAAGCATACTTCCAAGAGTATCGTGAATTGATTCAATGGATGAAGAAAATGCAGGCTTTGATGACATCAGAACAGTTGCCAAGAGACGTCAAGGGATGCGAAGTTTTGGCGAGAAAGCACGATGAATACAATCTGGAGATGCAAGGACGAAAGGGACATGTTGATGATTTCATCAGCAAGGGCAAGAACATGATTCAAAATGGTCATGTTCTAGCGCAAGAGATCTCTGACAAAGTTGCATTCCTTGAGAAATCATGGGCTGTATTGTGTGAAGTATGGAAAGATCGTCATGAGCTGTACACTGAAAACACCGATTGTCAACTGTGGAAGCAGAATGCTACTGAATTGGAGCAATGGCTGATCGAAAGAGAAGCATTACTAGGTATTTTATTCCTTTTTATTCCATTACACTGAATGCTTGTAGGCGAGGATTGGAGACAGCTTGACTCGGTTGAAACTGCAGAGTCGCATCTCCGCGATTACGAAGACTTCTTGGTTACTGTCAATTCTCAATCTGAGCGATGTGATGGTGTTAAGAGATTGACTCTCATCGAACAAAACTTCAGTAAACTTCGTCGTAAAGAGGTAAGAGTTTGATAAATTAAGTGTACACTGACTGGATTTCTTACAGAGCGAGCGAGCCCGTATTGCTGAAGATGAGCGTCGTCGTGACACTATTAAGATTGTTGAGAAAGGAAATATTCTCGGAGATCGTAGAATGATCCGTGAAAGAAGAAAGACTCTGGAGATTTCTATAACAAGAGCTGCAGAGGAAGCAAATTCTGGCCTTACACATACGTTGCCTAGACCGATAGATAGAAGAGAACGAAGCAAGACTGCTGTGATTGGTATATAAAAACTAGAGTTAGCTCAGTGAAATTATTTTTTAGACGATACCCCAACTCCAGCTCCAGGTCTACAGCAATCTGTTCCCGGAACCAATGCTGAAGTAGAACATAAAACTACAGGGTTTTCAACTCGCCGTACGCAATCGAGTCGTGTAGCTAACCAGTTCGATGATTTCACCGCAATTGATATGACTGGGTTTGTACAGGGAATTGAAACAATGCTCAACAGTCTTCATATTACAGATTCTTAGACCGAAAACAAGCTCTAGCGACTGGTGGCAAACGGTTTACCATTCGTTCATGGAAGAATTATTATGTAATTTTATGTGGTCAGCTTTTGTGTTTCTTCAAGGTTGGTGAAGTCTTATATATCTTGATCAATCAATTTTTAAAGGATGAGTTGTCCTTCAAGCAAAGCGTAGCTGCTGCTCCTCCAGTGTATATTTATGGAGCTACCTGTGAACCATACACTGAAAACGTGAAGAGGAAGAATGCCTTCAAGTACAATTTTCTTCTCAGCTTACTCATTGTTATTTCCAACCTTTTACAGACTAACAACTCAAGATGGCGCTAGTTACATTTTCTCATGCGCTGATTTCCGTACAATGTCAGAATGGATGATGAAAATTCAATTCCATGCTGCCTTGGCACCATCCAACCAACTCAAGTCGTTCTCATTCTACAGTTAGTTTTTTCTCGTTTTTGTGAACGCTCAGAACGGTTGCTTGGCTTTTTGCTTTTCTTCACCTTACCACCGTATCTGCTTCATACCTACATACCAGATGATGAGTTGAAACGCTTTCATATATCGTGTGCACGTTACTATCACTGCTTGCTTGTCTTTTGCTTGTTTAGTTTTAGTTTTTTTTTCAACCAACTTCAGATAATCAGAACACACATAGTTCATCACTCTGCACTCGACTTGATATAATTCTGCGGCTTACAGATGATTTCAATTCTCTCCCAAGAGGAACTTCTCACAGTTATAACACATCAAGAAACTGTTCCACTTTGCCACGAGATTCGACATTCCAACCAACTCATTATCCAGCATCTGGAAATTTGACTACCGCCACATCGTCATCCTCTCTAGGATCCCAAAATCTACCCACGTTAATCGACATCAACCCTCGTAGGACTTCTTTACAAAGAAGAGTTAGCCGTCGACAATCCATGGAAAAAGAAGGAATTTATGTTAATGAATAGATTACTAGCATGAACTGTACTGACAGATGATAATTTTCATGACAATAGATGACTTAATAATATTTTTTAATAATTTATATTTAGAGCATGTTTTTAAGTTAATGGTTTTTGTTTTCCCTTTATTGCTTTTACTCGCCCTTGCTTTGCTTACCTTGCATGAAGTGTGCTTATTTGTGCTGTTTAATATTTACCATTTATGCTTAAAGTTTATATTCATATTTAAGAATCGTGATGTTCGTTATGATTAACGAGAGCAAACATGTTCAAGATACTGCTTAATTGACCTTTACTAATGGTACCGTGTTCTGAAGCTCGTTTTGACCTGCTTCTTGAACAAACCGAAAACGCTTGGTGTGCTACGTTTCATAATTGTCTTTTGATAGTTGTTGTATGCTTTGTACAGTTTTTACTAATTGATAATTTTCGAATCTTCAGATGATTCTGAGATAACTATTATTGATATCGGTTCGGAGATTGCTAAATCTCACACCTGAGCACAACTTCATTAATTCGTTAGATTTTTCGTTTTGGTTACAAGATACATCAGTTATTACCTGTTTTAATATCAATATCATAAGAATATTATTTATCATTTCACCGGTTTCACTTGTTCCATGTGTTTTATCAGACTCGTCTGATTATCACCTTTGCCTCCTTAAGCCATGAATTCCATTAGATCATTTGGAAAAAATGTGAAATGGTTGTTCCACATACTTTTCTTTTATTGTTAACTTATTTCAATTTAATTACTCTCTGTTTGTAAGCTAATCGTGCCCGATGATTAGTGTTCTTTTTACATACCGGAGTGAGATTAAGTTAATACAAGAAGCTTAATAAATGTTTATTAATACACTATGATAATACATTACACAGCTCGAAAATTAGCTGCGAAGCCGTTGAATGAGACTTGTCCATCAGAATAGAAAGTTACAAGCATGTAGGATCCTGTTGAAGTGAAGTTCGTGTTGGTTGGGAAAAATCCTGATAGACTGAAGAGAGAAAGTCGATTTAAAACTTCGGAAGATTGAGTTTTACCTTCCAATATGTGGAGAGTCAATAGTGGCTCCATCATAAATGTCGATGATATCATACTGTTCTGTTCGGACATCCGAGAAGGAGAGGTATACTCTGAAAATGCAAGTTTTTCTGTATTTATTTTTTTTTCACTTTTTGTTAGTTCCCGCAGTGAGTTGGTAGTGGCAACTAGTATTGTCGGGGTAATAGTTGGGATAGTTTGGGCTAGTTATCTGTTGAATGATTATACTACTACTCCTATTGTGATAGCTGGACTTACTGTTCCGGGTGCTGAAAGCAACCCTGCGTTGCATCCAGAGCCCTTGGCAGATGGAGTCGGAGTGAACGGAGTACCATACTTGGGTCCATAATTGAAAGACCAGGTGCCCATCGAATTAGGCGAATAATTGAAAACTATTTTCATAGATTCTTCTTGGGAAGTGAACACTTGATTGACCGGGTTGTCTGTATATCTCAAGCTGGAAATCGGAGCTTTGGGGAAGTTTCAACTTCATGAAAGCTCACGTTTGGAAAGGAGTTTTGTCATTCATGTCATTATACAACTCAATCGTTGCAGTCTTGTCAGAAGCCAAATTGAACTGTGTAAAAACGATTGAAGCTTGATATCCCTTAGATACGCTTATGATATACTTGCAGGGTGTACCCATTCCTCTAGGTGGTGAGTTGACCTAAATGATCTCATTTTAAATAACTTTCTAAAACAATGAACTCGTACCGTTCCATTGCCGTCGAAATACAGAGGCATTTTGCAACTTGTATAAGAGGGTGTTGTCTGAGGACGCTGTGTTGTGCTAACCACACATTGCTGCATATCAATATCTTAAGCAACTTTTAGCATATCTCAGATGTATCTGAATAACCTGTCTTGCAAACAGATAGCATTGGCTTATCGCAATACGTGTTCATCCAATATCCTTCTGGAACAATATCATCAGTGAGAGCTATTCCTACACAGTCTCCGAGATCAGTGTTTTCGTGAGCTGAAGTTGATTAACCGGGTTTCTATCATATACGGCTAGCCTAACCAAACTTGGAAAAAGTAACAGGATCGCAGCAGAGGTCATCAACCCCACATGGATTACAGTATTCACCACGTTTGTACATAGGTCCTATGCGAGCGAACAAGGAGGAATCGGAAGTATTCTGAGCAAGTTGCATTACGAACTTGTTTTCCTGAATATGGTTTCTTTATCAATGCTCGTTTACACCTCTATCACTTCTTCGGTTAATATGCTTGAAAGATCGGCACAGTCATTGCGACAAACAAATTCAGCATCCGAGTATGATAGAGCGTCCGATAAAACTTTGTAACATTTCAAGTTTCTCAAAGTATATCCAGGTCGACAAGAATTGAAACCTCAACAGTGCATTATTGGATATCTCGTAGAATTCGAATAATCTAACTATTTTCATCTTTCTGGCATGCATAGCCAAATGGAATATTGTTGCAATCTATGTTATACCATTTACCAGCATTTGCTCCCTGGAGAAGCATGTAAGTGCACATCCCTTTGGTAATATCCGGGTAACCTTAACTCCATACTCAAAGCTCTTCAAGATTTTCTTTAACTAACCGGGAGCGAAGTTATTGTACGAGTTGGTTGTTAATTGTATTCCATCTTCATAATTACAGCTTGTGATATCACTTCCTCTGCAGGTGATTCCAATCCAAATGACTTTGGTAGGAGATGGTTGATGATATATAGAAACTTCTGTCTATAAATGTAAACATCAGTTCCTTTCTCCTAAGATGACTCACAAAAGCATTTTTAATCATAACTAAAGATCCTCCCAAAGACTCGCATGAATGGGAGGCATCTGATTTAGTTACTAAATCTGCGAATATCTGAAACAAATATCATTTTCCGTTCCATAAACCACGTACCTTGTAACACAATCCATCTCCATCAGTGAACCAATCAGTGGGACACTCAGCGGCTGAATGATCGAAGAAATGTTTTCGCTAATAGGATTATATTACCTGCTAATGCTAACAGTGAAACGAAGTACAACAAGCTTTTCATATTTCAGAACTCAGTGTATAAATGAGTTCTCTTTTGAACCGACCCATTTATAAAGACGCCTTCGTAAACTCAGTAAGCTGATTATGTTGATAAGGCTCGTAATCGATAGCTCTCTAAGAATCGAAAGCGTTGGCGTGAACTGATGGAAAGAAAAGGTAATTAATGAGGTCAACCACACCTTTAATCTTTCTCATCTCATTTGTTGCTACTCAATGAACGTTATAGCTCACATATTTAAAACATCTACTCGATATGATTCTATCTTACCACCTTTGGTAATCTCATGAAGTGACGTCATATCAATAATTGTTTGTTCTGTTAATCATCTTCATATCTGAGTTTGAAAAAATCTTCTGTCGGCTGAACACCCTTCTCTCTTCCACTTAGTATGCCTTTCATTTTTTCATTTCGGAAGCTCTCCTTTTTTAAAAAAGATTTATTAGCCTTTCTTCCAACTGACTTAGGTAAGTTCTACAATAACACTATTCTCATCTTTCTGACAAGCATAGCCAGACAGAGTATCGTTACAATCTGGTTGCAACATTGACCACCAGCTACCCCTCTGAGAATCATGTAAATGCACATTCCTTCGTTTTCGTCTGGATACCCTTAACAACTCTTAATCAAAACGGTGACATGTTCTCTCTAACTAAGCGGGATGGTAGTTATGGTACAAGTTGACGTTAATTGCGCTCCATCTTCATAATAACGGCTAGTGACCTCCTTCCATCTACATTTGATTCATATCCAAACAACATACAATAAGCTTTTCATATTACAGAACTCAGTATATGAATGAGTTCTTTTCAGAACCAACTCATTTATAAAGACATCTTTAGAAGTTGATCATGTTGATAAGGCTCGTAATCGATAGCTCTCGAAGTATTAAAAGCGTTGGTGAGAACTGACGGAAAGAAAAGGTAATTAATGAAGTCAAGCACACCTTCAGTTCTTATATTTCTGAGTTTTTCTTACTTCAAGTGACATGCTACTCTGACTGAGGTTTGGTAGCTTCTAAGATCGACGGTGTCAATAAACCTGTATGTCGTTCTCTTTCTAGACTTATCAGAGGATTCAGCTTGCTGTTTTTCACTGATCCTTTCTATTTCTACTTATTTTCTGTTGTTAAAAGTACTCTCGAGTTGTTTGCGGTGATACTTTAGTGTTAGCTGACAAATTGAATAATCTTCTTCATAATGTTATTTACAATTGTAGATAAAAGCTTAAAAGGTGTTATACAGATTTGAATTGAGCTGCAAATCCTGGGTAAGAATATTCAGAGAGTGCTTTGAATGTTACAAGCATGTAGGAACCAGTAGATGTGTAATTGGTGTTTGTGGGATAGAATCCAGACAAGCTGTAACCACAGTAAAGCAATTTGTTTGACAGTATCTAGTTACCTTCCGATTAAGGGAGAGTTCATTGTTGAACCATCATAAATATCAATTTTATCCCAAGTTTCTGTGCGAACATCCGAGAAGGAAATGAAAAGTCTTAAACACTTTGCTCATTATAACTCGATTTTAAGATACCTTCTATTGCTAGTAGATCTGAGTGTGTATTGACAATCTGTTTTTTTAGGATAGTTGCTAGGATAGTTTGGACTGGTAATCTGAAGTGTTGTGAGTTATGAAAATTATCCTTTCCAGAGCAAAACCGTTCCTGGAGCAGCGAGAACTCCTTTGTTACATCCATCTCCTCTAGGAGCAGCAGTTGGATTTGGCATGTTCAAGTTTGGACCGTAATTGAAAGACCAAGTACTATTTGAGTAGGCGAACTTTGATGAATAAACTATTTTCATTGACTCTTCATGAGAAGTGAACGTCTGTCTAACTGGATTGTCACCATACCTCAATCTATAACAAACCATTTTTACAAACAGTTATCTAATTTGTACTCACACTTTGAATGGAGTGCTCTCTAGATAATCGTTATATAGCTCAATAGTGCTAGCACTGTCTAGTTTGAATTCTTTGAACACTATTGAAGCTCTATGACCTTTTCCGACACTGATGATGAAGGTACATGGATCAAGTGAAGTTCTGGGAATAGAATGCACCTGAATAGGATGATTAAGTTTCGGAAAACTTGACTCCATACCGTTCCATTATTAGTGAAATATATTGGCTTGGCGCAACTAGTGTAAGAAGCGTTCGTGGCTACTGGAGGTGTTGTTGGCATAAGAGGTGAACATGGATACGAATTAGGATCTGTAAATACTTGAATTTCTAACACGGAAGTAAGACATTATTACCTGTTTTACAAACTGTAAGCATCGGTCTATCGCAATAGGTGTTCATCCATTGTCCTCTCTCAGCTATTCCATCAGTTAAGGCGATTCCGACGCAATCACCAAGTTCCGTATCGGAATGAGCTGGAAGATTGCCTATTGTTTCAAAAAAAATCACTACCATACCGAAGTTCGAATAGTTCATGCGAGCGCAACAGTTCTCACCACAAGGGTTGCAGTAAACACCGTTCACATACTTGGGTCCAATACGAGTGAACGAAGAAGAGTAAGAATTGTTTTGAGACAATTTCAGGACAAAGTTGTTCTCCTATGGAAGTTGTAAGAAAGGATTGATGAATAAGAACACTCACATCATCGGAGTAAATGCTCGAAATATGTCCACAGTTCAAGGAGCATTCATACTCAGCGTCTGAATACGATAAGATGTCAGACGTAAGCTTATAGCAGTTCTTATTCCATGGATAATACCCAGGTGGGCAGGTGAAGATGACAGGACCACTGGTAGGAGTGGAATCTAAGGAAGTAAGAGCAAAGTAAAAATAAAACGATATTTTTCTAACTCCCATCTTCTTTCTGGCAAGCATAGCCTAATTGTATTGCATCACAATCGATGTTGTACCATTTTCCAGTGGTAGATCCACTAAGCGACATATACGTACATAAACCTCTGTTGACATCAGGATAGCCTAAACCGTAACATCAGTCATGTGCTGGGAAAGAATAGTTACCTGGATAAAAGTTGTTATAGGCATCAGCTGTCAGTTGTGTTCCATCTTCGTAATAGCAACTTGTTAAATTGTATCCTCTGCAGTTGATCCCAATCCAAATGAAGCCGGTGATAGTTGGTTGAGTATATAATGCAGTTTCGGTCTGAAGGTTTTACTCTTCACAACAAGTTGTAGATATAGTACTCACAAAAGCATCCTTGATCATAACTAATGAACCTCCTAGCGATTCACATGTTATTGAAGCGTTCGATTCAACAACCGTGTTTGGGAATATCTGAGAGAGTTAGTTAATTAAGGAAGCTGATTTTTCCAACCTTCAAGCACATTCCATCGCCATCTGTGAACCATCCACTAGGACACCCAGCCACTGCAAGATTAGGAAATTTGTACAAATTTATCTCGATCGAATTACCTGCTAAGGCTAAGAGAGAAATGAAGCCGAGTACACTCTTCATGTTTTACTGGCTCAACTTACCACTGGCTCCTTATAAAGCACTCTTTTATCATGACGATATCGTAAAATAGAAAAGTTGATTACGCTGATAACATCATTATATTCCAATCCTCTCAGAATCGGAAGCGTTGGCGTGAATACTAGCTGATGATACATATGATCCAAGTAGTCGAAGATATAGTGTACATACCTGCATATCTGAGACAATTTGAAGCATAGCTCTTAGAAGACAGGCACCAACATCTCCTATTTCATGTTCGAGTATAGGAAGACAACTATTCAAAGCAGAAGCAAAATGCTAACATCATTCCCTGATACCATAATGGTAACTGTTTGCACTGTTAATCACCATGATATCGGAGTTTGGAAAAATAATAATCAGAGAAATACTTGAATTTCTCATACTATTATCACATTTAACATGAATCATGGCTTGAGATTACTTTTCTAAGAAATGATAATGGCCAATTATGTTATGCCTCATCAATGTAAGACAATGAATGAGTGTTGCGACTAGAGCTGTCCTGCGCGTATCGTTTACTCGAAGTTATCATAAGTTAAAAATGAAATAGGAACAAATGTTTAAGTATAAGCCCAATCTTTATTCTAAAACAAAACGTTAAATCCAGCAAATATTTACATAATAATATATAATAAATATAATAGATAAAACATAATTAAGCTAAGAGGAAGATGGATAACACAGGTTTCCGGGGCCGCATGTGAACTTGCTTTCACATTGATTACCATCAGAGCAAGACTTCAGCTGGAATATTAACAATAATATAGTGTTTCTAGATTGCGCCTTACAGTCAGTCCTTGATATCCATTCTGAGCGCAACAGTTTCCATTCTGTGCGCATGTATAACCGACAGCACAATCCGAATTCACATTGCACTTTCCTGAAGAAATTTTTGTTGGAACGTAATTCCGAAGAACATACCTCCACTAGCTCCTACTTGACAACTGCAGCAAAGGTTTCCGGCTACGCAGTGTAATCCGTTCGAGCAATACCCATTGATACAATAAGCAGTAGCGATCTCTGCACCACCACAAGTAAGTTCTGTAAGAGAATTATAGGAAAAGACATGATCTGCAATGTGTTAAATATTCTAGCAATAGAAGGTTAGTGTTACAAGTTTTTATTAGCTATTAGTCATATATGTATAGATAAAGAAAAAAGGAAAAATCACGATCTCAAACTTATTTTTTACCTCCAGCTGCAAAGGATAATCTACTGAATCTTTTATCATAAGGATTATAAGTTCCTTGACCAGCACCGTTATCATTGTCAACACCTGGGACTTGTGGTCCTGTGGCATATGGGTTATATCTAACGTTTCCGAAGAATGGGTTTCCAAATACGTTCATGGGTGCTCCAGGTCCAAACGTGTTCATGGGTGCTACAGGTGCGTAGGGATTGTATCCAGTTGCAACACTGATAACGCCTTGGGCTTGGTTGCCATAGAATGTTCTTGTGTTCGAAGAACAACATGAAGAAGCACATGGACTGTACTGATTGGAACCGACAGCATAAGCAACATATTGTCTATAAGTTTCTGCTTGCGTAGAGAAATAAACCAAAACAATACCCATTAATGTACTGTCCGTTGTAAGAGTTGCAATTCAAGTTGTTGCATCCACTGTTACAGTAGCTATTGGAGTTATAGAAAGAAGTTGGGATAACGTTATAACCATTGTTACAGTTGCTGCCACAGTTAGAGAAGGAGCTTGAACAAGCTGCGAAAGAAAAGATATAAGAAGTGATGAAGTAATATATTACGGTATTGAGATACGTAGTTGTTGGGAGTTGATCCACACACGTAGTAGACTCCGAGCTGTCGCTTTGAACGTGAAACTTCAATATCTTTAGCAGTAGCGAGGCCAACGAAGGCTATCACACAGAGTGTTGGTACGAGCATATCCTATAGTGGAAAATATTATAACTGTGCAAAAATTATGAACCAAAAGTTCTGATGGACAAAAGGCGAAAGCCAGAAGATGATTTGATGTCCCTGCTTGGGCTTTATATATCCCGAGTATGTCTCACAGACAAAATAAACATTCGATGCTTGAGAAGTTGCTCTATAGTCTGATTCAGGAAATACGAAAGAAAAAAGACTAGAATCATAGACATTCACTTAGAGATTCGAAGCATTTCTCACCTCAATTTCATCTTCAGGAAAGGCTCCCACACCCTTATAAAAAAGTTGTGCAGCTAACCGGATTGATGGTCATTTTTATGTAAACAAAGTACCGCGTTGACATTCGCCCCTTGAGTTTATTATCATTGAGCGATGTATGGACTCTTCGCCTTTCACTGTGTATCTCCGTCAAATAGCTACAACCAAGCTTGAAACCATAAATCATTAATCTTATCTCTTTTATTTACCAGGCTTTAGTTCAAAGACTGCAGCGTGAGTATCTTTTTAATGATTTTTACTCTTCTTTAAAATTCACTTTCATCTTCTGCAACAGGCATATTTGCACAACGGTCAAAGTCATCCGAACCGGATGACTATAAACGATGATTATATCAGATTATCATCAGCTTATCATTCTCAGACGAGGAATGGGTGCGTAACGACTTCATATTTTCGGTCTCCCACACCTATTTCCAGAAAATGCAAACATTATCCGATATGTGAGAGGATGCCATCTTTACTTGTGCTTTACTGATGAACTCAAAATTATTTCTTGTTTGCTCTTTACAGCTCCTTATCGTTCAAAACAGAACTTCTTCTGAATGTCAAAGTGTCATGGTGTGTTTCATCAGCCAGACTCTATCTTTAAGATTAAAAGCGATCCAGCGTCACCTCTTGTTTTTAGTATTGTTTTATCAGCTTGTATAAATACATCATCTTTACGAAAATCATACTCATGAATTCGAAAAAATGCAGAGCTATTGCGAAAAACAAATTTGGTAGTACACGTAGTACGATGGCCGAGTGGTTAAGGCGTTGGACTTAAGTTCCAATGGATGTATATCCGCGTGGGTTCGAACCCCACTCGTACTAAATATTTTTTTCTTTTTTGATTTGTCATTTTTGTTAATACTTTAATGTTGATTGAAGATATAACCGACTGAATTTTTATTAAAACATGAATAAACAGAATTATATGAGTGAAAGTACTGTACAACATGACTAGAGCGTTCAGCTATTGGATGGAAACAAAATGGTAATATTAGATTAAATACAAACTATATTAATATTTCAAAAGGTCGTGATAATGGAAAAGACCTGTAAGAAGAACTGTACACGTGACTAGATTGAACATCAGCAAGGAAATATAAGTAGTGGTTAACAGGTAAGTAGTATATATACAAAATGGAATGTAATGTATGTAAAGACTGAAATGCAGACTGCGGAAGGTTACAACTATCGAGTATATACAGATTTAAAGCTCAACCCAAAGCTTGTTTGGTCATGGTGAGATACGGCATAGCTAAGGAGTTCTTACAAATCAAACTTTAAGTTACTTAGTGAAGTTCCAAGTTCAAGTTTGAGAGGTTTTGCATCACGCTTGGTGTGAAAAGCGACGATAAGGTAGTCAAAGAAGCCGGCGAAGTTGTATTGCCTAGGCAGCTTGATAGATGAGCTTTATGCTGTTTTTTTGTGGAGAAGTTTTGTAAACACGAGTTACAGCGGATAGATTCAGGAACATCACGAGGACGATGCCAACGTCTGTGAGAAGCTAGGTTAGCTGGACATGAAAATGTCTGAAAAAATCCAAAATTAGGTTAAATTTATCCCCAACTATTAGTTCAATTAAGAAGAAAAGAAAATATATTTCATGGTGGACAAGCATAGACTTCCGGACTCCTGCCGTCTTATTGACCCAATGCCGGGTCAATCCGCAGCATGATGCGACTGAAAACAGCTGTCGCATGTGCTTGAAGCACTATTTGCACATGAGTCTTCGATTAATCCGTCTAATCTCATACTAACTGAGAGGCAAGAAGTAGTATAATCGACAATATCCTCTCTTTTTCATACTAACTTCTTTTGAGATCAAAAAGTGGGCCAAAGATATATATGTTTGAACAAACATGACTTGTTCTCGCGCTTATAAGCCTTCTTACAGGCTTGCCGACAAACTTCGGCTTGTAAGAGAACTTCCTGTTTGCTTGACAGTCAGATATGTTCATTCAATAGCTGGCAGACAGACACCTGCTGAGATATGCGCATTTCTTTGATCTGGACGGTAGTCGGTAAGTCAGAGTAAGGAAAGGTTGAACGATTGAGAATCGATGATTTCCTGTTGACTTGTAACACCACGATTTTTGGATGAGGTGAATAACTTCTTTGAAAAACTCACTTTGTCACATTCCGGGCATTTATATTCTTCATGAGAAATACGTGGGCAACGATGTTGAGCCAATTTGAAGACATCTTCGTACTTCACCTGAATCTTTTGTATAAGCAATGGTCTATACAGAATGAGAACAAACCTTGCAAAGGCAACAAATAGAATCACCAATGACATTCTCTATTTCTGCTATTTTCCTCTTCGATTCTATTGAAACTTCGACATAAGCTGCAGTTTCGTCAAGACTGTCTGCTTCTTTTTGAAGTTCCTCCGGAGGGGGTAGGCACGATTCCTCCTAAAAATGGAATTCATCAACAAATCTCTCAAATAAGAAACATTTATAATTGTCTTTGACAGTTTTAATTAGCTTCATGCTTTTGGGGTCAAATCCAAAACAAAACGCTGGGTCTAATTAATTTTCTCTTTCGTCTTTTCCTGCTTGTCCTGTCGATTTATTCAATCTTTCAATCAGCTCTCATCGGCATTCGACAGTCAAAAGAAAAGCTCGAAAGCGAGATGAAGCTTAGATCTCCGTATATTGCTTACTCTTTCTCATCTGCACCCCTAGCAGATATATTTAGAGGAAATCAGACAGATGTTCGTTTGTCAGTTTTCAACAGCCTCAACGCTAACAATCGAATATCTATGGAGTCTTTTCACTAACGCCTGCCTATTAGACGATATGTTCAGCAGTTTCAAGCAGACGCGCCGTTTGTCGGCGCTTTCAGAAGCCAAAAAAGGACAGAAGATGAAGGCAGTTAGAGTTAAGCTAAGCATGCGGTGTCTCCACAAGCAGAAGCTGAGATTTAGGGTGTCTTGAGAACGACAGATGATGCTCAATTATTGTTTCTTAGTCTTTTGAAAGCGTTGACAAGCTAATTGACGATATTGGCAAAAGAATCGGAAATGAGTACCAAAAAAAGGTTTAAAAGACTTTAGATAAAAGCTTTGATGTACTTAAAGGAGCCGTATGAGCCAATTACAGCTCTTCATTGGAGGCTTTCAGTACAATAAAAGCTAATATTATTTCATTAAAAATAATCTTCTTTACTACTTTGTATTCGAGAGAAACGATAGAAGTACCTTTATGAACATTCCGCTGACTGGAGAGCAAGTGACGGTATCCTCTTCAAGCTTTCTCAGTTTTGTTGGCTTTTTAGCAAGAATTGGACGATCCATCATGGTTGGTGAATCAGTAGCAGATCGTTTGCGTGACGATGGAGTGATGGAAGGAACACTTGTGAATGGTGAGTTCAGATTTGTTCCAAATTGATTCTTATTCATATCAATTGTTGGGACAGAAGCGAAGGATTCAGTTGGAGACTGGAACGACATAACTTCACTAAGAATGTAAAATAATAACATACATTGATAAGCGGAAGTCCATTTTGAATCTGGCATAAGGCCAGGAACTGTTGCATTGGTTGCCAAAGCATCTGTAGTTGTGCAAGTTGCAATGAATAATCAACAGGTTTCATTGGTTCTGGCTTAATAATTGTTGATTCCTTCTGCAATAATAAGAATACATTACAAGAATCGGTGAATAATTTAAAAGAATAGTGATGCTATTACCTTATAATCACAATCAGTGAATGTTCCCACATCAATGATATCATCATGAGGAGATGTCGATGAACTCGATGAACTTCTACATGATGATGTTGGAGATGGTACAGTCGAAGACGACAGAAGAAATGATTGGAGCCAAGTGTCAACGGACATTTTAGAAAGCCAAGTTGTATCTGGAAAAGGTGAGAGATAATTATGGTATTCCGAAAAGGAAGTACTATCAAAGAGCATAAGAAGGAAACAGTAAGATAGTAAAGATAAGATTAAGTTAGTCATAGATCTATTTCCAAAAACGTCGAAGATATGTACAGCGGAGCGAACAAGGAAAGAAACTTGCAAAAAAAATGTTCATATTAATATATTGAAAACGCTCATGAGTCAGCTGTTTGTGAATAATCTACAAATTGCTTTTCTTCTCTACCTAAAAGACATCAATGGCTAACATATCTCATTGTTCTTAGGCATCTATTTAGACAAAATATTATCATGGAATTTCAGATAGACAGATGTGATAGTTTGGAAAAATTTGAATGGAGCAGAGGCTCATTTATCGCTTAATTATAGACTCATAATCATACTGATGCTTGCCCCAATCTTGACCAAGAAACAGGACAGGTGTGTCTCATTACTTAAACCTAAAGGCCACACACGGTCATTGTAGGTCGAACAGATATTCTATCAGCTATGAAAACAATTATATCTATATAGTTAATAAAAAACGAAATATTATAAAAGGAACGCTAGGATGGTCGTAGAGGAGAAGAAAATTTTGGTTCACCGATCAGTATGAACGGCCTATGAACTGACGGCTGCCTATAGCCTGACATGGAAGAGTAACAGCAGCTGCTGCTGTGCCACCTCTCGAATATGAGAAGAGGAAGAAGAAGGCATGAAGGGTTGACTGAACGCGAGGGTGGAGAATGAGCACCATGACCATCTAGGGACAGATGTGTTCCCCGCCCCTCTAAGCTTTTTAGAAAAAAAAGAGAGAGGACAGCTTAAGGTAAAGAAATGTAATAGAAAAATCAAGTTAGAACATGAATATTTGATGGAGAAGTGAAAAAGAAATAAGAAAATAAAAAAAAACGAATTATGTATAGAAATATTATTTATTAAATATATTTGTATTATGGGGAACAACCGCTCTGCACAACTGTTGAAGCTTTAAATGATTTTTGAATTCAATGAGCACGCACACGTCATTCATACGTGTAATAGAAATTAGAATATTCAGGTAAATATGCAAACGATTTGTTTATTTTACACCGATTGGCAGTCGTTTCTTGAACAAGCCAAGCTACGTACAAGTTTGAAAATATTTGATTTTCCACCGAAATACATTTGGCTGCGCAATGTTTATACATATAATAGTTTAATACGAAACCTGTAATTATATCATATAATTAACTTATAGTGAGTACTTAGAAAACAATTACAAACAAAACATCCATTCTCTGTTAGATATAAGACACGTGCCAATACAATACCTCAGGAGTGTCAAGAGAATGAAAAGAAATAAGGTGAATATGTCTGTTAAAAGCTGATTGAACAGAGTAAGTGAGTGTGGAAAATACAAAAATTACTGCGTTCAATGCTCATGGGGAAAGAGTGAAAAGATGTGAACTAGGGCCTATTAGGGAAAAAGAAACGGAAGAGAAGCCAGGAGGATAATAGTTTAATTCGATTTCACTTCTTTCACAGAAGAAAGTCTCAAGAATCATTCCCAAAATGGTTTATTGGATGAGAAAATCATCAGCTGTTTCTGTTTGAAAAATCTTTAAAATGTTTATAATGATCATGTTATTGAGTTAAGAGCAGATGAGAAATGAATATCCAATTAAGACAAGGAGATGCACAAGATCTACTTAAGCTCATCATGGTTTGCTCTTCAGAACGTTCTCCATCGAATATCAGCTGAAACGCATATTGTTAGTAATCGAATACTATAACAATAATTTTCCGTTTCCTCAAACAGTCCTAGCTGATAGTAAGTAAGTTGTAGTAGGAGTTCATCTTCTATACACAATTCCTTCATTGAAGTAATACAAAATCATCTGTCCGCATCTGTATCTCTCTAATTCCTCTTCATTTATTACATACAATGCTCATTATCTGCTCGGATGAGTTACTGCTCGTTTGCTTCTTATATATCGGGATTGACCCTATATGACCTTTTCGGTGGCAGCAGGACTCACCACCTGTCCATACCATCTGCCTTAGGACCATATTTGACTCGACGTTCGTTCTGTTTCTCTCACGTTCACTATATCTCTATGTTTCTTTTTACAGTCTTTCTCTTCTTTTAACACACCTTCTACCTCATAGTAGTCTCTCAAATAGTGTTATTGTAAAAACATTCTTTCTCTTAATGTTCATTTGCTCGTCTTGTCATTTTTACCTCATTCATATGCCTTTTTTCGTATCCCAATTGAAATGCGTGAAATTGCATGGTCAAACAATAAAAAACATAAAATCCATCAGCTGTCATGTCGTCTTTCAGTACTGACCAAATAGCCTATTTCTGTCTTCATGCTTGTCAACTAACTCAACCATTTACTCTTACTGTGCTTATCGTTTTTTACGGTTCGTTGAGCATCTGAATACAGCAACCGCTCCTAGCGTCGTTGGGCATCTAAATGAAAATTAATTCTTCACGCGGATCTCACTTCAACTTAATTAGCATAAAGCTTAAGAGCTTTGTTGTACATTTTAAAACAGTTCATGGAAAGATGGGAGGATTTTAAACTGTCAACAGCTTGCGTAGGGATACTTGTTTCCCTCACACTTATCTGGAGTGGATCATTCGGTCATTTTCTTGAGGGATATTATTAATATGTGAGAAATGAAACATGATGAAGTAAGTACTTTATTGTATAAAAGACAACTAGGAGAGGCATTATTTTCGTTTACTGTAGACAGCTGGTCTCACCACGGAATCCATCCATCTGTTGTCTCGACAACGTGGTTAACAGGAGGTCATCTGAGGCCATGTTCTCGTATTCGTTTCATTCCAATCGTCACTTTATGATGTATGTCTACAGTCATGTACAATCACTCATCTGGTACATTGTCACCAAATATGGCATACTTGTTCACGGAATAATTTATTCTAGGTTACGAGCTTAAAGAATACATTCTTGGATATTCCATGAAACCTTTTCCGGAAAATTAGCAGGTCTTCGCGGTGTGTACCACTTGGTGCGGCAAATACGGATGAAAAAAAAAACTGACGGCAAACGTAACGAACATCTGGAGCCGAACGTCAACCCTGACAACGACATCGCATAGAGACAGTTGCCGTGATGGTGGATTAAAAGCGAAATTACCAAGAAGGGTTTTAAAAAAATCAAAGGAGGTCACTCAGAGTTCAATGACCATAGAAGTTCACTGGGGATAATGCAGAGAAGCTGAATAGTAGCTGTTCAGAAACCGAATTCTGGTGTGAGGGAGACGAACGATCCGTTGAATACTGTAATGGTTGACGTATGAGAAATGTTTTTAATAACACTTGTTTTTTCTGAAAAAAAAATTTGAAAGAAGTGAATTGACGTTATTTTGAAGGATTCGTTAAACGGCTTTTCAGGTTATGTGTCAAAATGACAATCCATAGATAGGAATTGGATTGGCTAGAGAGTTTTGATTGGCATATTTTGGCATTACCGTATGTTGTATTAGTCGTGTTTCACATTATTTATTCATTATTTGTGTGTCAGCCAGCTTTTTCCTTTCGGATATCTATCGAAGGCATACATGGAAAAAAACATAATGAAAGGTGTTTCACGTGAATAGTCAGAAGAACAGGGGTGAGGGATGATCAAATATGATAACGATAGGTAGGGATGATTGAAGATGTTGAGAGTCAATACTGGCAAGATGGATTATGGCATTTGGTATTTCTATGAACATGTGGATAATTTATAATTTTAACATGACCGGTATTCAGAATTGTTCATAACCATTTATGTATGTATCCATAGAATGCCAGAGTGGACAACAGAAAGGGAGAAAGAACGAGCATAGTAATGAAAAATGAGATATTCATGACATATTGCCCACAATTATGATATACGATACCATCTGGACAAAAATCGTGACAAACGCATGTACAGGAACTGACAAAATTATTTGTTTTATCTATCATCGACACACCACTAATAACAACAACTGCAGAATTACTTATGCAAATTGATCCTATCTATTCTGTTCGGGCATGGTTTTGAAGACTTTTCAATAGATCTTAAAGAAAGTTAATTAAAGATGATTTAATTGGCTTTGCGATTCAGATTCATAACATCTCAATGAGCTTAGGTAGAGATTAGAAAAGCTTTTGACATCTTCTGACCTTGATGATTGTTTACTTGTTGTCAATTATGACATTTGAAGCTTATTCATCAGAGTCGAATGAATTTTGCTATCTTTTCAAGTCAGTCAGATGTACTTGTTGATCATCAGCTGCCTCATTCTCCATACTCCAATGCTTTTATTCTAACATTGAACGAGTAATAATTCTTTCTCCTAATCCTCTTTTCATGCCTTTTAAGGCCGTTCATACAGAAAGAGTCAAAACAAGAGATATGTGGACGATGTGTAGACGTATGACAGTCCACCAGGGCAGCTGCGTTTTCTACTTAAATTGAAAAAGAAATGAGCATTTCCAATGAAGCATTCTCACATATAGCTCTTTATCTTCCGCCTGTCGGACGAAACATCTTCAGCATAGAAGTGTTTTTAATTCCATCTTACAAAAGTTTCACGTATGCAAAACATTCTTTTTGCTTTTTTTTGGTCTCGACGACAACGTAATGCTCCAGAGACTATGTGGGATCTATATTTACATTCATCATCTTATTTTAATGAACTAATTGTCATCATAAAAGGTCACAGGCAGATGTTTTGTGGGTAGAACAGCTATTTTCATGCTCCTAAACGTTTCATATACAAACACGCAAAGATGTTACAGCAGATGTATTGAATACTTATAGATTTGACGAACGAACTCGAAATCTCATTTTAAGCTTCCAGCCATGAATGAACACTCTGCTGAAAGCTGACTGTGAGCTCATTCAAAGTATCATGAGGAAAAAAACATTTGGACAAAAAAAAACTCGAAAGCGTTAATGAAAACATGTTTCCGTTTTTGTGCATATCCGAATGGAACAATGGGAAGGTTGACAAAAAAAAGAAACTAATGAAAAGCTGAGCTTTGGATCAAAGTGTCTCCTATCATCCCACAACTCCAATTTGGGTTCAAAGATTCCCAATCAAAATATGAAACAGAAGTCGTTGTCATCTGATATATCAAGTGATGTCATTCATAACATTATCAGAAGATTTCACAAGCCAAATGAAAGGTCGCACTTCGTACACTGTAGTCATAAAAGAAGTGCTCATGGAGCCTGTTATAGTATGAAAACCAGTCGCAACATTTTCAATTCTACTTCAGTTCGCTCTCGAATGAAAGGATGTTTTTCAGAAAACAGATTGGCGAAACTGATTGTGCTTGAAAAATTATGAAATTGACTTCAACCGTTTTTTGAAATTTAATTGAAATCGAACGGAATGGTTCAGGAAATGACGCTTCAAGGTTTTCCTCTGTCCTAATCAATTCAAAAGTCTGATTATAATACCTTTAAGTTTGTCTGTACATCTTGAAGTAAACTTTATAAAACGACTGCAGTGAAATAATGATAATGAACCCTTACGAGCCATTTTATAAATATCAAGATGAACATGGGCACCCTCCTATCAAAAAGCAGACGAAAGCTTGTCTGATTTTCGAATTATTATAATTGACGAACCTTTATTGGAAAGATTATGTGTTTTGGTCTGACGTTGTTTTCGGAAGATGGGAGACATGAAATTGCGATATAAACTAATTTCGAAGCATCAACTTCGAAATACAACCGAACTTTAAAACGAAGAAAACTGGAAATGAAAACGAGTAGATGCACACGTGGAACGTGTAAAACATCTAATTAGCATCGAGAGCATACGCAGTCATATTTTATAATTTGAAAAAATGTATCTCCAATTACGTATTGTTGAAGATTAACCAGATCATTGAGTAAAAGAAATATATCGTCCGTGCTATCTGGTGTATTTTCTATTCTCTTCTCCTTTCGTTTTTTAAAACACCGTGTAAGTATTACAAAAGAAATTATTGAGCTGATCTGTATTGTGTTTATGTGTTTGATTTTTCATTGTTAAGTCGAAATCTATTGAAGAGAGGGGAAGAGAGAGATAGAGAGAAGAGTGAGAGAGAGGGGAGGGGATCAAAAAGTGCTTCTAATCGAAAAAAAGTAAAACAGCAAATGAAAAACTTACATACCACTCTGAAAATGAACTGTTGGACACACCTGTTGTATCCGACTGTTTTGAAAGATAATTCATATTATTCTTAAATTTTCACAAATTGTTTAAATCCGTTTCGAATGTGTGAAAAGCTCTTGGTGAGAGAGTGGGAGTAAGATGAAGAAAAAACTCCTTTTTTCACATTCCTTACGTTCCATGGGTGTGTCAAAGATTTCCTCAGAACTCCTCTGTGGGTGGAGTTTTTGGTAAGGACTTCCTGTACCTGACTTCTTGAGCAGTTTTGTGCTTTTCAAATCGTTTGACGGTGGCAGCTTCGTCCACAATTAGGATGTCGACGTACAAGCCTCTCACTTTGTTTTCTTTCATTCAATCTCTTTCACTCGAGTGGAGTCAGTTGAGCTGTTCATTTCATTCATTCATCCCGATCCATTTAGGGAGTTTTTTTCTTTTCTTCATGAAACTATTCATAATTTATCTGCATTGTCATACAAAATAGTCAAAGTTTACGCTTTCCACATTTAGTTTTTCAATTATTTCGTCACATGTCCCAAGCAAAATCCATTCTCAGACTCCTTGACTCAGAAATAAGGAGAATGCAATCTCAAATCATTCCTCCCAGTTTTATCTATCGCTAATGATCCCGTAGTGAAATGACTTCATTCCCTCATGCCTCTCTTGTTTTCTCATCTTCTTTATCATTTTTAATTTATCATGTACGCCATCGTTTATTAATTATATGAAATAATTCTTCTCTTCTTTTTCTTCTATGTCATATGCAAAATTGTAAAAGTTCAAAATGAAGATGATCTTATTGTAGATGTTGACGGATATTGGATTTCTAAGTGGTTTAGTATATGGAATGATATCAATGGCAGCTTATACATTCCTTCTGATCGTTATTATTCGAAATTGGAAAGAATTCAAAAACTCCTTTTATGTTCTTTATATTGTCTCATCTCTCTTGGTACAGTTTCTTTCTAAACACTTCAACAAGCACAAGCACATTCGGCAGCATTGTGATCCTTCTTCATACGTTGTTGTTACAGAACATGGGCCATTACTTTAACCAACTCTTCATCTACAAAATGCCTCAATATACATGTTTTAGCTGTGTTATGGCTAACTTTTATAAAATGCAAACCTTCTTTGGGATGGCATTTTTCCATTTCCTTTATACTCATCTTATCCTCGTCCAATACAATATGATCTTACTAACATCTCTTAATCGGTTCACAATGATCTATTTTCCTTTTTCTGTGGAACGAGTAAGTTTCTTTATCTGCTCTAACAACCTTTTTTATGCTATTCTAATCATCTTTCTTATTACATTGTTGATTAATCTCACTGGTTTCGTATAGATTTGGTCGACGCAATTCTCAATCAAATGCATCATTCTGGCCATTATTTTACCCGTCACGGCAGATTACACCTTGATTCTAGGAACTTCCAAATTCATTTATCAAATCAATTTGGATAACTTTGGTCCTCGATCATCAGCTGTAGGTTTTTTGTATGATTAGACAATAAAAATGATTGGGAGTCATTTGATTACATCCAATCATTTGCTTCCTGTTATGATAGAGATTGGCAACACTCGGGTCTCAGCTTGGGGAAAGCACCGATTCATACACACACACCATGCATAATCCCGTTCCCAATAGTTCAAAATTACTTTTAAGAAATAATTAAAACGGAATAAACATTCTCTCAGAATATGGTAATGCTCAGCAATCATAGAAAAACATGTTTTCTTGACCGTTACCAAAGATTTTTTTCTCATAACATAGTAGTAACAAATGAAGTTATTTGAAAAATATTTCCTTGAATCTAAGAATCAAAATGAACCGCCTTAGACGATTTTCCCAGAAGTTCTTACAGCCAACCACTAACTATTTATTGTTATTTCTTAGTATTAATAATAGTCATTTTCAGTATGAGAATAGTCTTTTCTACCGGTGTGCCATATATATGGCTGTCATTACACTTGTCGCTCTGGTGGTCAATGTAGCATCTGTTACTCGTCTGGTTATGGTATGACCTGACCACGCATGTGTATGACAATCTCAAACCTATTACAGTACAAATCGAATGTGACGAAGAAGTCTGAAGTTAACTTGCTCATCATGACATTATGTAATTTCTTTTTTCAACTCTGCCTCACAATCTTAGTGGTAAGTTCTTCTTAAATTAGGTTTCAATCTATCGATATGTTTAGGTGATGGGCAACTTTGCCGACGATCATAATGATCGTCACAGCATAATCAGTGTACTTTATGTTGCTCTAGAACCATATTTAACAGATTGTTTATCGTTATTATCACCTTTCTTTTTATACTTATCTAGCTCCAAGCTAAGGCATTTCATCAACCAGAATATCAAGCCCAATACGTTTTCACTTCCATCCTATCATACGAAGTGACGTGAAACGTTTTTCGTCCATCTGACATGAAGTTTTCGGAAATGAATTGAAAGCGACATATGAGTTGCAATCTGATTGTTTTAACATAGTTTTATACATTTTTTCTTTATTAAATCGAGAACCATAAGTATTTCAAACGATTACGGCTCATATCGGAATCATGTTTTACGGTTTTTATATATTATTTTGAATGTTAATAAAACATCAAAAGATTTTATTTGGATTGCTTCAAGGCTTTGCCAGCTCAGTTGAGTCAATACGTTGCGATTGCTAACAAGAAAAGTCCAGGAAATGCTAGAAAATCAGAGAAAATCCTAATTAGCTCAAACATCCTGCTTGACGACGGAACAACACAAGACAACATTGGAAACAATTGTGATTATGAGATATGTCGTTTCTTAAGATCAAAGAAGAGATTATCTTATTTTGTCAGTCAGAACAGCACAACTTCAATTGAATTTGTAGAACCGAACTGTGATCAACAATATTCTCAATAGAAGGCATCATTATCAGCATCGTCGAAGAACGCAAAGCCATCCGTATCTAAAACTTTGTTTTTTCACAAATCGCTCTTCTGTTTCCACATATCTCTCTCTTTCTCTCTCTCTCTTGAAATATCAATTTTAACAGCAAAAAATCATTCGCTGGTGCAAATTCGCTTCTTTTTGTTTTCCCATCAGCAGCTTACCAGCTCGAGTGCCGTGATCAATCAAATCAAAGTCCAATTCAGGATCAAAAGCTGTACTGGTTCTTTGCTTCATGATTGCCTCATCCGCTATCTTTTGAGCGTCATTAAAAGCTCCTTTTGCATCTCCAGGCATTGAATTGACCTGAATAGGATAGAAGAAGCAAAAAAATGTTTTCAATCGCTAAACGCACGTTCATCATCATGCCCATGCGAGCAAAAGCTCCTAATTGAGCCATTCCAAGCCCCAGTCCTTTGTTGATGCTTATCTTTTGTGCCATCTACAGTTCAAGAATGAATAGGATATCATTTCCTTGTTCTTTCAATCTTGCAAAGAGAGAACGACAACGTACTTGAATCATTTTCGTTGCTACTATTTTGGCTTTCCCCATATGACGTCCCATATAATGGATGTGATGGATGATATTTGCAGCAACAACATCAACTACGAAGAATCTCATTTACAGTACACACGAATTAATAATTTAACCTGAGATAGTAACCAAGGTAACACCTATAACAATGAAGAGAATCAGGTAGATAACGGGAACAGGTGGGCTTTAACACGAAGCTCAAACATGTATCTTATTTCCATGCTTACCCTATGTCACCGTATCCAACAGTCAGAATTGTGATGGAACAGAAGTATATGCTATCGAAGACAGTCATATCGGACAGAAGATGTATAATCAATCCACCAAATATGGGATATAGGAATAATATTAATAACAATGTTACCATAAATAGAAACATTTTCTTAAAATATGCTAATTTGCGGTCTCACGACTTTGTTTTCTGCTCACCTCATGAAAACAACGAAAAGCGGCATCACAACAGAACTTGCCTATATCAGACATTGTTACTAATGCTAATGGAATTCCTATTATGGCATAAACACACAAAAAGAACCTCCCAGAGGTTGTTAAAGGGGTTATCAATCCAAATCCTTAAAACGAGCAAATACATCTACATTTTGAATAATTCATGATCTTATTTGTTTGAGCACCGAGAAGCATATGCGAGATCAACCGTTCTGTACGTCACTAACAATTGAAATGCGCTTTTTCACGTATTCCACGTGGGATATTCACGTGGTGTTTGATTTGCTGTTGTGAACAACGTGCTGACATAAACAGAATGCAAGTTCATAATTTTGTTGTTGTTTATATTTTTAGTTTAAAGGAAAAGGATGCCACCAAGCCAATTCTGTTTATTCACATTTCGACGTTCCTCACCTACAGGTATGATTGTTGTACTTGTAAAGAGGATAGATGAATCCATTGTCCATAAATCAATGTAATCTCCCTTGTTGTAAAAAATGGAATCGAAATAGTTAAGTGAAATCTTGAAAAACAAAAAAAAATTTAAACATAAAACAGCCATTCATATCAACTTACTGGATTATCAAACAAACTAAACAAAACTTTGGTATATTCATCTGTTCGCAAATACAAAGATGAGTTCAGCTGATGATCATCATCTGAAAACATTTTTTTGGGTGAAAAAAATCAGAAAGAAACATTAGATAAAGAAGAAAACTGTTGACCGTTGCTAGCCTGATCTATTAACATTTCCAAATCGCTAATCAAGCTTTCCATGAGTTTCTTGTATCGTTTGTCTGTCTGCTTTCTGACTGTCTCCTGATAAACATTGAGTTACATCTGCCATTGAGATTTCGAGATCGTTATTACTTCATATGGATACTCAAGTGATTGAAACACAATTGCTCCAAGATATGTGTAAGCTATACACATCATGCATAATCCAATGTGTAATCCAGTTGCTCGAAATAGCTGTCAAATGTCACAATGATTCAATTGATAAAATTATTCTTCTTTGTCAAACTTTTTTCATTCTTTGTATGAAAGTAGGCTTCTTGATGATCGGCTGACCCGCCATAATCGCTGCTAATCCACCTGCCTTTCGGGCCATCCTGCTGATATTTTGTTTTTTCAAAACTAAATGAGAATAACAGGAGATATATAAGATGAAGCAAAGAAAGCAAGCGCATGTAGAAGAGCAAAAGATATTTTGAGAAGAATTTCCTTTTTTTTCATCACCAACGAGCTAGTGCGTAGAGGGAGAACATGCATTTAGGATTAGAAGTATTCCTTGATATTCATGTGATGACACCGAGTGATGAGCTTCAATGCTCTGCTTTTCTCCTGAGTTGTTGAAAACTAGCATAGAAGCAATACACATGGACAGTTCTTTGATTTCCTTTTGGTCTGAGAAACAAACAAAAAAATTGTAAGGTTTACTCGTTTTTGTTGAAAATCTTCGAATTTTTCCAACGCTTCTGTTGAACGAAACCTGTAAAGATACAAATCTGTGGAAAATATGTTCCTTGTTCTCGTGTTGGGAGAAGAGAAAAAAAAAGAAAAAGTTATTTTGCCCATTTATCCAGTCGTTCACGGATATTTATCACGTCAACTTCATTCCGCTACTGTATTCGAGTGAGGAGCGGTTGTTCACAATCTCATTAAGTAGTTGTATGTCCTTCAGACCTCATTAGACTATACTTGTTTCAGAATCGAAAACAAGAGTTCAGTATTTGACCTTTTTAATGAAAAATCTTTAATTTTGATAATCTAGATTTTCTCGTTGTTTCTTCTGAATTTTGTTTGAGAATTGATTGCATCCAGCGTTTTATGAGAGAGGTGAGCTATAAAATATTTCATTTGTGCATGTGTATATCATCTGTTGAATACAAGGTAGCAGTTAGAAGTGGTTGACGATGTATAAAAAATAAAAATAAAAAAGAATTTCTGTTGTTTTATCGGTCGAGTACAAAAGATAAACGGTGAAACTTCAAAAATCTTTTTTTGGTTCCTGCCCACTGACTTGTAGTAGGAATGTGTTTTCAACGAAAATATCATTTTATCAGTGTTGAATTGATAAAAATGAATAAAACATTCCAAGTATGCTCATCTAATAATAGAATGAAAGTGTATGAAATCGAATACGATGTGCTTCACCTCATAGAGACATATAGGTGTCGGTAGAATTCTAAATTTTGTCATGGAAAAAGAGCGTCCTAAGCTAAGGCGTGCAGTTTCACTGATAAAAAGTTTGATTTATATAATGAAATGATCTTGAACTGATATGACTCTAACTAATCTCTTCGGACCATTCAGGAGAAATGCTTCGTCAACTGTTACTATTATCCTCACTTGTTGTTATTACCTATCAATATGCAACAGTTGAGCAAGTTCATCTCAGTTGGAATGGAAATGATGGTGAGATGACAGTCACTTGGCTTACCAAGAAGCCATGTATGTTTACTTGTTTTTTGTTTTTGTAATTAACTCAAATTCTCAGTGAGTGCCGGTATGTATCCTTACGTAAGGTATGGTTCGGATCAGACGCTCTCCCATCATATACGCAATGCGACAGTTAAAAGTACATATCTCTTATTTGGTGTTCCTTCTCATTGTTCCTTACTTTTACAGAATGGGAAGATCATGGTTCAGGCAAAACTGTTAGATACACTTATCGAGCCACGATGGAGAAATTAACTGCTGGACAGCGATATTGTAATTAAACTCATTTCAACTATCAGCTGAAAACTTTCGTTTTACAGATTATGCTGTTGGATCTGATGAAAAGCTATCCAACATGTTTAATTTTATGCCGATCGATGTCAAAAAAAATGTGAAAGCCGCCATTTTTGGTGACTTTTCCATAGCATCTGGATATTCCATGGACTTACTTATAAACTCTACTCATAAAGGAGACTTTGACATCATTTTCCATATTGGTACGTGCAGAACCAAAGTTGTACGATTAGTGACGTTTGTTATTGAAGGTGATCTCGCATATAATCTTCAAGATAAGGAAGGTGCCACTGGGGATGATTTCATGAACGCTATACAGGACATAGCCGCCTATGTTCCTTACATGGTAATTGCCGGTAATCATGAATACGATCGACTCGGATTGGATTTCAATCATTATAAGCATCGTTTCACAATGCCTTCAAACGGAATATACAACGACAATCAGTTTTGGAGGTGAGATAACACAGAATATTATTTGATGATATCATATCACGAACTTTCAGTTTCAATATCGGAGATGTTCATTTTGTCGGAATCAGCACTGAGTATTATGGGTACTTGATGTCATCTGAAGCACAAGCTCAATATCAATGGCTACACAACGATCTGAAACTTCATTCTGATAAAGCTTGGACAATCCTCTTCATGCATAGACCTATGTATTGTAGTAACAAAGACAAACATGGATGCCAATCAGCCGAAAATATTATGGTAAACTTCCTTAATTCTACCAGTTTCATTATAAACATTCTTTCTGTTTTAGACAAGAGATGGTTCTCCAGGATTTCCAGCTTTAGAGCCTCTGTTCAATGATGCTGGTGTTGATATGGTCTTCTGGGGTCATGAGCATACATACCAAAGATACTATCCACTTTATGAAGGAAAATCATTCGAAAAACAAAATGTCTCACATTTTCATAACGCGGCAACACCTGTTTATACATTAACAGGAGCAGCTGTAAGCTTACAAGAAGTTCTTCCAATGTTCTTATGTTATGCTTTTCTAGGGTTGTCACAGTCACCAAAAACCTGAAAATGAAGTAAAGCAAAAGTTTACGGCCAGTATGCTAGGAAATTACGGATTCTCCTTACTGAGTGTGAAGAATACGACTGAAATTCATACATATTTCGTGGATGCAAAGAGCAATAACCATTTAGACAAGTTCAAGCTTACTAAAACTATAAACTATAAGCCAGGACAACACGTCCATTGATAAGTTATATTGTTAAATCAAACTCTAAACGGGCATATTCAGTCAAACGACGTATAATTTATGTATCTATTGTTTGTATAAAAAATATATTTTTAATATATAACATAATTTTTCTTGATATCATTTACACACGAGATCTCTGATGATGCCAATGCTTTCTGAGCTTTCTAACATGGCGATAACGACGGTGATATCCGCCACAGCCACCAGACGATGCTGGTGCAGGTGGAGCATAACTATATGGAATAAAAGTTATTATATTAAGTTCTGTTTTGAACTTACCCATAGCTAGAACCACCACATGAAGGGTAGTCTCTGAAATTAGCATAAACTTGAAAACGCACATGAATATACGTGTCTTAATTCTCATTTCAAATTTTCATTTTCGCTAGAACGGTTGAACTCCGAAAAAGATTATAATGCTACTATAACCTATTTTAAGAAACAGTTTAGACTTCTAGAGTCGTTTACGTAAAATTACGCATGGGATATAAACTTTGCAGATAGCATTATCAGGTTTTTTGGAAAAATTTTTAAACAATTTCAGAGTGAACTAACCCGCAGCCGCCGCCACATGAAGAAACCGGTTGCTGGCTGTAAAAGAAACAATCTTATTCATCCGTCTACGCGAGTTTTTCGATATTTTATGTCTGACTTTCTTCATTTTTCGCCTTTTCCTTTTGTTTTTTAAATATTCGAAATTGGTGCGAATGAAAAGTGTGGAGTAAACTAAAAACGTGCAAAAGCTTACCAGCATGGCGGTGGAGGTGGAGGAGGAGGTGGAGGGGGAGGAAGAGGTGGTGGCTGAAGGTATGATTACAAACAATAACAGTAACACGAACTTACTTGAAAAGGTGGTGAGCATCCTAGTTGGCAAGGAGATATTCCGCAGCCTGAGTTACATCCGGAAGAGAAAAATGAATAAGCCGAATGGCATAATAAAGAGATGAAAATTAGCTTGTGGATCATACTGTCTTATTTTGTACGAATGGCAAAGCTGATCGGCTTTATAAGTTGGGTTGAAACATTCGTATCTGGTCAGTTAGAACCGGATGTAATGGTTCTTTTGTGAAGTCCAGTTAGGGTAATGTCCTTGAAGAAAAGCTGGGCATCATCACATTTCTTTTTTTACTTTAACTTTTTTGCGTAATTTTTGCATCAGAGTTATGATGTGATGCTATGATCGTTGGAAGTTTAAAGATTCAAAGCTGATAGTACGCAGATATGGCTATCACAAGGTGGAGGTTTTTTATATTTTCGGGCTGATAAAACCATATGATGTTTGACTCTAAAGATACTAAACGAATTTACAAAATAAAATATAAGCAGAACGCTAAGAAAAATTCAGACAAACATTCGAATATATCAGATGAGCGGGAAAAGTAAAACTTGCTGATGCTTCCATATAATCATGAGACTATTGAGATTGCCTGAGGCTAGTTAATCAATCACGTTGAGAAAACTCGATAGAATCAAAATTTCGATGTAATACAGTGAATGCGGAAAGGAGGAAGAGAGAAAAAGAAGATATCTATAAGTCCACATAGTATTCGTCACTGAACCGTTTATTCAGTTCACTCCTTGAATACAAAATTCAGTTTTTATGCGAAATAGATGAAAAAGAAAGTTAAGGATAACGAAAAAAGATTAGAGAGTAAAGGATATTTTATAGAGTTTTGAGACATTTGGGTATGAAAAACCCGTTAATACGCTAGCCGTATTTGCTAGTATAAAAGGATGTAGTAAGACTTCAGAAGCATCACCAAATCGTTTGGGTTCAATCTTAGGTAATGCCATCATTTCATTCAGCTCTTAATCATTTCTTTCTTCCAGTCTTTCAACATGCAGAAATTCATCGTTTTCGCTACCCTTATTGGCTTCACTAGCGCTTTCTTGACCGGAGGTCTTGGAGGAGGATGTGGATGTGCTCCACCACCAGCTGCTCCACCATGCGGATGCGGAGGGTAATATTCCACTTTCAATTTAATAATCCTATCAACAATATATTGCAGTGGACTCCCACCTCTCCAACTCCCACCCCTTGCCATGCCATCTCTTCCATCTTTCGGAGGATGTGGATGTGCTCCACCAGCTGCCCCACCAAGCCCATGCGGATGCGGAGCTCCACCACTTCCAGCTGCCCCACCAAGCGGATACGTTGTTGCCCCACCACTCCAAGCTCCACCAGTCCAAGCCCCAGTCTACGCTGCCCCACCACCACTCGCTGCTCCACCAGTCTACGCTGCCCCACCACCAGCTGGAGCTCCACCAACTGGATACGCCACCATCGGACGCAAGTGAGAAGTTTAGGCAACTTTTCTTCACTTATTTCATTTTGTCTTTCGTATTGTTTGTATATTATGACAATAAATAAGAGAATTTTTCATAATTCGCTGTTAAATGAAATCCATTGATACGAACAAGGCTGCGTAACAAAGAGACGATTGAAAACGGGAACCGTTTTCCATTTTACCCTACTACTGGACCTGAAGAGGTTGTGTTCAGAAAGTGTCTTCCTTTTCGGAGAAGTTTCCGAGTTATCTTTTTGTTTGAAACTTTTTTTTCACTGCGACTTGATGGTGAACAGAAAAAATAGGATATTTGGGTTAATTGAAGAAAACTTAAAAAAATATCTGATAAGAACGTTCGTGATCACCGTTCGTATGTAGCAGAACAGATTCCAAGCAAGATTTATATTAAACCTGATATTTCTCATTCAAATTTGTAGTTTCTGTTAATAGCTGCGATTGTTAAAAGATGCGATTGTGGTGTCCAATCGTTGATCAAATAGGAGAACAGTGAATTCAAGGATATGTTTATATCAATATATATTTAGACAAAAGACAGAATCATCTGTGATACCAAATATACAAATATCTTAGATTGCTATCGAGAGTGAAATTACTTTCCTCCGAGAGCATAACCTCCTTGAGCGGCTCCTCCGACTGGGGCGGCATATCCCTAGAAGTAAGTATTAAAACCGGTTTTAAACTGTTTCTCTTACGGCTTGTGGGGCAGAGTAGACTGGGGCTCCGGCTCCGGCTTGAGCGTATCCTCCGACGGGTCCAGCGGCGATTGGGGCTGGGGCAGCGGCGTAAGCTGGGGCTGGGGCGGCATAAGCTGGGGCTGGGGCGGCATAAGCTGGGGCTGGGGCGGCTCCTCCGCATCCGCATGGGGCTGGTGGTGGTGGTGGAGCTCCACATCCGCATCCTCCTCCGAGGTTGAAGGATGGAAGTTGGAGAGGTGGAAGAGCTGGTAAGGCTGGGAGTCCTCCTCCGCATCCACATGGTGGTGGTGGTGGTGGTGCACTGAAAAAGAGATGAAATGAGAGTTGAACTTATAAGCAAGAAAACTGTGCTATTGCACAATGTTTCTCTTTTAGAGAAATGAAAGTACTGAAATACTTACGCGCATCCACATCCACCTCCTCCGAGAAGGAAAGCAGAGGAAACTCCGAGGAGAGCAGCGAAGATAACAAGCTTTTGCATGATTAGATGAAAAGGAAGTGTTGATCAGTTGATGTTGATATCCATTCAAAGCCTCCTATTTATACTCAAATTTTGGACGATTCATTGTCCTTGGCTTGTCCTCCGCCTCTTTCACATTTTTGGCCTAAGGAAGACGGGTTAATAGCATGAAATATCATGAACTTTTAAGAGAGATGGAGATATAAAGCCCAGAAGAAAGAGAGTCCGCCCACTGAAAGCGAGAGATTTAACCCGTCTAGCAAATCTACTCATCGGTATCAAACATACGAGAGATTATTCAAAAGTATGAGACACCAAATGAGAGCAAAAACAGATACTATCATGGCAATCTGATATCAATCTCCTTTATCTTTATGAAATTCTCTTTTTCTGTATATAAACGTTTGTATAACGAAAAATATCATTGAACATTTGCAGAATACTCTCTCAAAGTTACACAGAAGCCTCTCCTTCCTCGGTTCACTAAGCTTTTTCAAGCAGCTTTCAGCGAATAGTTCACAACCCTGTTTCATGCAACCGTCTCACATTTGCAACATCCACGCAAATGATTTCACTTCACTCAACTCAAGCATGGTTTACGTGTTCACGTCACATATTCTAATCTGAATATTGGATGATCTGATTAAATCGAGAGATATATGCGTTTGAAACACATAAACTATTCCAATGAAGGCTGAGAAATTCGTTACGATTTCACATATATATTGTCTAAACAAAACCATGCATATAGAATGTCTAAGAAGCTTCTATTATGCTTCATCTAAGCATTTGTAAATACTTTTTAAGATTTAAAAAAATTAGTTACTTTGATTTGTAGTTGTTGAGAACTGTTGTACTAACACGAGAAATGTAAAGTTTCAATGGAATTTGCGTGAAATTGAACGTTCACCTTCGTCGGCCTGCATTTTCGACTTCCAAAAAAGTGCATGGAATGACGAATATCTCTTGATGAAGATGTTCAAAAAAAATGAATTTAAGTTTCATTCAGAGTTTTCTGATTGAAAAATACACGAAACTTTCGAAAATTTCCGAGACTAGCTTTGAGGTTTGTAACTTGCAAGAGTTCATTTTGTATTTCACGAGTAGTACTTAGCTTATCAGTATTCAAGTATTATTTTTGAATGAAATGAAATTTGAATTAAATGTTTTATTTTCTTATCTTCCTAATTAATCCACTGTCTTTGTAGTTCTTATTGAAAACGAAGCAAACTGGATCGCTGACCGGAAAACGCATAAGATCGAAGAGAATTTTTCGTGGAAAAGGGCAACCTGTCTGAAACATCCAACCTGATTGGGTGGGGATTGCATTCCTGAGCGCCGTTTATGGAAATCATTCCGTTTCAATACGTTCTCGTAGTTTGTCCTAATCCACACGTTTTGCACTCTGAATTTTGATGAAGACAATGATTTTTTCAGGTTTTTTTCTTGCAATGATAATGAAAATGATGATTCACTATCGTTCAGCTAATTCATAGTTCATTGTAGGATGTACTATATGTATATGAGAAGAGAGAGGTTGAAAGGGAAGCATTTATTCTAGTTCATCACTCAATATACAAATAAAGGTTTCATTTTTTTGTGAATGAACTTCACAACATCAGCTGTTTACTTTCTTCCGGTGGCGTAAGAGTTTCCAGCTGGCTGCAAAATTAGTTTTTATATTTCAGTCCTGTATCATAAGTAGTATTACCTGTGGGGCAGCGTAGGAAGCTCCTTGAGCTGGGGCAGCGTATGAGGCTGGGGCTGGGGCAGCTTGAGCGTATGAGGCTGGGGCTGGGGCAGCTTGAGCATAAGAAGCTGGTGCGGATTGAGCGTATGATCCTTGAGCTGGGGCTTGAGCGTAAGAGTTAGATGGGGCAGCAACTGGGGCTTGAGCGTATCCAGACTAAAAAGATAATATTAAGTAAACGCATAGTGCTTAATATTGATGCTCTTGAGAAAGTATAAAACTTACTCCTCCGCATCCTGATGGGGCTCCGCATCCGCCGAAAGATGGGAGTTGGAGTTGTGGGAGTTGGAGAGGTGGGAGAGCTGGGAGTCCTCCTCCGCATCCGCATGGTGGTGGTGGTGGTGGTGGACTGAAAACAAGAGACGATTAATTGAAGAAAATGAAACTTTGAGAAATGAATGATTATAATACTCACGCGCATCCGCATCCTCCTCCGAGGTTCAAGGATGGAAGTTGGAGAGGTGGGAGAGCTGGGAGTCCTCCTCCGCATCCGCATGGTGGTGGTGGTGGTGGTGGACTGAAAGAATATTTGAATGAGCATTGAGTGCTTATGAAAAATGAGAAGTGAGAGTTCTTCTTCTTAGAAAAAATAGAAAGTACTGTGATACTTACGCGCATCCACATCCTCCTCCGAGAAGGAAGGCATTGGCGGAGACGAAAAGGGCGGAGAAGACGATGAAACGCTGCATATTCTCTTCAGAGATAGAAGATGTGAGTAGGAGAAATCACCAAATTGGTACCTTTGCCGTCCAAACTCTGTCCTTTTATACCATTTTTCCAGCCATTGTCTGTGCCCTCGGGCGCTAAGGGGCGGGACCGGACAACCCTTCCACCGGTGGTGGGTGGAGTAAGAACATGTCAATCAGGCTCAGACTTGATAGAATAGCTATCTTGTACTTTAAAATTTGAAAATGAATACTCAAAGTAAAACTTAATAACAAAGTAAAAAGAACTGCGAAGAGTCTCGTTGAGTAGATCTAGAACACAGAGATAACCGAGCAGCTAGCTCTGCGAAGGTGGTGAAGATCGCGAATTGAGAGAAATCTTTATTCCTAATGTATTGCGCAATGTTGTATACAACCGATCTGTCTTGTTTATGAAGATGAAATAACTTTCACTTGTTCTAATGCTTCTCGTGACTCATAACCTTTACGTGTTATGACGTAAAACCACGTGAGAGTAGCTTTATGCTAAACTGCCATCGCGTGATTTGTATGCAAATTTCTGTCCAGAAAGCTGTTTTTCAGCTATTCCTTGTCGTATATAATCATAATTTGTCACTTAGAATGTTAGACAATTAAAACTGAAAAACTTGAGATTTCCATAAGAATACAAAGATTTTTTTGTTTTTTATTCTGTTTCGACCACCCGAGACGTTATAAAAACAAAAACTAATTGTTCATGTTCTTATACGAACTATTAATCATAATTTATATTCAGAAGGAATTCTGAAATTTTCTTTGATCTCGAAGGAACGAGAACCAGTGACTACATCAGTCATCAAAGAAATTTCTGATGATTTCTATATTCCAGATTCTTCACGTGCTTCTCAGAAGACGTCAAAGATTTTTGTTTATGAAATTCCATCCACAGAATGTTGTAGCTTCATCATAAGATGACGTAGACACAACCAAAAAAGGATTTTATCATCCGGTTCTAATCAATTACTAAGAGAACTTTCGTCTGCTTTAATCTCAATTAAGTTTCTTCTCTCAATCATTACTCATTTAACATCAAAAAAATTTCATTGATATATCATCTCTTAAGCCATCTCTGTTTTGGTTTTTCGTTGAATTCCTAACTATTTGCCAATCTTCAACGTTCTATGGCATATTTCAAGAGCTATGTGAAGGTCGGACAAGAAGAGTTTTAAGAAAAAATTCTTTTACGTGGATACGTGACGTAATTAAATGATGTAAGCTGAGATAAGCAAGTGACCTTAAGAGTGATGAATGAAAAGCCTTGACGACGCAATTCTTCGTAGTTTTCCTAATTAAGAGATGGACGTATACAGAACTGCCATGGCATCGATATACACGTAGCTTGATCATACCACTCGCGCAGCGCCTATGACTCGTTATACTGTTTTGATATGTCTCGATGCTTCAGCAGGATTGAAATCAAAAAATGATTTGTAAGTGGAATGAGAGATTCCAGATTCTTCAAAAACTCCATTATAGTGCAGGATGCACTTTAGAGAGATAAATTCCATTTCAGACAGTTCTTATCCAGTCTGCGTATTGTCCTTTCTCCTTATCGTTTCTTTTACACCTCCATAGACGATCCAAAAGGATGGATAAAGGAAGAAAGAAGGAAAAGGATGACCACGGATTTTATATCTTCAATACGAGAAGACGAATTGAAGAATGAGAAAGAGAATGAGAAAGAGAGATGCTTTCTCTTCTAAATGGCAAAGAGAGATTCAAGAGAAACTACAGACCACAGAATTTAGTTTTTATGATCGTATCGTCTATTTGAACATACTTTCCATTTCAGAAGCATCGTTCTGGATAATTTTTTTCATTTCAAACAAGCATTTCAAATAGATTTACGGTTCACCACAGGTATTCATTAGATTTTGTATAATATCATATGAAAAGAAATACATCGTCTCCTCCGGAATACTTTGAAAAATTATTTTTTGTTTCTTCTCTTATCACCTGTTTTCATCGAAATCGAAGAGCAGAAGGTGAGGTGAGCTGTCGAGGTCACTTCTGTGATGCCAAATATTTCTTTTTCTCGTAATTTTAAATGGCAAATGGTTATCTTTTGATGATGAACAGTTATAAAATAGTTTGGGAAAAAAGGGTCAAGGAGGTTCAAATAATCTGCAACATTTCCGCGTGTATAAACCTGAAATTCTGAATTTTCTCTCCAAAAATGGCTTGATGGGATAAGGTTGCGCAGGTGGGATGAGAGGATCGGTTTGGGAAGAAAAGGGAATTCTAGCACCTGTCGTATACAACGACCTTAATTCAAAGAAAGGAAAGAATAATGCATGTGAAACCTCATATTTTATCAAAATCTGTTAAATATCTCCGTGGGGTAGAACTGTTTGAAGGCTGGGGATGATTATGTTGAAAGCTTCAACTTGACAACCGGAAAACAGACAAAAATTATTGCGCTTCGATGACGAAATATTCGATTGCAGCTTCTTCTTACAGTGAGGATCATAATTGACTTGAAGCTCTGACAATTTGGTGACTGTTTCATTGAAACTGATCGACAACAGGTTTTTCTCCTTTTGTCTTTCGCCGACACTTTATGGCCGAAGGATATGATTTTAGAACGAAATGAAAACGGCACTAGATGATTTTCACTGGAATCCGTCGCTGACAGATTTGAAAATCAGAAGGACAACGACGTTGGTAATGATTGGACGCTTTTCAACAATTGACAACGACGTCAGTCTTTACATGCTAGCTATTTGACCAGAAGAAAGGCTTTTTCAACCGGCTTTCCAACCTCGCTTTCTCTTCCCATGTGGGTTTTGATAGATTACTAGGTTGGACATCTACGGAAAAATTAAGAAAAATCAAAAGGCTATGACAAGAACAGATGAAGCGGTCTCTGTAGACGAACTGTTTGATGATTGCGAATAATGTATGAGAAGAAAGAGCCATTTTTCATTGGGTTCTTCGTGCACTCAATTTGAAAACTGTTCTAATTCAAAACAGGAGACGTGGTTTTGTATATTCTTCATTCTGATATACACTTGATATACAAACAATTGGAAACAGTTATGGAGCTCTTCTACTTTCCGTATGGAGTAGCGTATCCTCCGTGTTGTGGTGGTGGTGGTGGTGGAACTAAAAACAATCCTTACAACTTTTTTTCTCAATTCAATGAGACTCACGAGGTGGAGCAGCATATCCTCCGCCGCCGCCGCAGCCTCCACCGCAAGCTGGTGGTGGAGGTGGTGGAGGTGGAGCAGCACATCCGCATGGTGGTGGTGGTGGTGGGCTGCAAAAGTCGAACTCAGCTTGAAAGGTTGAAAACAAAAACGTACCATCCGCATCCTCCACCTCCGCCTCCTCCGAGACCGAAGAGGAATCCGTGAGCAACAGCGAGGAAAGCAGAAACGATGACAAAGAATCTCATTCTGAAATAGGAGTTGTAGAACAGAACACTGAAGCTGATGAGGGAATGAGGTGAGGTTGAGCTATATATACTGTTGAATTCAAGGACAGGTTGTTCTAAATTTTGAGGATGACGTTGACATCAAGTTTTATGTTTCAAGATAATTTAGGACGCCGAAGATCAGGAAGCTTATAAAAAATGTTTTTTCCTTAAGTCCTCCGATAGATAAAGAAAATTTGAATTGGTTCCAGATACGTGAAGCTTGAATTATGCGTTAAAAGGAGGTTGTATTTACAGAAAACAAACGGGTTTTCGCATAATTCAGTTAAATTTAAGCTTTTAGAGTTGCCACTCTGAGGATAAGGCTTAACGACCTTTTCTTTGGTCTTTGCTTCTTTAAGGAGTTTATGAACAGTGCTGATTTACAAACTGCATTGAAACATTCTGGTTTTTCCAAATTTAATTCTTTTTCTGATTGTGATTTGTTAAATAGCTTTTCATCTTGTTCTCTCAGAATATGTGAAGGTAATCAAAGTAGTTGCAGATGACGTTAGAAGCTTACCTCCTTTTTCGATTTCGATATTTAAGCCAAATCATCGGACATCTTCATCTCTTATACAACCATGTCACAAGCCATATCTGATCTTGCGATTGAATGAGGTGCGTTTGGATGTGTGTATTTGTGTGTCAATGTAAGAAAAAGACTGCGACAGTTTTTTATATTTATTTACTTAACATATTCAAATTTAGCGAACGTATTCCTAAACTTCTTAGAATACAACGATTGACTTTCATCCGTATCGATGAAGTTAGCCTTTGACTCTCTTTTAATGTATGAACCTGGGTTATTACCAAAGTTTGCATACGATTCACTTAAACTTTGATCAGGCGAGGGTGGTAGAGGGGGTGGTAATTGATTAAAAGAATCACCCACTTCATAACTTGATTTCTTTAGATTTGCTTTTACTCTATTACGAAAGTACAACTTGTCCGCAACAATTGCTGATCCTGAGAACTTGTAAGGTTCTGTATCAACTAAATATGCGGTTCTATGTTGGGGAGCATATCTAGTGTTCTCGAATGTTGCAACTGTTTCTCCTGTTTTAGTGGGATACAAATCGTAAGTTGGAGGTGGAGGAGGAGGTGGACGAGCAGACGCATACTCCGAGTCTGGGGTGGCTGACGTTTGTGGATCAACGGTGTACTGAGATTCCGCAGTGGAAGGTGAGAAGGATGACTTTCCTAAACCACGTGGGAGATGAACGATAGAATTATGACGGATCGGAGTATTTCGTATTGGAGGTAACATAGAGACATAAAACGGAACTGGAACTATTTGTGGGGAAAATTGATAAATTGGTCCTTGAACAAATCGAGGAGGGGAAGCATCTCGATTTGAAGCGCTATAAGCAGGCGCGAGAAGCGTTACATCCCGATTGTAACTGTTGTCACATGGAGAACTATAAAAGAAGTCTATTTCAAGCCATTGTTTTAATTGTTACCATGATGGAGATAACAAACGAGGACTATAACTTTCTGTCGGGTTACAAGGTGAACTGAAAGTAAAACACAATGATTACTCATAGATTGTTGAAAGTACGACCATGGTGTAGGTTCCAACGCCACAATCTGAACTCTTTGAGGAGGACTGCAGGGCGGCGAACTGGAAATGTTTATTCGGACATTAGTGTTAACTATTCATAGGCTACTCTTTAGAGCAGTCTCAAGGCTTGAGTAAACAGATAGTTGTATAAAAAACAAAACTAAGTAAGTTGTACTCGTTTTAGAGTAAGTTCATTATATAAGGTTAGATACAAACAATCTTACCACGATGGCTGCCTCTGAGGAAGTTGTAAAACTGGTAGACACGGACTGAAATTAAAACATACCTCTTCAACATATATCATTTATATTAACCTGGATTGACCACATGGGTTGTTTTCTCCAAAAAAGAAAGCAGAATTGGAATAAATTAAGGATATGACAATGAAAATGATCATTGTGTAGAAGAGACTCTGTAAAGGGACAACGTAACGCGTTGAGCACTAAGAGGTCGCAAGAGAAAAGTTGATAAATGCATTTGTTCTTCTTAAGTTTCAAGATGTTAAAAGGTTTTCAAATCAAGACGTTCGCAGAAATTAATGGAGAATGGAATGAAATTTCGAACGAATAGGTCATTTTTTCAGTCGAATTCATAAAAATGTTTGTTATGCTCATCACTCGAAGAAACATTAGATACAAAGAGGCTGCGAGGACTACTTTCTTATTTTAAATGGAAAAGTTTCTCCTTAACTGGTTTATTACATAAGGACAATTTGATCTAATTTTGAAAAAAAATAGAAATTTCCGATTGCTGGAAGTAAAGCAAGCAGCCAACTGAAGAAGCTTCGCTACTGACGGTAAAGAAGGTGTTTACCGAAAAAGGATATTGTTATGCATGCTGTGAAGATTTCTATCCAACTGTTAGCCATTTGTCAGAAGCTATATGTGAATTTCGACTGGAATGTTTGTAAACGAAGTAAACAAGTATTTCATAACAAAAGAAACTCTTTCTCACCCTCTTTACTCCTTCGTATTTGTACTTTGGAGCTATTGATGAGTAATGAGATATAGTTCGATTACATCGTTGTTCTTTTTTTAAGTAAATAATTAGTGGATGGTTCAAAAGCTGTGATCCGACAACTGCTCATCTCTTCTAAATCAAATGATTTGCTTCCTAACTTATCAGCAGCTATTGATTTCTTCGTTTTTCTGGATAACCTATATTAACGCTTTAGATCCAGAATGTTACATGACTGTTGTACGTTACCAGCATTGTTTACCTTTTATGTCAACTTAATTTTAGCCCGAAATCGCTCGGCACTTTGGTTACCCTTCCGAAACTCACATAGTTCGAACGAAGGATGACTACATTCTTGAACTGCATAGAATTCCGGGCAGCAAAAATGGTTTTCCAACTTCCTTTTCGTGCATTGTTACTTTGGTTTTTAGAAAGTTTTAACAATGTTAGGAAACCAGTTGTTTTTATGCAGCATGGATTGTTCGCTGATTCATATAACTTCTTGCCTAATATGCCATCTCAATCAGCTGGTTTGTAAAGACAGTGTGCGTATAGTTTCATTATACATTTGCTTTTGTAGCTACTGTCTTTGCTGATCATGGCTTTGATGTCTGGATAGGAAACTCTAGAGGCACACCAGCTTCTCAAAAACATATCGGGTTTGGCCCTGAAGACACTAGGTTTTGGAACTTTACGTATAGATGAATAGTTCAGACATTTGATAAATCTTAAGTTCAGATGGCAGGATATGTCTCAGTATGATTTGACTTCCTCGATAGACTACATATTGGGAGAGACAGGAGAAGTCTATATTGATGTTGTGTCCTATCCATAATATCTTTTCAGGAAAGTATTTACTACATTGGCCATTCACAGGGCACAGTTATAATGTTTGCAAAGTTGTCGGAAGAGCCAGCATTTGCAAGAAAAGTTTTCTTGTTATTATATTCCCTTACATTGAAAGCATTAATGTAGATTAGGCAGTTCCATGCTTTGGCTCCTGTCGCGACAGTTTCTCACATTGGCGGGTTGTTCAAATACCTCGGATCTCGCTTAATTGACTTCGTGAAGGTACTTTAATCATTATTTTTTGAAGTGTTTTAATTATTTAGTTCATACTTTATCGAGTGCCAAATTCTCCTTTGACCTTTCCAAAGATTCTCCAGAAAATCATCTCAACTCTATGCAGGTTTCGCTTTTATAAACTTCCTTTGAGTGTTTTTCTCCTTTTGAAGCTTTCCAATAGGACAGAATGTCTGTACTCTTGATATTGGTATTGTTGATGGTAAGGAAGACCAATTCAACATGGTAATGATATCATTGCATTACAACACACAAATATATATTCTTAAAGACCAGAGTGGGAGTCTACCTATGCCACATGCCTGCTGCAACTTCTACCAAGGATCTTCTTCACTGGGTTCAAGTAAAATTAATGTTTCATTCTTTGTTGTTATTTAATCACTTTCCAGCTTGTGAAAAGTCAAAAACTTCAAAAGTTTGACTTCGGCTCTCCTGAAGCTAACTTCATTGCCTATGGCCAGGTGAGTTCTTTCTGAATTTTTCTAAGCTAACAAGATAGAAAGCAATGCGTTATAACTCATTTCTGCTCTTCTCGAGTATCAAGTTTATGGGAAGCCATGCTCTCTCCTCGAATTGGAGAAAGTTTCACCGTTGGTTCGGCGTTATTCTCTTGCGCAAAGTCATTTTTAAATTTTTGTTTGTTAGGAGCGGTTGTTTTCATTTGTAGGTATTGTTTTGCGCGTAGTAAATACGTTGCGCTTTGGGATAGGTTCATACTATGAGTTGATTAGTCAGACAAAAGGAATGATGACAACACTATCCATTCTCCGAGGGAGTTTGGTCTAGAGGGTCCTGTAGAACTTTAAGCATCTTATCGAGTTTTTCGGTAAGGTGTTGTTCGCTCGAACCCACTCTTCCGAAGCTGAAAGCTTGGGCTGACCTTTGTTGATTTTGATACTTGTTTAAGATCTCTATTATTATTAAGCGGGTTAAGATGTTGCTTTCGTTCCTGTCGATTTGATGTTTGGTTACTCTGTTAATCATGTTTCCATTACAACCGACCAAGAACTGATCTTGTTTTCCTTTGTAGAAACCTCCTGCTCGTAGTAAATACGTTGCGCCTTTTATGAAGGCAAAACTGTACTTTACTGAGGTAGACAAAAGGAATGATGACAACACTATCCATTCTCCGAGGGAGTTTGGTCTAGAGGGTCCTGTAGAACTTTAAGCATCTTATCGAGTTTTTCGGTAAGTTGTTGTTCGCTCGAACCCACTCTTCCGAAGCTGAAAGCTTGGGCTGACCTTTGAACGTTCTTTATCATAAGCGAGATATGAGCTCCATACTTTTATATATACTTGGGCAAAAGCACTACCCGAGGCACTCGAGCGGGTCCGGGTACTACCCGAACTTCAGAAAAACAATCGAGCGGGTTTCGGGTACTAGCCGAATTCAAAAAAAATTGTCGGGCGGGTTTCGGGTACTACCCGAACCTTTATTTCGGGTCGGGTATCTCGGGTCGGGTCGAGCCCGAACAAGTATACTTTTATACCTTCGCACTTTTCGAATTTCTGTTTTTATTTGTTCTCTTAACAATCGTTGTGTTTAAACCGATAGAGCGAGCGTCATGAATAACCCGCATATCGAATACGACGCAAAGTGTAGTCTGTCGAAATAGTGACAAAGATCAGTAGACAAAGGGAATGATGACAACTCTATCCATTCTCCGAGGAAGTTTGGGCTAGAGGGTCCTGAAGAACAATGGGTCCTTATCGAGTTTTTCGGTAGGGGGTCGTTCGCTCGAATCCACTCTTTCCAAAGCTGAAACCTTGGAACTGACCCTTTTGAAAACATTAAATATTTTAAAAAAGGAAAAGTAGTTTGCGAATTGCTTCTGTTACAGACTCACCCGCCTGAGTATAATCTAACGAAAATCAACACTCCGACATACATCTATTGGAGTAAAGATGATATATTGGCTGATACTGATGACATTAGGTTGGTTGAACTGATATCCGCACACGGATCACTCAAATGGTATTCAGAGAAACGATCTTGAAGAATATGAATCACACGATCATTGGAAACATTGAATTGCCGAAGTATACTCATCTAGATTTCGTTTTCGGATTGAATGCAACTAATGATCTTTACTTACCAATGATTAAGGAGATAAAGAAGGATTTCAATCAGAACTCTATGAAACCATCTTTCAACTCGAGAATGTCTTCAAACCAAATACTTAAATTGTAAATTATTATGAAGGTTGAACCTCTTCTTTAATAAAAGTTAGATTTGGAACTGGTCAATTGATTATTTGATTATCGATTTGGTATTAAGTAGGTAAATAGACTATTAATAGATAAAATTGGACATATTGAACAGGAGAAAAGAAAGTTGAAAGAATGCTACGGCGTAGTCTGGTCCGACCTTTTCAATTTCATGATAAGTGTGTGAATAACAAAAGTTTTTAGACTTTGTATTGACTATTTTCACAATACTGCAAGGAGAATGAAATCCTTGAAAGCCACAGATGAAATCAAAGAATATATCTCACAAGCAGTTCAACGAGCGAATCAGGTAAGATACCAATTCAAATCTTCAATACTTTGTTTCTAGTGGACTTTGCCCAATGGAAGTAATCATGAAAACAGCAATCCAACTGATGTCAAACGAGTTGGTGTTATTGGAGGAGGTTTCTTTTTATATACTCAATAGCATAAAAGTTTTTTTTTGAGGCACTATGGGCAGAGGGATTGCAATAGCTCTAGTTCTTGCTGGCTATGAAACCATCATTGTGGAGCACACCTATGAGGTCTTACTTCTTCATGTCTCCGTCATATTGCTTTGAGTTAAGGCCGTACAAGCTTGTCAAAAGGAAATCGCTCAGACTATCAAAAGGGAATTAACTTTGAAGAGATTCAAAGAGAAAGATGTGCACCGTCTTCAATCAAAAGCTTTAGCTTACACCACCGACTTGTACCTTCTCAAAGATTGTGAACTGGTAGTCTTCAATACTACCCGAAATATCATGAATTCATGTTTTCAGATCATAGAAGCTATCTTCGAGAATATGAATATGAAAATAGAACTCTTCCAAAAGTTGGACAAAATACTTCCCCCGCGCGCTATTTTCGGAACCAACACTTCCAGTTTGAATATTGATGAGGTAAAAGGAATTATCAAAACATATTAATCTTCTGAGCTTTTAGATGGCCAAAGCTATTGGAAATCCTTCGAGAGTTGTTGGAATTCATTTTTTCAATCCTCCCCATGTTATAAAAGTCGTGGAAATTGTTTATGGAAGTTATACTTCAGGAACTGCAGTCGCAACAGCTTTTGAAGCTTGTCAAAGAATGAGAAAGGTTTTAACCTTAGAATTCCTCCTGCACTTAGAGAGTTTAGCTAGCTGTGCTTGTGGGGAACTGTCCAAGTTTTGTTTTCAATCGTTTGTTGGCTGTGTATATAAATCAGGTACATTATACAAGAGCAAATAATCAACATCGGCTTTGAAGAGCATGAAGCTGATGTATGAGTATGGACTCATGCCCAAAGAAATTGACAATATCATAACATCCCGTGGCTTTCTGATGGGTCCCATTACTCTTGTGGATATGAATGGTTTAAACATTTCTTCGAGTAGCATGTGAAAACCCTTTCATTGTGCTTCAGGCTTGGATGTAGCTGAAAAAGTGAAGACGGAGCATAATGTCCCTCTAAATAAGTTGGAAATTGAATTACTGAAGCAGAAAAGATACGGGAGGAAGACAGGTTCGTTGTGGTTCTCAGAACCAGGGTTTTGTTTTTCACTTTTCAGGAAGAGGTTTCTATAAATACGATGAGATCACAAGAAAGAAAGAGAGTGATCTAGAAGTTGAGTTTCTAATTCAAAGCATAGCATCTACAGCATCTCCAAGCATCTCTCTCTTTTGCGATAATGCAAGTAGCAGTCTACCAATGTGTCACATCTATTTGAATTCCAGGATATCTATGAGTTCATTCTGTTTCCTGTGATAAACGAAGGTTACTTGTGCTTAGAAGAGAAAATGATAGAGGAAGAACAACTAATAGACATATTGTTGTGAGTTGAAATCGCTTGTCTTATATTTTGATGTTTGAAATAGCATTCTGGGATTCGGCTGGCCAGTTCATACTGGGGGTCCCATGCATTGGGCTAAAGAAATCGGAGTGAAAAAGATAGCAGAAAGGATGGCCATGTGGAATAATTTGAGTAAGAATGACATTCCATTTGATTGAAGTCCTCAACTTTCCAGACCCGACAGCTCGTGAATATAAGCTTTCGAAGTTTTTGAGAAAAACTGCTTCGATGGTTTGTAAGTTGTGATTAAGTTTACTTGTATGAAAGTTTTATTCGGATTGAATGAAGTTTCACAACTTTTCTGGTAGTAACGTGAGATTTTCTTCATAACATTTTCCTTTGTAATTCTTGAAGAACATTTGAACATCTTTCTCCGAATTAGCTTGACCCACAAGCTCAATCATAAGTCTACTGGATGCTGTTTTCGAAGATACTAACCACTGCGGCTACTGCTGAGATTCTATCCGGAGAATGTTGTGCTTCATCTCGTGTTATTTTGACTTCTATCGATTTTCTGGGTTCAATTTTGCTGAAAATCGGGCTCATGCTAGAGCAAACTGTCTGATTAAGGTAAAGCAGGGCAGAAAGTACGTATAGATATCATTGTTGGAGCATCTCATTTTGATAGCTACTACGCTGTTTGTGTTGTTGATTATAGTAAGGAACTTGAACGAACACACTGCCATCAGAATATACGAAGAAATGTACCTGAATTCCACTCTTTTCTCGCCAGATCATCCGCGTTGGCGCAAGTGTTATTAGCTTTTCTATTTCTGAGAAAGTATTATTTCGCGCAAATCGAAAAAGTCAACCATTTTTTTGTGACACAGCAGTATCGTCAGAAGTATCGCTCTTGAACATGGCTGCAATCTTTTCATCAGTTACCTGAAATGGGACATAAACGATTTGGGTACGTACAATGCGACGACCTTTTCGTAATCTTCGCTTCCCATTTTTGTATTTTCCTTCGTTCTGTCGTCCTGTGTTTTGTCAACATCGTCAATTTTCTTTTCATTCTGTAGGAGTTGTTTGGCACTACTGTCTTCACTCAGATTTTCTCGTTTACCTGTTCACTACGATCTTTCAACCTTGTTTTCTGCTGAAATCTATTTATTAGTTGAACCAAGTACAATTTTTACTGGTTTCGAAACGGATTCACTATTGGCAGTAACGGATTTTTTGTTCTCATTACATTCTTTGTTAGTATTGGATTCCTTTTTCAAATTTCCAAGCTGCTAGATAGAACATCATGTAGAGAATCTCTTTTATTCGCTCACTACTTTACCCATCGTATCTCTCTTTTTCTGAAACAGAAAAAGATTAATTCATGTGTAGACGCAAAATGTCCAAAAGAAACTTTCTATTGCTCATGTTGACTCACTGGTTTCTTTTTACATTGAAAAAGCACTATTGCTGAGAGAAACATCAAAAAGAAATCGAACATCACAACGCAAGGTACCATTTCGGAAATATTTTGTTGTAAATGTGTATTCGACTGTTCTTTACCTGACGCTGGAATATCTTTAAGTTGTCTCGCGCGTCATTTACGTGTGCTTACGTGGAATTTGATTTGAGACTGTTGAGCACTTAATGACCGGTTGGACGTCACAATTTTTCTATCTCACCCTCTCCTCCATCTCTTGTAATGTTTATATTTTGAGATTAAGATTAACAATCTCTCTACATTAGAATACGGTAATGAAATGTTGTGACTAACTCAATTTGCCAGATGTGCGTCAATCGTTGAAGTTTTTGAATTATTCTTTCAATTTCTCTTCTTTTTCATTTTGAGAGAGGAGAGGAAAAATGAACAATTAATGTTAGAAAGTGGAAATCGATGCCTCTCACCCTCCCCAGTTCATTGGAAAGAATCATTCCGAAACGAATTGAACTTGTTTCCCATAAGTTCATGTTCGAACCTCATTGACCCATTCCATAGCGCCTCAGCTAGCCGTAGAGGACTCTTGCGATAACGTCATTTTCAGTTGCGTTTGTCCAAATTTTCTCCTGTTTGCCATCACGAATTTCCCGTCATACTCAAACAATCTAAGAGGTTTTGTGATTCTTTTTATAAATGTCAACCTATTCATAGATTCTAAAGATAGGCCATTTGCGTTTGCGCATGTTTTATGGAAAATACATTCAGATAGGTACAGATCAATGATTTCTCAAAAATCGGCGATCGATCTGTCCTCTATGCATTTAGCATTGTCTATCAGTTTGTCAGTTGTCCCCTCTTTTTCTGTGTATTCTCTCTATGTTCTCTAGCTATTATCTCGGCTTTGGCTTCTTTCATGCCTCGGCTTTTCTGTCTCTATAATCTTTTTTCATTTGAAAGCACTTCTTTCTCTTGTGCCCTTCTCTGGGACTCTCTGCTATTCAAAGGCTTAATAGATCATATTTCCATAACTAACATCCTGTGTCGGAAAGGGTTTCTGGGGGATCACCAGAGCTTTGTTGATCTCTCAATCTGCTCAACATTGACTCCTCCCTCTTTGCTAGTTGATGATGATTGAGAAAACCTAATAGACAGAAAAAATTATTCTTCTCATCACAACCGTTTTCACATCATTGTTTAGTATGTTCCCACCAACCGTTTTATGCCTTAAACACCAATTTCTCCTTATCTTCTTTATGTAGATGATTTTAGAATCAGTACCTAATAGATACATTTGATTTGAATGTAGAATGTATGTCTAAAAGTGGAAATATTGACGTGTTATCAGTTATAACGATTCATGCTTGCGTAAATGCTTCTTCATTGCATTCATTCTTCGCATGATAAGGAAAAGCGCTACTTTCATATTTCTTTCTTCTTGCAGATCATGCAAGAATTATTTGAACGAAAATGTACTGTTTCAGTTCGCTTTTTGTTCAACAGTTTGTAGATTAATAGTTTGGTTTTATTTCTTTGCTTGCGTAACTATTTGTCTACTGAATTGAGGGAAATCTGTTCTTCGCTTTAGAAGCTGCTGCTGAAATTGTTTGCTTCATTGAAGAAGAGCATCGAAAGTCTCTTTAATATTCAGAAAATTCTTAATAAACAATCATGTTCCATGCTTTCATGATTGTCTGTCTATCTTGAAATATTTTGATCACTGGTTTTTCCGTGGACGTAGCTACCGTTCTTGCAATGGGCTTGTTCAACTTTCAAAGATTGTTACTTTCTCTCGTTTCGGTATTCGATCGAAAAAATACTAAAATAGACTTCAATTCCTGTCAAGGCAACTTCCGGACGATCAAATTAGAGAAAATTGAGAGAACACGAAAAGTTGGAGGGAAGACCAGTTTCTCGTCTCTTTCCATTCTCATCATACAACAATGAGTTCAGGTGACTAAAAACAACCGTCCAATGGCAGAAATGGAATAATATTTCTTTTCTTCCACACACAGGGGGAAAGAGTTTTCTCTGAGATTACATGATAATAAGCTTATCCAGCTAATTAGCATATATTCAAATCTGCTCCATTGCGAATTTCTCACGCTTTTTGAACTGAATGCAATTCTCCAGTAATTTTCATGGCGTGCGGTCGGTTGCCTCTGTCCTAATAGTTTTTAAAATATTTCGATTCCCTTTTCTATCGATTTCAGAAACAGCTTAAGATGTTTCTAAGGCCTGCCGTTTCTCGGTTATGGGCTTTACTACTTATCGATGCCTCGCCGAAAATCGATTCTATGACGACACGAAGCTTGGATGAAAAGAAAAAGATTGCAAGACAGCATAAACGACGAGATGCCTTAAAATTTCTCTAATGTTTGGCGAGAAAAATTATATGCTTGCGTCGCTTAACTTTTCCTTCTTTCGTGCTTGAGTTGTAAAAAGCCTGTAGGCGTATGTATGTTGTATGTTGTGTATGTCATTGTATTCCTTTTTCTAAAAGCGCTCCGTTGTTTCATTCTCTGTTTTCTCTTACTCTTGTTCTATTTCTCGTTTTTAGCTTTCTCCTCGCTTTACTTTGTGTTTCGTCTACTACGGCTGCAGCCCAGGCATTATCGATTGCGCTATTCGTTTGCTTTCTGTTGTCTGCACCTCTCGGATATCCTCGCTCTATCATCTTCATAGCTGCCAGACCGCGGTCAATAGCACCTTCGTCTAGTCCCCCATTTAGTCTCGCAACTTTCCCTTACTCTCTTTGCTTTTGCTTCTCTCTGTTTATCTTTTAGCTTTTCGGTGCTGAACAAACTAAATTAGTTAGGCGCTTCCTGTTCATATTGTCATTTATTCTGCGTACCTTTGTCTACCATTAAGTTGCTTTCTCTGTATCATATTTGCTGCTTCCGAAGTTTCAAAAACTTTCTCTGAAATATTCAGAGCTTAAGTTTCTTCGCTTCAAAGCTTTAGAACGGGAGACCATGATCAATTGTAATTATTCAATACTCAGCAACTGTGTTGTAAAGTTTCTGGTGAATAAGCTGCACGGATCGATCCAGCCTTGCAATCCCACATTTCTTCCAAAGCTGAATTCCAAAGCAGAATTGCCCTTCATTTTTATGAGAGATGTTGTTGTAGTTTTTTCTCTTCCTCGTTATGATCTTAAGAAAGCAGCGACTTGCTATTCTATTCATGACAACTTCAGACTTGAAAAAGCTGTGTCGCGACGCGTCCGCGCTTGCGCTGCCATCTTCTTAAAGTTCGATGGCAGCATTTTCTTGCATCTTTCTAATTTCGTCTTTAACTTGCTCTTAACGTTTTCTTATTCATATTTCTAATTCCTCTGTTTCCAGGTTAAACATGGGGAAGACCAAAGATACTGCAAATGATATAAAAGAGCTAAAACAGGAAGTCCAAATGGTATGATGCAATTCTTATCTTACAGAACAATAGTTAATACGCTTTTTATTATAGGACGAACACAAGATCGACCTTCAAGATTTGGCCATACGATATGGAACTAACATCGAAACAGTGAGTTTATCTCTATTATTAGTTACATAATATTTTAGTTTTTGATCCTCTAAAACGAAATTCTTATCATTTGCTTGAAATGTATTTTTAATTTCATAGAGCTTATTCCAACTTTTTCAGGGTTTGACCTCCCAGAAGGCCGCTGAGCATTTGGCCAGAGATGGACCAAATGCTCTATCTCCACCCAAGACCACCCCCGAATGGGTTAAGTTCTGTAAGAACTTGTTCGGAGGTTTTGCTATGCTTCTCTGGGTTAGTTGAGTAATAAAAAAATGCTAAAAACCTGACTGCTTTTAGGTTGGAGCTATCTTGTGTTACATTGCTTATGGTGTCGATTACTTTACCATGGAATACCCATCCAAGGATAACCTCTACCTGGGTGTTGTACTTATGAGCGTCGTTATCATCACCGGTTGTTTCCAATATTTCCAAGAAAGCAAATCCAGCAAGATTATGGATTCCTTCAAGAACATGGTCCCCACTGTAAGCCAATTGAAAGAGAGCTAAAGTGACTTGAATTTTCTAGTTTGCTCTCGTTTACCGTGACGGACAAAAGAAGCAAATCCATACTGAAGAGCTTGTTGTTGGAGATATTGTTGAAGTCAAAGGAGGAGATCGTGTTCCAGCTGATCTTCGTGTTATCTCTGCTTTTGGTTTCAAGGTATTTGGGAATTTCCGGAAAGAGGTCAAAATTAACATTCTCAGGTCGATAACTCATCTTTGACTGGAGAATCTGAACCTCAAAGCCGTTCCCCTGATTTCACCAATGACAATCCTCTTGAAACCCGTAATGTTGCTTTCTTCTCTACCAACGCTGTTGAAGGAACTTGCAAGGGTATCGTCGTTTTCACTGGAGACAGAACTGTGAGCTCGTATCTCAAACTAAGTTTTACAAAACTTTCTTCTAGGTCATGGGACGTATTGCTCACTTGGCTTCAGGTTTGGACACTGGAATGACACCTATCGCTCGTGAAATCGAACATTTCATTCATCTTATTACCGGAGTCGCCGTCTTCTTAGGAGTTACTTTCTTCATCATCGCTTTCGTTCTCGGATACCATTGGCTCACCGCTGTTGTTTTCCTCATCGGTATCATTGTCGCCAACGTACCTGAAGGATTGATCGCTACTGTAACTGTCTGCTTGACTCTTACTGCTAAGAGAATGGCTAGCAAGAACTGTTTGGTCAAGAACTTGGAAGCTGTCGAAACTCTAGGATCTACCTCTACCATCTGTTCTGATAAGACCGGAACTCTCACCCAAAACAGAATGACTGTCGCACACATGTGGTACGATGAGAACATCGAGGAATGCGATACCACTGAAAACCAAAGTCATGCCGCCGCCAAGAAGAGTGGTGAAACTTTCTCTGCTCTCCTCCGTGTTGCCTCTCTTTGTAACAGAGCCGAATTCAAAATTGGACAACAAGACGTACCTATACTCAAGCGTGATTGCACTGGTGATGCTTCTGAAATCGCTCTTCTTAAGTTCACTGAACTTGCTCAGGTATGGGAACTAGCAGAGTAACATTGAATAATTCTTCATTTATAGGGTAACATCATGGCTGTTCGTGAGAGAAGTCCTAAGATTGCTGAAATTCCATTCAACTCCACCAACAAATACCAAGTTTCCATTCACGACGTTCCTGATATGGACGAATATCTCCTCGTCATGAAGGGAGCCCCAGAAAGAATCCTTGACGTTTGCTCCACGATCCTTCTCCAAGGAAAAGAAGAGACACTCGATGATAAGAAACGCGAACAATTCAACACCGCTTACCTTGAACTCGGAGGAATGGGAGAACGTGTTCTCGGGTAAAATATTTTCTGACGGTTTCATTCTATATTTTTATTTTCAGATTCTGTGACTTCAGACTTCCAAAAGACCAATTCCCCAAGGGATTCAAATTCGATACTGAAGATGTTAACTTCCCACTTAAAGGGCTTCGTTTCGTTGGACTTATGTCTATGATTGATCCCCCACGTGCTGCCGTACCCGATGCCGTAGCTAAGTGCCGTTCTGCTGGAATCAAGGTCGTCATGGTCACTGGAGATCACCCAATTACCGCTAAAGCCATTGCTAAATCTGTTGGAATTATCAGTGAAGGAACTGAAACTGTCGAAGACATTGCTGCTCGTCGGGGAATCCCTGTTGACCAAGTCGACCCCCACCAAGCTAATGCTGCCGTTATCCACGGATCTGATCTCAGAGAAATGTCTGAACAACAATTGGCTGATGTAAGTTGTTCGTTTTTTTCAATTCTAGTATATTGCTGTTTAGGTCATCCGCAACCATTCCGAAATTGTTTTCGCTCGTACTTCTCCTCAACAAAAGCTTGTCATTGTTGAAGCTTTCCAAAGCCAGGGACAGATTGTCGCCGTAACTGGAGATGGAGTTAACGATTCCCCTGCTCTCAAGAAGGCCGATATTGGAGTCGCTATGGGTATCGCTGGATCTGATGTATCTAAACAAGCCGCTGATATGATTCTTCTTGATGATAACTTTGCCTCCATTGTCGTCGGAGTCGAAGAGGTAAATAACGGAATCGAAATGTTTCTATTAATTGGTTATGTTTATAGGGACGTCTCATTTTCGATAACCTTAAGAAATCTATTGCTTACACTCTTACTTCTAACATTCCTGAGATTTCTCCATTCTTGACTTACATCCTTTTCGGAATCCCTCTCCCACTCGGAACTGTCACCATCCTCTGTATCGATCTTGGAACTGACATGGTTCCCGCTATTTCCTTGGCCTACGAAGAAGCTGAATCTGACATTATGAAGCGTCAACCCCGTGACCCCATCCGTGACAAGCTTGTAAACGAACGTCTCATTTCTTTGGCCTACGGTCAAATTGGTATGATCCAGGTATGTAAAATATGGTCAGAACTGCTTTCTCAACCATTTTTTAGGCTTCTGCTGGTTTCTTCACCTATTTCTGGATCATGGCTGACAACGGTTTCTTGCCAAAGGATCTTTACCAACTCCGTGCCAAATGGGACTCTCGTGCTTACAACAACGTCGAAGACTCCTACGGACAAGAATGGGTAAGACAGAATCCACAATACTTTCCTAAACTTATTAATTTTAGACTTATGCTAACCGTAAGATCCTTGAGTACACTTGCCAGACCGCTTACTTCGTATCTATTGTCGTCGTACAATGGGCTGATTTGATTATTTCCAAGACCCGTAGAAACTCCCTTGTCCAACAAGGTATGGGTAACTGGACTCTTAACTTCGGTCTCGTCTTTGAAACTGCTCTTGCCTGGTTCATGTGCTACTGCCCAGGACTTGATAATGGTCTCCGTATGTATGGACTTAGGTAAGACTTTCTTATACCTTTTTTATTCTAATTGGTGCAACATTCCAGATTCTCTTGGTGGTTCTGTGCCCTTCCATTCTCAGTTATCATCTTCATCTATGACGAAGTTCGTCGTTACCTCATCCGTCGCTATCCAGGAGGATGGGTTGAGAGAGAGACATACTATTAGATTGCATATATTTAAAATAAATGCTACAAAGCCATTTTCATCTCAGTGCTCTGTAGTAAATTATCTAATAAATCCGATTAATAACTTGTGAACACTTCCTCTTTCAATCTCGGTAAAAGCGTAGACTGTCGTACAGATACAACCTTAAGCAATTGTTACGTTCAAACATTTCATTCTTTGTACTTTCATTGTCGACTCATCGAATGTCTGAGTGTACTGTTGCTGAATAAAGTTTCGTAGAACTCATTTAGTCAAATGAAAAATACACAAGGCATTCCTCAATGTGAAAGCAGACATCTGCGTCACTACCAGTATTACAACTATTTTGTTTGCTAGAATTGGACTTATTTAGTCGACTTTTTGGATTTAATTATCTAACGTAAACTCGTGCTTACTCGTTTAACTCATTTGATGAAAGATTCAAGATTATTCAGAGTTTTCCATTCAGACAGACCGAATTTCTAAGACCCATGAAGCTTCCAGATCGTTCGAGCTTCGGCTGTCGTTAATCCGTGCGCGAGATTCGACCTAGTAACAAAGAAATTTGAGTTTTCTCAGCTGTCTGTGAGATGTGTCAGAAGGTTATGCAATCTGCTTTTCAATGGGTCATCATAACTGTCGTTCTATTATTTTTAATTACTACGTCAAAACAGTAAAAAGAATCGAAAGCAATTAAGCTGCAACCCAAACATAGAGCCTTCATAAAATCTATTTTATGTTTCAAAAAACCAAAATGATATGACGCATGTATGGCTTGAGAGAAAAATCATCTCGCAGAAGTGAGAGCAACCAATCTGTGCAACTGAAATGGAGCAAATGACTTCTAAGCGCTGTAAATGGTTTTCGTAAATTTTTTGTCTAATTATGAGTTCAAACTACACCCAATTGGTAACAAAAGTGATTCCTCTGAATCTGCAACCGTTTGGATGATTGCTCTGTTTGTTTATGCGAGTTTGTAGGGGAAAAGCTGAAAATGATTGTCGTTCATTAAGTTTCTAAACGTTTGTTGACGTAAATTGGCTTGTTCGTAAGCTGCATCAGCTAACTCTCCGGTATTGTGTCTTCTTATTAGCTGTGGCGATTGTAGTTATGGCGATGCAAAGATTTCCATTAATTAAGTTAATTTATTCTTATAATTTTATTATCCTTTCTTAGTCATCATCTGCTTGTGTGAATATTTCTCTTCTCATTTCATATTCTCATTAACTTCGGTTATATATCAGCCCAATATTAATTACACATCGTCATTTAATTACTTTTGGACACGGTTTTCAATAAGATATTGAGATTTGTAGATGCACATCTTGTTCATCTTCGTCAGTTCGCGCTCATTCGACTGGCAGCAACTGACTCCTCAACTCTTGAGACTGAACAGACTGCACCAGCTGCTTCAGTCATCATTCTTTATATGGACATAGAAAAGCATTACATGATCGTTTAGCTTTCAGTTTACGAGACATGGGGAAATGCTCATCGTCGTTGTATTTATTATTTTTCCTCTTCTGCTTCATGCTATCCTCATCGTTTTTTCTTGTCGCTTTAAACAGGTTATTGCTTTTTCTTGAGTCAGATAGTCTGTTGCGCGTGATGACTAGTACTTATTCCCTTTTTGGAGAAAGGATCATTTTACCGCATTTTCATCAAGCATACGTATGAAGAAGTGTAAGTAAACTGACTTTGCATATGAGACATTCGCTCCCAATCTCAAGTATTGGTGTTCAAAACCCTTTTTGCTAATTTATCCTTTATTTGACATTAAGTGGTTGCTATAGAAGAGAACTGTCATATAAAGAGAAAGTGGACCATTGACAACCTGGTTAACCTAATGAATGGCTCATGTCCTTCAGGTGACAACCCAAAGCCAAACGTTTTACTTCTCTTCTTCATTTTATGTTTTGTACATGTACTAAGATATTCTGAATAATATAAAATTAACCTTCTAAACACTTCCACAACTTCTTTTTTATCATCAACCACTTCATGATGCATAGAATTCATTTTTTAGTTCTTTGAGGGAAGCAGGCTTAAAAACTTCCCAAGCTTTGACTTTTCCACGTCTAAACAATGTTATTATTGCAAATTTCCTTTTCTTTAAACTATTTATTACATAGTAGGCCCTTTTCATCCCGATAGTTGCAGTTTTTATTGAATTTTAATAAATTTCATTGCATTCTTTGCCCTACCAAAACCCAAATTCATCATTTGCTTCCTTAACTTCTTTGATTCTTCTCCCTTTCATCTTAATGGATTACTTACGTCCAGTTATAGATTGACGTTTCGAAATTGAAATGTAAATCCACCATTATGGTCTCTTCACATTTTCTTGAACTTTGGCGCCCCACCAGATATCATGAGTCGACGTTAATCTTTTTCAAAACACTTAAGAAGCTCATTCTATCCGAATACTATCTATGGCTTGACACTCATAATTTCTCTCATATGGTCACATATTCTTCCAACAGCTTGCAGATAATCCGAAGCCTAACTTCTGTAGCTATTTTATATTTATTTTTTATGAATGTGACCATCAATAACACTGTTCCCTCATCTGACCAGACACCACGGCTGTCGCATCGTATTTTTACAGTTCATAAAGACTAAGATGAACCGCGAGCATGATTAAGCTCAGCTCCGTCTTGTTTTTGCGACCTTTCTAGACATTCCCTCCCTTTCTTCTCTCTATCTCTTCTCATCCCTCTTTCTCATGTTTTTTCTCTCTCTGCTTCTCTATTGTCTCTGATGGTCATTCCTTCTCTGAACAGTCTAACCGGCTGACCATCTGGCGTTCTTTTCGTAGCTTTCGGTCATTAGAGTCGGATGCGATTAGCTTTCCCATGTTAAAAGACAGATGCTCATATTTCATGAAGATATGTATGTTTCAGGTCTTCCTTCTCTCTTCCATAAGCTTTCATTCCTTCTAAGTATCGGAATTTCATTGAAAATTTGCCGCATTCTCACCTGGTCATTCGAGTAATTGCTTTCGTATTCTATCGAACTACTTTTCAAATGTCTTTCGTCATATTTAATCATTTTATTAGCCTTCTCAAACTTTTTTCTCATTTTTAACGTCATCTTGCTCAGCTTACAAGCTCTGTTCATTAAATTTTTTTTTGAAATTCTCTCTTCTCATGCTATTTCTCATGATCTTTTCTAGTTTTCTTGTTCTCTTTCGTATTTCTTAAATTTTTCTCGGTTTCTCTCTTATTTGTCGAGAAAACAATTAGTCGTCTAGTCAACATGCCCATACTTGCTGCAACTTGCACAAAAACTTTTCTGAATACTTCGCTACCTGATGGTTCAGAATTTTGGGGATTGATCCCCGCTCATCAGACGGATTAAACGATTTTTTAATTTCTGTTTGCTGTAAAAGCTTTTGATGTTTTGTGAGAAAAATATTTTTCTCCCTCAGAAGTTGTTAATACTATTTGAATTTACCTTCATTCAGTCGAATTTCAATAGAACATCCGTTCTTGTGTCAAAATTCCGTTTTCTAATACCTTTCATGAATTCCTTCATTTGAGAATCGATTTTCTTTGTTTTTTAAGACTTGATTTTCATTCAATTCTCCTAACTTTCACTGTGCTCTGGAATCTCATAACAAATGAACTGAGTATTCGAATGAAATGTTGCGTGCTACTTGATGAGCTAGCTTCCTTTAACCTTTCTACAAATTTTTCGAACATACTCTGTAAGCTGAACACAATCAACAAGAATGAGCTCATTCTCTTGCTTTGAATTCTGCAGCTTATTCAATTTATTTGCATACGTGGGAGTGGAATTCCACGTTGCAACGTGAAAGAAGACATTTACTTTCTTTAATTGAATGTTCGATTCATGGAACGGTTGTTATTCAGTTCACTTCATCCTTGCTGTAGTCTCAAATGGCATTTACTTGTTGGATTGCCCATCAAGTGACGGTTATCTGTTTGGAAATCTTCGAAATTGCTGGTCTCAATGGTACAGAATGAATCAAGATATAAGCCATATGACTTTGAATTGTGAAAACCCAATAAGCTTCCCCACTTTCTTTCAATTTTGCATATGAATATTCTTGGTTTTGAAAAAAATTGCAAAGTTCATTTGTCCTTAATGAGAACAATGATGCCACCCAAAGCGCTGCTGCTATGAAATTCTTGTATCTCATTAAGTCAGAAAGAAGGAGAAAGAATTCATCAGTTTGTTGCTCCAAATGGGTTACAATCTCCCTCTCTCTTTTTCATTTTTTGTTGTTTTTGAGAAAGCTTCTGTTGTTTTCTGTTTGATTTTTACGATGTCCCTTACCAGTGCTGTGATCGAATCTGCTTTCATAGTAAATATCAATTATCTAGTGGTATCGCTATATATGCAAAGCTGGGTGGTCAGCATTTGGAAAAAAGACCGAAATACTCTCATGCCTTCATTCGTTTGCTTCATCTCTTTGTCCCTAATTGACCTGTGAGCAAGGCTTCTGTTACTCAATGACCACAAATAGTATTTAAGAATAAGAGTAAGAGAAAGAGAGTATGCAAGCTAAGAATTGGAGAGGAGAAAGCACCAGAAACCCTCATTCTTTCAATATAATTCTATTGTGCTACATTATGTTTAAACAATATCATATTGTATACGAATTGGTAGTCGCGACTTACAAAAAATTTATTTTCTGATAATCCTTCAGTATATTTGAATCTGTCGATTCCTAAATTTTCTTGATTCTATTTTTGCCACATATTCTTGTCATGGCAGAGGATGTGTAAGCTGCACCACGATCATTAGAAGCATCAACTAAATGACTGCAAACGTTTCCAACTAATCCTTCTGTAGATTAGAAATAGGAGATGCCCACAACCAATTTCAGCTTTCCTAACTTGGCCGTGATTTCTGATTGTTTGACCAACCTCTTGCTGCATCAGTTTATGTTTCTCTTTCATCCTCTTAACCTCTAGCTGTTTTCGAATGTTGTTTTGCCTCTAAAATTGTATGAAATTCAATGATGAGATTTCCGTTGTAGCCTCATTCTCCCATCTCATTTAACATTTCATTTTGAAAATGAGAAAAAACCTCTCGATAGCTTTAATTCGAAAAAGGCTATATAAAAGAGATTTTCTTTTTTTTTGCATCTCCGAATCGTTATTCTGTCACTAGAAGCTAATATATTAACCGCCGTAAAAGCTTGTATGCACTTTTGAGTATAATTATTGGCAACTATATGTCATGAAGTATTTGCGTATCCTGGTTACCTTATTAAGCGTTTTCATTATTCCAAACCATTTTTACTCTTGAATCTTTCTGTACTTTTTGAGAAGTGTGTTGAAAATGAGAAGGAGATTGTTGAAAGAGAGAGGAAAAGCCAGAGAGGTTGTTATTGAAGATTTGATACGTGTGAGTGAAGCTCATGAGCGATTTTAACAAAGATTTCGGAAATTCCAGAAGATGTGAGACTTCTTTTAATCTTAAAAAATCAGTCCGATTCTGAAAAGGTTTCATCATTCTATTCATTTCCTCAAAACAAACATGCTCTTGAAATCTTGAGCGGAATATTTTAATTCCAGGTAAACTAAGAAGGTCAATGTATTATTGATGAAATTTAACCTTCACCTTTTCGAGATTGAGAGAGTGGGTCAAAGGTTAAACAGATGAGAAGCTTAAATGGATATGGATGGCATGCATGGCGTAGCTGGCTATGCAGGGTTAGCCTGACTGCTAAGCGTACATTCAATTATACAACGGTCATGCTTCCTCATTAATGCAGCTTCAATTGCCTTCTCTACAGCCTCTGATTATCTCCCATCTTTGACATGATGAGTCTTTCTCTGAGAGCCAAGTAGATGAGGAAGAACATGAAAATGAATCCATTGCGAGCAGGAAGCACTCTGTGAATCTCTTAGACTTCATGAAATCTTTTTGGTAAACCGACATCACATCTTTTTGTGCTCATTCATCTATTTATCTCATCTGCTGGGTCTCTTTCGTTCTCTCTATCTTCTTCTTTTTATGTCGTTTTCTCTGTCTTTGAATTAATTTTGACTCGAAACCCGGTTGTTAGGAGTAAACCGAATGGTTCAATATCGATTTTTAGAAGTGAAGCTTAAGCTGAAAATGCTTATAATGTACTCATTTCTACTGTCTTGTTAATGAATTATGCTTAACGAGTAATTAGCATACGTGTGAATTCACGTGCAAATGCTCGATTGGGAAAAGTCATTTATAACAGTTTTGCAGAGCTAGATTGGTTGTTTTTCTTTCACTCTCATTACCCTCCCTCTATATTTTGGAAATGTCTATGATTGTTTCGATTTCTCATCCTCTTTCCTCATCCCTTCTCTCTAGTTCTCTTTATTTAGCCAATTTTACCTTCATGCTACTCTTTCGGTAAACGTTTGTTCACGTAGTAATGGGTCAACCAGCTGTCCATTTTGACTCATCTGCATGTAGAACCTTCACATAGATTTCTATAGCTCAACATCATCATCATAAGAAAGATGTAGTAAACTATAATTGGATAAAGATGTCAATGCCAGTTTCTATTCGATTAGACTTGTAATCATCAATATATTTGCATACTCCTCATGTAAATTATTATATATATATATATATGTGTGTATAGTTAGTTATTATTTTGAGCTTGACCTTCCTGTTATGTCAGCTCATCTCATCATAATCTTCGTCATTCGTTTTTCTTACAAAAAAAAAAACAAAATCTGGAAAAATAATTTAAAATTCTCATCCGGTTCTAGAGCAGATTTCATTCTTACTTACTATATCTCGTTCGAAACTTTTTATTTTATCTTTCTAATTGTTATTTAAACATTGCAGACATGTCCTCTCTTGATCAATGCTCAACATCAGCAGCACCTATACGATCGCCTGAAGACGAAATTATTTTGGAAAAATCAGCAAAGCTCAAGCAATGGGTCAAAAATCGTATGAAAGAAGTAAGTTTTATTCGTGTTTTGTTCTTTTTTTTTCTTTATTTTTGTTCCGCTTATCATTTTGAACTTTGAAAACAACAAGGAACAAATCGTTCATTTCCGCAACCGTTCGCTATCTGATCGTTCAGCCTAATAGTATGTTCTGTATTCTTTTTACGTGTATTGACAATATGATCACGTATGCTAATTGGCTTTCGAATTCCTTCTGTTTTTAATTCTTTTTCTGAACCTTGCTTCCAACACTTTTCTCATCAAGTGTCTCTATGATTTATGCAATTCACGTAGTTTCTGAAGTTGCATATGCAAATTTTGATCCGATTGTGAAGATGAGCTCAGAAAGTTATCCGATTATCCCGTGAACTACTCGCAAAACCATTATGATGGACGGGTTAGATGGTTTCTGAAGCATTTTTTTAACAGATACGTGTAACTGTGAGTTTCATTCGATCACAGCATTCCATTCTGCTTCTGTTCTATCCAATCCTATCATATCCCTTTCACCTAATACCATATCTCTGTCTGTTTCAAACAAGAGAGAAACAGATCTTCGAAAGTTTGGAAGGTTACAAATACTTGGTGTGAAAGATGTTTATTAACTGGCGCCAAGAAGGTAGAATTGAATTCTTTGTCTTTTTTAATGTAATTTCTCTTTTCCGACTCACCATCTCTTTCCCTTGTTACTATTCTCCTCCAGCATCCATTTTCTCGTAATTCTCTCATCATATACATTTTCTTTTCTTTTTCTCTCCATTTTTTTGTCTTCGTTTTCTTCTTCGTTTTTATTTCAGTTGAAGGGGCCAGGTGTTGATAGTGTGAGTTCATATGAAAGAAAAGAAATTAAATTTTCTTCTCAACCTATTGCCTGTCATCGGAGTTTTTCGTAATCCTTTGTTTTCTGAACAGTTTCCTTTTCATGTAATGAAGTGGTTATGAGGCTCTTCATTCAATCTTTCACTCATCTACATGTTCATTGAACTTTTCAAAATAATTGTCTTAGCTATGTGAGCTTCTTCTTTCAAGCTTTTCAGCTGCATTTTCCTGTTCGCTTTCTAGAACTTGATGGAAACTATTGGAAATTATATGTTTACAAATGTGTCTCTACATGATATTATTTCACATTGTTGATGATGCCAAGAACATAAGAGAGTTCCGATTCGTTCTCTCACCCTTCTCTTTCTCTCCCGCTTCACTCCTTCTCTTTCACCTCTGTTCCTGTGATTTTGTCGTTGCTGCTTTTTCTCATTCGTGAATCTTCATATCCGTCATCATAAGCAATCAAATATTCGGATCAGATTACAATAGCCAATAGCATCAGCAGAAGGAAAGCTCAGCCCATACCTGGCCTTAACTCATTATGCTGCAGTTTCCTCTGCTCCTATTTATTCCCCAAAAACGATACGTTTCATGTGTTTCACGTGCGAATGCTTCTCGAACGATGCAGCTCTCTATTCAACCAATCCTCCCATAATATTCATGTGTTCTGAGAGTAGGTTGTGAAAGATGTTAGAGCTAAAGAGAGATAGGGAAATTTCTAAAAGAAAAAGTAATGAAAAGCAAACAGAGAATGAATTGAGGCGTTTTTCAAGGAAAAAATGTAAATTTGCATGTTTCATTTGCAACCGAATGGCTTCTACCCCCCGCACATATCAAACCCATGAATGGCTTTGACGACCTTTCATTTGATTTGTTTTGTTTTTGCATATTCAAGGCGTTTCCTCGAAGCATCAACTATCTTCTTGACGACGATGAGAACTAAGTTTCTAAAATGATTAGTGTTTTTGTTCATAAGACCTTTTGTGAGGTTTTCTAAAATTGAACAACGTTCGATTTCTCTCTCTCGCTCTCCCTTTGCTGTTAAAAGGTGGTCATAGTGACCTGTCATTGAGCTTTCCAAGATTTCTCAGTGAGGAAGTATTGGATATGAAGAGAATGGATAGGCTGCTCCACTTGAATGCCTGTTTATGGCAGTCAAATGTATGTGAGTTCCCCCTGAGGGGATAGACGATTTGTCAGACATGGCTGAATTCGACATCCGATCTCAAGTCAATTTTCTCTTACTCCCTCTCTCTCCCTTTCTCTCTGTTACTCTCTTTAAGCTTTCTACCATTCAGCTTGATTTCCCTGAACAGTCTGCTTTATTAAAATGAATAATCGAAAACGATAAAATCTTTCGTGTCAGAACCGATTGAATGCCTGGGATGTTTCGATATTCTCAAAACGATCTTTGCATGTTAATGTCAGCACACTTGAAGTATTCCTTGTAGTCATTCTATTCACGCAGCTTCATAGGTGGTTCAATTTCTTTTTCTGTTAATGTTTTCCTCATATATTTTGGTTCATGCATCAGCCTCAAGGATATTCTGAATACTTGGGTGTGGGTCGGGAATTCCTTGTAAGACAAGGTCATTTGAAAGAGTTACATTCCTACCATTTCAGTTTGTGTTTTTTCCTTTTTTTTTTTAAATTTTCTCTCACCTACTACACCCCTTGCTTATTTCGATTAGAAAAGCTTAAACAATATGAACATTGAGCTTACAACACAAAATTATCCGAAATTTCTCTTTTTTTCTCAATTTCAAGCAATTCTCAGACAGCTCCATCTTCTTCTACTCTTTGAAAGCTTTTTTTTTCTCAATTTCTTAGGAATTTTGCATGTTTTTCATCCGTTCCGTTGAGCTCGTCAGAGCAATGGTTAACCCTAGTAGTCTTATCGTTCTAGGTCTTGTCTGAGGATTTATAGCCTTATTCGTTCGTTCGGCTTCAATATTTCATGTAAGATCGGCTGTTGCTCGGGCTCATTCCTCTCATTCATTTTTCTCTCTCAGCTTTGACTCATTGAGTGTGATCTGGTCATTCTTTCATTTTCTTTCTGAGGAAAACATAAAGCGATGAATGTTCTGCAGAAACAACGCGGTTTTGAATTATCACCAACTCGGAACACTCAACTTCGCATCTCTCTGTGTTCATTCATTGAAGTGAGCTGAAAAAAAGCCTGTCCATTAAGATAACATGACTGTTCTTTGAGATCAACAAACAAATAAAATTATAATTCTGCTTTTTTCATTTTTCATTTTCATTAACTATTCCATTTGACAGTCTTGAAAGGTCGTTCAATAATATAAGAAGATAAAAAAACATTTATTTATCTTCTCAGACCATCTTAAGACATGAATCAACAGGTTGAAATTCTCCATATTTCGCCTATTAAATCCTTTTTTCCGCATTTCCCTTCACACTTTTTTTCAAAAATTCGTTTCTATCAAATGGACTTTATGAGTTCCATACAACCGCTCTTTTTATTTTGCAAATTGAAAATGACGTTCGTTCATCATCGAAACTCGCACTTCACGTGAATTACGTGTGAATTATTTGATGAACAACCGCTCACTCGCTGCGTTGTCTTTCAGAATGAATTTCGTGCTTTCATGGCTACTAATTGAAATATGTTTGTGTGAACAACGAAATTAAAAGTGAGCAGATTTTGTTTGAAATTGACTATATAGTTGTTATCGATTCAATTCTGATGATGTTCTTCACATAATTACGTAACTAGCTCTTCATTGAAATGACAAATAACGTCAAGCTGGTCTGGATGAAGAGCTAAATGGGGAAGCCTCACAAAGTGAAAGGGAAAGAGAAAGAGAGAGAGAGAGAAAGAGAGAGAATAGGAATCGAAACGTTTTCTTCAAACTCGGATAGCTTCTGGTTAACTAGAAGTAAAAGTGGCTAATAATAAAAAAAGAGGTTACTCAATGTTATTGTCAATGCTTCGTAAGGACGTTATTTAACTGGTTTAATGAACGTTTCAGATGTCGTTAATATATTTTATGGAAATTTATCTCAGCATTCTATCGAATACTAACGTATTAATTTGTCTTTTGTTGATTATTCCTCTTTTTTGTTTTGCTTTTTCTTCATTTCTTCGCTCAATTGTCAGCGATTAAGCTAGAAATGCTTCTTTACATCTTAAGGACCTACTTCGTTGGCCACATTTTCTTCATCATCATCATATTCGTTCCTCGTTTTCTTCTTCTCTCAGTTTTTTTGGTTCGTCATTTCCTTCCAATCATTATCATGCGTTTTATTTTAATTTTCTACTTACTCTCATCTATACATTCTATAGAAGGCTTAGCCAGCTGGTTGAGATGAGATGGTCTCATCGCTCCTCTGGCTGTCATTTCTTGTCCGGAAAATGGTTGTGTGTGGCTTTTTTTGAATTTCGATTTTTCTAATCTAAAGAGTTGGAAAAGCAGCTGAATGTTTTTTCTTTTTCTTCCTTTTCCTTTGCAAAAACGATGATTCGTTTCTTAATTATTCGTCGCCATCTCATACTCTGAATTTTGTTCCAAGTTTTGTATTTTCATCTTTCAAATATCCATCTGAAGGTTGGCTGACCACAGAAAAAAAAGGAAATAAGAAATATTGAAGAAAAGATAAATGACTTCATCTAGCTAGAAGGCCATTTCACTATCACGATTTGTCAGACATAACTTTTTCCTCGTTTTCGTTGTGTGTAGTTTCTTCTTCAGACAAAAATGAAAAACTTTTTCGACTTCATCTCACAACTTTGCACATTTTCTATTTTAAAAATAAATTATTAATTTTCTTTTCATTTTTTTCTGTCTGTTGACCAGAAGCTAAAATTGTTTTCAACGTCGGAACTCTCAATCAACTAAATGACTTATAACTGGCATTAACACGTCATTTAAAACAACTTCCCAGACTTCATATTAGCAAAGATTCCCTTCTCCCTTAACCTCTTTCAATTTTCGTGGAAAACTCAAACAGATGGGTCATTTGCTCCCAAAACCAAACCTTTACATACTCATTTTTACGAAATGAAGATTGGATCATGATGTTCACAATTCATAGCGTGATCTTGCCATGTCGATTCTTTTCAACGCTACTACCACTTTTCCAATGCATAGAAATGAGCTCCATATTTTCTCTCTATCTCTTTACTCTCCCAACTGAATGATAGCTTCTCCGTTTAAAGTATTGGAGGCATAGTCAGAAGTGATGAAGAAATGTCAGGATAGATAACTTTTGAAAGCCTTGTAAATATCACGCGATCTTAAGAAGTGCAATTTCTTTTCATGATTACCGCTCCGTTTTTCCTTTGGGCTTGAAATTATCAAGAAAGTCTATTTAAACTAAAAAGAAAGGCTGAGTTATCTGGTAACGTTTACTCATCAGTTTCCTATATAAGAAGATGGAGCTTAGTGTTTGGTTCAGAAATAGTTCTGATCACAATACAATTATTTATTCATGTGTTTTGTTGCATAAACTTGAAACTGACGTGTGCTTTCACCTAAAAAAAACGCTGGATAACGTTTTTTTTTATTTTGAGTTAGTGCTTAAGGGGGAGCGATTGTGTGTTTCTTAGCATCTCTCCTGTCCCACTCTCTTTTTCAAAATTTTTGTTCTGTTGCATGAACTGACTGACCGTCTTTCATATTCTCTCATTCACTCTTTCTCTTCTTCAACCTCAACAAAGGCTTAAGAAGAAAACATATATAACTGGAAAACTAGAGTGACTAAAGTCATATTTAGTAGAATTTCGGTATGTTTTTCGTTCATTTCATACCATGAGCATCTTATCCGCTCAAAGCTCTCGCTTTTCCTTTTTCGGATATTCAATTCAGGCAATGGGTGTGGGTGCGGTCGAATTACGACTCATCATCTTCAGGAATAGTACAATCCCCTGAAAGTCTTATTATTTCGATATGTCTTTCGAATTTTCGTATTTTGTCGTCTGAACTATTTTCTTACGATTTTTAACAAATTCAGCATTAAAGGATGAGAATTGAAACTTAGTGTTCGCTTCATTGGATAACAATTTGACCAACAATTTGCCCTTATATGGTCTCCAATTTACAACTTTGCTTCTCTCTCAAATAACTTTTTTTATATTTGATTTAACAATTAGATGTGTTCCCTCTGCCCTCTCTGGTTTTCTCTCTTTTTCACTCAGTTATACTCCGTTTCCCTGCCTTATTTTAGACGTTGAGGAATAGCAGAACCTTGACGAAATACAAAAAACACTGAAACTTTCCCTGGAGGCAGTTCTTTGTCATAATATTGTTTCTTTTATGCGCTTTGGGCCGTTTTTTGAAGATTATTTTTAGAAGCCTTTCCTTTTCGCATTCGTCCTGTAACTATTCTGAAAAAAGAAGGTTTCCTTTCAATCTTGTCCGACATGATTTATAAGCAGTTACAACGGTCTGAAACTTGTAACAAAAAGAGAAACAATAACCTGAAATGGAAAGTCTCGTCGTATTTCAAAGTAATTTATTCGATTGATAATGGGGTTGAATGTTTACATTGTCAACATTGTTTGATAACTTATTTTTTTGAGAATATTATGTTTGTTCAATAGAAAATGATGACTTCCTCTCAAATCGAGTTCGGTGTTCTTTTCAGAATACTTCTCCTGTAAGATTTCCACTCTACTTTCCTTCTCCCTCTCTGCGTTACGAGTTATATGTTCCTCTCTACGCATTTCAATGAATCGTTCATCGTTAGGGACTAATTAGATTGAGAATACAGCCGTCATGCAAGACGTCCGACGAAGAAGTAGCTGAAGTCAGTCCGGGAAACCGTTTGATTGTTTCCTCAGCTTTTTCTTTCTTCTCCCAGTGCTTCTGCTCTCTTAGATCTCTTATTCCAAACTCTTATACTAACCAGCTTTTCCTTTTCCTCATAGTGTCTTGAATGAACTTCTTCCCCTGGGATAAGGCTATTGCCTTTGTCGTTCTCTCCTTCTCCTTCTCCTTCTCCAGTCTCTTTCTCCTTTATTCTCTCTCTTCCGATAATACTCTTCTCAACTTCAGCCTCATACTCTGTCTCAGATATTGTCATCTTGAGTTGAAACTGAATCAAGCATCTGTCTCACAGTCTCAATTACGAGTTTCGTGATCAATATGAAAATCTCGAACCTTTTTTGAGTTTTCATTCCTTCAGACCCGAATTTTGATGTTATACCCATATATTTGATTTTTCAAAGCTATATTTGTTTATATATAATTCTAAATATGGTAATTTTACAGCTGGAAGATCAAAACGAACGTCTTCGTCTGCAGAATTTGAGATGTACAACACAGCTTCAAATGCTTAGAAGTTACAGCGAAAAAAGTCGTCAATTGAAAGAAGACATGATGAGCAGAAGCATAACTGTAAGTCCTTTTTCTATTTGTTGTTCTCTTCCAAATCGAACCATAATACATAATTCGAAGTTTATGATTATATGGAGCTTTTGAGAATAAAACGAAAAAAGCTATTCAAATAGCTTTTTCATCGCCGTCCCTCAAGACCTTGCCGATTTATTTCTCCATTTCTTAATTTTTATCTCCGAATATAGCTCTAACTAATGAAAAAAACCTCAACCATTACTTTTAAGGGTACTCTACCTGTAATGCCCGATTCTGAAAATCGAACATCTGATGATAGTGGACTTACAAGTGACGATACATCGGATAGGCGACAGATGAGTACTTCCATGGCTGGTGATATGACTCCTCGCAGCACGAGAAAGCCTAGTAAGTTGCTTCATTTTGTTATTTCATATAACTAATATTGTTACACTTTTTCTTGTAACTTAGTATGTACTCCCTATTCTCTGAATATTTTAATTTAGTTCGATTACGAAAGGAGTCGACGAGCGCCGAAAACGCGGACAAAGGATCGTCTACAAGCGATTCCTCTCCTTGGGAAGAACGAGCTAAACCTATTCCAACACCACGAAAAACTGCCAGTAATAATAATAATAATATAAATAATAATTTGGTAAAAACAAACATCCAAAGATCAATTTCAAACATACTTTCCAGTTGGAACGTGATAGTTTGAACTCGTATGCAGATGACTACGAATTTGATGTTGAAGATGAAATTTTCGACGAAATCGAATCGCCGAAAGATCGAGATGGGTAAGTTACTTCACTTGAATTGAGCGGTTCCATGAAAAACATTTTTTTAGAAATAAATTCGCCGACTATGTTAATCTAGCAGACTTTGTAGCAATTAGAGATGATAAAAACTTATATAGTGATATCATCAAACCAACAAACTCTATTGATCGTCCCCAACTACCAGAGCATCGACCAAGACAATGGGTAATTCTAAGACTTTCTTTCACTATCTTCAATACTGGAGACAACAAGAACAGCGTCTATAGCGTTTGTATTGATCGGAAAATTAGCATAACGCATGATCTTACCATTTGAAAACTTTCATTTGACTATAGCGGTGGTATTTCATTTTTGCATTTCAGAAAGCTAAGCTATTACAAGCAGCCGAGAAATGTTTATCAATTACTGAATGTACTTTATCAGAGGGTACATCCAGCGCTTCTCCATACCATGTTTCCCGATTATCAAACGTTCGAGTAAGTATTATAACAATGTTCATTTCTATTTCGATGATTGTCAGACGGACTCTCCTGCATCACGTTGTTCTGGAAGTAAAGTATCCACCACATCATCTCCTAGAGTTTTATCATTTCAAGCTAGTTCTCCACAGACACCAGAGAGTGAGTGACTTCGTTTACGGGTTGTTTAATTAATGGTATTCAGGTCATTATGCTGTTAGGGATATCATTAATAATGGAGAAGGCGATTATTACTTACCTCCAGACGCAGCAAGACTGAGTGGCGACATAAGAACTAGCTTGATACCCTCCTTAGATGCTGTAATTCGAATCTTCTTGAGTCTTTTCTATATTATATTCGGTTCAGGTTGAGAAGAGCGGATTCTGGAGTTTGGTGACAGATACTCGTTTGAAATCTTTGAAGAGACGCTACGTTGTCTTGAAAAATAATCAATTAAGCTTCTATAGAGTCAGTTTCTCGAATTCGACTAGTCCACGGTTTTTGATTTAGAAGAGCGCATCACGCGAAGAGGAACCTTTGATTCGTATTCAAATTTCGGACGTCAAATCTGTAGCAAAAATTCAACAACAAGGGTGCTCATATGCTTTCCAAGTATGACAATTCTTCCTCCAGGATTATTAACATTGTATTTATTCAGATTATAACTAGTAGCGGAAAACATACATACATGACTGAAAACGAGAGGACAACACAAGAATGGGTTGCCGTTTTATCTGCGGCTGTAAAAGGAGCTACGTTACGAGATCTGGCTAGCCGTTGTGCTCCTCTGAATTCTTCAATCAGCGGAATAGTTACTAGAGTGTGTTGTGGACACTCTCGGAAAGTTTATGCATCTCTTGTTAACCACAAGTTGATGTTTTTCAAAAATCCTGATGATAATGTCAGTTAAAGCTTGATTAAACCGGTAGTACTCTTTTGTCGTTCAGGTTCCCTCGGCATTTCTGTATTTGCAAGGCGCCAGAGTGTCTGATAAACTACGAGCCACCTCTGATGATTACAGTGGAAGCAGTGATGAACAACAGCTAGATGACCCTACTCCTTCTGTTGTGCAAAACAAGAAGGAAACGTACTGCATTTGTATTGAGGTGGTTGAAGATACCATTAAAGTTTTAATAATTGATACTTTTAGATTGCCAATGATGATCCGGTATACTTGATTCTGAAAGCTGCAGAGGAAAAAGAAAAATGGCTATATTTTTTGAGATCAGCCGCTGGGGATGCTTCACTTTTTGGAACTCCTTTTGAAGTTTTGGTTCAAAGAATGCTTTCCGAGGGAGCAGACCCGGATTCTGCTCTATGGAAAGATATCCTACTCGCTTCATGTGATGATAATCCTAAAGATCCTTTGACCACCGTAGAAGACGCTGAGAAGAAAAAAACTTTGGAAATTTCTAAAGTGAGTTCCCGCTGAACCGATAGAAGTCAATTATGGTTTTAGGCTTGTATTCTTTTCGTTTCTGTCTTGATGCGGCCGACTGCGGTTCAGTACCATATAGATTTAGCTCAGAATATTCTTTCAACTACGATTCAGGTTTTCTTTACCATTTTTTACTTTTCTCAGCCGAGTATTATAGCACGATTTCTTGAAAAATGAATTCTACGCTCAGCTGATTAGATTAACTAGTTGCTCTATGCCTTACGGCTTACAAGGATGGAAATTGATGGCCTTAGCACTATCTCTTTTCTTGCCAAAGCAGTATGCATTGCTTTGGCTTTTGAAAAAGCATATATCACGATGGATGATCAAAAAGTTTGTTCCAATACAACTGAGACCATGATAAAAAGTTCTTCAGCACTGACGAAGGAAGCATGGCTGGTTACTGCAAAGCCGCTTTAGATAGATGCTTGAGGATGGGCGTTCGAACTGAAGGACCGAGCAAAATGGAAGTAACATCTGTTTTAACGCGAGACCCAACCACAACCAAATTCCCCCACTCTATATCAGTGCGCCTACCAAATCATCAATATCAGGTAATATCATATACATATTCAAACCTCTGACATTCTTACTTACAGGTTGTTGAGTTCGACGGCTCTACTGAGATAGGACAATGTCTTTCTTCCCTCTGTTTGAAGTTGGGTATGCGACCAGCTTTGTTGTCTGGTTATGCTCTGTATATAGACGATCCAGCTACTAAAGGCTTACAGTTACTGAAGGGAAAACAAAAAGTTGATCAGCACAATTTTTGTGTCTTCATTTCTAATTTCATAGGTTTGCGATGCTTTGAGTATTTGGGAGCAAAGGCATAGAGATGTTCTACGTGGGCGCATTGCCACGGATTGTGTCGCCACTTTATGCCTCCGACAAAGACATTATTGGAATCATCTTGTTTCCACTGAAACCCCCATCGAACGGTCTTTCTTAGTTTGGAGGATGGCAGATGAGCTTGTTGCTGGCAAAATGCCATTGAGTAATCAATTAGCTGACCAGCTTGCTGCGCTTTACGCCCAGGTGAGATGATAATACTAATACAAATAAACCACTGAACGGTTGCATTCATCCTCTTCTTTCTCTCTATCAGCTTAATCCTTTTTTTCAGTTATCTTTTGGTGATTGTTCAGAAGTTCTGACGGATGAGCAATTTAGTTTTATTTCATCGAACTTCTATCCAGGGAAAATGTTGGATGTTGCATGCATCAAATCGCTTAAGTATGATTTTTATTTCCTTCCCTTTCCTACTGTTACTATTCAGAGCATCAATATTAGCGAACTGGAAAGATTACACAGGAGTGACAGAAGCGGAATCAATACAAGTTATATTGCAGGTATGCTTTACATTGAATATGCTTAACTCATTTTATTTAAGGTTATGAGAAAATGGCCTCTATTCGGTAGTGATATCTATAGCGCAGGAATGAGAACATGTAATGATAAGAAGATCTTCCTAGCTCTGTCAGACACTGCTATTCATATAATTGATCAAAGGCATTTCGTAAGTACAAAGTATAGCGTCAACTTGAACGATTAACTCTTAAGGATGTCATTCGGTCAATAGCTTATCATCGTTTAACATCATTTGGAGCTTTCCATAACGACTTTATGCTTATGATAGATCGCCTTCTACCTGCAGACTCACATCCGGAGGAAACACCGAAAGAAAGAATAACTTTCAGCATGGACAAAAGCTTTATTGATACCGTGAGTTCTTGATGCATGCCGCGTTTTTGAAGATTTTTTTTTGTAGCTCACACTCCACCTAGCTGAATACATAAGATGCCAAAAATTGGTTTGGAAAGTGTCGAAGTGAAGAAAGCAACATTTTTACGCCATTCTCGTGCTTGTTCTGTTTAGCTATCATGGTTCCAACGCTGATAATCAGCAGTATGTTAAGATTTATAAAATCAAAAATGTTATGTGTATTTCCATTGAAACCAAACCTCTTCATTCCATGCTCAATCGATCTTGTTAGGAGAAATCCTTTCACAACTAGAATCGTCTATTTCTTTTTGTTGACATAATTGTTTTCTATTACAACTCACGATGTTTTGACGAGATGATATTTTCAGAAGTTTTAATTCTTAATAATTTATAATAAACGTTTCCAAATTCATATGGACGATATGTAGATTTGTAATATTTATTAAATAATTAAAATCCATGAGTATTGAAAACTGGCAGAGTATATGTCTCGTAAGCAAAATCTTCAACATGTGATCTATCATTGTAAACTCCTATACAATCTATTTCGAGAGAAAAATCTCCATCGAGTCTATCCATGAGCACGATTCCTAATGAACTGAAAGAAAGGAAAATGACTCGAAGTGTCAAGCTGAACATTTACCTAACATCTTCTAAATTTACCCGATACTGTCTGTCTTGTATTCTACCATTCACAGTATGGAAAAACCTATAGATCGTGATAAGAACGGAATATGAAGAAGAACCTTACCGGGAGAAAGGAATTTTCTCGTACTGCCAGTATGGCCCACCATGTGTGTGAAGTGGATAAGAGAAAGAATCACCCCAAGTGAAGTCAATTGCAAGGGGAGAGTGCAACATAACTTTATAACTTCTACCATCTCCACGACACTATAAGATTACCATAATGAATATAATGGCGTTGAGAACTTACCTTTATAAGCAAATGTGAGAAGTTTTTCCACCTGGAAAGATATTTCTTCCTATTCAAGGACTTACGGTCTTCTAGCTTCAAGGAAGCCCAACCTGCTCTTTCTATTCGACCATCTTTCAAAACCGCAGTTGATAAACTTCCTCTACAATACGAAACATATTTTGTTAGAATCTATCACAACTTTACCTAAATATCGAAGTTCCGTGGTCAGTCGGAACAAACTCACAGTTTGAGAATCCTTCGTTCCAATCACTGTCACTTCCTGTCTTCCATAGTTTTCTAGCCTATAATAAACTAATAAATATCTCTTCTATTTCATCCTTGTTCAAACTTCATCTGTGTTAAACCTATACTCAACGCGGGCTTCGTTATGTCTTAATAAGCCAATGTCTTCTAACATTTCCACCTTTTCGACACCACCACTGTTTTGCAACAATTCTTCTTTCAGTAACTAACAAAACTCAAGAGTTCAGAAGAAAGAAAACATAGAGAAAGAGGATACTTTGGCTTGAGATGATGCTACATCGGGAACAGATTTGATCAGTTCCTTTACAGAAAAGTCGGGATCGTACCCAAATACTCCTTTTGGGTTCGGGAAATTGATATTTACAGGAGTGTCGCTACCAGAAAAAACCGGAACTTTCACTTTATCTTTTGCATTAGCTCTCTGTCTCTCCTACAAAGAATATGCTCCATTAGATAATAGAGTTGTAACAACCTGCACGGAGGATGGTTTCTCTGATACATTACTCAAAGAACTACAAAATCTTCGTAGGCCAACTGAATAACTCGATAAGTTCGATAAATTTGAAGATGATTGTAGAAACCTGATAGGAGGTTTCATACCATAGAATGAAGCTGCAAAAAGAAACTTTTAGCTTCTTATTAGACCGAGATCTATCTGTATAGCTGAGGACGATAGTTTGCGTACCTAAAGCTACAGTACTTTTTTTTAATGAATATACACACTTGCTGTATCTCCATTACAATAGCTTACTCGTGTTAGTGAATGGAACTATGTTGGAAGTTGGCTTAATTGCCCTCTCATTTGAACCCGATGGTAAGCTAAATGAAACCGGCAATGAGACCATCAACTTCATTGATAATGGAACCAATATGGTAAAACATGATATTAACAACTGATTTCAACAATCTTTCAGTTATGTACCTTGAGAAACAATGGTGGATTAGGTCTAACTTGTAAATCTCTGGAAAGTGATCAGGTTATATCACTAAGGTAAGTGAATAACTAACAGATCCGACACGTTTCATTTCTTCCAGAACAAAAGACAAAGGAGCTACTAAGCGCGTGAAGTTTTCTCCAAATAAGAAGCTAGTCATGTTCCACAGACAATCTTTTTCTGTGGTCAGATCCTTTTATATCGTTTATTGTTCCACATATATTCATTCAGGACATTGTTATTGTAAATACAACTGATTCAATGGGCTCAGTAGAATTCTCTGTTAACTCGAAATATCAGGAACCTTTGATAGCAGTGGAATGGCTAAATGATTCTCAGGTTTTCACCGTCTTTTAACCATCATTATCAAGTTCTGATTCAGTTACTACTCGTGAGCAAAAAGTTCATGGAACTTGTGACTATTAACGAAGCTAAACGAACGTTCAAGTTACAAAAATCTGCTGTGGTTGCTTCTTCTTGGTGTATATTCTATGTGAGTTCCTTCCTGATCTTTTGAACTGATATTCAATTCAGTCAAAATGCAATATTTGTATTCTTGGAGACAACAAAACTATCCAACCTGTAGTGATAAGTCAAGGGCAGTTCCATATGATGAAAGTGGGAAGATTAGAGTTTCATATCTTTATTCCTTGTCGTTCCAGAAATTTGAGATTGAGTTTGCAGGTCCCAATGAAAAGTTACCCGAAAACGATGTCTTAGTAACCACATTGTAAGTCCCTTTACTATATCACGGGATATCTTCACACTTTCTCAGATACGGAAAGCTTTATGTAATGGTGTTTAAGTGTAGTTCTTCAAATGGCTTGACCGATCTTGTCTTATATGAGTTAGCGACGGATGACAAAAGCGCTTCTACTTTGAAGCACACGCTCTCGCTCGGTTAGAGTAGCTAAACGATTAAATCATAAACGGTCAATTAAGGATTTGAAATGAACGGAATCGGAATAAATATCATCGATAATCTAGTTATCGTTCATCATCAGGTAGTTGTCTAGTTATGTTTGAATAACATTCGATTCTTCAGCCCTCCAGCAAATCAAAAATCTTTGACATCAACCTGAATAGTGGAGATGTTCATGATGCCATCGTTACGACTTCCATCAGTATTCACAATATCTATTATAAACAATGATCATAGTGTTTAGCCGCAAACGAGTGCTGTACTCCAGCTCCAGCGTTGTACTCTAGAATGTGGAAGATATTCCAACCTTATGCTATAGCAGGTTCGTGGAAAAAAGCGTGAAATAATATATTAACGAGTATTCAGATTCTATGATGGGAGTTATGTACAAATTGATCATCCAGTATGATAAAGCAGAGAACTGTATTGAAGACAAAGTATGTATTACTTCTCATTCTTTTCCTTCAGTTTACGTTTTCAGTTTCTACTTATCCACTTTCTTATGAACCGAACTAACCAAACTTCTTTAACCATATCAACGTTATTAGGATGCGTGAAAAGACGCGAATTATCTCTGAGAAAGGTATGGAAGTTATTCATGATCCTAATACTCACAATGCTTATATAGTTAGGAAAACTTTTCTCTCTGATTGCCGAAGTGAATTCTGCTGCTGAAAAAGCTAATGGTTTGAGAAACTTCCTTTTTTGAAAACCGAAAATTTTTTTCAGAGGCTTCTAATGTTAAAAGAGTCATAAACGTTGCTTACACATATCCTTTAATACAACAGGCTCAACTTATTAGCGGGTTTTTCATCCCTCTCAAGGTTTTTATGACTTTATTGTTATCAAAAGAACTTACTTTTAGGATGATCTTTCTGAAGATTTGAAGTATGTCGGTGATATAATGTTGCAGTACTTGAATGCTTTACACAAGGCAGAGACTGTTGTTGATGTAAGATTGAGAGCTTCTGATAGTGTTTTATTGTTTACTTAGGATTATTTTCTTGAATTGCTTGTTCAAACGTTAGCCGATGCTGGAGAGTTAACTACACTTCACCAGCTTGTTACATATAGGGTAAACCGAAAGTATACTTCTATTTCATCATTGTTTCTTTGCAGGTGATTTCTGATTTGAAGCCGCTAGCTTCTCTTTTGTTAGGGTATGAGGCAAGGTGTAAACAGCTTTTTCAATCAGGAGTTGACATACTCTGCAGGTAGTTCCAACTAGTAATCTATGAACCACCATTTTTGTTCAGGCAGAAAGGGATCACCGAAATTATTGAAGTCTTGCTATCAAAAGGTTTAGTAATCGATGCCGTGAGGCGAGTTAATTTCTTCGTTAACTTTTCCAATCCTTTCTTGTTCTTGCAGGTTCTTAGATTCACCCAGTGGTAATATCAACTACAGCCATGCGAAGCTTATTGATGCCGCCAATCGCAAAGATCGATTTGTTCAATATGCTGTGTCGAATCATTTGGCAAATAAGAAAGGCAAAACGGGTAAGTAGTTAAACTTAGTTTCAATCTTGATCTCGCTTTTCAGTCGAAATAGCATCATTCACTGAAGACGAGGTAAAGGAAGCTGAGAGAGAAGTTGCTCTCAATATTTTGTATGAATAGTTTGTAAAGCAGAACAGTCTTGTATTTATTTGTAAATATTTTGGTGAATTTTTTTATATTAATAAACTTTTCGAAATCTTGTAAATATTTGTTTTTTCATCCTCTTGGCGGATTGAAGAATAAGCTAATTAGCATATTTGCGTGATTCATATTCACGTTCCACGTGAAACTCGACTGACGTTATTTCATTGTTGATGAGCAGATAATGGTTGAACGGTTGCTGCTAATTTTCTTCTTATTAACTTACATGAAAATCGCTTAGGAGCAACCGTCATCGAAAATCGTTTGTCCATGGAGGGGCAAACTTCATTCTTTTCAATCTGTAACAGAAGCTGAAGTTTTGAAATTCGCAAAACCAAACCGAAAAATTATTGAACAAGTTTGCCACAATTAAGAACATCTCCATTTTAGCTAATCCTTCTCCAAGACATTGTCTTTTCCCAGCAGAAAAAGGTATGAACTCATCAACTTTTTTGATGTTGCCTTCTGTATCCAAGAATCTTTCTGGGATGAACTCCATGTGGTTTGGAAATACCTGAAAACATGAAAATCAAACAATTTCAGATCAGTTTTTTATAATTTTTCATCGTATAAAACGCTAGATATCTGAGCGATCACACCAGTTCCTGAAGGGACCCAATGGTCTCCAATCTTATAATCTTTGTTCACGGTATGTATGAGATTAATGGGAAGAAGGTTCGCCAAGCGTTGAGCTTCCTGAAAAATTCATTTTCTGCTTTTTCTTGGATGAAAGATCACATTTATGACGGCGTTAGTATACGGGAGGGAGTTCTTGTCTGTCATCGCTATCAATCTGTCTGAACCTATTACGCTATCCAACTCTTGATGCATCTTCTCCTATTTGAACCATGTAGTATATGCCATTATACTGACAACTACCTGAACGGCTGGATAGTTTATCAAATAGACCGAGAGCCATGCCAAGGTGTTCGCTGCAGTTTCCAAACCAGCAACCCACAAATCCCAACACATATTCAGTAACTGTTTGTTGCTGTCAAACTTTTCGTGAAAATTTCAAACAAAAGAACTGTGCGGAACCTGAAGGTTTCAACATCTCCAGAAGCTTCTCGTTTCTCTTGTTCTCGCAAGTAAGCTTCAACGTAATCAACTGCTTCTTCATAACCAGACTTGGATTTGATCACTGCTATATGCTCGTCAATCTGTTTTTGTAATTTCCCGAAGACAATGTCACGTCCTTTGAAAACTCTGAGCACAAATAAAAATTGGAAAAGCTTATGAGTTATGCTAAATACTCAGCGTAGATTGATTTGAAGTAAGGTAAGAATCGTAGCTTTGGGAATGTTGTAATCAGATAAAATGTTGGATCACCAAACCAACGCATTTGATCTTGTACAAGGTTTCTCAAAGTGAGCATCTCTTGAACTCTGGACTGTAAAATATATAATGAATGACCGTTATTTGATCATGCTTACATCGTCGAACCTTTCGCTGAATAAGAGCTGATTAATGATTGAGCCGACAGATATGTCAAAAACTTCCTGAAATGTCGTTGTTTATGAGTTACAAGGAGATATAACCTGCATGTTCGGAATTATGGGTCCACTTTTGTCAATACTTTTGATCATTTCGGCTACTTCTAGTAAAATCTGCACAAGTCTTTAGGTTATCATATATTCAAGCTTTAATACCTTCTCTTCCATTACACTCTTCCCTAATCCCAAATGTCGTAATTGTGTTATTGCAAAACGTCTATGGTTTCTCCATACATCACCACTGACATCCATAATTCCGTAGTGGCCTTCTAAAAATCATTTGATGACTATTCGTTTCTTTATTGCCAACCTCTATATAAGTCTGTATACATCTCAAATGTTAGTTTATCTTGAAAAACCTCTCCATCTCGTATGAAACTGTCTTTTATAGTTGGATAATCTGCCACTACAACAACTGGTTCCACTCCTGAAATATCTACTTCGAATGGTATTATAAGTTATACTTGCCAAACCAAACTGTATAAACAGGACCGTAAATATCCCTCCATTTAAGAAATGCATCATAACCTGGTTCAATTCTGGCAATTTCGTTCATATTTCCATATATAGGAACAGGCATGGGTCCTATACAAACTTATAATGCTAGGAGATCATGAAGCTGATATACCTGGAGGAAACCGTCTTCTCTTCCAGAAAAACTCATTGAAAAGGAAAATAACTATGATCGTTAGTATTATCAGAAGTATCATTCTCGGCGTTCACAAAGTAATGATTACGATTCTTTCCAACTTTTCAATAAATATGGAAGTAATGGAGACCATAGTAACAAACCTAACAGGTTATACCTGTTATTGTGTTTTCGAAATTGCTTTGAAGAAAAATGAAAAATGGTTCACTGGCTCACTTCTTTCATATTTATGATTTGCTTATTCATAAATATCAAGTTTCTTCATTCTTTTCGTTCTGCACTGTACCTTCTTGCTTCTGGCTGCAAAGCATATCTAAACGTGTTCAATTTTGCTTTGTTCAAAACTCTGACTCTTTTATTCAAATTAACTGTGATTTGTACAATTTTATGGTTTGTATTCGCAAAGCCCCGTATTCCGATCGCACACACTATATTGAGGGCAGTCCGAACATACTTTTCCGTAATCATATATGTTATGATTGATAATGTTACCTCTTAAAAAAATACTTTTATGCTTCTTATTGTTAACAGTACCTCGGTTCATACTGACAAACGACGTGTATAGATGTACCTTCTTTACAAAGCGCGTAAGAGCATCCAATATACCTAGTGTTCGCCCAGGACATCTTGAATGCTTCGTATTCAGACTCTCGCAAAGCTATCAAACCTGAGTTGCATGTCCTATTCCTGTCATGAACAGCTCGTGTGTCAAGGTTAATCCTTTCCAACCAAACTTTATAAACTCCTGTTGCCAAACATCTGATGCTGCGAGTATCTAAAGGTTATCATTGTTGACGAAATACCTTTGAACAAACTATATCGTCAGTTTTTTCAATTTTTTTGTCCGTTGTAACCATGAAAAGGTTTTCCCCAAAATTTCCATCATCTTCCAGATGCTTGAACTCACATCGATCCGCAAACTTTTGCGCGCTTTTCTCCAGCTCGCAACTCCATTCAAGTTTCAACATATTGGATGCTGTGGGCATCGATAGATTCTTGCCCTCAATGTAGTTTCCTAGAGCTATTGTAGATCGCAGATCATTGTGATATTCGAGTGTGTTCGTTCGCTCCATCTGTAATATCTCAAGGCATGAGTAATAATAAGCTTCTCTGTTACCTCAGGTATTCTTCCAGCACATGTTTTGAGTTTGCCTGCTAACGCTAGGGAAATGAGAGGAAAAAGAAAATGTAAACTAATCATAATGAGAAAGAACTAAAGCTTGAGGAATGAGAGTAGGTTGGATGACAATAAGTTTATATATGATGGCTAGACTGAAAACAAACGCTGTTGTGCATTCCTAATTTCAAAATAGAAATCGTGTGAAAAGTGTGATTACAACTTATTCTTTTGATTATTTGCTTAAGCTCGAACAATGTTTTCAGAAAGGATTCCTGTAGGTCAAAAGAACAAACTCTATTCATTGACTTTCGTTTAAACTAGTTTCGATGAAAAAAAAGATCTCATTACCATTTGATTCAGAAAGTCTTCGGTCATTTCTCATTGTGAGGCAAAGGGGAAGACTAGAGAGTAAAAAGTCACCATCACGAACTCTTCATTGCACTGAGGAATACTGATAAGAGTGATTGGAACGTCTTTATCAGAACAATAACAGGTATTCTTTTCTTCTTCTGGTGGTCTAATCCTAGAGACTGAAAGTAATAGTAGAAACCCAATGTGTTCCTCTACCATTAAAAATTCAAGATATAAGTATAATTTCAGCTTCTCATGTTTAATCTATCTTGGGACACTATAACGCACGATAGACTCTAGAAAACTTCTTATTCTTCGTAACTCTATTACATAAACAAGATCCAAGTTGCTCTGAGGTCTTTCCGAAGACTAAGAGTAGTCATTCAATAATCAGTATGAAACGTGAAATATAAGTAATCAATTCTTTTATTTTCAATTGGCCTACTGTGTTTGAGAGAACAAACAAAAAATGAGAGAACAAAAAAGGCAAAAACGTTTTGCGCCCACAGGGACTGAACGTGAACATTGCAGCTTCGGGGACAGACGACAAATCAAAAGCACAGTGAAGTGCCACATGTGGCACATCCGAAAATCGAAACAAAACAACAGATTTGCAAAGAGTTAAGACATGTTTTCAGTTAAAATAGTACTATAGACAACTAAAAATTTCAAAAATTGATTGAATTGATCGAGAAGAAGCGCGCGATCGGCAAAATACCTATTATTGAGAACACAACACATTAAGAGTAGGGTAACACAATTATAAAGGTTAAGAGCTTAAAAAGCATATCTGAAAGCAACGTTTGAAACATTTCTACACAACATATTACAAATTATATATTTTTCATCTTATTATTCTATAGAAAAACGAATTAACAAACAATATGACAATATAATAATGATAAGAAGATCGTTCAAGCACTGGTTTCACGATAATTTGGAATCTGATGTGTTCTGAATTGTGCTTGTGGCGATGCGCGATATGATGATGGTAATTGATTGAAATGTGTAGCTGATGGATATTTCTCCAGAAGCGGTTCCTCCCTCAGAGCACTTCGATAGCCGAGTTCATTACTGCAACGGAACGTGTGTATGTGTGTGGTTCTACCAGAGAGTTGTTTGCCTGCAAGTGCTGCAAACGTGCCACCAACACAAAAACACGAAAAGAATAAACCAAAAATGGAAAAAACACAAACTATTAAAAGTAAAAAAAAAAGAGAAAAAAGAAGGCGAAAAGAATGTTCGATGATGTTTGAATGAAATAACTCTTTCTTTCCCACTTTCGCTATCTATCTAAGGACATGCATTGACAGGATGATGAAGAGAACCTCAAACACCATCCCTAGTTAGACGATATTAATGTGAAAAGAAAACGTAAACTTCAAGAAGCTTTATATGAGTAGAAGTGAAAATCAGGCAGTGAGTGAGTTGAATTTCGAAAGTAAAAAGACGAAAAAAAAAGATAATTTACACGTTTAATTGCGCTGCATTCTGACGTTGAGTTTGCCATTTGTGAAGATTCTCATTGCTAAAAATTTAGAAGCTGAAGTGAGACGAAGGGAGAGGTTCTTCTAGACGACAGGAAAGATTCACAAGATAGTTTATGAGATTTGCATACATATCTTACTATGGAAGCTTTAACATAGGGAAGGAGTGAAAAGCAGACAAAGGTTTGACTTCACACATTAACAGTTTAACTATGTTAACCATAATGGCAAATCGTATCATTCATCTAACTAATCATGGCAAGAAAAGAAAAAGAAAAAAACAGAGAAAATCAGATAAGATATACTCACCTCTCTCTTTGATCATCACTTTTGGTAATGAAGTGGTAGGTAGTAGCTAGACAACATACGAAAGCTACCGCCCAACAGAAGGTTCCCATCATATGCAGGTAGAAAGCATATCCAATATGTTGCTATAATTAGGATAATTATGTATGATATGGCTAAAAGCCATACTTCATATGTTCCGACCATTCCAGTTACGAAACGATTATCGACACGATTAGCAGAAAGGAAGAATACTCCATCAGCAATAATAGAACACATTACTGTAAATTAGCAGATGAGTTTTGTAGAGTGATGAAAACAGTAAACTTACAAGCTAAGAAAAGAGATCCTGTGAAGACAAATGCGGTAGGTGGGAAACAAGGAGCACAAACTCCTGTACAGATAGAAAGGAATGCTAGAAGCTGGGACGAGATAATGAAGAAGAGAATGACTTTGTGCCAAGCTATAATACGAAAACTCTGTAAGATTAAATGAGGTAAAAGTGTTCACCCCAGAATCTGTGATGCTCGGATTCTCCGGCAGCTCCATCTTCATCAATATTGTTCAAAGTATTTTGAATAACTAATTCAGCAGAATTATCAAACTATAAAAGAGAAATGAGTGTTTAGCTTAGGCGAGGTCAACCGATCCCTGCATCTCATCAGATGTAAATGAAACCGTTTCACTCGAGATGCAATGAACTCACTTTGTACATACAGTGAAGTGGAGTCTCGTCATAGAAATCGCCTACAGCAACAACGTGCTTCTCGGCTCTTATACAATCCCACCATAAACCATGCTTAATTGATGTTAGAGATTATGAAAGTATGAAGATTCTTACCTGATGTTCAGCACGGAACTCACGGATGTCGACTACTTGCCAAGCAGGAGAGAAGACTCCAGCAACGGTCAAACAAAAACCAGCAACTATAAAAACTATCGAAACAACGAGCAACCCTTTCTGGGTTATAGAGCTCGACATGAAATAACTGAAAATTGTGAATGAGAAATGTAATTCGACGATGTAAGAATGCAATGATAAAGCTGAAGAACAAAAAAAAGAAGTATTTTACGAGAAGCACGTGAGAACACTTAGAATCTATTGATGATTGTTGGTCCATGGTAGAAACTGCAAGAAACCAGATACGGAATCGATTTGTTCCTTATGTCTATCAAGAAAAAAAATAAAATCTTACATTGCAATACTACATGAACTTGAAAAAGTTAAATCCAGCTTTCGTTGTGATATTGTTCATCATATCAGAGTACCGTACTTCGTACGTACGGTACCATCGAAAAATGGCTAGTGAGATTGCTCATTACTGTTGTCAAAATTGTGATAGGAAGTAACGATAAGAGAGGAAAGGCAAGACAAAGAAAAAGTCGATAAAACCGGAAATTGGAGTAACAAACAAAATGATAATTTCAAAATCTTTTTGCCGTGCTACCTGGTCTTGCATTAGAAATTGTGGGAAGAAGGAAATGTTCAAAGACAGATGGCTTAGAAGGCAAACCAATTGGAATGGCTTTTGAGTCATAAACCTGTTGGGCATAATTGCTTTTTCGTATTATGCACATAAAATGAAATTTGTAGTTGTTAACAAACAATTCTTAATAATTTCGAGAATGTGCTTGCTCTTTCCATTTCGAACTGTAACTCTACTGAAAATAGTAAAAGAGGGATTTTCAGTGAAGCGGAAAAGACATTTAAACGAACAAAAAGTTATAATAAAAGAGGAAGGATTGACAATTGAGATGATGTCCTCGAAATGGGATAGATAATGACCATTTGTCGTCAACACGCTGTTTGAATTCAGAAAGATAAGGCCTTCAAACGATGAAGACTGAGAGAGAAGATGGTTGAAAAGACCTTGAAATCAAATTTTCCTGGCAGCTCAAAATTCATCAGAGGTCAAGCCGTCCTATCTGTTTTCATTAAGCAATCATTGATGAAAGAAATGTTATGACAAGAAGTGAAAAAGGATTGAAATCTGCGAAAAGTTTTCATTTTCATTTTTTTTTCGATCAAACCATTGAACTTCGGTGATTTCTCAAACGTTTATCTTCGGAAAATCTTCATACGAAACGATCTTCGCACCGTTTCCTATTTTAATGTATTCACGGTTTCAACTCTCCGGCTGTGTATATCGATACTCATCAAATCAGATAAGAGGATCTCTTCATCACTACCAGCTGACCTCGTTCATCAGAATATGCTAGTTAAAACATATTTCAAAATTATCTTTTAACTTCTACATATAGTTAAATATGTATTAACGATGACACACGACGTCGTTTGTCGGAAAATCAGCTGACGTTCTGCCAAATATGTAGATTCTCACAATGCCTCCGTTGTGAAAAGAAAACAAAATAGTCAAGGCAACACTACAAAACACTGGAGGATTAGAGATACATGAGAAAGAAGGTAAAGTCCTAAGGACAAAGGTGACATTGAAACTGACGAACCAGAGGATGCACGTCGTCGTCAACCCCGACACAACGACTTCAGACCCCCGATCTATCCGGTTTAGAAAGGGGAAAATGAATTTGAATGTATGACTGAATGTACTATGAAAATTGGAATGCCCACACTTGGTAAAATGACCAACATAAGGACAGTTTTTAGATGGGTAGTTCAGGTTAGCCCGAAATACGGAAAAAACGGTAATTTCTTGTGAGCAGAGTTAGTACGAACAGTAAGCACCTGGATACAATATTAGGGTTTGTTGCATCCACTTTCACATTTCATGGGCCAGCTGGAATTCATAATGAAAATTTGAATATAGCTGAATGGCGAAGTATGAGATTGTTGAAAAGAAGAACAATTAACGCCATTTTAAGGTTAACAACACAAGGATTACTAAATGGGACGTTGTCGAAGACAAATAACGAAATAGCCGAAAAATCAAAAAAAAAATGAGAAAAAGCAGGTGAGATGTAAACAGAATATAGGCTAATCTATCAGCTGAAAGTAATAAAAGTAAAATAAAATCCTCAAATAGAAGCGATTGATGCGAAAGATGGATGTGAAATGATTTGGAAGTTGGAAATAGAATTAGCATATGTCACGAAAAGCTAATCTGCTATATGACTATAATTAGGTAAAAGACTAGGATGAACAATAGCCGCAACAGTTCCATATGCAGAAACAGGAAAACGAGAGAAAGGAGAATGAATGAGAGAGGGAGGGAGAGGGCAAGGGAAAACGACGAGGGGGGCAGGAACGGTAATGGCCCCTTCAAAGCTCAAACGAAAACCCCGGGGGGTAACTATGGATACACTTCAAAACATTGTGTCATGCTCAATCATGTGCAAAGTCTTTGAAGTAAAAATTGAAAAGATGGAAAATAAACTATCATGTCTTCTCTCCACATGTGTGTGTGTGTGTGTGCATGCGTGTGTATAGTAAGAGTGACAGAGAGAGAAAGGGAGGGAATTTCATCAGAATTTCTTTAGTTCATCTACGTCTGCCAAACAGTCGGCTGACGTTAATGACAATAGCTATCCAGACGCCGACCTCAATTGCTTTTACAGTCATCCCTCAGCCGATATATTTTCTTTTTATTCTCTTTTCTTTTACCTGTTTCTGAGCAATTTGTAGAGTTTAAAAAGAATTTTAATATGGCCAAAAAAGAAGATGAAAAGTACTTATGAGTCAACAGTATACCAACGAGTATCTCAAGTTGTATACTTTATGAGATTTCTAGTCACGGTTGTCAATACTTGTAGGGAGAGAAAGAAAAGATTTTGTAGTAAAAAGAGTTGGACAGACTAGGTTAAAAGTTATCTGATGATACTTGCCGATTTTACAATCAGATGAAGATCTCAGCAAGAGGCATGATAGAGACTTGACTGGCTAAGACATATACTTTGTTGATAAAAAGGCTGAAAATGGAATTAATGATATCCAGGAGGTCAATAGGCAGCACTCGAGTGTTCAAATATGAAAGGAAGAATCAATAACATATAAAGCGACACAGAGAGAAGGATGGCTGGATAGACAGATAGTACCTTCAATAGCTGGAGGCATATTCTGACTGTTCCGAGACCTTGAAATATAACGGTGCATATTTGGGATGACACAATTTCGACCCAATGGGAGATCTGTGACGTTACCTACAAACAGGAGGAAACACTCTGTCCTTCTCTCTCTCTCTCTCCTTTCGATTCATTTGCATTTACTCTTCATCTCCTCTAAGAACTCTATACATATCTTTGTCCCTCTTTCATACTCTCTCCTTTAAGATCCAATTGCCGCCAATTGGAAATACCTCGATGCGTTCATTTCATAAACGTCTTCTATTATTAATTTCATAACATCATTATTGGAAGTACTAACGTCCGCGTGATGATTGACCTAAGAGTGAGTCAGTGTGCGCGCTTAATTAGCATAAATCTTGGAAATTCCACGTCTCACGTGAGATGCGTTAGTCAGTCATTCTATCAAGAAATTCAAAACATCTTCGATCGACGGAATGTAAGAGCATTCTAATTACAGTTTTCTTGAATATTCTTCAGGATTCCTCGGGCGGGGAAACAACTAGTGAGATCAAGAGCTTTAGGTAAATATCGGCTTCCTGAAAGTATATATGTAAGAGCTATGCACAAGAAAATAACAAAAAAACGAATAATCTTAAGGCGGAGAAAGAGGAAGGATACGATGGGCACTTACAATGGGATCCAACTTCGAAAAAAGTGAGGAAATGGAATAAAGTCGGAATTAAAACTTGTATTCAGACTCTCGTTATGATGCAACAGTTCCGAGAAGCAGTAAAATATGATGATTTAAACCTGATTGTCGAAACTCTAGATAGCTTGGGAGCTGCAGGAACGGTACCAACCTCAATCATATTACAGTTCCATAAATAAAATGTAGGAAGCTCAAATTCTGCACATTGCTGATTTGATTCTCAACAAGTCCGCAGAGCCTCTGAAAGAAGCTCTTCTATGTGCAATCTGTATTGGAAGCCGTCCTCTGACAGAGTTCATTTTATGTTTGTTTGACGATTTCGCCTTCAGTGAAAGAACTGGTAATATCTCATAGGATATAACAGTTAAAATAGGTTTCAGCTTGTACCGAATCGAGCGCATTCCCACCTCACATGACACCGCTACTACTAGCTTGTATAATGAACAATTTCGCAATTGTAGAATGTTTGCTGCTCCGAGGACACACCATTAGCGCACCTCATCACAATAACTGTTCGTGAACTATTTCAGTTTAAGACTTACTAAAATTGTGATTAGGCGGATGTCTGCATTGTTTAAGAATGCCACATTCTGCTTTGGCTTCAATGCAGAAGGTATTTCATTTCTTCATGATTTCCAAGATAAGCATTTATTTCAAAGGTCGATATACTACGGGCTCTAAGTTCAGAAGCTTATTTATGGCTAGCGACAGACGATCCTTTTGCTGCTGCATGTGCTTTAGCAAGTGATCTACAACAATTCATACGTGATGATAACTTGGAATATATGGTATGTTATTGTAGTTGTGTTATTATTATGGTTTCAATATAAGGACTGGTATAGAGGGTTATTACAAAATGTTCAACGATTCGCGGCTCGCTTAGTTGATCAAGCTTGGTCGGAGCATGAATTAGATTTGTTTTTATCTCATGTAAGTTAGATGTATGATTTTTATAAAGCCCAGACATATTTTTATAGAGAGATTATAGTCCTCTTTTGCTATGTGAAGACCCGTATCCTAGAGTACAAATGGCGTTAGACTCCGAAATGAGAGAAATGATATCGAGTACGAATGTCCAAAGAGCTATGGAAGAAATATGGTGGAGAGGTATGATTATTATGTCATGTTGGTCGAACTGAAACTTTTTAGGGTGGGGAAGTTATGGCTCTAGTCCAAAAAGAGATGCGTATCGTAACTTTCGGCATTTTCTCTGTTATCCAATCTTAGCTTTCATTTATATAGTTAGCAACGGTAGGATGGTCCAATCATTCGAAGTACCACTCGCTAGGTGAACTTGGAAAACATAATCTTTAAAAAATCGGCATAATTCTATTAAATACCTAATCAATAAACTCACCAAGTTTGTTAAAAGCTTCATTTTCTAGATTTATAAGCAACCTCTCGTCTTATTTTGGATTCGTAGCCTGCCTGATCATAGTACGGCTGTTACGGAATAACTATGTTCAGTTTCCGTTCAACTCAGGTATCTGAATATTCTCATTAGGTTATCGGAGTTATTTTTTCCAGCTATTGCTACAATGTTAGAGTTTTATATATTCCTATATGTAGCTGGAATGTTAGTTGAACGTTATATCTTATTCTCGAGGCACGGATTACGGAACTATTTCAGATTTTGGTGGCGATGGTCAGTTTGTTCGAAACAGCTTTCTATTGAAAAATGTGTCTTTTTTTAGGTTCGACTTCATGCTAATAGGGGTTTTCTTATTGTCAATCCATTTATGGATCACCATATTCTTTGTTTCCGATCCATTCCTTATGGATACACATCGCATTCATTGGGTACACAGTTCATACTTATACAATACTAATTTTATAATTAAGACTTGGTACGATGAGCATCTTCTCTATGAAATATACTTTGGGACAGGATGTGTTTTAGCTATCTGGAAAATATTTTATTTTTTCCAATTAAGAAAAGGATTAGGCGGTAGTATTGTATATTCAATAGCTGAAAGAAGATGATTCCTATGAGTTTCAGATATCAGTTGGAAAATGTGTGTCAACTGTCTATAATTATCTTGTAATTATGGCCGTTATTATGCTATCATTTGCTGTTGGTATTAACATAATAGTCCAACCCTACTTGAACAACATTGAAAATACGAATGGAGTGCAACGATCAACAAGTCCCCACTTTACTGAGTTAGTTTTTGTTGTTTTTCGAGTTTACATCTTTTTAACTGTTGTTGAATATTATTATATTTAAGTATCATTTCTTCATATCGCAACCTGTATTGGTCATTCTATGGCTACCTCGATCCTCAGTTTTACCAAATCGTTGTGGGCAATATGGGCGAAGATAATGAAGCTTCGTCTCATGTAATCACCAACTTTTCGATTGAAGTCAGTTATTTAGGTTCTTCATTATTTTATTCTGTAATTTTGAAAGATTTTGATGGCTGTTTATCATGTGATTGTTATAATCACCCTCCTGAATCTTATGATTTCTCTTTTGGTTAAGAAAGCTGATGAAGTATTGGTGAGTTCGCATTCTGTTTCATCATTAAGCTTTGGAATCAAAGGACAATGAGGAAATGGAATTTAAATATATACGTGTAGTGGTGTACTCTGAATATATCCATTGGACATCAGCAGTTCCACCTCCATTCAATCTTTTGTATATTGCAAAAGAGTTAATATGTCGGCTATTTGACGAAAAATACAGAAAATCCTGGCCGGTCTGCTATTTTCTCTTCATTCTCTTCATTTTTTTTTTAATTTTTTAAGGATTTTCTTGTTGATTCGAACATTGTTCAACCACCAGCTGATGAATGTGATCAAGAGCATTCAGCTTACAGAGTACGCTATAATATATATTTTATCTTTTACAATGTACATCTCAGAATTTATTGTTGAAGTCGTTTCAACGTTATCGCTCGAGCAAAGAATGTCATTATAAAACGGTCTTCCGCACTGAATTCGATGCCGTACGTTTCATAATATCCACCATCTGATCAATTTTGTGAAAATCATATGGTTTAGAAAGACAAGCCAACTCAATGTATGCCGAAAGTAGCTTTCATGAATGGACCACCGACAAGGGTGGAAGTAGATGGAGTAACCGTTAATACAACACCAACTCCTTTTACGGATGAGAACAACAACATAGCTGTTCCAACAAAAAGACGAAAAGATTCAACAATTCGTAAGAAGTGATTGTTATTGTTTCCTTAATGATAGGTCATAAAAAACAAACGAACAAACGATTTATTTACAAACAATTTTATGATAGTGTCACCCTCTCGAACGTTTTGATTTTTCCAATTCTAATGCTCTTGCTAACTTTTGATCAAACTCTTCGACTGTTAATCGAACTGGTCGATGCTTATCATCAGCTTGTCGTATTCTAGATAATAGAAAAAAATATAAGAATAATGAACAGTAGCCATAATAGACGTCTTACCGATGAACTACATCTAGAACGGAGACTCTGTCAGCAGAATCTTTTGATCCAGTTTTAAATATATTGTATTGCCATCGATTGACAACTGTTAGACAGAAAGCTGGTGATCTATCCGGATTGGTATGATCGGGTATCGTCCAATGGATATCTTTATGAATGTTAAAAGTTATAATGTTATTGAGTGAGTATATGTTAAACCATGTGATACAAGTTCAGGATTTCGTATAATCAGCACACCCCATGACCCACCATAAATATCTTCAATGATTCGTCGTATCATCTGAAGTTTTAAGTTTGATTGGAACTTACACATTTACTTTTTTAAGCTTACTTGCATTTGAATAGCCGGATCTTTAGTTTGTTGATTAGCCCTGATAACAATATTTCGAACATGATTCATTGGGCAATTATTCAAAGCTTAAATAGACATTCAGTTTATGATTAACTAATAATGCATATGCTTCTATACCTGCTAATGATGCTTTGATGATTAATAGGAATAAAAAAGATGTATTCAAGTACATTACTTTAAAAAATATTTTAAATCATAAGAGTCTGAACAAAATGACAGAAACTGTTGCGCCTCAATCTGGATGAGTCGGTTGAGGAGGAAAAAAGTAGAAAGTGAATGAAGCCAGTTGATGATTTTGCCATTTGTATGGAAGAATTCATAACATGTAAAGAGGCAAAAGCTTCAAAATCCAGTTTCCTTTCAGAGAGAGAAACTAAAGTTAATTGCGAAATACTATAAGTTTGTAGGAGAATTCAATGATTGAACACAATAGATTTTCAGATACGGAAAAAAGCGTCAAAAGAACAATTCCAAGAGGTTCAAAGGAAGATAGCAAAGGTCATACTCTAGATTGTTTGTTAACTCCGTTCCATTAGTCAACTGACGCAAAACATGTCTGGAAATGAACATTTGATGTCTACAGACCGCAGCTGATGTAAGCACAACCGTTCCTCTAGTGATAGCAACAGAAAATGAATTCAGGAAACGAATGTTTCACGTGAACACGGCGTTGAAGATGAACCCACCCAAGTACGAATTGAGGTCGTTCTCATGCTTCATCGCCAAAGTAACAAAAAACGCGAAAAAAACGTTTTTCTCGCCGAACTTTGGCAAAGCTCTATTGAATTAAAGGAAATAAGTTAAATAAGTATGAGAAATGAGTTATTTGTCTAATAGCCTATCTTATTTCATTGATAGAATGAATAAAAGTGAAAAAGCTAAAATAAATATTATTACGATAAGTTTATAGCTTAACTATATGTTATAATCATTTTTATAATAATAATAATAATAATAAAAAGGTGGAATTGAAGAATAGGACCCGCCTTTAAGGCTTTCCCTTATCACTTTACTATCTCCAATTCCCATTTGTATACAATATTTCATTCTCAAAGACAGTAACATATTGATACATTTGAATTGTTGTCGTCTCCTTCTTCATCTCATCAGTCTACATATGTGTTTTCTTCTAAAGATTGTTTCATTCATTCATACATTCAAGTCCAAAGTCAAAAAGTCACTTTTATAACCTGAAAGGTATTGAATTTCAAAATCTTCCCAGTCGTTTTGGGAAGCTCATGTGATTCACTCATTCTCAACTATCTCTCTTTGGCTTCTTTGAATTTTTAAAAATGTAAAAACGAGGATTCAGAAGCTTTCAATGACATCCCATCCAACCGGAGTGCAGTCTCCATTTTTCACTAACGAGGTTTGTTTTTGATTTCAAGCGAAACCTCTCCTCACCTGAATCTTTGTTATTTCTTATTTTTTTTGTGTGAAACTTTGAGTTTTGAGGGTTTGGATTTCCGTAGCCGTTGGGGTGCAGTTCCTAAGAGTGACAGTGTCAGCTTAGCTTCATCAACAGAACGAGCGCCAAAAAACTATACGTTGGTCACTAAATGTCTCGCAGAATTTGTGGGAGATTTCACTTTCGTCTTTGTTGGTAATTACATTGTATAATAATAATATATAATTGTATAATTTATTTACTTAGGAACTATGCAAGCTTTTGTAACACAAGGTGCAGCTGATAACATTCTTCACGCAGCTTTCGCCCACGGTTTAACAATCTTCATCTTAGTCGCCTCTTTAGGACACATAAGGTATTGTGAGCTGTTGGTATTCTTAAAAAAAACTTCGTTTGATTGGTATAATCCTTTAAAATCTGTTGCTCTTGATGATGTTTCAAAGAAATTCCTGGCCAGATTATGAAGCATTAAAATTCGTTTGAAATGTCATCAAATGTGACACTAATCTGATAAAAAAGTCGTTCAAATAATGATAGTAACTACCGAAATACGGACGATTTATCGTTTCTCCTTCATGGAATTTGTGATAACAATTGGTTTTCATCAAACTATACATATTTCGAAGTATACATATGTATATAGCTGTTTGGTTGAGATGAACTAACACAGAGTTGTAACTTCATATTGGGCCATGACTAAAGTACGAAGAGATAGCGAGGGCGAGAGATCTCACAACTGTTTTGCGACTGAAATTACAGACATTCACTTAACTTATGAATTTTGAACTCCATTAATGAAACTTTAAAGATTAAAGTTGACTAGAATCGTAATGTATAAGTATGTTATAGTGGAGGACATTTTAATCCAGTTGTATCATGGGCTGTAGCTTTGAACAGAAAAATGCCTTACTATCATTTCCCATTCTACATGATGTCTCAGCTTCTTGGTGGTATAGCTGGAGCTTTTATGACTGCTGTGAGTTTTCGTCTGGTCACTTGTTTCGTGTCGGTGTTGTCCATTTTCCTGTACAACGTTACGCTAAGCTTAAGGTTTTGAATAATCATGATGAAGGAAATCAAGCGACAATCAGGGTTTATTACAAGATTTCGCAAAGAAATGGCCACATAGTAGGCGATCTGAACGACGTCATTAATCGAACTATAAAAGTTTGAACTTTCAAAACTATTTTACTCTGTTCCCTTTGTTTATGATATTTGAAAAATTCTAATGTTTAATTCCATTCTCTTAAGGCTGTCATGTCTAAAGGTGAATTCCAATCAAGTCTTGGAGGTGCTACTCTTTTAAGTGCAGACAACCACTGGTGGCAGGTATGTTGCCGTTTTTTATGACAAAATCATATTTGTCCTTTGAAAGGGATTCATCTCCGAGACAGTAGTCTCATATTTCCTTGTTCATACGATCCTCCTGACTGCAGTTGACACAGATAAAAACGCGCTCGCTCCTTTAGCCATTGGCATGACTTTGACCATCGACATCCTTGCGACGTGAGAACACTATTATAATACTCCCCATCATAACTTCCTCATTCTCAGCGGAAAAATCACAGGAGCTTCCATGAATCCAGCCAGATCTCTCGGACCTAACATTGTTGGCTCCATCTTCTTAGACACAGTCAATAAGCCAACAGATCTTTGGCAACACCACTACATATATTGGGCAGGACCTTTCTTAGGATCCACTATTGCAGCTTTATGGTTCAGGTAGAGCATTGAGAGGAAGTTTCGAAAGTTATATCTGTCTTTCCAGACTCTTCGAATCAAGAGAAGAACGCTTCATTAAGTAAGAATTGATTCAAATATCTTAATATTGTTTTAATTTATTTATTTTTATTACATGTTGAAAATGAAGGCAAGATATGATTCGTATTTAACAACAGAAGAGTTTAGTCGAATACTCGAGCTTCACGAGCGAAGAATGTCCTGAAAGTGGATTATAAAATGATGAGAATTGGTGAAAAGCCTATATTTACTTATAGATTATCGAAGCAATGATAGATCCCGTGCAAGGTCCAATGTAGTAAATCCAGTGATAAGCCCATAACAAAGATGACAAATCGTTTGCTTTGATGAAAATGCTTCCCACAATGTTTGGGCCAAATGAGCGGGCTGGATTCATAGATCCACCACTGACGTTTCCGCTAAAGAAAAAGTCATATATAACGGTTAGAAGAAGATGCAAAGATGAATTCATTCAATGTGCTTGAGTATTCCTTACATTGCCAGTATGTCGACCGCAACAGTGATACCAATAGCTAAAGGAGCCAAGATATTATCACTTCTATCAACGGCCGTCAGCAGGATGACAATGACGAGCATGAACGTGGCAAACATTTCCACTAGCAGACCCTTCAAAGAAAAGCCGAAATACCAGAGAGTTATCTAATAGCTATTATTTCTTTTGTTTGGTGCACAAAGGAACAAAAAGACCGACATTTATAATTTTGCACATTTTTTTGAAAAAAGCCAATGCCATCTGCTCACCTGATACCAATGATGAGCTTCTGATAATATGGTTGCGCCTCCTTGAATGGAGACATATGTACTGTAAGAACAGACAGCCTATAGTATCATTAGATTTTAGTTGTTAAAAATAAGTTTTAATGTACTCTTGTTAACGTTGCTCCGATTATAGACCCGCTTAACTGACTGAGAACGTAAACGATGCATTCAATTGCTGGAAGCTTCCCAACTGCTGTTATACCTATTGTAACTGCAGGATTGACATGAGCTCCACTTTAAAAGATTTTTTATCACTTTTATACTCATATTTACGTTACCTTATGCCGCCAAATGCAGCTATAAGTAGAAAAAGCATGAAGCCATGGGTTAAAGCAGCATGAAGGAGACCATCCGCTTCACCTCCTTGAGCTTGCATACTGCCTTGAACAAAATATCATTTAAAATTAGCTGCTCTCTCTCTCAACCTGCGAAAGTGAATATTAAAACACAAAAGAACTCTGCCGTGCATCTGCTCAGAATAGAATACTCCACGTTATTCTCGCTGTTCGTTAGTGATGGTCCTCCCTGAAATTAGCATAAAAGTACGCGAGACATGAGAAAGATCATTTATGAGGAAACAGTTGCAGGAAGCGGTTGCATTCTGATTGAATGAGGCTTAGAGTCAGTTTTGTTTTAGGAATGCCAAGAAGTTATAAAACATACGTTGAAGGAGAAACTTCTACTCCGGGAGTTTCCTTTGGCCAACTCAACAGTTGGAATTTTATTCGAAATTGACATATTGGAAAAGAGAAGCGAATGATCAGTAGCAATACTTTTCACAGTGAAACCGGGAAAGTGTGATGCTTTCGATTGAATCGTTTCAGTCTCATATTTTCAAATTATATGAAGACAAATGATCATTCTTAGGGTTGAAAAGTTACTTTCATCCTCAGAAAAATACTTTAATCGGGAAAGAACTAAAAAACAAAAGTTCAATCAGGTTTTCTAATTGTGAGTTATGGAAGCAGCAGACTTAAGATTGACGACTGTGGGTGAGAGATTTCTCAAATGTAATACGTTTCCTACCATTTCGGAGTCATCGCTTGAAGTACGACGTTTGATGGGACGAGCTGCTGGTGGTGGCCACATAATTAAGAAATGTCCAACTAAGGAGTTATATTAGCTGGGGAATTTAGCATATTTATAGTGAAGTAGTTGATCAAATATTTGACAATTAACTGCTGTATACTTTTAAAAATTAATATCACTTCTCATCAAAACCATTTCCTTTAATGTTCTGTCTCTCTCAATGGAATCCGAGACGAAGCTCTTCCTTCTCTGCATCACTTTCTCTCGTTTACCTTTTAAGTAAATTGACGATGAAAAGGAAATTATTTGAAGATATTGACCTCACCACTTACAACAGTTTTGACTTGAACAAAAGCTATTCTTTAAAACTCACGAACCTTCCGCTATCATCTTATGTATGATCCAAAGAACATTTTTTTTGACATCAAACATATAGTTAGCTCTCCAGTGCATATAACTATTCCTTTAGATCACAATCGGTTCAAAGTATACTTTAACTTTTTTGCAAAAAAAATGGAACAAGGCTTTCACGCTCTTTTAAGGTCAACCGCACCATAAATGAATGATTTTTTAATGTTTACACAAATCTTTTAATAACTAGCAAAGTGATTTGTGATGTTTAACCGAGGTTGAACTCACATATTTCAGCTTTTCGTCACCTTCCTCTGAGGATAGGCTGTGGCGATTTTTCAAATACGGCGACGTTGATAGCATTGAATAGAACAAGCTTGCTTCTGGCAATATTCTTTCAGCAATGAATCAGACATCATCCAACGACCGAGCTATGTTTCGCATGAATATGAAAGTAAACAAACAAGTTTTCGTATTTAGTATATCTTGTATATTTTTATAACTAAATAAGTGAAAGAAAGAAGCGGCTGAGATGAAAAAGCTTTGAAATTCTTTTGTTGTCGGCCGAATAATCTTTGATGGTCACTACTCCGCCCATTCACGTATGAATAACAAGCGATTTGCTAAAGTAGCTTAGTGCTCATCTTCTTAATCATCATATTTTCGTTGATTTTATATTTGTGTATCTTCCTACTGAATATGAAACTCATTACCTGTATGGTGTGAAGAGAGGATGACTGAGAAACATGGTATCATTCTCTCTCTCTCCATAAATTGCATACAAAATCGTACTTTAAAGATTTTGTTTACAATTTATAGAAAGTAAGAAACGACCATTTGAGGCAAGTATGAAATAATCGACTGAACGTCTTGGTTGAAGCTCATATAGATACAGTATCCCTATGGGGGCTTCTTCAGTTCAGCCCATTTTGAAAGGCTTCATCATCCTTTTCTCTTTACACATCTTTCTCGTCTTAACAGACAAAACTTCAATGAAAACAAATTTTTATTAACAATCATGAGTATTGATCTAACAAACGATAAGTTATCAATAATGATCACAATTTCTAAAGCTTCTACTTATATATGAGCTGGCTTTATAAAAGTCAATCTCGTTCTTCGTTCGAAAAAGAAAACAATCGTTTCAGCTACTGTTAGTAGAGTAGCTCCAACATACAAACCGATTGTACCTCCGATTTCAGCTTAAAAACGTAAAATGATTACGGAATTTCGTAATAAAGGTCCGTACCGAGCAGTAAAAACATGTTATACGACCTTTCCTGGATAATAGTTTCCTGTTTGAAATGAGCAAAATAGAGCTTCACATGAAGTAAATTTACTCTGGAAATACAGTATGCATTCTAATATGTTATTATTATTATTTGTGAGTAATCATAATGATGATTGAAGCTATTGAGCTTTTGCACCTGTATGCTGCTCTCGCTACCGTAGTCCAACAAAAATCTTACTGATCATATTGCGGCGAAGGAGAGTATGATTGAGCAATTTGGACTTGTCTGTGAACACGGCTTAACCATTCTCCTCGTAAAAATGAGCTTTTCTATCAATGAACCTATTATACAACCATATCATACGAAACCAAACCTTCAGTTGTGGAATTCTCTCAGTGATATTCTGAAGACAACGTATAGTTGTCAAGATTCCTGCAGCTGAATCACCGTCGTCGTTTATTTGCATTTTGTTCAAGAAGCGATTGCGTGCATCCAAACCAGCATGTAACTCTTTTATGACTTCATTAATCTGAAAATTTGTTTTCAATCAGAAGTCAGAAGTGAAACTGACAGCGTCGATAATATCCGAAGTCATAGGTTTCCGAAGTTTCATCAGTTCAACGATTTCCACATTGTCGTGACCACCTTCCCTGAACAAATAGAGGTTCATGTCTGAATCTGTTCATCTGGATACTACCTGTATAAGTTTTCAAACTGCTTGATATTAATCTGATGGTTATGCCAATCAAGAACTTTAATTCGATTCGTTGAATATACATTTCGTAGAGCTGTTTGTACTTTCTTCATTACGTCCTCGTATGCCTATATATAACCAGTACTTAAATAACAAGAGCAGCCCAAGGGAGTTTCAACCTGATAAGGTAATGAATTTCTATTAGCCATGTGATAGACTGTTTGAGCATCCAACAGTACATCATAGTAACCTTTGAAAACCTATAGCGACCAATGAAGAGGTTATTTTCTCAAAAATAAAAATACTTTTTGGCATTCTCCTGATATGAATTCAAGATTATCATGGCTATCGTGCAGCTTCATGACGCAGTCTTTCAGTTCCCGAATGAAAGGCAGTACTGAAATGACGCTAAATTATGACCAGAAATACAATGCCCAGAGACCATAGGAGATAACAGTTTTTCGAACTGAGTCTTCCATTTGTTTCAAACCGAATGTATGCGCTGGATGCGATAAATGAGCTTCTGTTGATCCGAGTTGTAATAAAGACAAAGCTATCTGCAAAGATCTATTAATAAAGAAAGCTATCTCACGTTTTTTTCACCATGGAATAATTTGCTACAAATCCATGATTCACTTGTACGTTGCCATCTTTATCCATTGTGAATCCAATAGTTCGAGCTGTACTGTTTAGTTCCCGTGACAAGCTCCTCGTTACATACCTGAAGAGCTTTTGTTTTTATATTCGCTATCGATTTTGAGAATAGACGTTGTCACTCTCTCCCAAATGGATTCAGTTGATCTATATTTCATCAAGCTGTACTCGGAAGTTCTCATAGCATTCGAAGTGAAGCAAGGGATACGAAGCTCATCAGTTTGTACATCAAAAAGCTGAAAAATGTTTTGATTAACCTACAGATCATATGAATACATACTTCAGTTGCCAAGTGAAAGAAATTTTGAGCCTCGATTGCAAGAGACTGAACAGCTCGCACAACAGGTATTTTCTCATTAGGGATTACCTCCAAAGCTTTCTGAAACTTGTTTTGTTCAAAAGTTTTTTGATACTTATCAACTTGAAATTCGGTCAATCGTTTTTCCTTCAAATCTTCCCAATCACTCGGCAACATACTCAGTATCTCAGACGGGACCTACAAGACAGAGCTCAAAATGAGATTGATGAGACATAGGTGTTTACCAGTTTTCCTCCAAAAACAACTGAAGAATAAGTGACATCACTACAATCCTCTGGGCACTGTTGAACAAGAGAAACATCTTCCGACTCTGATGACTTCACAAAAATGATGTTTTGTTCGAAAAATATTCAACTTGCCATAACTTTAGAAACACATTTCATCTCTTGATAGAAGGTGCACACGGATCTTCTTCTTTTCCCTCTTTTTGTTTTATTCGTCTGGATGTAGAAGGAGGTTACTGTAATTCCGAATAAATCAAACCTTTCCTTCTCCAACCATATAATTACGATGGTAAGGGCTCAATACGGGGCTACATCCACATTCTCGTTCAATCCTTTCTACCGTATTCGCCCATTTGCAGGCAGCCAATGAGTATTCATCTTGACCGAAAGGACCTATGTCGCGCTTTCCGCAATGATGCTCGTATCGAGAAAGCTTAACCATAAACATTCTATTTCTATAGACCGAGTTATTTCCCAACCTTTCGAACTTCATTTATCGGTATTGTTACGATTTTCCCTGCTTCCAAATGAATTCCTTGAGCATAATCTGTTATTCTTTGACCTTCTTCATAAATCGAGAGAGTCACTCCAGGATCAATCACCATTCCAGGAATAGTTTCATAAACTTCCAAATTTAGAAGTAGTGAAAGAGTGGTTTCCGGACCTGGAACAGGAATTGCAGAAAAGAAACACGACTTCAATCCCAACCTGGTCGGCGAACAGTCACATTCGGAGTTACAGCAAAGCACAGGCCATCTGCAGTGAATATAGGCTTGATGTCATCTTGACATGATCCCGACTTCCCTAACTCACAACTGAGAGGATATAGCAATGTACTTTTTAGTGTATACTGTTTGCTGACCTAACAAAGAAATCATCAACTGTTTGATGAGCAGTGCGGTATATTTCGAGTAAATCAGCATTATCAAACTCTTTCAAAGAATCTAAAACTGTGCCGTTCCGTGTAATCTATAAATCATATTTTAGTTTTTGTTTCCATTGTTATTTCATACTTACCCGTCCGTCGCTATCGTAAACCTTACAGATTGCTTTTACCAGCTCCGGTTTTTTCTCCACGATTGATGAAACTCTAATTAACTCTTAACCTCATTCATTTCTTTCATAGTGTTACCTTATTTGCATTTTATTACAAATGCCTATAGTTGGAAACTTCATCATTTGAGGTGTGTCATATGACCTTCGAGTAGTTAAAGGATTTCTTGAGAAAGAACACAAATCATGAAAATAAGGAATGAAAGAGCAAAAACCTGATGAAGTAATAGGCTATTCGTTCACATACTTGATAAACTGTGAGGCCAAGGAAAAAAAATAAAACTAAAGCCCATACAAATCTGAAAAATAACTCGATTTCCTATAAAAATATTATATCTCATCACCTAAACCACGTCTTGTAACGAGTATGCAAATATCGAAACCCTAACATAGAAGTGTCATCTGCAAAACGATCTAAAGTTGAACGAAGTTCTTGTTTCTCATGTAAATACGAATCCATGTTGGCATCTTCTGTTCGTCTACGTCTAGGCATCTGTTAACAGCATAAACAAGATTATTATAATGAAATATCATTATAAAATGAACCAAATGATCTAATAAATGAAAAAGCAAAATGATGTTGGCATCGCGTGATGCCAGCCATCATTGACTCACAATTAAGTCTCCTCAGACATATTTCAATTTTTAGAGATATTGTATATCTTTCAAATTTGCTTGGATTTCCGTGAAATTTTCTGTGTGCACGCGTCTCGCTGCATTCCGAATACTATTACATTCAATTAGTAAGAAGCTTTACGTACTTCCGGTTGATTCGCATGCATGTAGTCTCGAGGAAATACGAACCTTCTCATATGCCCTTTATATCTTTTTTGCAGCTGCAATCTTCAGATTCTTGCAATCATACGCTTTCATATGTTGAAACCTTTGGTTTATGCTAATTTGAAGATTTTAACGTGAGACGTAAGAATTTTCATGAAACGTGGCTATCATTTTTTTCTGCGAGCGGCGTAGAGCGGTTGTGGTTCTCTGTACCAGACAGAGATTCGAAAATTCGACAGACAATTCAGTTTTAAATAGTTTATTATGTGATAATAAGTTACTCTTTCATTACAGAAGGCGTCTCAAAAACTTCATCGATTCGGTAGACTTTTTCTGCGGGTGCTAAATATCCTTCATAAACCACCGTTTTTGGTGTTATGTCGTAATGATAATGACCTATAAACGTAAAAATTGTAATTACTTCAATTAGGAACAAGACGAAACCTCCATCACCATGTTCGGAGAAGCAATGAGTATGTTCTAGCCTTAAATGTCTGTTAGCGTCTTCAGAATGCATGACTGTTGCACAAATTAATGGTGATTTCATGTCATAATACTTTAACCAATCGTTCACCTGGGTGAATAAGAGTATATGAATGGGAATGTCAGTGACTACTACCTCATTGTCTCGTCCAAATGGACAGTTAGGGAAGTCAGGCATGATATGCACTTTTGTCTTTCCTTCTTTAACAATGAAAAAACCAGCTAACGAGACAAGTCTTAACAAAATTATGAAAATGCTATAGCTGAAGGAGGCGCCCTACTTGCCACTATAGTGTTTTTGTAAAGCATCTCTAATACAATTTGTCAGGTTTGCAGAGCCTGTTCGAACTTCACATTTGAAGTAAACTAAAAGGAGTGAAATGAAAAAAGAGATCTTTAAAAATGAAGCGAAAGCATTTCAGATTCGATTGTTACACTTCATTTGACCAACATACCAACTTGTGATTGAACGTTGCTAGTTGATAACGCTAGGTTGGCCATCAATGCAAACTTTGGGGAGCTAATATACTCTGATATGTAACCTCTGGATTTATCACAATTCCGCAAAGTAACTGTTTTGATCTTTAAGAATGATCCAACGTTCGATTATTGTATTTTGAAGACTGATTTTGAACCTGTTTTTCTTTTAAATTAGCATTCGCTACCATTTCACAGTTTCTTCCAATAACATTCCAAGGCCCTGCACCAGGGCCAAACACAAAAGCATTTTTTCGCCCACAAACTCTGGAAATTTTCTGAAGAAAGATAAATTGATGAGACGAAGAATGAGAATGGAATTTATACCTCTATATCATATATTTTCTCTTTATCAACAACAGGACAGAGATTTGCAGGTCCTCCGACTTCCGCAATGACCATCCGATGACCAAAGCCGGATGATGTTTGGTAATACGGGTCTTCTTTTAGATCTATGGGGACAGAAAAATGAGTTGAAGTCCATGAAACCCGAAAAGAGGAACCTGGGCAATCTCTGACATCAACAAAAACAGTTTGAAAGTTAGTAGAGAGAGCTCCTTCAATAATATTTTTTAATTCTTCCAATGGAGGAACATGGTTCTCAAGAATAGCTGATAAATTTTCTGAGCACTCGAGCATTCTATATATGGTAAAAGTGTATAAAGAGAAGACGAACAGTTGTATTTGCTTGAAAAAACGAACATAAAACGTTTGCTAAACATGTCAGCAGCTAAAAATAAGGCAAATCAATCAGAACACGGGAGTGGTCACAAGTAGTTTGATAGCGAAATTCACCCATATTAAAAAGTTTTTTTTATAGACCACGGAGGGGTCTGTTCAATATTAAATTGTATTTCAGCAAGAACAAAGGATATTTTCTCGTTTTATTTTGCAATCTTTATAAAACATATGTTAATTTAAATTAAAGAAAAACTTCTTCTAACCATATTAGGTTAAATGGTTTTGCGTCAATGTTCACTTATCCTATTGCTGGCGCCTTTCCGGTCTTGTCGAACTCAGTGCGAAATTTCTCATGGACAATCTCACGGAAAAGTTCAAAACATTGACCCTTAAAGGACACGATATCATCTTCGACAACTGCAACTTACGTTGAATCCTTTGACTGACTTTCTGAAGTTTCCCGAAACGCACATTTGATTGAAGATACGTGTTACAAACCCAGAGCACTTAGGGCAAGATCTGCAGATGCAATGTGGATGATTAACCCTTATAAACTCTGAAGCAAACCCATCAAAGCAGTGGTAAGCGCATGTATGCCGCAAGCATCTGTTTATCATAGTTATATCTTCTGCAGATTTAGCTACACAGTTTCCAGCACAATCCAACAGATCGTGACATTCATCTTAATAAAGCACATGATTGATTCCATTACAAAGTCATTTACCAGTTTCATTAAAACGAGTCCCACTCAATATTTCCACAACTTGCTGCTTACTATTATAACATAACGGGCAGCGATTACACTCTTCTTGACATCCGGATGAAAAGATACAACCATAGTCAGTAGCCTGAGATATAGTTTGTGGTTAACTGGACATCACATCAATTCAAACAAGCAAGGCCTCAGAAGCCACGAGGACAAACCGCATCTATATCGTTGTACATTTCTGCAGTGATTGTCTTCTCATCCAATTTATCCACGAGCCAAGGAAGCTGTAAGGAGGAGAGTATGACCCAGCTATCTCTTTATGACTCACATTGACGCATTTTTGAGTTATGGAGCACTGTAATAAGTCCCGACACTGCTTGTTTATAGTTGAGTTCACTGTATAGGCTTGTTGAAGAACTTGGAGAAAAATCAAAAACCGAAACAACATCTGAAACAGTTGCTGGTTAAAGAATGTCAAGGAACACTTTTGTTCTATGAAAAACTTTGTTGAGATTAGAAGAGAAGACAAAAATTTCTGGACTTTTTATCGTCCGAACCACAACAACAACCAAGGAATTTTAGTGAATGACAACAGTCTGTGATAACCATGGGGTGTGTTAGGAGAAATTAGATGAAGCTGTGTCGAACCATATAAGAATGATTCTCATGTTCTGAGAACTGGAAGTGAACTGATTTGACAACATTCAAGAAGACCTCGAGCAGGATTAGACAACAAAAAATTTCAGTAAATAACATTCGAAACCGTCTTAGATAGTTTTCTCGAAAGTTTAAAATGATTTTGAAATAACGTCATTGTCTTTCAGTTCAATTAGTTTTCACTCCCAGATAGTATGCATTTCCTGCCATTTTCCCATATTAAGAAAACAAACAAACAAATATCTGATCGGAATTGGTTTGCCAAACGATTTGCCGCGGATCTCACGTCCATCAAAATTTCGCTTCCGCCACAATCTCTTTGGCACTTGCGTCACACCTTAACGTCAGATGTGAGAAATAAACTCTTATCTCCTTTTTCGGTATCTGTATTCTTCTTAAACGGATATTTTATAAACAACGATAGCAATCTCGAAGAGAAATCGCCAACCTAATTGTTTGATGGCATTTTCATGAGTAAACCTCAATAAACTAAGATTTATTTGACTATTTCCTCCTGAACAACATGTGATCTAATGAAAACAACATTTCATTGTATAATAATGGGAATGAGACTAATAATATTGAAAGTGTATGAAGAGCTTCTTGACATTGTTCATTATTAATAAATCCCCTCTAGTAATGTTACCTAGCTGTCAATACTATCTGCGTTCATTGCGTTCACCTATCCATCATATCTTAATACGGCAAAACCCCATCAGACCAAAAAAGAGTAAAAAAGCTGTTTGTACAGCTTATTAACGGTCGGCAAATCTGTCTGCTCATGTCCTCAAATGACAGACACATTTTTCAGTTCTCTCTTAGTATTCTATTGTGTTTGCAGATCTCTTTTGTACTTTGCATAAAATGATATTTGTCTATATGTGCTGACCTAAAAAGACCTTCAAAATAAAAGAGTTCCTGCTTTTACAGTGCTGGCACTTAGTACTATCTCTGTAAACAAGATGATCATATCGTTTTATGCCAATTATTTGCATATTATATTGGGATATGCTAATTTCTTTTGAATTCACGTCAGCTAATCCACGTAGTGCGTCCACGTCATTCATCCACGCACACACAAACACTCACCTTTCTCCATTTCAATGCAATTCGAAAAAGCAGAGCGGTTGCGTTTGTCACTTTTTCCGAAAATCTCCCTGAATGAATTCTCATTAAATCTCATTTTCTATTATCTTTCGTTTTGCTTATATGAATGTTTCGTTTAATCGGCTCATTCTGTTAAATCAAAAGACATTTTTATTGGCATAAACGACGATTTGAGGTAAAAACCATTGTGAAGCCTATGTATAACGTACATATATTTCGTATAATTATCGTAATAGCGGTATGATCAGAAGATGTTTGACAGACAATCATGACCATGAACATGCTATTACCGTGGGAACGTACATTGAGCTTTTTTTCTGTTCTAATATGGAAGTTATGTACGACCTTTATTCAATTCTTTGTCATTTGGTGAATATCAGCTCAATTGTCTGCACACCTTTTCAAGAGGATTGGCACACTCGTCAGTTCGTTCTGATTTTATGCAAATAACCTTAACCTTTGTAAGTAACTCTTTACTTCCTTCATCTCCTCTCCTTCCAGTCTCTTTGTACAACGTCTCTTTCAATTATTCCTTCTTATCAAGAAAGAGACTTGTTATGAAGTCTTGACCTTCCGATTAGATAGACAATATGCAGGAAATTTGTCTATCTTTCTCTTGCCTGGAACTGAAAAATCTTTTTTTATAAAAATAATTTTGTAGTGTTCCATTCATTTTTCTTTCAATAAAACGGCGCTGACGAAACTATACGTCATGAGATGGATGATTAATCATATCCCTGTAGGCCTTTTTGTATTTTTTCATTCACCGAGGATGTGGGTGGATAGAAAACCTCGGACTGTTCATTTTGACTCTTGGATATCCTTTCACTTTGTGCAGGTGAAGTTCTCATACAGCCACCTCCGTCGTATTGCACATCCATCATATCTTCTTGTCATATATGAACAGCAAATGCATCTGGTTATCGATTATGATTGAAACGTTATGTTTGGTTGGAATCTGCGCTTCTTTCTCTTGAACAATTTGTTTTGTGACCGTTGCTCAAATAGTGCTAACATCTATTGAATTGCTGAGGTAGAATCAAATGAGAACCTGAGTTTTCTCTCTCACCATCCATCTACCTTAACACTCTTTCTATTTCTGTTTCACTCTCTATCTCTTTTTTTTCATTGGAGCGCATAATTCCGTTGCCCAGCTGGTTCGTTTCGAACAGTTCGCTTCTCTGCCGGTCAACCAGCCACGTGTACCAAATTCTCTCTTTGTAATTCCGAGGCAGTCTCATCGCCCTTTTTATCTCTTCTGCCTCTTGCTCTTTCCTCTTCTTTTCATTATTCTCCATCTCTTTACTCTTCGGTATGAATCGTGTCAATGCATATTGACGTGATGTTTCTTCATTTTCTTCTTTCTCAAAATTTTTATTCTTCTTGCCCATCTCTCTACATCTCTCAGGATTCTTCAAATTCTCATATAATTCCTACATGTTGAACAATCATTCAATCATATTCATAATTGATGAAACATCTATTGATGTTTACAAGTTTCATAGAATCTTATCAATCTCAGTTATCTGATTCTTTTAGTAATTGGATACTATTTATGTGAATAATTTATTTTTTTTCTCAGATTATAATCATAAATTCTGAAATGTATAAAGATTGGCTGATCATTTCTATCTTACTCAACAAGAGAGAAATAATGAGAGAGATAGCAGAGGAAAAAGAGAGGGATGAGAGTACTGTGATGAAAAGATTTGATTACAACCCCACGACCTCAGGTTACTCCTCCCATAACTGTCCATGAACTATGCCCCGCCTCTCCATTCCATCAGAATCAGCATTCTGGAAACCTTGGATAGGTGGTTTTCCTCTCTCACCTTCTAATTTTCTTTTTTTTATTGTCATAAAGTCAAAAACATTCCTCATTGACTTCACCAGCAATCAATAGAGTTGTTCGATTCCTTTTGACTGAGTACCATATTCGATGGCAATTTGACAGTCGGCTTGTTCTTTCTCTCAGCGGCGGAATTTTAGCGCACGTTGACCTTCTTCTCATTGTTTTTAACTCTCATTGAGTCTTTTGTCATATAATTTGGAAAAAAAGAATTAACTTTAGTACCGTAAAAACGACTGAATGGACGACGATGATGCGAGAAATTTTTTTTTCTGACCTTTTCACATTTATGTTTTATCTTTCGCCGAATTCAATGGCATTGAAAGCAAATTGGATTTGTAGTTTTGGAACTTCCCAGCCTTTAGCACAGTCTCTGACTGTAACTGTTAAGTCTGATTCTGCTCGTGAACGTCTTTATCTTCAAATGTTGCTTATTAATAACGTCGTCTTATAATACCACTTTTGCAGGCAATACCCCTGTGGGCAAATGTCCGACCGTCCAACCTATATCTGACCTCAGAGAACGTTATCAAGATCAACATGGCAAGAATTCGAACTCGTAAGTCTCCTGCAAAACTTCTTAATTGAAAAACTACTGTTTGGACGATAAAATCTGTGCTAAATGAAGGCCAAGCACAGATGAAAGATCGCTTCGATTTTTTAAAAAAAAGGAAAAAAACCTTGTTGTCCGTTTAATTTGCATATTTTCTTCCTTTCAAGGAGAACATTTTTTTTTTCGAGAAATGGCTAAGTTCCATCATTTTTCAGTGAAATGTAGGACAAGGTCGACGTTTGAGTGACCACAGAATTGCTCCAAAACAACTTGGGTATGAGAGACCTACTGGTACACATCCAGTTTTGTATTTTACAAGGTAGGAATAGTCAGATGACTGACATGTGTATATTGATAGCTTTCAGATATCTACAAGTAAACAAAGAATGAAAAATCAAAAAAACCATTCCATTCTTTATCATCTATATCATTCCAATCGTAATCTAATCTTCATTTATCTTGTCAATCAACCATTCACATAGATGATCATTTCAACTTCTGAAATGATCATTCTAGTCAGAAACTAATTTATTTATATTTAACTAATCAAAATGAAAATGAGCAAACTTTTATTTTGGAATAGCAATTAGATTGCTTAACCAACACGTCAGCAGTGCCTGTGATCGATGTACAGTCTTCTTGGTAGAAGAAAATCATATTTATTCCTTTCTTTATATATATATTTATATTTATATATATATATATATATATATATTTTTTGTTAACATATCCGTTATATGCAGCGATTCACCACAAGTGCCTTATAGCTGTACATATAACATGTCTCCCTTTACATATGTATATGTATCCCAATCTTTTATAAGCAGTTCTTTTAATATCAAAATTAATAAACTTATTCTTTCGATGTATTATGAAAGAGGTATTGCATATTATACATGGCTATTCCGAAGATGAACGTATGTCATCGTGATCGGCTATGACCAATCATTTGTTTTCAGAATGCGGACAGCGGGTGCTTTGTGTGTGATTCATTTTAAATAATATTATGATAAAGACGATACTATTATTACCGAGGAAAAGCACTGTAAAGCCTGGAACATTTCTTCGTCAAAAATAATACAACACGCAACATAGGTCGAAATAAAGAAAGAAGAAGAGATTATCCGAATGAAAAAAAACGATTCAAATTCCCGTAGTACATATGTAAAGGCATTACTCAGCGTTGAATATCAAAAAAAACAGTTTCATCAGTTAATCACCATTCTATTTTCATGTTTTTGTAGAGATTCTTCCTACTGGAGTAACAAGTTCCCGAATTCTCACATAGCTCCAATAGTTCATAAATTACCTGAATATTAATAATGAGTCAAGAAGTCACATAAATATCTTTCTTACTTTGTCTAGCTGCTCCTTGGTATGAGCAGCAGAAATACAAAATCTGATACGTGCTTCGGTCATCTCTGTAGCTGGATATGAGACTACCACCACACCTACTCCCCGTTCCAACATTCCTCGACCGAAGAATCTGAATATTTTGGATTTATGATTGAGAAAATCAGATAATTCTTGAATACCCGCATTTCGCTGGATAGTAGGTCATAACTGGAACAACTGGACTGTCATCACTTCCGTAAATGACCAACCCAGCTTGTTTAAGTTTCAAGCGGAAGTATCGCGAGTTTCTTGCTAGCCTTTCAATCCTTTGAGCACCTTGAAAACTTTAAGTTATGTACTACGTCTCATGTTGATTCCTACCATCTTTTGTTCCATCTTTACCCATAATAATAGACATGGATGTAAGAACTTGTTGAGCTATTGGTGGAGACATGGAAGCACTGTAGTAGCAGGTGTGAGACTTTTTTCTCAAATAGTCTATGGTTTCCTGAAATGCTATATAGTAAACAGAAGGATAGCTGTTTTCAATACTTTTGAGCCTGCGATGTAACCTCCAGCTGATCCAAAGCTTTTGGTGAAAGTTCCCATCATAACATCGACATCTTTAGTTTTACAGTTCCAATACTCGACAACACCTCGTCCTGTCTTACCCATAGCTCCTGAGTTCATAGTGTGAGAAAAGTTCAAAAGGTCTAGAAAATACCAATGGAATGCGCTTCATCTAAATATAAATATGCTTTGTATTTCTTCTTCAGCTCAATAATCTTTGGTAAAGGACAGATAGATCCTTCCATCGAATAGATTCCTAGAAGATAATTATGATGAAACCATAGTCACGTCTTCAGCAACAAACCTTCTACAACAATGAGAATTTTCCTATATTTTGTTTTGGTGCGTGGGTTTCCATCCCGAACAGCAGCAATCAAGAGTTCTTCCAGATGTTCCGTGTCTGAAGAAAATCCTCGAAATAGACTTTTTTATAAATAATTCGAACCATTATGACGAAAAACTTTAATCACAGCTCCTGATAATCGACAGCCAAGAATGAGGGATGTATGGTTTCGTTCATCCGAAATGATCAAAGTGTTCTAAATGAAGAAACTAGTTCATTAGTATATGGTGTGATCTTACCTTATCAGCCAATGCGGCAATATTCATAGAGTTTGTGGCAAAACCCATACTACAACAGATAGCATCGTCTAAGCCCAGGAATTCAGCCACAAGCTTCTCTAGTAGTCTTTGGTGCCTTGGAATGCCTGCAATTGGCTTATTTGAAACAGTCAATGTTAACTTTGAGTATATCGGCGTATGTTTACAAAAACTTACCGAACTCTTTGATTGATGAGCATTGAGAAAGTCCATTCTGTTCAATAGCTTTAACGGAAGCATCGGCACAGGGCCCTGACGCTTGAGCAAATCCCAGATAGTTGTATGAACTAACGTTCACCACTTTTGTACTTGTTCCGGGAAATCTTCAAAGAACAAATTCAAAACCAAACAATATATTGTCAAAGCCATACGTGAATGTCCAATTGCTGTCAGTTGTGACTCGATCGAGTAGTTCAACTGTAGAGCCTGGAACTGTAGCGATGGGTCTTTCAAAGACATCTTTAATTCTGTGTCAATTAGAAATTAAAACCATGGAATGAGACTCAAACAACCTTATGTACATTCGTCTTATGTATAGAGCATCGAAATCTGAGTACAGCGGAACGAAATCCTGAAATGTTCTTTGAGCTTTTCATCAAATCTTCGATTTACCTTTTGCTTGTCTAGTTCTTTTGTTCCCTTATCTTTCTCGATTCCTAATACAACGAGAAAATGCCTTAAATACGCCGAAGCAATAAGTATCAACCAGGCAATATAGATTGTCACTACTCTCACAAGACTCAGCTGAACAATACATTTTGATCAATTCAATTGAAAGCGGTATTTCTACCTCTTCGAACTCGTTAGGGCTTCTGTTATTTACATCTCCGTATATGTCATGAGTCTCCACCGGCTTAACTTCTCCCACTACAGGTTTAGGTTCTGGCTAAAACAAACATTAATTCATGAAAATATTGAAAACAGTTCTAAGCGAATGCTATTGCTTTAAAAGTGCGCTTAAACGTGGCATTCACGTGATCGACGCTTCCAAATTAGATTAAACAAGTAACTTACAATGAGAGGAGGAATTTTTACTACACGCGGTTCTGGTTCAATCTTCGTCCTCTTAACTGGCTTTCGACTGAAACAGTAACTAGAAGTAAACAATCTTGAGAAGGCAGAACGTACTTTCCAACTTTGACTAAAAGCTTCTCCTCAACAAGTTCATTTTGTGGTATTATATTTGATTCAATCTGAATGCAGAACCACTATAGAAAACTATGCTTAAGTTCAGCTTACTAATAATGACTTTGTTGTTTCCAAATGAAGAGGAAAGTTCTGGTAGACTGGAGAACGTCTGAAACTGACGACTTCCAACTCAACGTCATGAACCATCTGAAATAGAAGCGAATTAGTTGTAGAGATTGGCACTGGATCATGAATGAAACGATATCGCGGAATTGAGACAAAACTTGCGATGAACGAAATTTACAGGACAAGATTCACATTAAACCTGTGGTTATCAATCTCTTCCAAGCAGTGCATTCGAAAAGTTTATCATTTATTATCAACATATAGTTAATGAATCAGCGATGGCGCATGTTGAAATAGTAATTGAAGCATCTATATGATATGATAGAGTGTTAGATGATTCATAACATCAACGGATTAATTCAAAAGGAACAGAGACGCAAACGAGAAAGGTGCTTGGTGACATACTTTCGTACTCAAAATATGCTTAGTAAGAAAACTGAAACAAGCTTAAATCTAGTTGTTCACCTGTTAAAATTGTGTTACATATTGTATAATAAAGGAGTGAACTCGAGGTACTTTGAGCTGATTGGGCAGCCAAAAAGCAAATAGAAAATTGTAGAAGAAAATTGAAAAGTTCGAGTTCTTACGAGAGGAATAAGAGGAGAAGAGGAAAAAAGCTAGAATATTGAAAACCGGCTGTTACCAGAGTCTGGAAGATGAAGATGAATGTAGAGAAAGAAAAATACAGAAGTTGGCAAAAACGTCACGATAAGTGAACATGCTGGAAAGAAAAACGACCAATGTTATTTTGAAGCTGGCAGAGACCAAAAGCTCACACGACCAACTTGTTCAAATTGGAGGTGTGGAGATGATTCACATGTATAATTTGTTTACTGAGTTTCAAACTGTGGCAGTAATAGCCTTATTTGATCATAAGATTGTTTGAATTATAGCAGTTGAAGAAAAAAACATTTTCAAGATATCTGAGAACTGATAAAGTCTTATCTCACTAAAAAGAATATTTCTATTTGCAACTAATGGCAAAACATCTTGGAGAGAACGAATGAAATGCTACTGTTTCTCTATGGGATTGATGACTTAGCATTAAAGGCAATGAAGGTAAGAAGTATAGTCATAACGACTAAACGGGATAGTTTCCTCGGAAACAACCCATTTCATAGAAGCAAGCTGATGGTTCTGCATCATGATTTCATTATAATTTCATACGGAAATTAGCATTTAAATGCTCAATCAAATACTCTCCATTTAAATGAATTCTGAACAGACAGCAATGATCAATAGTACAAAGCATTAGAAACTCTATGATAGATGAGAGCATAATGCAAAAGACATAGAGAAAGGTAGATGAAGAGAGAGAGAGAAAGACAAGAAGGAGGAGGAAGAGAAGAATATACAGAAAGGAACAGAAGATGTGCAAATAGCAAACTCACGTATATGTATATTAACTTCATCCCATTTTATAATATCATACCTTATCTCAAGCAAACGTAAAAATGTTTCGAACTGTAGTCCGTCGAATCAGAATGATTCATCAAAAAAATAAATAAGATGGAAGGGTTAAGAAACGAAACGTTAGAATGTTTGTATTTTGCTTTTCTATCTCAAATGGTTCTGATGAGACTGCAGGGGGTTCCCTCTATTATGTATTCTTGCGGTAGCTGATCAGTGATGTTACCGTTGTATGTTCACATACTTCTTAGATAGATGCAGCCGCTAAAGTTCAGGAGTATAAAGAATATATGTAAAGAGTAGGAGAGACACGGAGCAACAGAAAGATGCTACGAGAGAACCGAGATGAGTAAGAAGATGTGCGAGAGAGTCGAAAATAACAAGGAGGTACAACAGAACCATCAAAGCTCGCCATTGGGCATGCTCTTTGAAGTTAAGAAGACCTAAATAGAGATATCCATGGAAACCTTTCAACGTAATTTATTTTTACATGTGGAAGCCATTCAGCAGGTCACTCACTTTATACCCAAAAGTAACACATGTAATAATAATTTATAGTATGAACATAACTGATCATAATTAAATGCATGAAATAAGTATCCGATTCGAACGTTTTCTGATGATTTGGGTATAGAGTTGAATAGAAACAAGAGAGGGAGAGAGTGCATTTGCATCTCTCCGCAACATTCTGGATTTTGTGCGATTTTGTTGTTTTTTGTGCACAAACAGGAGCATCATCTGTTGAGAACTCGGAAAAAAACGTATTTTTACGAGTTTCAAGACTTCAAATTGTGCAAAACATTATGAATAAGAACTATAATATAATGAATATCATTATAGAAAACATAAAATGATAAGATATGCTGGTACCATTTTTGAAAAATGATTATTGTATTGTGCTATATGAAGAAGGTGTCTCATATGTATTGGCAATGAAGTTTCTAGTCAATATTTGAAAATTACAAAAGGGGCATGTAAATATTTGAGAGAAATCATCATTTCCTTCTAATTTTCATGTATTCTCCGTTCTATACATACACTCAAACGACTGTTGCATCTATGAGACCTTTGGAACAGCCTTATCGCTTATCGCTTAATCTTCTCGCTTTTCACACATAAAAACATTTAATTTTTATTATTATTCTTATATTATCATTATATTTCGAACTGAGTTTGACTTGATCTACATATTTACACTAACACTTTACTGGATATTCCGTCTCTGCTACAAGCAGCATACTACCTGAAGTATATACAATATGAACTTTACTATTGTAATAGAAAGTACGAACCTTTTCGAGGATCAATAACTTTTTCGGTTGTCTCTTTATCTTCCTCTTCTTTTTCTTCTTCTTCATCTACCAGTTTCAAACCTTTTGCCCAGTATATAACCCATATGTCAGATAATAATGAAAACACACGTAAGCCACCATAAATAAAATGTAATCTGAACTTATTCAAATTACAGTTAGTTAACTCTAGCTCATACCGTATTCTTAAACCATCTGTATCGTATATTGGACAAGCTCCAGTTTTTCCACAAATGTTCTGCCACATAATACAACTCATATCAATAATTTTTCCCCAAAAAATCGGAGACGGTAATGTGGCTGGAAAAAACAATGGAAATGTTGAAAAATAATACGAGTTTACCCAATAAACTAACGAGAAGTCCATTGAAACCTAAAGAAATACTACGGTGCTCCGGAGGAACAGCTCTTAATTACTTTGCTATAAGGAAAAAATGTTGTGTTCTCACCTCAAAATGATGAGCATTCCAGGTACTACACCCATTCCACCAAAAATAGCTCCGATCGCTTGATTCAAAAAGTATAGCTTGAACTGCGAGTTACAAGTTTCTGGAAGATATTATATAATCTTGTAATTTGCTTTTTCATACCTGTTTCACAGTTTGCCCTGCTCACTGACAGATCTTCTGTTCCGGCACACTCACAATTATCGAAATTAACAATATGTTTTTGTTGGAAAGGGTTCTATAAATACGTTTATATATCTAACAAGTAGACTTCATTACATACTTGTAGTGGACATCCGGCGTGACAAGGAGAATAAAATACTTCACCTCTATAGGACAAAATTGAGATATTTAAAAAAGATATTAACACACCTACTGTTACAAACTGGGTAGAATGGCATTTGATCGCACATGCAATCTGATCTGCATGACGGGAACGTGAAGTTGTTGTTGCTGAAAATTAAATTTACTCATGAAGAAACATATTATAAGTTAGAAGCACAACAATTTTTTTCATTCTGACCGGTGGTCACAAGTAGCGTTTTCATTTTTCACGTGAGCGCGCGCTGTTACCAGTGGTTACAAGTAGCGTTTTCATTTTTCACGTGAGCGCGCGCTGTTACCGGTGGGTCAAAATAGCGTTTTCATTTTTCACGTGAGCGCGCGCTGTTACCGGTGGGTCAAAATAGCGTTTTCATTTTTCACGTGAGCGCGCGCTGTTACCAGTGGTTACAAGTAGCGTTTTCATTTTTCACGTGAGCGCGCGCTGTTACCGGTGGGTCAAAATAGCGTTTTCATTTTTCACGTGAGCGCGCGCTGTTACCGGTGGGTCAAAATAGCGTTTTCATTTTTCACGTGAGCGCGCGCTGTTACCGGTGGGTCAAAATAGCGTTTTCATTTTTCACGTGAGCGCGCGCTGTTACCGGTGGGTCAAAATAGCGTTTTCATTTTTCACGTGAGCGCGCGCTGTTACCGGTGGGTCAAAGTAGCGTTTTCATTTTTCACGTGAGCGCGCGCTGTTACCGGTGGGTCAAAGTAGCGTTTTCATTTTTCACGTGAGCGCGCGCTGTTACCGGTGGTTACAAGTAGCGTTTTCATTTTTCACGTGAGCGCGCTGTTACCGGTGGTTACAAGTAGCGTTTTCATTTTTCACGTGAGCGCGCTGTTACCGGTGGGTCAAAGTAGCGTTTTCATTCTTCACGTGAGCGCGATGTGACTGGTGGTTTAAAAACGGTGGTTGTTCTTGACACAACGAACTAAGGACTTACATAGCTTGTTCTTTTATCAAATGAATAACAGATTCGCATCCAACTCCTGCATTTAGAAATGATAGAAAAGCTGCTACCATTGAGCAGACAGCAACCCAGGTAGCGGCTTTTCGTCCTAGAAGGTAAAGGTGAGAGAACAAGTCGAAAAGTACAATTCTTTCACCTTGTAAGCGGAATTTCTTCATAGCGATACTTCCTATCATCACTCCTGCGGCAAAGCCAATAATACCAGAACCGGCTGAACCGACAGCTGAGTACAAAAATGGTAATAAACTCTAACCTTGCCACTTTTGAATCCTATGTTGGGGTACACCAAATTGTATTTCAAGGTATTTTCCGAGAAAAACAAAGAATCTACAAGAGATTGTTGAACACGAAGAACCGCGCTATACAAAAACCTCACCCTTTGAATGCTAAAACATCTATGATTCGTCCGAACATCGCTCCAACGAAGATAGGGTTCTTGAATAAGGCTTTTACTGTCAGAGTGAACTCTACATTGAGAATTTTATGAACAAATTGAAGAAAAGACAGTGAACCTGCTATTTTATCTGATATTGATGTATGGTCATCATTTTTTACATGGCGATCTCTCAAGTTAAGCTTTTTTGCAGGCTTTGGGGCTCCCTCCCTAAGAACTTAATAAAAATCTGTTACACAGGAACACTCACAGCATAGGAGTTCCATCCGGAGTTTGTTCAGCTGTATCATCTTCTTCCAAATCATCAGATGGAAAAAGGAATAGAGCTACTGATGGGAAGAACAAAATAATTCTAATAATTGTTTAAAATGTATTATCAGTATAAAATTATGTACCCGAATATCAAGAAACCGAGCCACCAACAGCCGATCCACATTGGGTCTTCTGGTTTCAAACCCTCAGGAGCTAAACTTTAAAACATGACTTTTAATCGGAATGACCACTTACGTGTGAACGTGTAGTAAATAGCGTTTAATTTACTTCCAACAAGAAGCCCAATGACAGGTCCCAGAATTTTTACAAAGAACATGCAAGCTAAAACAAACTGAAGGTTTCGTCAATATGTTGCGCCTTACCGAAGTATAACGGAAGATTTGTTTTCTTGACATTATCATCCATCAAGGGTAACCCTAATGAAAAAGGCATTGTTCTAAAGAGTGAGAAATATGTCACAAAATATTGAGAGCACTAACCTGCCAACTCCGAGAACCAATAAACCAGAGAAAATCATTATGAAAGGTCCTAAACCTTGTTGTTCCTGCTTGCATTCATCGGCAATGTGCTAGAATTTTGTGAACTATAATGATTTATATAAAAGGAAAGATACGTTTTGTCTCATAGAATTGATAGCCGTATGGCAGAAAGCGTACGGCAAAGAAGACACAATACGAACGGATGAAAGATCTTCAGGCTTAACAACGTAAGAGTTTATGAACCTGTCCTACAAGCAAACGTTCGGTTCTGGGTTAGTTTTGATAACAAACAGTGATATCCAGACATAGTTGGGATTGTGCGTTTTCCTTACAGTACTCCTTATACAGGTAAAAAGCTTCGCTAGCGTTTGCCTAGAAAACGGAACTGTTATGTTCTAATGGAATATAGTTTCAAGGTACCCGTAGTGAGTCTGAGGGCAGTATCTTATTTTCATAGTCGAAATCACGAATCACATCATAGAACCATTCATCTGAATCCAAAGAGAACTTGGCGTTCAGAACATATCTGAATTATAAAGACTCATCTTTGATGATGATGGTTGGGTAACCTGTTAATCTCATAGGTTAGATCAGGTTTGATATAACTGTCGTTAACATCGAACTTTTCCACGGGAAACAAGAAATTTGAAGAAGCTATCATAAGATTAGCTATTGAAATCAGTATACATCCTCCTCCTATCCACCTAGCTCGATTTCCCTTCAATTTTACATTTTTGAATCCTTTTTTCAAATCAGAGATTTTACTTTTCCTCCAAAATAACTTGTGAAAACTACAACTGGGATGTAAGCAAAGTCTCCAGCTGAAACCATAGTTCCACTCAACTTTGAAGGGATTTGAAACTGTTTTTCGATGAATGTGACAGCTCTGAAAGCATCTTTCATTGTATACGTTCATGCACTCCAAGTTCCTATGCGATTTTTTTTTATTGAAATCAATGTGCAATCCCTTATCAATCAAGAGCTTGAAGCAATTGATAAAATAAAACAACAAAACAATAGTTGTGATTGCATTCCGATTAATTCTGTCATTTCTTCACAGGTTCATTTTTTCGTATTTGAGAAGAAAAAAAATAAACAAACAGTATGACATTCTTCAAATAGATTTTCCTTATTCGAAAATATTCTATCCTCTCACGCATACACTTCCTTCTTTTTTTTTTCGCGTTTACCAGCGTCTTCTCTTCTTCCTCCTCTCTTTCACTGCTTCCTATCTCAGTTTTGTAATAGAAAACTATAATGAGGATTTAAAATTATTTAAGTTTCCTTTTTTGATAAAAGGATTTGTATTGTTAGAGAATGACATGGTCTTGTTTATGTTCTCATAGTACTACTATCTTTCAATAAAAGAATCACAAATCCACACACACACCACAACTCACATTACTTTGCTTTATGACATTCATAAAACTATTTTTCCGAAATTGATCTTGAAAGAATAACGAATGTGAAAAGTACATACGCTGTCATATAGAATCCTCCTATTGACTCAAGAAAATAGACTGTTCCAAATACAAGAAAAAACAGTTTGATCTATAAATACATTTACACAACACATGGATTCGATGATGTTAGAACTTACCTTTGTATTGATATTCATGTTGATTTATCTTTGTGAATAAAGGATATCAATTACTACTACTGCACAGAGAATAAAGAATAATGAAATGAAAAGAAAAATCAAAACAACTCAATAGTGTAGTGATTATTTCTCTTTTTCGTCTTTTCTGTCTGCCAATCGCTCAGACCAAATATAAAGAAATAAGTGAACAGAATGAGAAGAACACAGAGCCTTATCAAGTAGCTAAAAGTTGATAACAGCATAAGTTGAACCCCCCCCCCCTTTTCACCTCTAGATGATGTTATTATCATCCAGGGCAAATGATCTTGTTCAATGATAGTTGAGACCTTATTAAGAAAACTACATATTTACACAATTTTTTGTGCAGCTCTGTTCATGTGATTTACCATGTTTCTATGAAGCAACCCATTACCGATTAGAATGAAACGAAAGTATAAGAAGATGAGAAACAATATTTGCGGTTGTCGGATATCTAAACCATTTCTCCACGAAAGGTTAATTGTTTATTATTGTACGTAATTTGGTTAACTGTTTTGTTTGCCTCATTTGCATAATCATTAAGACCTTATTATCTGTCAATAACTGTATGCTAATAAGATTGATTAGTATTCTAATTTATCAATTGGCTCAATGAACCTATTGTACTTGTATACACGTGGAACGGTTGCTTCTTTCAATCTATTCTTTTTTCTTAATTTCATTATTCAAACAATTTCTTTCTACTTAATCATCGTTAAATGAAGTTTTATTTAAGTTTGATATGCATCTCATATCTCCAGAGCACAAAAACAGTGTCATGACGTTGTTTGTGTCAGAAATTGAGAAGATTGAGCCCATTTGTTCTGTCAGACAAACGAATGTCACGTCTTATATAAACGGACAATAATCACGATTTTGACAAAGAAATCAAACCTTTTTAAAGAGATATTGTTGAGAGAGAAAACAGAGAAAGGAAAAAAAGAGTAAGACAGAAAGAGAGTGAGAGAGAGATAGAGAGATATTAAGGAAAGAAGAAGGGATGAATGAATTCTAGATGGTCGAGGACAAAACTGTCTGTCTATCCATCCACCGTCTATTGTGAAGTTATCCGGCCCGGTACCTCAAGTCTCATTTTATCCTTTAGGCTCCGTTTTCAAACTCATTCATGTGCTAACTGCTGAAATTTCAGAGTAGTAATGAAGAAAAGTTTCATGCTCATTACGTTTTTCGCCTCAACTCAGGCGTTTATGCCTGAGCCTGACCTGACAAACTCCATATACAGTCACAGAAATGGTATTGAACCAATAGATTACGAAGTTGAATCTTCGAACAGTAAGTTATCGTATTCCTGCTCTTGCTAGTTCCAATTATTGTTGTGTTAGGTTTGGTTGAGGGAGGAAAGAGCGCAGAAAATGTAGATGAGCCATCTATGAGCCCATATAGAAAAATGACTTTCCGTCGTCGAAACATCAACAATGCTGGTTTCCTCAGGTACACTTTTTCACATTCCCTTCACTGAGATAATGAGAATCTTATAAGCTCTTCGGGCTTATCTCCTTTCTCGAGAATGAATTATAAGTCTGCTTATGGCTCAAACAGAGGAAGTTCATCATACTACCGCCCCAGGTGAGAACTCTATTATCAGGAAGGTTTGAATGTCGAATTTCTCAGAATGTCGAACTATGGAAACTCGCTGAATAATAACTTCGCTAATGTTTTCTCAAACAATGGAGGTGTCTAGAAACATTATAATCTTCTTTTATAATCTTCTTAGCAGATGCTTACAAAGCTAGAGGTACTTTCCAAAGTGGACTCATGGGTGGTACAAGGAACTCGGGATACTTCGGAAGCATCAGTGCCACACGTAATAAGTACAAATCGAGACCAATGGATTCTTTCTCCAAAAGTGACTATCATAATATTGTGAAGTTCTTATCATTCATCTAGATTCTTACGGATCCAATGATCTTATGAGCAGCTTTTCGTCTATACCAAACGGTTTCGGAAGTAAACCCTATATACCTGTTATGGGGCACTCAACTTCTTTTATTCCCGCTGTACCTGAGCAAGGTAACAAACAACATATTGAACTTCTCTATAATTTATTCATTATCTTAGGACGCTATCCATCTGGTTTTGATTACATGTCAACATTCGATAACAGACCTCCTGCTACTATGAGAAGAGAGAATGATCTTTTCAAAAACCAAATCAACTCCAACTCATGGGCAGGAACGGTTGGTTCTTTTTAAAATCTGAGCTATCAAGCTTGTTTGTTATAGTTCCGTAGCCCTGCTGATTCTGATGAAGCTGTCATAGACGGCTATGCCGACGCCACAAAGAAGAAAACCTCATAGGTCTCCCGAGTCAAAAGAAAACATTTATTTATTAAAATTTCTATTCATAATCTTCAATAATAATTAATTCTTTGGATGAATTATTCAATTATCAAATAAATAATATTATTTCTGAATGGCTGGCAGGTATTCACTTTTGAGGTACTAATGAACCCCGTAACGAACTTTACGTAAATCTGTGAGAAAACACAATTAACTTTCGTTCTAACCCACATCGATATCAGCATCAAGTTTTGTACATTCCGGATACCGATTAAATCTGAATTCTTTGACTAACTGTATCCAACAAACAATCTAATTCTAGTTCAACCAGACTATTTTAAGCATAATGGACCAAGATTTATGAAGCGGAACTAATGTCTAAACGATTTGAGATTGTGATGAATTGACTAAGAATAGCCAGAAAGTTTAAAGTCTGTCTCGTTCTCTGGACGTGAATTTTGCACAGAATTCTGAGAAGCTGCTGAGAAACAAATGTCAAGACCAATCGTTCAGTAATTCTGCCATATTCCCAACACTGATCGAGAGCAGCCCTCTGAGATAACATTTTCACTGCAAGTAATTTGGAGATAAACTTCTTAATCACTTGACGAAAAGCCAAGCGATGTTTGCTGCATAATACCAATCAAGCAACTTGTACATGGAAATGTATTTTCTCACGTAGGATCCGACAGTCGTAGAGAAACAAATACAAAATGCATTATTCAACTTGTTTTCGAACCTTTTCCATTTGCTATGCTGATGAATATGAACATATGTTTTGTTTGTTAAAATGTTCCTACTCGACATCATAACAGAAGTTATTTTAGTTTCAATTCCACTAGATAGTCAACAATGTTTTTCACAGTTCAGTCTAAGAGTGAGAGTTCCTTCGTTGAAATACGACGTTAACATGCTATAATATTAACACATGACACACCTTTCCCAATACTCGAACTCCAATGATACAGCCAAAAACAAGCAGAACTATCATACTGGTTGTAAACATATTGACAAATTCATAACATTTTCAAAAACCGAAATCAGATGAACTACTTGGCATACGATGACAACAAAATATAGACTACAAAATTTCGTACTTTGAAACATTTTTGTCTCCAGACGTTTTTTAAAACAATCTATACTAGTATGCTTCCTTACTAAACCTTTGATACAGCATTCTCAACTAAAATAATGAAGGTCTGTGCGTTATTTGGTCCCGTGTAGATCGCACTGCGCCGTTGAAATCTACCAATTCAATTGAAACTTCTCCAAGCGCAGCACTATTGGTCCTGACCCGATTTCTATGACATTCAATGCTATGGCGGGTCTTTGCATTACGGGAAATAGATTATTTCAAACCGGGTGTCATCGTAGAGTCGTTTTTTTGAACAGCTATTCCTGCTGCGAAGGGAAGACTTTGACTAAAACAACGGAATGAGTGCTAATAATTCTGGCTCTTCTGAGCAAAACGAGTCTAATGTTGAGGTAAGTTTTTCAGGCTGTTAGTGGAACTGTTTTTTTTAAATATAGAACGAGCAGAAATCCAGTGATGTTGTTCTATTACCCCAAGAGCTCCTTATCAAGCATCCTTTGCAATCTCGTTGGGCTCTTTGGTATTTGAAAAACGATAGAAACAAGGATTGGGAAGAGTGCTTGAAGGTAAAATAGAGTAGTCAGTTTGCAAGTTGTACAAATAACTTTTAGATGGTGTCTGTTTTTGAATCAGTCGAAGATTTCTGGGCTCTTTACAATCATATCCAAACAGCTAGTGGTCTTAACTGGGGTTCTGATTATTATTTGTTCAAAGAGGTTGCTAAAAAGATACTTAATCTATATAACAATGATATTTGTTAAGGGAATCAAGCCAATGTGGGAAGACGAGAGTAACGTAAAAGGAGGTAGATGGCTTGTCGTTGTTGATAAACAGGTTTTTATCTGCTTATGAGATTCGCATATTTTTTTTATTGTAGAGACGGGCCCAACTTCTTGACCATTACTGGATGGAACTCCTCATGGCCATTATTGGAGAACAATTCGAAGATTTAGGAGAATACATCTGTGGGGCCGTTGTGAATGTTCGTCAAAAAGGAGACAAGGTTAGTCCCGTATCCTGTTGCGCAACTGATAATAGTTATAGGTGTCTCTCTGGACTCGTGATGCCACAAGAGACGATGTTAATACTAGAATCGGTTACGTGTTGAAAGCCAAATTAGGAATTCCTGACAATGAGCCTTTACGGTTTGTAGTTAAGTGAGATTGCGTACTGAACGCGTGTTACAGATACGAAGTTCACAAGGATTCATCGGCTAGAACCTCATCTATGGTCAAGCCTCGCATTGTTTTACCATTAAAAGGACCTCAGGCTACTTCTACTACGCCCACTGCTGCTACTCCAGCTGCTACACCTGTCAGCGCAGCTTCATAGGTTTTTTCTAATCTCAATCTCTTCTCAAGAATCAACGTATAAGTTGTTTCTTTTATACATTTCGGTACATTCTCTGGTTTTCTTACTGTATTTCATCTCTCTGCCAGAGAGTTATCTTTAATTATAATTCCGGTAATCATTAGAAAATGTATATCGTGACTTTGAGTTCTGTCAGTTCATAAGATCTACGTCACTTTTTGACGCTTTTGTTATCTTCAATTTTAATGAAATAAAACTAATTAAAGTTTTCGGTTATTCTTTTTTTATTAGGAAACCTCGCTCGGAGTTATGAAGTTACAACAATAAGATCCTGTAGCAGTAAATCATGTCGCAATCATAAACAAGTGACCATCGATTGTTTTGATGTCTTGTTTTCATTTTTAATTTTTGGTTTCGCTGAACGGTTGTGTATAAACCAGTCAAATAATGCTAATTGGTAAGTTTGGAAACTTTGGTTTTTCTTTGATTTTCGAGGAAAAAAAAGGAAATTTGTTGAACTGCTTCCATTCATCGACTCTTTTCCAGAGTTTCCAAGAAATTTTCTTCCTTGATCACTGAAAGCATGTTCCAGTAATCCTCTTGTTACCACCCATTCTACCTTAGTTGGGACAATGCGTGCAGTGTTATTAATCGGTTTTGACACCAATTCGCTTTATTTATTTTAAATTTCTCCCTTTTCTTCTTGGAGTCTTCTCTATACGTGGCTCTGCATGTCTTTTGTTCATGCAATTCAATGAAGTTTTCACCAACACAAACTGATTCACCGCCAATAAAATGCCCATCCTCATTTTCCATTTTTGAAGTCAACATCCTGAAAATGTGAGAATTCAAGCTCTTAATTCATTTTCTCGGAGTTTTTGTTGGTCATTAGGCCATTAGTAGCGTTAGGGACTGCACACAAAGTTCGTTAGGCTCAAATGTGCGGAGACAGAACTTTTATTTTGTACTTCCGCCAAATGGCTTCTCACTTTCGTCAATTTACCTCTTCGTTTCGTTTGTCTGCTCATCTGCTATGCTTGTGATCTTTTTCTCTTTATGTAGTTGCTAAGCTGAGGCACATGCATCGGAAGCTATATTCTTTAGTAAATTTTAGAAAATGGCCAAAAATAGAAATGAATTATTCACCAATTTAATATTTTGTCAAATGTTTCTTCTCTTGCGTGCGTCTTGTTTGGGAAATGCTTTTGTTCGTGCGTCTAAAAATTATTATAATGGGCAGCTGGAAAAGGTTTTTTGTGCTTTTCCATGTTAGAATAAATCAAGAAGACATACATATTGTAAGCTTTAATCAAAGTAATTCAACTCGATATGCCCACATATGGAAGTGACTGTCCCTTCAAACTTCCCCCCCCCGCTCAACAATTGACATTTGATGCTGTTTTTTGGGGTTTCTAGTCTCTCCCATTCGAATTTACCTTATATTTTCTGCGACAGCAGCAGCTCATACATAAGATCTGTTACAACTGACCTTTCGCCAGATCCATTGTAATAGAATTTCATTTTTTCATGTAAAAGTGCATTTTTTCCTGAAATTTCTTTCTTTTTTTGGCCATATTCGCTAACGACTTCTTTTATTTGGTTAAAGGAAGAAGACAAAACTGTTTTTGACAATTCTATTTCTCCCACAATTGCTATAGCATTACACAGCACGAACCAACCGCTCATTATCTCAGTCAATTTATGAATGATATTAATTCATTGGCCAAATTTGGAAGAGATCGGCGCCTCTTTCTCTCGTTGTTCAATTTTGTAAATTCAATATCATGAAATGTTTGTGTTCAAGAAATTGTAGGTTGTTTCGTCCTATAACATCGATAGTGATCAAATTTAGTTGTGTCGATACAGATCAAATTTGGCAATCTTTGACTGTGCTTTTCATAATTACTTTTGGTTCCCAATGTCATTCTTGAGAGAAGAGAGAGAGTTGATTCCGGGGTTTCCGATGAAGCTAACTAGTTTTACAATAGGTCATTAAAGTTTTTCCTGGCATCTCGTTGAAAAAAAGCACTATACTAACTGCTAGAGAAAATAGGAGGATAAAAAAAATCTATGAACTTGGGCTGTCTATGTGGAGAAGCGTCACAAATTCAGAGACGAGGGAAGAAGAGCAACAAACGAACGCAAAAAAACCTATTTCCAGCTATTTCTGCTTCTCTGCTCAGTTTCCAGCTCTCCCTGCCTTTCTTGCTCTTGTATTCCCTTAGAAGTCAGTCTGACTCTTCTTTTCCCTCTTCCTCTCTCCCTGTGTACACCCCAATAGTATCTTCTAGCGATGTCGTATTTTTCTTGTTGACATAGTTAAAATACTTATATAAAATGTCAAAAAAAAATGAATATAAGTAATGACTTTGAAACCATTTTTGTCATCAACTCCCAGCTATTTATCATAACCTTATTGACAACTTATGCTGTCCCAAATCGGGAATTCGCCAATTTTGAAGAAAAACGGAAGGTATAAAGGAGCCATTCTTTTTGACTTGCTTGTTACCAGTAGCTTGTGATATAAAAAATATCTTTTGCAGTATTGAAGCTTCGAATTTGTCATTCGTCTCTGGGCTCCCTTTTCTTTCATCTTTACTGGATCTTGAAAGTTTTTTTTGTTGTATTAACAAGCTCAATAGAGAGCTCTTAGCTTTTTGATAATTCTCACTTGCTTTTCCGCCTCATGAATTTGGCAAAATAGAAATCTTATAGTAAAGTCAGAAAGCATATAAAAGGATGTAGTCGTCCACGTAAACCTAGCTTGACGTCGTCATCGTCGTTGTCGTCGTCGTGGCCATCTGCCACTTAGCCCCATAAACTACTTAGCTTTCGTTTGTGTTCCATCAGTTTTCCGCAAGACAAAACATTGAACGGATTATGTTTATTTCACTGACTTCCTCAAGCTTCTTTCAGAAAAAAAAAGGAAAAACCTCTATACCGTAATGTGTCTCTACCAAACCAATGCCTTCTTGCCTTCCTTCGTCTGCCCTCTCTCAGCTTTAGTTTACCTTCGAAGACACAAGAAGGCTTTTTCCCTTAAATCTTTTGATTACTTAAAAAATTGAAAAATCCACTGACTAACTTCGCTTCTCCCACTAGTTCAGTTTACTTACGAACAGGGCGAACTTACCGACCCGTCTGACAAAACGCTTCCTTTAGTTTCGTTTGTCTTCTAACCAATGACACAATCCATAGCCGTCATCATTTGGCAGCTTCCTTTCCGGACTTAATTTCCAGAAACGTCGCTTTCTTTCATGTTTGTGTGTCATGATCTGCCTTCCACACATCTATGTAGTTCATTCTCTCCTTTTATGAAAGTCCGGATACTCAACTTCAGTTCTTCGTTAGTCTCTCGAATTCCCTCCCTCTTTCTCTTTATTTTTCTCTACCTCTCCCATGCGCTCTTGTTTTTTCATAATCTCTAGTTGTGACATTCATTTCCTAACTCACTCCTCTTTAATTTCTGTCTCTTTTTTAATATTTTCCTCTTTCACTTCTTCTCCAAACTGTCTCTTCAACGAAGTTATCAACGTTCATTTTGAATTGTCAAATTTGCTTCTATTCGACCTCCCTGTCGCTCAATAGCTTTGACCGCTTCGACCTTTCGTTGTTGCTGTCATTCCCATATATTGGAAAGTGTCAGCGACTTTTATCAAATGTCTTCCTTTTCTGCCTTCCTTTTTTGTCTTTTTTTCTCATCATCAGCCCTGCCAGTATTTTAAAGCTTTTCCTTAGAGAGAGAAGCATATAGGAGAAGATTGAGAGTGTGGTATGAAAAGGAGAACGATCGCGAAAGAGGGAAGTAGGAAGGAGACAAATAGATGAAGAAATAGCTTTAGAAAAAGGTCCTCATATCAATCCTATTGGCTGGTCTTTTTGAGCCTCTAGGCTTGGAGGGTTGCCTGCTTGACTGGCTGAGCTTGCATTGGCCCATATCCGTATGCGTCCCCCCTATCGTCACGGCCTTCGCATTGATTTTCCGTGCAGGGCCAATGAGCGCCCATGGCAAAGTCCATCTTATCCAGCATCTGAGGGGCACTGAGTTCAGGAATATAAGCATAAGCAGCTGTCTGCATAAATACGCTCACATATTGAAGGGTATGAATTTTCAGATAAAAAAAGGAAATGAAAAAGGACAAATGAAGTGGTAAATGAGCTCAATTGAAATAAACCTTTAACATTCTTTAAAGCCACATCCATATATGGATGAATTCATCAGCCATCTTAGAACAATTGACTTCAATATGCAACATGGTGAGGGAGTCAGAAAGAAGATAGGAATTCACGAGGCAGCGAGAAGCAAAGATGAATGAGAGAGCGAGGGACTGAACGATGGGAAGAGAGAAAGAGAGGGAGAGAGAAAGAGAGAAAGAGAGAGGGAGGAGAGAGAGATGTATCAGTCGTTCGGCAGTGAAGGCTCAGCCTATTGATTGCAGCCATGCCTGCCTCCTAATGGTCGTACTCCGTTTTCTCTGTCTCTCTCCTTCTCTCTTTCTCTGTTTCTTCCTTTTCCTCTCTTTCCCTCTTATTGGATTAGTTGGCCGTCATGTAGAAACAGAGAAAAATACTGACTGCTTTCTACAGAGACAGATATTGAGAGAGAAAGAGAGAGAGATAAAATGGAGAGTAAAGGAGGTGTTGATAGTGTAAGAGAGAGAAAGAGAGATTTCATTCTAATAAGAACTTCTGCTATGCTTCTACGAACTTGCCAGATGGCCGTCGTCGTCGTTGCCGTACTTGTGCCAGTCGTTAAACTTGTCTTAACTTAACTTCAAATGTCTTTTAATCTTATTGATGAAATCTGTGAATTTTTTTCCATCTTTATGGTTCTTGTTGTCGTTTGTCATTATGGTCGTCCTCCTTACAACCAGCCGGTCCTCCATTATTCGCCAAAATTGTCCTAAAGTCTCAAATATCCAATTTTCATAATTTTTGAGTTCAAAAACTGAATTAAAACTTTATAAGTTTCAAATAGTGGAAGGATTGCAACATGTTGTCATTTTAATATCATTCACGAGAACAAATCATTGCCCGATCGATTTCATCGTTGTCGTCTTCACCGTCTTCATTTGGTGGCCCGTCATGGATCATCACACAATTCATCAAATCTCTATTCGTCAAAATAACATTCCTAACACTCTTCCTTATTTAAATATCTTCACCTGATCATATCGGACTACTTGTAAATTTTAAAATCAAATTTTCATTTGTATACAGACGGCGAGCGATGTGTATAGCTTTGGCCAACAACCAACATTTCTCTCTCTCCCTCCCTCTTTCCCTCTCTCTCTTGCTATCCTTCCCTCTCTCTTTCTCTTTCAACATATATGTATCTCCTTTACCACAGCTACTACCAGTGTATATATTTATGGTAGTGGTTTGTAATTATTTATTTTTCATCTTTCTATATTTCAGCTTATTGATTTTTATGTTCTTAATATGATACTTAAAAGGCGATACGTTTAACTGCGACATTCCTTATCGAAACCAATTCATTTACTTACAACATTGCTTATTTAGTGAAGAACTTTGTGAGAATATGTATATTTCCACTTTTTTATTTCTATCATTGTTGACCCACATATCAAACATCCCCTCACTGTTCTCGTTCCCTCTCTCTCCTACTCTCTCTCTGTCTCTCTATGTATTCCCTTGTTGACTGCCTTTCTTCATCTTCTAACCTTGTCTCTTTCTCTCTCTCTCTCCATCTCTCTATACCTTATAAATATTCTTATCAATTTTGGAAAAGCATTTGTTTCTTTTCAATTAGCAAACAATACCAGCATTTTTAACTTTCGAGCAATTTGTTGTTCCTTGTCCTGTTCTTTGCTTTATTTGGCTTTTCCATTCCGCATTATTCTAACGTTTCTCAATTACTTTCTTAATCATTCATTAATACGTAGAAAAAATATTATTTCAATCAAACATTGTGATGTCTTAGAGTCAATAATTCGTTTAAAAACTTGAAAAAGCAATTATATATTTAAAGTCGTCGGCGAATCAACTTATTTTCGAATTAAAATTAGAGTTTGAAGTTGATTTGAGTGTTTCAGGAGTTTCAATCCCCTCTGTTTAACAGATCACTAATCCCTCCAAAATCTCATTCAATTGCAGGTCGATCTGCCCCATGCTAAGCCGTCTAATATATTTTATTTATTAAAAGAAGATTATTATATCTTTTATATGTTTTATCAAGTTCTCTTTCCATGCAATCCTTCTTTCTACTATGATCTTCTGTGTGTGTGTGTGTATATGTATATATGGTTCTGGGTGTATGCGCGTGTGGATGCGTGTGTGTGTGTATGATCGTGTGTTTATGTGTAGCTGTTGCCATTTATGGCCGTATTTTTCTCCTCAGGCGCCTCTCCATGCAGCTTGTTTGCCAAATTTTCTTTATTTCACACGAACTTGCTATCACCTTCTTGTCTTCCTTTCTTGCTGTCTTCAGATATGCTTGAAGGAAGACGACGTTGTTGTTTATGTTTTTTTTCAAACAAAAAAAAAATGTTTAACATACAGAAAGCAGCAAATGGTTTTTCTGAATGTTTATTTGATTTTTGTCTTTAGTTGTTAATTCGGGATTTGTCATGTTTTTCTCGCCCGTAACAACAGGTATAATGTTTTTTGATCCAAGAGTACTAAGAAATTTGATTCAAAACCTCTCTGACTCTGAACATCATGGAAGGGTCAGTCGAGAGGCAGAATACATAAAGAAAGATAGAATGAGATAGGGTGATAAAGAAAAATTGAAAGAAAATAAATGAATGGTATAGATAGCTAATGAAATCACAGCTGCCTCTGGATGAACAATCATTCAATTTCCAAAATATGAAAGGTTATTTGTGTCCCACTCACCTATCCTCTTTCTATTTCGTTTTTTAAATTCTTTTCCATCTTATAACGTCGAGGAGGATATTCGTAATCCAACCTATTATCTTCACGCAATCATTTTTCTCTCGAAAATTTTTTCAATACTTTTGTGTTTGTTTTTTCAATATTAGTTCACCAGAGTTATTTGTGTGAGCACATGTGCTTTTTCGCTCGGATTGTTTGTTAATCCTTTCGTTTCTTTTTTTTCTTTTTTTCCTTTTGATTCCCTCGGTCTTTTAAAGATCTTGAATGTTGCCCAATATCGTCAACGCTTCTGGTAGATTTGCCGTGTAACATACTTACACGGAAACAGTAGCCACGAACAATGATTCGGAAATCAGAAAGAAACATCCTCATTGATAGAATGCGAACAGACAACCAGAGAGTGTCTCTTTGAAAAGTAAAGAGAAAAACATTAGAGATAGCAAGAAAATCATAGAGTGAGAATGAGAGAGGTGAGGTGAACCAACAGTGTCAAAGAGTGACTTAGAACTGTTTTGTATCTAAACCGCCTCTGAAACGCAAAAAATTGCTTCATCAAAGAACTAAATTTGAAAAAGGAGTTGAGCGGTCATGTTCGTCGAAAAAAAAAAGATTTGAAACTGACTATAATGGTCATTTCTTCTTTCAATTCAGGGAACTAATCAGCTGTACTCAGGCTTTTGATTTTCTTTCGCTTCGTCTTTTCTTATGTTGTATTGAATTGCAAACAATAGTTCGAAAATTATTTTGAACACTCTCTCTTTCTTGAATATAACCGTGTAACTGTTTTCACGTGAAAAGTTGCGGTATGACGTCATTTTCACGTGACTAGTCATTTCATTACTAGATGTAGGTGTTGAACGGTTGCGTTTGTTTGCATTTCATATCCTTAATCTTTATGATAATTGATGAGTTTTCTATATATTATTTCTTATTGCTGTTCTGTTTCTTCATTTTAATACTGCTTCATCTGAAGAGAAGTTCTTCTTTCTCCTTGACTACTCTTTCCAGATCAGGCGTTTTGTTGTTTCCGATTTAACATTCTTTTGACTTCTTTCTATACGGTTCATGTTCTAGCTTCTATTAGTTCTCTCGTATGCTTGTCAACATCTTTCTTTTGCACAAAGTTTCCCTCTTTTTTTCCTCGATCTCTCACCGATTCGGCTTTCTATTTTAATCTCATCTTTTAACTTTAACTTCACTCGGTTTTTTTATTCAAATGATTAGTTCTATCAGATTTCTTCTCTCTGTACCTCAATTCACTTGTGTTGTTAAGCTCTTCATCTACTCTTTGCTCTCTATTTCATCAACATCAATCCAACGACCCATCCCTCCATCCCACCAAAACCTTATCTATCTTGAGCTCTGTTTTTACGAAATTCGATTCTTCACAAGATCGCCTCACCGTAGATGGATGTGAAGAGAGCAAAAAAACGAAAATATTGGAGAAACATGAGAGAATCATAGAAAAAAACCCCAATTTACACACGCAACTTTTGAGCTTACAAACCAAAGCCATGTCGGGTAGCAGCTGCTCTCTGATTCTCTCATCCAATGTAGTCATAAGATTCCCTAGAAGGAATCTCTATAAACTATCCCAGGCCCGTCATCTGATCATAGGTGAACCTGAATTAATCTTCTAAGAAGCAAAGGCACAAACATACAACTTGAGTTTCTCATCATCAAACATCTGGAGCATATGCTTAGGCACAAACCGTTTAAACTTCATTACACTGTATATGCTAGTCAGGTCTCTCTCTTTCTCCCTGGTTCTCCCTCTCTCTTCATCTTTTTGCCCCTTTTTTCCCTCTATATTATTCGCATATTCTGTCTTCTAAAAAAACATTAATGTATTAGAGTAGATTATAATCTTTTCTGATACAGTTACGATCTTATATTCGATTAAAAGAAAAAAGTTTCTAGTTTACATCATTTCGTTCCGTTCATAGCCATATTCAGTCATTTCAAAAAATAATTTCAAAGCGTTACAAAACCTTCACATCAATATAGAAAACGGCTTTAGCCGGCAACATCTTGATATGATTCTGCTATGTGTCAGCTTGTCTCCTCACACTCAGCTTCCAAAAAAACGTCTTTATGTATGAGAAATTCCAGAACATTCCCAACATCAACAGATTTATGTACATTTAGTTGTATATGAATTCATATGTTATTCTTATATATTTATTATTTTATTTGTTTGAATTTTCAAACAGTTAAAGCGCCCGCCCCTGCCTTTTGCTTACCCTCACTGCGAAATCGTTTGTCTTGTGCATTGAGACCTTCCTTAAAGCAATTTCTCTTCTCCCATACTCCTGCTTTCTCTCCATCTCTATCTCTTCCCAATTTTAATAGATTTGCATGTCATAAACCATTCATCTCATGTAATTCAGTCTGATATGATGCAGAGAATGTTTCTTCCATACGTGGAAATCATAACGTCTTATCGAGTATCTTATCAATATTGTCCTTTTTGCTTCAGTAGCTAATCCCTTCGAATCATTATAATCTTAAATTTTATCTTTTACCTTTCATTGTTTCTTTAATTTCGGTCATTGTTTGAACTTATGATCAAAAGCATTCATTTCAACAGATAGATTTGAGTTTCTCTTTGAGTTTACCTTGAGTTGTCTTTATTGCTTTTTTCTCTTCTCATCTTCGCATAAAATATTCATTTTATATTATTTTGTTGGACATCGATTTTTAAATTTTTCTTTTCAGTGCCGGGATAGGGCAATGTTATAGATTGTTTGTTAGAGGCGGATTGCTTAATTGAAATTTCTTCTAAGGCGCGGCCCAATGGCCAAAGAGTTTACATTCAACTGGCGGCCTATCGTTAATAAACTTCTCTTAGAAGGCTCTATATTTGATAAAGTTGAAGATGTTTCTGTAAGTTCTACATAAGAATGGCTGTTAAATGGTATTACTTTCAGGTGTCCTCTCATGAAACACAGGGTGAAATCAAATATTATGTGAAAGTGGATGAGTTTGGGTTTTTCGTCCAAGTGCTAGTTGATGGACGGGATGCTGTTGTCATTGATTTGTCACAAGTAAGCATATGCTCAGATTTCCGATCTTATCCGAACTTTTTTCTAAGGTATGGGAAGCTAGACGATATGGCAGTCCGGCCTTATGGAAATCAGAATCAGACCCTGCACCTAGAACAATAAGAGAAAACTTTGAAGAACGTATAGTATGGATAACTCATGGAGAAGATATTGTGAATGTTAAAAATATTTATTTTGTAGCTGAAAGTATGGAAGTAGCTAGGGTTCGTTTTTACATTCCACCATTTCATGAGCAAGAGAGATTATGTCGCTGAAAGAAGTATTTTCAGATATGGAGACACGGTCTTAATGATATTTTGAGACAAGCTAAAGTACGACATGTATGTCCAACAACTAATTTTCTTAAATAGTAAGTTACTCTTTCTAATTTCTATTTGTTACTGGTCCAATCAATAACTCTTTCGCGGTATTATTCCATTTCAAATTAGTATCCACGTGAGATTAGCGTCTCACGTATAATACTCCAAACCGTTTTCATTTTCAAGCACTTAGTGCCTCCGTGCGGTCATATTCAAACTATTCTTCTCAAATTCCCTATATCAATACATTTACTTCGTTTCAGTTGGAGATGGCTTACATTAAGCGTATCAGATCGACGAAAAATCCCTACGAAGCATCTCATAAAAACCTTTTCCTCTGGGAAATCGGAGAAAATGGTTCAGAAATGCTTGGCTGATTTGGGTCTGGGAGGAGAGAAGGTAAACTTTAACAAACTTAACAATCTCCAACTGCTATGATATACTTAATGACATGATGTGCTGCTATTGGTAGTTATTTGCATGTTTGTTTCTTTCCTGAAATTGCTTTAGTGGTAGTTCATGCAAGCACACTTAAGGAGCTGAACATATGAATTCATTATATGCTTAGCTATGAACTTGTAAACCTGTCGTGATTGTGTGTGTTTTATAGTATTCAGTACCACGAGTTATCAATCGTTCAATGGGAAGGAAATTAAGGAACTTCTACAAATGCAGGAGTCGTCGAAAGCGAAAGGTTGTTGTACTTGTATATAGTGGCATGTTTTCATTATTTATTTCAAAATTTGTTGTTGTATGGTTTAACATATTCCATTCCTCTGTTCCAAATGGTAATTAGATATACCAATATTTAATTAATTGATTATGATTTCGAAATGGGGAACGAATTTGTTAAATATATGCTCGTCTATATAATGTTGGCTATGAGCGTGCATGATTCTTCTTGCATCTACTTGCATTTAAAGAACAAAAAACTTTCTTGAGACAAAGATATCAGAATTATAATTGAATGACGAATATAGTTAATTTCATTAAAAGTTATTAAAATTTATTTTTAGGACAAAGAGGAGATCGATGTTGAGACTCTAACATTTGAAAGATTTCAACGTTTGCTCTATAAAATTTGCCCGCGTAATGATGTACAAGAGTTGTTCGTAAAATTGTAAGTATATTTATAAAATTAATCAGATCTTTGCTCTTCTACAGGTCGGGACAGAAAGAATATTTAACAACTGAACGTCTTGTTGTCTTTTTGAATGAGGAACAACGTGATCCACGATTGAATGAAATTCTCTTCCCGTTCTATGATACTGCCAAGACTCAAGCATTAGTCAACAAATATGAAACAGACTCAAATTACCTGGAAGCAGGTGGGATCGGAGTAATATTGTTATCTGTTAATGAAAGTGCTTAAGGTAAAATGTCCGGAGAAGCTTTCCTCAAATATCTCATGTCCGACGAAAACTCTGTTGTTTTTCTGGATCGTGTAGATCTTTTCCAAGATATGGATCATCCTCTATGTCACTACTATATTAACAGGTTTGATTGACAATTGTTTGCGTTTATACATATTTTTCTCAGTTCTCACAATACTTATCTTACGGGTAGACAATACGGAGGTAAATCGTCATCTGACATCTATCGACAGGTTTGAAGAGTATTCTTCTATGCTATTTCTATTGTTTATCTGTGTAGGTTTTGTTGTCTGGATGTCGGTGCATTGAGTTAGATTGTTGGGATGGAACTGGGGATAATAAAGGAGAGCCTATTATCACACACGGAAAGGCTATGTGTACGGATGTTTTCTTCAAGGTACGCATAGGATCGTTCATGTTTTGATCAGTGATATTTTTAATTTAAGGATGTGTTATATCAAATCCGAGATACAGCTTTCGCTCGCTCCGACTATCCTGTCATTTTATCCTTTGAAAACCATTGTTCTAAGTCGAATCAACTCAAAATGGCAAGATACTGCATGGAAATTTTCGGCGATATGCTGCTCACAAAACCATTTGAAGATTTCCCGGTATTACAGTTTTGATCACAGTATTTCAAAGTTTTGTTTTAGCTTGAGCCGGCTGTACCTCTACCTTCGCCCAATCGTTTAAAAAGGAAAATTTTGATCAAGAACAAAAGATTAAAACCTGAAATCGAGAAGCATCAGTTAGAACAGTTCCTTCGAGAAGGAAAGCTAGATGAAGAAGACGAATATCAGGAAACACCTGAAGTAGTTGGAGAAGATGTCGTCATGCCACGTGAGTTTATTTCACATTCTCTGCTTCCTCTCTACCAAGTTTAAGAGTTATCATCTCTACTTCTTTGATTGAGCTCTAGTCATATTTTCGTTTGGTTTTTCATAACAAGCTTGTACTAATTTTGAAAAGCGATGCTTCTTAATCGATTATTTGCCTGTTTCAAGAGAAACTCTGCTTAGTTTGAAGTTATTAACAGTTTTAGCCGATTACTTTACACCTTACAGAGAAGATGCACCTTTCTGTGTGTCCAAACTCTTCTGTTTTCTAAATCATGTAGATAACATTTGAAGCTTATAACCATATTTCTGCTAAAGTTTTCATAGGGAATGGTGCATGCTTCTCTGGGTTTTCATTTTTTGACTGTATGAAAGATTCTCCCACTCAAAACCAAAATCTTCATCACCTTCTTACTAACCCTTAGTGTTGCTAACCTAGTGAAGGGCAAAATTATGATGGACAGAGGATCTCGTATCATAGCATATATATATAGCCTCATCCATACTTGCAAGCTTCATTATAGCCGACGATGACGTATCGGACGAAGATGATCCTTCCGTTCAATCTTCTGACAACGTTGTTAGAGGACCTACTATTGATACTGTGCCACTTCTCTCTCCATCTGATCGCCTACAGAAGCTGTCTTTTCGTTCGCCGAAGTTTTCGCTGCGAGGAATTTCTACGAAGCGACGCCAATCGCCGATAGGTCTGTCCAGATCTGCTTGTCCATTTGAAAACGAAACGATGTTTTCAATGCATTTATCACAATATAGAGTTTACCCGAGCATGCTTTGAAGTTGTGTGTTGTGTGGACTGCTGTGAATTTCTATTAGTTTTTCAACATTATGTTAACTGCGCATGCCCTTACTTTCTTCTAATCAATCAGTAATACTATTAGTGTGCTTCTATACTTCCACTATATCTTTCTATCTATCTTTCTAGTCTTTGTTTTATTGTCGTGCTCACATTTCAGCAGGAGATCAACGTGCTCATCCAGAAGAGATAGCAGCAGCTCCCGCGCCTCCTCCCGTGAAGACTGGTAAGATCGTTGTGTTATAAACGCTTATATATTCAATCGACATGGATGGAGAAGGCAACATATGAGGTTTCCATATAGGAAATATGCATGGAATTTTCTATAAAGTTATATGTTAACTGATAAACGATAAGTTCTACGACATGTTCAAGCATGGAAACTATGTGTCTAGACAACACGTGACGTCCAATATTCATTTGTATATATGGATGCTTTTGTAAACATGATAGACTGTATTGTGATACTTCATTTTGATTTACAACTCTCCCATAGTTTGTTTTCCGAGAAAACGTTTTTTCTTTTAGGAGAGCCATCAAAGGAAAATGACGAAGCTCATCCAGAACTGCAGAAGCAAAACTTCATTTCGAAAAATCTGAAATCGTTGGGCTTTTCAAAGAAACAGGTGTGTCTTCCACTTCTATATTCTTCAAATGTCTAGATGAGTTCTCTTAGTGCGTGAAAGTGTTAAAATAAGCTTTTGCACATTCTAACATATTGCACACACAGTTACAACATCTATTTATACTAACATTATAGATATTTATAGTTTTTTTTATTGAAATAATGTTTTATATTTGTTAAAGTCACAAATATCTAAACAGGAACTGGCTGCCTTTGAGAGAGGTGGAACTGACAAACGATCTTTTCGCCGTACAGCCAAAGAAGATCATTCTGATTCTGCGGCTCTGCTAGATCTCCCTCGTACAACTTCAACTAAGGGCAAGAAGAAGGCCCGTATTTTCAGTATTATTCCCGAATTTTGGTTACAAATTGTTAGAAGTTTTTCGAAAAGAGTGACCTTTTGCGTTTTCTAATGATTTGGCATCATCTTTCGTCTATTCTGTTTTGGTTTATCTTTCTCTTTTCCAAATAATTATTGGCCCATGCTAACAAGCACGTTCGGTACTGCACGGCCTCCTGCTCTTTCGCCAGCTCAATATGTTCCGCGGTTTATGCCTTTCCAATACCCTTTTCCCTTTTTCAAATATTAACAACTTTTCTTTCCTTTCCGCACGCATCGCCTTTAGCCATTTGTTTTTTTATTTTATTTTAGAGGCTTATGCTTATTTTCATTTGTTTGTTCTGGATATCATCGACCTGTTTCAGGCTGTACTGACGAAAGAGGAAGAGGAAAGAATATTCGCTGAATATCATTATACTGGAGCAACAACCAATATTCATCCTCTGTTATCTTCTTTGATCAACTACACTCATCCAGTGAAATTCAGCGGATTCGATGTCGCTGATGGTGAGTTTTTCATACACTCGGCTTTACAGTAACCACATTTGTTTCAGCCAATAACCTTCACTTCCATATGTCTTCTTTCTCTGAGTCCACTGGATTGGGTTACTTGAAGGCTTCAGCTCCTGAGTTTGTGAACTATAACAAACGACAACTCAGTAGAATATATCCTAAGGGAGCTCGTGTTGATTCTAGCAACTTTTTACCTCAGGTAAACCGTGGTGCTCTGTTTCTGATATGACCAAATAATCTTTATAGATTTTCTGGAATGCCGGATGTCAAATGGTTTCTCTCAATTATCAAACTCCCGATATTTACATGCAACTAAATATGGGAAAATTCGAATACAATGGTGGCTCTGGCTACTTATTGAAACCAGACTTCATGAGGCGACCTGACAGAACGTTCGATCCGTTCTCGGAGTCACCTGTAGATGGTGTTATTGCTGCTCATTGCAGTGTTAGAGTAAGAGCTGCAATGAAGGAATTCCAATTTACGTAATATCTTTTTAGGTTATTGGAGCCCAGTTCTTGACTGAAAGAAAGATTGGTACTTATGTTGAAGTGGAAATGTATGGATTGCCAACTGATACGATTAGAAAGGAGCATAAGACGAAAGTAGTTGCTGGAAATGGTTTGAATCCTGTATACAACGAAGATCCATTTGTATTCCGAAAGGTTCAGTCTTTCATCGAAATTGTTGATCAATTGTCCTTCTTAGGTCGTATTGCCGGAGTTAGCTGTTCTGCGTTTCGCTGCTTTCGATGAGAACGGCAAGCAATTAGGACAGCGTATTCTACCACTAGATGGACTACAGGCAGGATTCCGTCATATTTCACTGCGAAATGAAACGAACCAGGTAGCCAATGATGTCAGACCTCTTTATAATTGTATATGCTCAGTCTACAATCCTCGTTCCAACTATTTTCGTGCATATTGTACTCAAGACCTACGTACCTGATGAACTCAGCGGTAAGACATAAAAGCTCGTACCAATCTACTGATACATTTAAAGGCCTCGTCGATGCATTAGCTGATCCACGTGCTTATCTCTCTGAGCAGAAGAAGAGGGAAGAAGCTTTAGCTAATATGGGAGTGGATGATAACGATATTGCTGAAGTTCCAATCAGTAAACCTAAAACGAAACTCCTTCAAAAGTCGAATGGTTCTGCTGCTAATCTGCTCAATGAGTATGATCTATTAACCATATGATCTCTTACGATTCTTGTTTAGCAAGGAAAATCCCCCTGTTTCCGCAAGATCAGAACCTGCCGGACCTTCTATGCCTATGAAGACTTACACCGAACCTGGGTTGGACAAATTTAAGGTATGTTTGAAGAGAAAGGATGATATAATTGACTCATATACTTTGCTTTGTTGAAAACGTAATATATTAGGGAACTTCTATTTCTGCTTCTTTGAAGCGAAGTCTACAACGTAGTAGAGCCGGAAGTGGGGCGTTATCAGCTCCTCCTCCAATGTCTCGTGAGGCTAATGGCTCAGTTCGAAGAAAAGATGAAAAACTACAGGTTTAACAACCTGCTTGCAGTTTTCGAGAACACCTGCTTGCGAAGCATCTAAAATCTATTTACCATGCATGAAAATGATAATGCCAATCTTCCCAACTCCTGAGAGACCACATCATATTCTTGTTAATTACAGGTTGACCCAATCGAGATCGATGATCTACGTAAAGACAAACAGTTTGCAAAGCTTTTAAAGAAAATCCAAAAAGATGAAGAAGATTTGAAAAAGAAACATCAGAAACAGAGAGATTCTATTCAAAAACAACAGGTAATTACTTTTAAACAAATTTCATTATAAACAAAGGTTCGATCGGCATCCTAGTTTATAAAATTTGAAAATACTTTAAAAAACTTTTGTACTGCAGCCACGACGATCTTCCATTGTCTGGATTGTGAGTTTTAAAAGCAAATGCTCTTGGCTTAATCCGTGTCACTGTTCTACTAAAATTACTAAAATACTTTTGTAACAAATGCTTTTTCTTTCTTTTGCAAGTCAAACAATCGGAAACAAATTTAATTTGAATCGAAATTCTGCTCACTTCCTTTTCAAAGTTTTGTCTTCTCTCTCTAATTGCCAAAGTGTGCCTTCTTGTGACGATTTGTAGTGAGCTTTTGTGAAATCTATTCCATATAATTTCTTTGAAGCAAACAAATGTGGATAAGTTGATTACACACAACCGACGTTCTACGAAAAAGGATAAAGGGTCCAGAAAGTCTGTTTCTGAACGTGGAGGGACCGATGGAGCTTGTAGTTCTGACATTGCCACTAATGATAAGGTTAATAGGCTTTACATTCACTCCTGACATCATTTGTTTTTGAAGGTTCGTTCTCTCGTCAACAGCCAAACTGACGAATGGTCCGCTATGATCAAGAAGCACGAGGTTGAAGAGTTTGAATTGAGGAAAACTCATGTGAAAGAGCAATTCGATCTATTAAAGTAGGGATTTGCTTATGTAGTCGTTCAAAGCCATTCCTTCTAGAAAACTGCTGAGTGATGCTCAAAAAGCTCAGATGCAAGCTTTGAAACTGAGATTAGAATCGGAAACAAAAGAATTGAAGCAAAATCAGACGAAGAAAAGCATTGAAGATGCTCGTGTTATTCAGATGGCAAGTTTCTTTCTTCTTTTCTTTTGATTAATTCGATTTTTCAGGATAAGAGTATCAAGACAAAAGCAGAAAGAGATAGACGAGTTAAGGAACAGAACGATAAGAATTTGAAAATGTTTGTTGAGGAACGACGACGCTTAGCGATGAAGTGAGTGTTTCGGTGAAATATACATAAACTCTAATTATTTTCAGAGCTGAGAAACATGAAGAACAGTTAGCGAAACGTCATGTGGATCAAGCGGATCAGTTAGAGAGAGAATTTGACCGAGCAAAAGAGCAAGAAGAAGCTTTGTTCCGCGAAGATCAGTTAGCATCGCAGCCTTCATCAGTCGTCTAAATGGGTTCACAAAACTTTATTGTAAAATAATTTGCCACAAATACTTGTATGCCAAGTTCCGTAGTTTCAAATAGAAAAAGCCACTATGATCGCCTTCTAATATAATTAAAGCCACATTCGAAATCTGTGATTTATAAGACATTCGTTGCTCACCTAAATGGTCTCTTCTTAATTTATTTCCCTTTTCGTTTTCTTTTCTAATAAGACTTATATATATATTTGTGATACTTCCATATATAGATGTATGTTAGTCTTTGGTATTTTCTTCACTACACCCCTTTCTGAAGATTTCATTTACTTATGCCCGAAACCTCGCTGATAGATTTGCCTAACCATACCACCATTTAACCCCGGTTAAATCATATTTTCCCTTCCTAGCTATTCATTATTGCAATTTCAAAGTAAAAACAAAAAAGATGGAAAATATGATATCTCAGTTGTTCATTCCTTATTAGATCAACGATCTACTTAAGTTTCCAAGGTTTCGTAGGAATTATTTTATAATCAGGTATAACATTATTAAGACAGAGATTTTTATTTGTTTCATAAAACGGTTCGTAATAATTTGTATATTCTATATATATATATATATAGTAATAGACCCGTTGTCGCATTTGTATTAAAGCCTCATATTATCTATAAAAACAATATTCTTTTTGTATCTATTGTACATGGCAATTCATTGAGCCCTTCGTATGCTGCGTTCGTTTCGAAGCGAAGAGCTAGACGAGGGTGCCTGTAATCATTCCACTTACTCGGTTACATCCGTCTGACGCACATTCGAATCCGGGTGGGCAACAGAAATCTGATTTAGGACAACAAACGCCGGATGGAAACGGGCAGCAACCTAAGCTACATGTCTTATCGAAAGTTCCGAGATAAAATAGTAAACTATCTACCGTATTCTTCATTTGCAAAGCTGCAGCATGTCGCATAGTTAGGACATGCGAACATATCTTTGGGATCACATAAGTTGGGTGAATCCTCTGAAACCTGATGTCCTAGCTTGAATACTAAAACAGCTGATTAAGGTTAATACGACATGAGGATAAGTACTCACAAAGTAAGAAACAAATTAAAATTTTCATTTGTGTAGATGACCCAGGTAATCAATATGATGTCTATATCTGGCTACTGATAATCAGAGAGCATAATTCTTATCATCTTTAGAAATATCAATATTTAATTCTTTTAATTAGAAAATGAAATATTATAGAATACTTGACAAGTCATATTGCAAGTCGAACCATAAGAACATGAAACCCATCAAAAAGAAATAGATTACAGATGTTACTAAATACATCGTCAAAGTAGTTCCGCTTGAGAAAGAGGTGAAAGCTATTAATCCTCCACAGAAAAAGCAAATTAGAAAATAGCAAATCCATTTTAGGGAGACATAACGGAAATATTCGTCCTTAATTAAATAATTAACTATTTTATTACGGTCTTAAACATACTGTTGTTCCTCTCTTTTTATGGCGACGTATCTTACACTCTCTGTGTTTCAGTGGCTTTTTCACACGTTGAGGGACCCCTTGGATCGCCCTTACAGCTCCGTCCCACTTGTTGGGTCCAATCATACGATAAACATAAGGAACATTCGGACCCATAAATAAGCGAACTCCGAACCTTGGATCTTTCAATGCAATCTTGATCATGTTCATTATAAGTTCATTGTACTCAAACTCGTTTTTACCTGCCATATATCAGGCTTGCATCCTATAAGACCAGCGATTTCGTCCATGTACTTTATGTAATCAACCTAATTCAAGAACTATACACTTGTTGTTGTTTGTGCTAGGAACCTGAATCGTGTGTTTTTCGCTTTTGAAATATCGTCTTTCCATTTTTTTGCGTTTATCTGTAATGTCGTCGAACATCTCTGCTGTTGATGGAAGAGCAGTGTTCCCACTGAACACTCTGGAGACCCATCTTGACTAAAATGTTTTTATTACAATAAAAACAGAATGTTTTTGTAATCGAAGATTAAAAATTGAAAGGTCGCGTCACATGGAAGGTTACTACAGAACACTCCTCAATGGAACCTAGTTAGACCCTTTCGAAAAGAATTTAACCTTTCTCTCTCAAAGGTGATCAAAACGTATAGTCACCTGAATCTCGGCGATCGGAGCTACACTGCCAATCGGCTGAATTAGTCCAATTATGGCAATATCATTATGTTGAGGAGGAAATACAAATTTGTAAAGCTGGACTTTATGATTCTGAACTAATTGTTCTATTTTAATTCTGAAAAGACTAAAGACCTCAATGGAGACTACATTTTCTGGCAGGAAAGGAAAGCCAAACGAGTAGCCAGTGCATTGAATGAGCACGTCACATTCAATTTCCTTTCCATTGGTTAGAATAACAGAATCTTCGGTCATTTCTCTTATATCTTCCTGTGAATTAACGTTTTACGTCGAGCAAATCTATTGATTTCAAAAACCTCAACACTGATATATCCGGCTGATATGAGATTAGCTAAGCTGTCATTGACAGTAGGGTGTTGCTGGAAGAACCTAGATTGATGAGAATATATTTATCTGTTCTTGATGATATGTAGAGAACCTATGGTTCGGTCGAAGGCCATATATATCATGATCCATCCTTTTCTGCAAACGATGCTCCATGAAGTCATTGGCGACTACCCATGGAATGGTATCCATAATCCAGTCATAGTACCTGAAAATGAAGGATTATGAAGTTACAGAATTTCACGACCTTGTCATGAACATTGTGTCGTAGGGCATCCCTCCTTCAGCCACTCTATTGAAAATCCAAGTCCCCCGTCGGGTAGATACAGTTACCTACACATCATCATAAATTCAAACAAAACAGAAAGAAAATAACAGATTTGGCTATTTTCGCGATATCCACTGCAATATCCAAAGCAGAGTTCCCAATTCCTAAAACCACCACTTTTTTATTCTCAAATCCCCGGAAATTTCGATATTGCTGAGCATGCATGATCTTTCCACCGAATTTGTTCAAATCTGAAATGAATGCGAAAGAGTTGAATAGGACAATGTTTTGCTGATCACTTTTAATATCGGCATAGATAGGGGTAGCATGATGTCCTGTACATACAATAAGTCTGTCAAACTCTTCAGTCGACCCTGAGCTCAAATGCAAGAGCCAACGTCCATTCTCGTTTTTCTCAGCCTAATCGAACATCTTTCTTTAAAAGAAGAAGGTTATACGAACCTTAACAACACTCATATTGAACACGATATGTTTAAGTAAATCGAACTTCTCAGCATACATACGGATATACTTATTAACGTAGGAATGGTGCATGAAATTAGAAAACTCTTCCGGAGGAGGGAAATCGGAATAAGCCATCATTTCCTTTGATGTATTAACTACAGTCGTTTCCATGACAGTGGACGATACCTGAATAATTACATTTTGTTTCCGGATGTGCAAATTTCCAAACATCTGGATTATCAGGACGGTAGTTCCACAAGCCACCTATTTCGCTTGTTCTCTCATAGCAGACTACTTCCAGTCCTTCCTCCAAACAGGATTTGATGCTAGGCAAGCCAGATGCTCCAGCTCCAATAATGGCAATCCTCATTTACTGAATCATAACGAAAGTGCAAGAGAAACAAAATTAAATAAATAATTGAAGAAGTAAGAAATGAAAGAAATAGTGGTTGATGGATTTGACTGTAGTATGACGAGCGATAGAAATGACTAACGTTGACCTCATTTGGCGGATTTCTATTGATCAGTTTCTTTGAAACTTGGACGACGGAGAGAGGACGTATCCCCATCAATTGAAAACTGTTAAGAGATAAAAGCCAGACGAAGATAAGACTGAATTTATTAGTAACGTATTAATTTCTCTAAGAGTATACAAGTTGAATGAAGGCATCAAATGGTGTTTTCTCAAAACCTAGTGAATCAAGTGATAACATTTCTTTGGTCAAATAATCTTCAGCAGAAGCAGAATGGATATGATCAGTATAAGAATCCTGTAGACAATATTCAAGAGTCGACCTATTGTTCGCGTTGATCACAGCATCGAACACTGTTGGGCAATTTGTGGTAGAATCCATATTTTTACTATTTGTAATAATGAACCTGTCCTGATTGCAACCTTTGAACTCCGTATGAAGGGAAATACTCTAAAAAATTTTGATCATTTTTTTTAAAAACAAAAGTTCATTTACCGTGATAGCCATAGAAGCAGCTAGGATAGAAAGAACAGAAACCGTATAAACAAAAGCAATTGTGCCTATCAGGGCAAATAAATTTTTCAAAATATCTTGGGATTTGCAATCAGGTGCCAGAATTGTCAGCTCGTTGTAGGTTGGGCAATTATGCTTGCGCCACATGTCCCAGGCAACCCACTTCTCGATCGAGCTAAGCCATTTCTCAAAATCATCAGGACGCACATTTACATCCCAGCCCTACAATGGTAAGGTTACCATGGTATTTGTTTAGTGTAAACGATTACCAAATTGTTTACTAAATTCCGTTCTAAGACATTCATGTCATCTAATGACATTTCCATCACTTCTGCCCAATCAGAGTTAGTTGCTCTATCGAACGAATCCGCGTCATGTAGGAATTTCGAGGCCAAAATCAGAGCAGGCACATACAAATCTGTGGGCTCTGAAGCTTCGAAGAATGCCTATAGATCGAAAGATTCATGATAGACACATGCGCTATACTAACCTTATCCTTAATTCTCAATCGATCCAGGTAAACCATAGCTACGACCATTGTTATAGAATCTGCCAGTCCTGCACGTGATATATTCGATGAGCTCTCCAGGTCCATATAATCATATGGAGAATGAGCATCAAAGTAATCCACGATCATTTCTGTAATTCATACTTTCAACTTGAACGGAGAACCGTTATTTGCCTGTTAATGGTCCGCTGATGGTTTGGGCTCCTCTACTCCCAATATTTAAAGTTCTTCTGATTCGTTTCCTTAGCCGACGGAAGTCTGAGAACATAGGAGCCATTCTCTAAAAATTGACTAGTTTATTAAAATATACTCAATAAACAGAAACGAAAGAATGAGAGAATAGAGGGCACGAAGTGAGGGATGTGTTGTGCTTTTTGATTCATGGAATTATAATTAGTTTCATCTTCTTAAATGTTCTGTTTTGAATGCTCCTTGGCGTAATACTTTTCGAGAATTAATTCAGTGATTAAGGAATTAAATTAGCATGGCAAGAAGTTGACTCTGAGAATATTACAATGGTTTTTCTTTGGCGCGCTGCCAACAGCTGCATATCGCTTGACCTCGATTCAGTGCTTCCTCTAGTTGACGCGCAGCGGTCGCGTCGCGTGTACGCGCTTATGAACGCAGCGTCTCATTTTGTCGCGGGATATTATGCGTTTTTTGCATGTTCAAAAGTTGTTTGTAGTTTTAACTTTTTATTTTTAATTTTTGAATTCTTTTATTTTTATTTTTGTTTTTTTATTTTTTTTTCATTTTTTTTTGCTCAGAACGTTTGCATTCCAATTTTAACATTTTTCAATAATTTAAATCGAAAGTTGTAGATATTATCATGTCTGGCGAAGCCGTGACCACTACCACCGATCAGGGTGATAAACCTATTACTGAAAGTAAGGAAACGACGGAGAAAATAGCGTCACCTGTTAAAGAACAACCTAATGGTAATTGTTTTCATTGTAAACGGGTATAACAGGATTATGCTTTGAAGATCAAGTCGCTGATACAGCTGAGACCGTAGGAAACGCTGAAGCGAATGGTAACCCTGAGGAATCTAAAGCCGAGAAAGGAGCTGAGCCCGCAATGCCCACAGATGCCGCAGCAAATCCTTCTGTCGAATCAAGTAAAACTGAATCTGTTGTACCCGCCGAGAGTGTAGAGGAGACTATTGAGAAAAAGGTTTTATTTTTGTACAGTTACGTTGTTTTGATACTATCTTTGTAAGGAAATCTCTATGGACACTACAGGTCCTGCTGAAGCTTCTGAAGCTGAGCAACCTGCCGCTGCAGCAGCAGCTCCACAAGATGTGGAGAAAAAAGACGAAGAATCGGAGAAGTGGGAAGTCATAGATGATGAAGAAGTAAAGAAGGTTTGTGATAAAGTTTGTTTGCTTGTGCAATGTAAAGAATGTTATAGGCGAAGGAAGCTGAAGAGAAACACAGAGAAGCCGAAAAGGTGAAGGCGGAAAAAGAGAAGGCCGAGAAGGAAAAAGCTGAAAAAGAAAAGGCTGAAAAGGAGAAGGCTGAAAAAGAAAAGGCTGAGAAGGAGAAAGCAGACAAGGAAAAAGCCGAGAAAGAAAAGGCCGAGAAGGAGAAAGCTGAGAAGGAGAAGGCTGAGAAAGAAAAAGCTGAGAAAGAAAAAGCTGAGAAGGAGAAGGCTGAGAAAGAAAAAGCTGAGAAGGAGAAGGCTGAAAAAGAAAAAGCTGAGAAGGAGAAGGCTGCTGAAGCTAAAGCTAATGAGGCAAAATCTGCCAAAGCCAGTGAGCCTCAGGAGAAGAAAGCTGCAGAAAATGAAGGAGATAAGGTTAGTATTTACTATCTATTGATTTATTTCGGAACTGCTCGATTTTTCAAATTCGATTTTCTAGGCTGAAGCTAAGAAAGCTGCATCTTCCCCTGAAAAACCAGTTGCTGATCAGAAGGAGAAGAAGAAAGTGAGTTAGATTATAGTTTCTTGTTTAATTTTCCGTGTGACTTAGGAGCCTGAAGACAAAGAAGAAGAGAGCGGAGATGAAGCTATGGAAATCGTCGAAAGTAAAGAAGAGCCCGAAGAAGCTGCTCCCGTTCCAGTCAGTAGTGGACGTGGAAGAGGTGGTAAATGAGAAAAAACCCATATTCAATCACATGTATTGTTTTCAGGTAGAGGCCGCGGTAGAGCTGGAATGACCACTCGTTCTCCTAAGACTCCAAGAGCTGCTGTTGAAGTAGATGTAATTCATTTTCAAACATTCGTATGTATGTGTTTATCGTTTTAGCCTGAATCCATCGCCTCATCTCGTCCAAGAAGGTCTACATCTCAGCGAGTTGATTATGCTAATCCTGACACTTCAACTGTTCTAGCGGAAGTCGATGATGAGATCCCTGGAAAACTTTTCAAGGTTCCACTCTTTCCTCTTTTGTTTAACGCAATATTATGTTTAGGGAGCTCGCGGGCGTGGTCGTGGTCGTGGCAGAGGAGCCGGACGTGCAGGAAGAAACTCAGATTCTGATAGTGACCATCCAGTCAGCGACGATGATGAGGTTCATATCTTTTGCGAAAAGAAATGCAACTATAGTTGTAGGAGTTCGGAAAGAAAAAGAAGGCTGGTGCCGGTAGAGGTCGTGGTCGCGGCCGCGGTGGAAGAGGAGCACGAGGAAGAGGGGGACGTGGTCGGGCGTCAGCTGGAGGACGACGCAACAATGTATAGAAAATCAAGCTTTCGCAATGATGATTTCATGGTTTGCAGGATTCTGACGATGATGACGATGTTACCTTAGATGACTCTAAGAGTGATGATCAAGATAATGAATCTGAAGAAGAAGCTATTCCAACCAAGAGACGCGGAGCTGAGGCTGCTCATCCACCGAAGAAGAGAGCCAAAGTTTCTGAATAAGTTATTTGCAAATTTAATCCTCTTAAAATTAAATATTATATTACCTTCGCTAATATTTGCCAATGCCAGTGTCTCTATTGGTCTCTTCGCATTTGATTGCGTTCCTACGACAGCTAGGTTCATAAACTTTTGTACATAACTAATCTAGGAACATTGTCATCTACTGCCTGTATCATACCGTTTCCAGTGCTTGTAAAAACGTAGCACTCGTTATATAATGAACTCATTGTTTTATTGAAACGATCATCAATTATCCTAATATCTCTGTTTTTATGAAAGTATTGTTGTTAAATAATAAATTGTTGTGTTCACTTAAAACTCGTAAGCTTGATGTCGTGAAGTGTTTCGTGTCGCTAGCGTAGTATCTGTCTATTGATTTCCATTAACTCTAATGGTACTTGATAGGTCTGATTCAAGAAGAGGTTTGCAACCGATATGGGCAAACGAGTTTCAATTTATGAGGTAGGCTCCTTTTTTTTTTTTATTTCTTTTAACAAAGCGCTGTGTTTCTTAGCAACGAAAATCCGAATTAATAATGAAACGGGAGGCGGTGCCTCTTGTCGGGTGGGGAAAGCATCGATTGTCCTCTATCTAATTTATACTTAGCGCTTTTGCTCCATACTTTCTCTTTACTCATGATTCCTATCGGCGAGGTATGTACATACACGGAAAGAAATGGTTCTTTTCGAAATTAAAATGGTTATCACTGTGTATGAGATAACGATTTTTCAAGTGTTGTGACAAAAATGAGATGGAAACAAAACATTTGAGAATAAAAACGATTCGTGACTGTTGCATGCATGTCTATTTGATGTGAACAAGGAATGTTTTTGGAATAATCCAAATTATGCAAGGTTCATAAATGTTTGTGGAACTTAGTAAATTCAAACGGATGAGGTTTTATGTATTGATTTTAGACTCAAGATGGTCGGGCGGATATGACCAATTTCGAGATGGACTTGTTCGACACAAGAATGAGCAACTATAAAGCTGACAAAGACGAAGAGCAGTGTTGCAGGTAAAAAGATTAATCTGCACCTTACGTGCTTGTTTTGAATAAATTATAAGACGGGAGTTATGAATTCAAACATTCACGAAAAATCTACCAAAAAAAACGAGTTTTTCATTGCTGTCACTACTTCACTTATTTCCCATATCCTCAACAAAGCTGTTGAAGCTCCAATTCTCATTTCAATTAGAAAGATATTCGAAACCCTAGCGAAAGAGCAATATATCCAATTTCGGAATCACGTCTTTGGATGAATTGATGACTCGTCTTAACCCGTCATTTGTTCAATTTGCTATCCAGCTTTGATCCAACCCCAGTTTTTTCTCTGAGCTCAGCATTGATTTTGTATCCTACTTCCAACAGCTAATCTAGACGAGATTTATTCGCTCGATGGTGTTACCTCGTAAATCTGAGTTTGACGCCATCAGAGAGCATTATCTTTACACCTCCAGATTATATGCAAGTAAAAACGATGAATGCAAATATTCCTGTAGGTTAGATAAGTCATAGCCGTGTTTCTCTTCATATGTGAATGGATTGTTTTTCAGTTCCTCTCGAAACAGAATCATCAAGCCAGCCTGTCTGCCAATAACCATAGTGTCGCTCTTCATAATAACCTTAGTCTTTCTGCCATTGTTCAATGAAGAAGATTTGGAAGCTCCCACAAAACTCTCTTCATACTGCGACTCTTCTTGTAATTTCCAAATTGTTGAAAGCATACCAACAGGACTAACATTCACCACGGGAGACGTGCATAACCGAACACATCTAGCTTGGATTGTGAGCTTGAGCTTCTTTGTCATTAATGGCATTTGGTTCATTTTAGGATTTGATTGACAACGCTCAAAACTATATCGACATCGCTGCTTTATATTGGAATTTGAACGAATCTGATTACAAGACATCCATCTATGGCAAATCTGTTTTCCAATCTTTGATTAATGCTGGTAAAAGAGGTGTAAGGGTACGTGTGAAACCTCTAGTACAACGAAATAGTAATTCTTTGTTGAAGATACGAATAGCCCAAGATGTTTCGAAAGGGCTGTCCACTAACAGTGACTCGAAATATCTTTCAGATCATAAACTGGCAGAAGTAAGCTTCTTTTATGAAAAACATCTCAAGATTCTCTATTATAAGGTTCGAACACTGAACTTCAGTCGGCTGGTTGGTTCTGGAGTTCTCCACACCAAATTTATCATCGTTGATCTGAAAAATATTTACTTGGGGTCTGCCAACATGGATTGGAAATCGTTGTCAGAGGTATGTACAATTGTACTCTACTATTTTCAAAACCTCATATCAGGTCAAAGAACTGGGCTTCGCTGCAAGGGATTGTCCTTGTTTGGCCACTGATCTTTTCAAGATCTTTGCTGCTTATTGGAGATTAGGAGAAGTAAGTATTCTTTGTGAATTTGAAATGAACAGTGTTCAATATAGGATGCTAAAATTCCTGATAAATGGCCAATATCCTACAGAACTACGTTCAATATGGATTCGCCGATGCCTGTTTTGATAAACAATCTAACCTCTCAAGTTTTTCTATCGGTTCGATCAGTTAATCATCTTTGAGCATGTACCCTATTGTTTAGAGTTCTCCTGCTCCTTTTAATCCTAAAGGAAGAGCACACGACTTGGATGCTATTAAGTATGTCATGGAGAAAGCTAAACGTTTCGTTTATGTGGCTGTTATGGATTTCCTACCTATCACTCTTTATATGCAGAATAACAGGTTAGATAACCCAATAGACTCGTACGAAAATTGAATTTAACGCTTCAGTTACTGGCCCGAATTGGATGATGCATTAAGATCGGCAGCATTCAACGGAAAACATGTGCATCTACTAATTAGCAATTGGCCTCACTCGAGGCCTGCAGAAGTAGTTTTCCTCAAAAGTCTGATGACCATAAATGCGGCATTGAAAAAAGGCTCAATCAAAGTTGTAAGTTTGAGTTTCACAAACCGTGTGAACATCAGTATTTCAGAAACTTTTCACTGTTCCTGCAAACAAAGAACAGAGTGAAATACCTTTTGCTCGAGTGAATCACAACAAGTATATGGTTTCTGATATGCACGGTTACATAGGTTCGTATACATTCAGGTCCGTATCAATTAACTTTTTCTGTTCAAGGCACATCTAACTGGGCAGGAGACTATTTCATAACAACTGCTGGTGTAGGATTCATAGTCGAGACTGAAGGAGAAAATAACCTCAGACAACAACTGCAGAGCGTTTTCGAACGAGACTGGAATTCCGAATATGCCAAAGAACTTGTATAGAGAAAGGGATGTAAAAACAGAACTCTGAGTTCGCCATAATAATTGTATTCACATCAAAAGTTTGCGGGTTATGTAACATTCAACTTAATATCTATCATATCCGGAATTGTTTTATGAACAGAATCATACTACTGATAAAGATTTTAGAAATCAAAAGAGACTACGTTTACTTTGGAATTCGATGCATCAAATACATGAGAGAATAGAGACAAGCAAATAAGAAGTTCTAAATATCATCTTCCGCATCAAGATCGGAGAATATGAAATCCATGAAAACAAGAACACTATGATTGATGAAAACTTACTATACGATTGGAGCTGCGAAAGAACGGACAGCAAGTAAGAAAAACTCTGTGACTTCTACATGTGTTGTGGAAGAGGATTTGTAATTTCACTGAAAGAATGTTTCCTAACATCACACCAAGCTCAACACCGATGACTCAGTGTTTTCTCTTTTCTAGATTCTTCAAAAAAAAAGTGACATGTGCGACTTCAATCAGATACATCCAACTTTCAGCAGCAATTGAATGCTGAAAGCGGAAGTTGGCTTCTTTAGCTTTATAAACTATTTCTATCGGACCAATTTATATTGAAGAGAACAAGAGAATTGGATGCTAGTTTCTTCATGGAAAACGTTAGTATATCAGGTATATGATTCTAAAGAGCTCCCTCGATGACCGTGTAATACACAGCAAAAAAATGAACTCGCGAGTTCGAGTCGAGCTCGAGCGCAGACTCGAACTTCAGCATTTTTTCGAGCCGAGCTTGAGCCGCGGTCGAACTTGAAAATTACTCCGAGCCGAGCTCGAGCTCGATACTCGAACACCTCGAGTCGAGTCGAGTCGAGCCTTGGCAAGTAATACCGTGTAATGTAGCGTTGGAAATTTGCGTACACTATTTTTGAATTTACGCAGGGTCCTATTGAAAGCTCAATCATAATGAAGCTCTAGCAGTAACTTATAGTTTTGGTTTCAGAAATGCCGTTGTTAACTCTACTTATCAATGGCTTACTCAGTGGGCTTGGTGCATTGATCTGTTTTCGGATTATCAAAGAGTACATACCCATATTTATCCAAAGAAAAATGGTTGGCAATGATCAATGCAAGGTAAGCGATGGTTCTGAGCTTCCCCCATAACTTATTCTCTTTTAGGTCAGCAATGACCCTATACCAGAACCTATGGGTGTTATATGTGCTGCAGTTTATCTGATCATACTCTTCATTTTCATACCTATCCCTTTCTTGGAGTGGATAGGCTTTGAGTACGTTGTTTGTCATGTTTTGGCTTGAAGAATGTAATGTTAAGATCATCATTCCCACATGCCAAGTTTCTTGCCTTTTTATCAGCTTTAATATCCATTTGTACTGCGATCTTACTAGGATTTGCAGATGACGTTTTAGACTTAAGGTGGAGACATAAGCTCCTCTTCCCATCTTTATCTTCTCTACCGGTGTTGATGGTTTACTATGTACAAGGTAGAACAGTTGAGAGTGCAATCGAAAAGACGAAAGTTCTAGGTAATTCGACTACTGTTGTTATTCCTTCAATGCTGCGGAATGTCTTGGAGCAGATTGTTCCCACGTCGTTTTACGGGGAGAACTTCCCAAATGCTCTCAATATTTCATTTCTGTACTATATCTTCATGGGAATGGTGATCGTGTTTTGCACTAATGCAATTAACATTCTAGCAGGTATGTTTTTTCTTAGAATGATCAGATGCTCTAGCTTCATGCTTGTAGGAATAAACGGGTTGGAAAGCGGTCAATCTCTAGTCATAGCTGTTGGGGTTGCTTCATTCAATATCATACAGGTGAACACAATAGATGCTTCCGTATATAACAATGCTTCTCACATAGATTATCCGATTTGACATCGATACATGGCACCAGTATTTATCTTTGTATTTCTTATTGCCTTTCATAGCTTGTAACTCTGTTCTATTCTATTTTAATAAGGTATGCTATCCTTTCTCTTACATTCATAACGCTTCATTTTGAGTACCCAGCAAAAGTCTTCGTTGGTGATACGTTTTGCTATTGGGCAGGAATGACTTTAGCGGTTGTTTCTATTTTAGGACACTTCAGTAAAACTTTCATGCTCTTCCTCATTCCACAAGTGCGATTGCTGCTCATATTGCATTCTCTACATCTATTTTAGATCGTCAACTTCATATACTCTACGCCTCAGCTGTTTCATATGGTGCCATGCCCCAGACATAGGCTTCCGAAATTTTCTGCTAAAGATAACAATGTTAGATATGTTTTCTGAGAAATGCTCATCTCGTTTTTCCAGTTAAATATGAGCCTTGCTGAGTTTAAGAAAACAGATTTGAAGTTATTGGGAAAAGTTGCTTTGAAAGTATTCAAGTCCGTTGGCTTCTTATATATTGAAGACTTTGAAAAAGACGGAGAGAAGTTCGGTCAATTGAAGACATCACTCAACTTTTTTTTCAGATGGACTAGAATCAATAATCTAACGATTATCAATTTGATTTTATACTGGACGGGGCCTCTACATGAGAGAACTCTCACAAACATATTGTTGGGTATTCAAGTATTAACTATTGGGTTCGCTTTCTTTGTTAGGTTTTACTTAGCAAGCATTTTTTACGAAGTAGTCAATTAAGTTTTAGTCATTAATAAATAAAAGTGCAATTATTGTTAATTCATGTTATATCTAAAAATCGGTAATCTTGACGACGGGACTATCCTATCTTACGCCGTCTCGTACGTTTCACGCTGGGGAATAATGAATTAGCATACGCAGTATATAGCTGAACGCCAGAGTGCACGCGCGCATTTCCATTCGAACGGCGTCACGGATCGGTTGAACGTATAATTTATGGTACTTAGTTGCGTATTAATCAAGGAACTTTGTAGCTTTATTTTCATAATTAGTAGGTTGTCATTTTCTTTGATCTTTGTTATTTATATTAAACCATTCTTACTACATTGAAAACCATTAACTCTCTCACGAGTTTGTTCTCTTCTCAGAATACCTAGACCTTCGGTTTCACAATTCACCTAGCTGATTTCAGCTTTTAAAATTTTGAAGAAAAAGAAAAAACGAGGTGTGGTTATACCTCAGAAGCTATGTCAACCCGAAGTATTCGAGGCCGACAAGATCAATCGGAGGGAAGTGTAACACCAACAGGGTCTGTAAAGGATAGAGAAGAATCTGTCCCACGAGAACAGGTATAACTGATGTTTTTTACATTTCTACTTGATACTTTGATACACAGATTACTAGAAGAAGTAATAAAGATGCATTGAAGAGGAAAACGCTTGAAGACTACGATCCATTGTCATGTCACCGTTGTTAGTCATTAGTTTTTCTTCTTTCAATAATAGTATGCGTATTCAGCCTCGAACGCGTTGTCATCTCCAAAAGGGCAATCCAAAATCAATGTGGGTGCCCAGTATCAGGTATTTATGAAGTTTTAATCCATGTGATGTTTGTAATTACAGGCAGAAATGGATTTTTTGGAGAAGCCATTCGATCCATACAAGGATGAAGATGAAAAAGAATATGTAAATTCAAATGCTCTTTGAGTTCAATGTTTTCTTCTTATAGTTGGTTTGGAAAAAACCGAAGCAGATTGATAATGAAACGTTGGATGATTATTTGAAGTATTGTCGAACTCGTTTGATGTCTGTTGACCGGGTTAGAATTGTTTGTTTGCGAAGGTCTCTCATCCACAGTTTCAGGCTTTGTATATTCTGATGAAATGCGATTATGATGTAGCAAATGCATTTTCGGAAGTTAATAGCAGAGTTGTTCTTCATGAGCGTTGGACACGAGATGATGCTCTACTCTTCCGACAAGCATATTTCCTACATGGGAAGAACTTTAAGAAAATTCAACTGATGGTTAGTTTCCGCTTGTTATTTTTTCTCACAGAGTTCCATTTAGTTACCTCATCATAGCATTTGTAGTCTAGTCGATCACTATTACCGCTCAAAGAAGGTGATGAAGCAAAGCAGCTTTTTAGATAAGTTAAGCATAGCATTAAATGAAGAAGAAGATAAGTTTTAATCTCGTTGTCAACCTTATCTGCTGGTTTTAAGGTATATTACTATTGCCGGGTTTAATAGGGGAATTTTTGACGCAGTCAATATGGAAATGTAAGTCTCTTTTTCAAACAGGTCGGAACCCCTTCTTTTAGGATGAAGAAGTTCATCAAGACTTTTCAAGAAGGTTTATGTAACAATTGTGGTCATATAGTCAGTACATCCACTACTTATTGTGAATCGCGGTTATGTTATTCTTGCTACTGCTACAAAGAGTATGTCATATACCCCATCGGGTTTATCATGTTTGTTTTTAGGAAGTTTGATCGTATGCGTCCTACCGATTACGTGAGAACTATTTCTGATGAAATACGGGTCTTCGATTACATATTACCTCTAGGTTAGTCTATTCAAACACTAGGCTTTGTTATAATTTGGTCCGTATAGAGTTCAGTGATTTACTAGACAAGTTTGATGATTTATGTTGCAATGATAAAACTTCTAAGACAAGCGAGGTAACTTACTCTTCTATTTCTCCGCAGTTTGGGTTGATTTAGGTAGGGGATACTGATGTTGAAGTTGTTTTCATGAATATGTCTAAAACACGGGTAATGACGCAGTAAGTAAATCAACGTTATTCCTATATGCAGCTCTTTTGTAGCGAAGTTACAGCTCGGACGAGTGAGGGAATGTTGAAGTGCCAAAGAAGAGAAGATAAAATGAAATGTTTCTCATCTTCTTTCCCAAGCTCACAGCCCAGCATATTGGCAAACGCCACCAAATCTGCCGAAGTGTATAGAAGTTTGATAAAAGAGAGACTCTACAAGAAAGAAAAGTTCAAAGTCACCTCATCATGGGGAGAAAGAGATCGGTTCTATTCATTTTATTGTAAGTGTTTGCATACTTCCTTATTCATATAGCTACTTAGGTTTATGTCGCTACGATTTGGATTTCGATATTTCTGCAGAAGTTGTGGGAACGAAAACGCCTGATATGCTTCGAGCCTTTTATCGTGAGAATCGAGACAGGATTGATAGGGTTGGCCGGAACTTCTTTGTTTAATCTCTCCTTTTAGTATATTCAGCAGAAGAATGATCTTAAAATGAAGAAAACCGAGGCAAAGTCCAGTAGCATTGGAGACATGGACGATGTTGTAACTCTTGATGACTAGATTGCTTCCCTAGGACTTCCCTCTTTACCTACAGGTCATATCTCATTGTTGCTTGTGCCACCCTCTTTCATTTCCTGAACTACATCACCTGCTTGCTTTGTTTCAGTAAGCAAGTATTTTTGGTTTGATGTGGTTCAATGGAATATTTTTGTTAAGAAAATTAAGACGTTATTGATTATTATACGGTTCCTCAATTTCATTATACATATATAAACGGCCAATATAGCTTAACTTATCGAAGATCGAGTATATGAGGTCTTTGGAGTCGAGATAAGCGCTCCAACGTGCTTCTCGACTCAACTCATCACTTTCCTTTTTCCAACTCATCTAGAACATCTGAACGAACTGCCTCGTTAGGCTAGAGTTAATCCCATTCAATATCTCAACAGACAATTAATATTTATGTTTATCTTCTGGGCTCACCCTTGAAACAGCTCATGTTTTTTTCCTCAAACTTTTCTTTTGTACTACTGATGCATGCAAAACCTTGATAGTCTTTTAAAGAATTTGAAATGTCACACGATCGTGTCTCAAATAGAAGAAGATACTTTATTAATTATATTAACTGACAGTTTCCGCTATTCTTCATTTGATCTCTGTATAAATGAATGTTTCTTCGATTCCCCTGGAGTCTATACGTATGTATGACTGATTCGATAGATAAGAAATTATTGCCAATGGACAACCCCCAGTGATCTATGTGTTTCCGGTATTTTCATGTTCAATTTTATGAATATCAATTTTTGAAACTTGTTATGATTGGTACGGACAGGGTGTGGCTACAAGTGAGGTTACACGAAAACTATGGTTGGCAAGAGGTCCATCTGTAATGACTTAACCACAAGGCAACCTGATGCAACAGACAGCAAATAGTCGTTAATGTCACTATCCTGATCTGAATTTTGATCTACACATTGCGAAATATAATTCTGATGGGAAAGCAGTTGATTACATCACATCACCGTGTGGAATGAATGTTATTTGCAGCATTAAGAAGGAGTAGCCCTGGACCATTCAATAATCCACGGTAGAACATAAAATTCTTATCACTGCCATGTGACCAGGAGACCATAAATAAAAATTTCGAATGAGGTATTCCGTCATCAAATGATCAACAACAAAAGTAATTACAAGATCAAGAGTTCTGGAATGTAAAGAGTTGCTACCTCATCGGAACAGGGCAGATGTACAAACTATGGGTAGACTCTCCCGGAACGAAAGCTATAGAAAGTTCATAAATTAAAGGAACTATATTTGGAAATTAGTTGTAATTGCATAATACATTCTTCGTGCGATATAAATGAGATAAGCATTGTTCCATCATAAAATATTTTGGCTATATAAAGAGGAAGATAGCTCGTGTAATCAACTTCCACTCTCGGGTTAGAAGTAATGACGATCTACCTGTCCAATCACTACTCTATTTCAAAACTCAGTATGTTCCTAATGCCAATATGTAATTTCAATGATAATCATTCCAGAGAAACTTTTCGCAAAGCATTCTAGCGATGGAAAAACGTTGAGCAAACGAGCAGCTAGATCTGCGCTCGCTACTCTTCCACACAGCTCTGTCAATTTCGATGAGAAATTCGAAAAAAAATCAGTTGATGGACATATAGACTTCCCAGGTGAGCGACGAAAAAAGTTTACAATTTTAGAAAATGATTTCAGTTTTCCTTCATTTTGTGACCCCACGGGAAAGCTCCCAAAGCCATCACAAAAAACATCATACTCACAAGCATCTAGGAAAGCAAAACGAGAAACATGCTTCTTCCAACTCTTCCTCCTCCTCCTCTTCTTCCAGCTCATCTGAATCTGAGCCAGAGAAGCACCATAAGAAACACCATGCTCACAAGCATTCCTTGAAGCATCATAAGAAGGACTCGTCTTCCAGCTCTTCCTCTTCTTCGTCTTCCAGCTCTTCTGAATCTGAGCCAGAGAAGCACCATAAGAAACACCATGCTCACAAGCATTCCTTGAAGCATCATAAGAAGGACTCGTCTTCCAGCTCTTCCTCTTCTTCGTCTTCCAGCTCTTCTGAATCTGAGCCAGAGAAGCACCATAAGAGACACCATGCTCACAAGCATTCCTTGAAGCATCATAAGAAGGACTCGTCTTCCAGCTCTTCCTCTTCTTCGTCTTCCAGCTCCTCTGAATCTGAGCCAGAGAAGCACCATAAGAAACACCATGCTCACAAGCATTCCCTGAAGCATCATAAGAAGGACTCGTCTTCCAGCTCTTCCTCTTCTTCCTCTTCCAGCTCTTCTGAATCTGAGCCAGAGAAGCACCATAAGAAACACCATGCTCACAAGCATTCCTTGAAGCATCATAAGAAGGACTCGTCTTCCAGCTCTTCCTCTTCTTCGTCTTCCAGCTCATCTGAGTCTGAGCCAGAGAAGCACCATAAGAAACACCATGCTCACAAGCATTCCCTGAAGCATCATAAGAAGGACTCGTCTTCCAGCTCTTCCTCTTCTTCGTCTTCCAGCTCATCTGAATCTGAGCCAGAGAAGCACCATAAGAAACACCATGCTCACAAGCATTCCTTGAAGCATCATAAGAAGGACTCGTCTTCCAGCTCTTCCTCTTCTTCGTCTTCCAGCTCTTCTTCTGAATCTGAGCCAGAGAAGCACCATAAGAAACACCATGCTCACAAGCATTCCCTGAAGCATCATAAGAAGGACTCGTCTTCCAGCTCTTCCTCTTCTTCGTCTTCCAGCTCTTCTTCTGAATCTGAGCCAGAGAAGCACCATAAGAAACACCATGCTCACAAGCATTCCCTGAAGCATCATAAGAAGGACTCGTCTTCCAGCTCTTCCTCTTCTTCGTCTTCCAGCTCATCTGAATCTGAGCCAGAGAAGCACCACAAGAAACACCATGCTCACAAACACTCCCTAAAACACACGCATCACGGACATGGAAACCACGGACACCACGGTCATCATGGACATGTTGAACACGGTTATGGACATCACGGTCATCACGGTCATCATGAACATGGTTATGGACATCATGGACATCACGGACATGGAAACCACGGACACCACGGTCATCATGGACATCATGAACATGGTAATCACGGACACCACGGTCATCATGGACATCATGAACATGGACACCACGGACACCATGGACACCATGAGCATGTAAATCACGGACACCACGGTCATCATGAACATCATGGACATGGAAACCACGGACACCACGGTCATCATGGACATCACGGACATGGAAATCACGGACACGGACACCATGAACATCATGAACATGGAAACCACGGACACCATGGACACCATGAGCATGTAAATCACGGACACCACGGTCATCATGAACATCATGGACATGGAAACCACGGACACCACGGTCATCATGGACATCACGGACATGGAAATCACGGACACGGACACCATGGACATCATGAACATGGAAACCACGGACACCACGGTCATCATGGACATCATGAACATGGACACCACGGACACCATGGACACCATGAGCATGTAAATCACGGACACCACGGTCATCATGAACATCATGGACATGGAAACCACGGACACGGACACCATGGACATCATGAACATGGAAACCACGGATACCACGGTCATCATGGACATCATGAACATGGACACCACGGACACCATGGACACCATGAGCATGTAAATCACGGACACCACGGTCATCATGGACATCATGAACATGGAAATCACGGACACCACGGTCATCATGAACATGGTTATGGACATCATGGACACCATGGAAACCACGGACACCACGGACACCATGGACACCATGAACATGAAAATCACGGACACCACGGTCATCATGAACATGGTTATGGACATCACGGACATGGAAACCACGGACACCACGGTCATCATGGACATCACGGACATGGAAACCACGGACACCACGGTCATCATAGACATCATGAACATGGAAATCACGGACACCACGGTCATCATGAACATGGTTATGGACATCATGGACATCACGGACATGGAAACCACGGACACGGACACCATGGACATCATGAACATGGAAATCACGGACACCACGGTCATCATGAACATGGTTATGGACATCATGGACATGGAAACCACGGACACCACGGTCATCATGGACATCACGGACATGGAAACCACGGACAACACGGTCATCACGGTCACCATGAGCATGGTTATGGACATCATGGACATGGAAACCACGGACACCACGGTCATCATGAACATGGTTATGGACATCATGGACATGGAAACCACGGACACCACGGTCATCATGGACATCACGGACATGGAAACCACGGACAACACGGTCATCACGGTCATCATGAACATGGTTATGGACATCATGGACATCACGGACATGGAAACCACGGACACCACGTTCATCATGGACATCATGAACATGGTAACCACGGACACCACGGTCATCATGAACATGGTTATGGACATCATGGACACCATGGAAACCATGGAAACCACGGACACCACGGTCATCATGAACATGGTTATGGACATCATGGACACCATGGAAACCACGGACACCACGGTCATCACGGACATGAAAACCACGGACACCACGGTCATCATGAACATGGTTATGCACATCATGGACACCATGGAAACCACGGTCATCATGGACATGTTGAACACGGTTATGGACATCACGGACATGGAAACCACGGACACCACGGTCATCATGGACATCATGAACATGTTGAACATAGCTATGGTCATCATGAGCATAGGCATGGAGATCACGGCCATCACAAACATCATCAAAAGAATGGGCATCATGAACACCATGTACACGGAAATAAGCATCATGGCAAAAAGCATTCCCTGAAGCATCATAAGAAGGACTCGTCTTCCAGCTCTTCCTCTTTTTCGTCTTCCAGCTCTTCTTCTGAATCTGAGCCAGAGAAGCACCATAAGAAACACCATGCTCACAAGCATTCCCTGAAGCATCATAAGGAGGACTCGTCTTCCAGCTCTTCCTCTTCTTCCTCTTCCAGCTCATCTGAATCTAAACCAGAGGAGCACCACAAGAAACACCACGCTCACAAGCATTCTTTGAAACATCATAAGAAGGACTCGTCTTCCAGCTCTTCCTCTTCTTCGTCTTCCAGCTCATCTGAATCTGAACCAGAGAAGCACCACAAGAAACACCACGCTCACAAGAATTCCTTGAAGCATCATAAGAAGGACTCGTCTTCCAGCTCTTCCTCTTCTTCGTCTTCCAGCTCATCTGAATCGGAGCCAGAGAAGCACCACAAGAAGCATCACAAGAAGCATCACAAAGAGACGAAGAAAAATAAAAAAGCTCACGCTCATGAACATAATGAAGAAAAGAAAGAAACTGAAGAACAAAAGAATTAGGTTTCATATTGTATTAGATGTTTAGGAAATCCTAGCCTGTACAAATGTATGTATGTGTAAAATAAAGTATTTATCAGAAAACTTTTCATTAAAATCGAATAGATGCGTATCAACAAAGAACGTTCAGAAAAAGGCAACAAAGTAAAAAATTATACCAATAACTTATGCAAAAACACCAGCTGCTATTCGAAACCGGGACTTATATTTCAACTCGATAGATATATCTAATTCGTATCTACTTGATGAAAACTTCATAACTCGGTTAACAAGATCAAACATTAACAACGACCTACATGGGGCTTAAAACTTAATTGAACCCGAACAAATTGTTTGCATACAGCATTGGAGGGATCGAAGGATGCTGTACTGCATCGAATGATGTGAATTTTGGCTGAAAATATCATTCACTACACATACTTATTAGTATACTCACTTTCAAGTTTCCTCCTGTGATCGTGATAAAGGCTCCTTTATTGCCCATTTGATCACAGTAGTTTGGTGCTGAGAAGACTGTTATGCATTTTCCGTCATGATGAACTTCATATCCTTCAGGTTTTACTTCATGACTTCTAGAAGGAAAAAACAAATTGTGATAATGAACAATAATGAATTGAACGAACCGAACAACATAGTCAACATCGTTAAGCTTACACCAAGCATCGGTTACATCTGGACCGAACTGGCATCCAACTCCTCTTTTGGAGCTTACACGGCCAGGTAAGTCTTGAGGGTCAGACCTAGTACGGGAATCATTATGAGAGTTTTATTCAGCAAAAATACCAGAGCAAGTCACACATGATTCCACTATCAGGTGGTTGTCTGACTCTATTGGTTTTCTTGATATCGTCTAATGTTACGCCATCATCTTTGAATAATCCACCGTGGCAGACCTGAAAAAGGATTTCTTTTGGGATCTTCACAAAAAGCTCTTACAAAGATTTTCTTGTTAATCAAATGGCACAATGGGAGCAAGCAGAAGATTTCGGTGAAGAACTCGGTCATTTCCATTCCATATTTCTGTTTAACCTCTCCTTCGAACCCATACATCTAGAATGAGGTGGAGAACGAATAGATCGCTGAACATACCTTATTCATAACATCACTTTCGTGGTTTCCTCGAGAGAGATAGAAGTGTTCACGGTAAAGAAGTTTGTACCCGAAGAGAGTCAAGATTGTTTCCACACTGAACGATCCTCGATCAACGAAGTCTCCGTTGAATAGCTAGAATGAGAAACTGTTTATGAGTCAAAAATATTCTCAGAAACATATGGGTTTGTTTCGCTTGGAAGTCCATTGATTTCAAATATGTTACAGAGATCATAAAATTGTCCGTGAACATCACCACAGATGGTAAACTTCCGATCTTCCGGCACCTGAAACAGTAAGCAATCGAAAACTAGTACATCGAGAAACATCCGTCATTGGTTCAATACATACTTCTATTTCAACAAGTGTTGGCTGTTGCTCCAAGTATTTGTGTAAGTTTTGCAGAATGTGTAAAGCATACTTCTTATGCAATTTCTTTTGTTCTTTGAAGCTTATCAAAAGATTTTGCATAAACTCTGGTGTGATGTGATCTCCGATATGCAGACCATCATAACCCGCCTCGACCTCTGGAAAACGAATTAACATCTCCTGGCTCATCCACACAGTACAAACCGATGCTATCCAAATTGATGTCCTTCAGCCGAGTGGACTTAACATGATCAACGGCGATAGCCTTTTCAAAAGCCATGCGTCTGACTATTTTCTTGCATTCATCATGCTTTTTCTTGGCATCTGGATTATTAGGAAGAACATTAGCTACGGTAGCATAGTCTCCAAGAGCTTTCTTGAATCGTCCCAAAGCCATGTTCGCTGTTGCCCTTCGGTAGTACGCCTGAATTATGATGTCAGATGTTCAACACTGTCGGAATATTACTTTGATACAGTTATTATCAAGTTTGATGGCTTCGTCAGAATCTTCCAAAGCAGAACCATAAAGCTCTTTTTTCAAGTATGCCATACTCCTAGATTGTATTATGAAAATGCGAAGCAATATAACTCTCGTACCTGTTAGCGTACAGGATGGCTGTTGGATTATACTCGATAGCCATAGTATACAATTCTATAGCAACATCATAAGCTTGGTCTGAAACGTCAGAAGATTACAAGACTAACGGGAGAACAAGGTTACCTTTGAAAAACTGATTGGCCTCCAATCTTATTTTATCAGACTTCTCGACATCATCTGCATAACTTTTTTCTTCGATCTGTTCGAGCACCGTAGAAACAACATCATCAACGGATGTAGTCATCTAAGATATATCACTTAAAACAATATCCACTCAATCAATATTATCAATATGGAATGCGTATTATGGACGCAAACTAAGAAACATTCGAAGTAAAATTTATTTAAAACATTTAATTAACTTAAGACCAGAAATATTCAACAAAGCATTCAAACATCTAAGACGGATCTGAGACTGAAAAAAATTTGTTGGTTTTGCTGAACTATCCGGCATCTTTACCTTTCTCCAGAGTGGAGTACATCAAAAGAAGTATTGATCTCCTCCAACTTGTAACGGTGAGTGATGAACTTATCAAGTTCCAATTTACCTTCCAAGTATTGTTCAACTAATCCTGGGACAGACTGCACACTCTTCCAACCTTAACAGGAGCAGCATTAAAAGAACGTGAGTTATGATTTTCACCTCCGAAAGCAGTTCCTCTCCATGTTCTTCCAGTTACAAGCTGGAATGGTCTGGTGGAAATCTCTTGACCAGCACCGGCAACACCAATGATACAAGATTCACCCCAACCCTTGTGAGCAGCTTCCAGAGCTTGACGCTATAAAACAAAGAAATGAATATCGATGACAGGGGAAATTAAAACCATAGTGTGAACGTTTCCAATGCATTCAAAAGTGTAATCAAAACCTCCATCAAACTTTTCTACGAGCCAGGATTGGAAAGATTTTCCTTCAGGGCAGTCCTTGGGATTGATAACATCTGTGGCACCGAAAAGACGAGCTTAAAGACAAGTTCAGATGAATTAAATGGCACGTGTACATACATGTTTCCAATTTGCTTGGTAGAATATCAATTCCAACAATTTGTTTCGCTCCAGCAGCTTTTGCACCCATAATAACTGCTAATCCCACTGCCCCCAAACCCCAAACAGCCACAGTGCTTCCTGGCTCAACCTTCAAACAATAAGATTTACTTTATTATTTGCGAGAAAGTCGAACCTTGCATGTATTCAGGACAGCTCCGTAACCAGTAGACACCCCACATCCCAAAAGACAAGCTTTATCAAGTGGACAATTGGGATTAATCTGAAGAATTGGGAAACGTTTCACACCGCCACCTCGCCTAATATACTTTGGCCAAAGAAATATCAGCAACAACGGTATATTCAGAGAAAGTAGAACATCCCATGAAATGGAAAAGAGGTTTTCCATTGCATGTTAAACGACTTGTTCCATTAGGCATGACTCCTTGGCCTTGGGTGATTCTAAAATGATAAGATTTCCTCTAATCATAAACCTATGGCAGTACCTTATTTTTTGGCAAAGATTGGTCTTGGGATTGAGGCAATATTCACACTCCTTACATTGTGGAACATATAGAGGAATGACGTGATCTCCTTGATAGGTCACACCATCATTGAAATGATGAATGAAAACTCACCAACTTTGAAGTCGGTGACTCCTTCACCCACGCTTTCAACGACACCGGCTCCTTCGTGCCCAAGAACTACAGGGAAAAGACCTTCGGGATCATGTCCATCTAGTGTGTAGGCATCAGTATGGCAAACAGCAGTATGAGTAATCTGCGTGTGAAAGCATACAACAGCCATTTATTTAATTAAAATACCTTGATACGGACTTCGTGAGCTTGGGGTGGAGCAACTTCAATAGTCTCCAGGGAAAGAGGCTTCTTAGCTTCCCAAGCTACAGCAGCTTTGCAAGTGATTACCTTAAAAGTAATATGAAAAATCTAAAAAAAAAAAAGCAAACCTTTCCTTCGGTGGACATTACGCACGTGTCCTTTCGACAAATATAATCAAGCAAAGGCTGCAATGATGACCCGATAAACGAGACAAACGTGCTTCGGCAATAGTGTATGATAGAAAATGGAGCGATAAGCAACCAAAACGATTATTTTACTATTGTTGATATGAAAAAATATTTTAATCAAGTAACAAGTTGAAAACAATAGTTAGGTAGACTTTAACAAAAATCAACAAAACAAAGAAAACAAATCAACGAGATAATGATACAACCCACTCGAAATGGTTTGTTTGCGGGAACATGTCAACAGGTTGAATATAATCAATACTGAATGGTTCTCCAATATACTTTTTCGACCTAAACCCATTATGTCAGTGGAACAGTAATGAGAAACTTACGTGGGTCGACAAAAATCAACCAAGTTCTTAATAGCCTTGCTCGGATCACATGAAACGAACACCAAACGTTCCAGTTTGTCCATCTGAAAGTCACCCGATTATTCTATTATATCAAATTTCGTCTTACTTGTCTACAGCCTAAAACGACCTTCTCGTGCAATCCAGCTCGAGGAGGATCTAATATTCCAACAACATTGGAAGTGTCTAAAGAGAACCCTGAAGGTATATGGTACTTCAGATTTTTGAAAACATTTTCAGCTCTTCCAGCTAGGTAAAGACATCTTAAACAAGATATTATCCGAAGTTTCGAGTGAGTTTAAACTTGTTTTCAGGAATCTCGTTCATTTTGCAGTTCATTTTGGCATCTTCAACTGCTGACTCTATCATTTCAATCCCGACACAACACAGCTACAAAAACTGGGAATGGAACAGATTCACAACGTATCAAACCTTATCATTATTGAAAGACTTCATCAAACATTGTCCTATAGTACCGGTACCGCAGCACACATCGAGAAGTATAGTAGATTGACTCTGAACAACAAACACAGAATAAGCAGAAGTTGATTAGCTCGTTGAACCTGCTCTTTCTCTTCCAACTTTTCGGGAGCGATTATTTCTGAATCTGCCCCCTCTTCCAACTTTATTGAACTTCCTTCTTCTGATGCTGTTCCTTCTTCCAACTTCAGTCTCTTGCATTCTACACCATCTTCCTCAGTTTTCTTATCGTTCTCCGATTTCTCGGCTACCACTGGTGTATCTTCCTGAATTTTGGCCTCACTAGAGGCAATTCCACAAGCTTCTCCTGCAAAAAAAATTTTCAAGAAGAGAATAACATTACATCCATTACCAATTGTCTGATACAATACGCAGGCACCCTGGCTGTTTGTTTGGAAGAAAGCCGAAGGAGAAACTCTGAAGCGACAATCCATCAAACTCTCATAAATGAAAGGAGCACCTATGATACGTTCAATAAACAATATTAAAAGTATAATCAACCTCCGATGTGTTCATAGTCAGGAGTATCACTGCAATGCTCTATAGATTGCCAATAGAGAGATGTTACACGATATCCCTTTTTCGTGAAGTTCTGAATATCGAGAAGCCTGTAATTTGAACAATGGCTACGAATTGGAAGATCGTTTACCTTGCTGCTAGTTTCTCTTTAATTTCTGCTTCCTTCTCCTTCTCGAAAGGATATACACTGACAATAACCATAACATCTCCTCCAAACTCTCGTACAGTCAAAAGCCTCCAGACTCCAGTCTTCTCAGCTTCTTTCAATGGTGGGAGTCCTTCAGATGATGATAAAAACAGCGTTGGAAATTGAAATATACCTGTTTCCAGCACGAACTCTTTGAAATCATTCACAATCGCTTTGGTCTGATTAGTAATGATCTTAACCTCATCAGCTGGAATCACATAATGCTCATTCTGTGAATAACGTCCTCCAACAAATCCTACACAAATCTCAAAGAACATTATAACAAAATTCTAACTGATCAAGAATACTTCGCCATTGAGTGTGTAACCACAAGTGAATTCACACTTGTTGCGGTATTCTCCGGTTTTGGGAGCAGGCTTAATCTACAACAAGAAAAAGGTGGGACGAGTGATATTCAAGTAGGCATACAGGTCTAAGCAAACGAACTGCCCGGGGAATGTCATATCTTTTAGCCATCTTCAGTTGAGAAACTAACTTTCTTGTAACCCTAAAAAAGAAATTGTGGCATTTTCATATGAAAAATATTGAATTACTCTGTAGAAGCCAAGTCCTTTTTCACTAGTTGTTCCTCATACGATATGTTATGGAGAGGAGTCACGCTTTCCAATGCAGTCTTCGGAATTAATTGATTCACGCGATCCTCACCATTCTAAATCGAAGAATCATCCTGTTCATTCACTTAAACAACAACCTCCGGACGCGAGTTGACTTTTTTGACTTCGGTCAGAGCATGTTTCACTACCAACGCACATTTTTTTATTTCAAATCCGTTCAAAATCTATTTAAGCTTATAAAAAAAATTCACAAAAGTATATAAACCTCGATTGCTTTATCTGCTTCTTCAGGTGTAGCCAGTGATACATATGCAGCTGAATCTAGCTGCCTAACCTTCTTCGGATGTAATCCCTCCAAGTGTCTGCAACTCAACTATTTAAAAACTCCTGAGTGAGCTTACTTTGCGAGAAAGTTTTTAAACTGTTTAAAACCCAGAATTGGAAGATTTGTGATATAAATTCTATCTTTATCGTATTTATCTTCGTTTGTTTCTGTGGCTTCTGGAGCCAAAGTTTCTTGGGTTTCCTCCACAGGCACAACAACTTCTTCTGTCATTTCTGGAAAGTTTCGATATGCAAAACTCATAGAATTTCGTTTGAAGATGACACTTATCGAAACATTTCAGATACATTGAGAAAGTTTATAATAACCATTATTATTAATTCAAATGTTGAAATAGTGAGACTTATACGCTGTTTACCATTTCTAACCGTATTGATCGTTGGAAGAAATTAATGGACGTGCGACTGAGATTTGTACGTTGATCATATCTTTCGCCAATTCAATTGATTCTATATCAAAACTTTTTTCCAATATTCAGAAAACAAAAGAACGTTTTTTCAAAATTTAAAATCAGTGTAGCATGGCTTAATGCTTCATGCTATCTATCTTTCTGAATCAAAGCTTCTCCTTTATCTTCCGTCTGAGCTTTACACTTGTTCTCAATCTTTGAAGTATTTGAAGAAAACATTCCTTTCTCTAACCCAATAACACCTTCAACTGTTTAATTGCCTTCACGAATTGAGAAGTTCTAGTTAATGTTGGTCATTACGCTTTGAACGGTTAGTCGGCGCTCATCATGTTGCATCAGACTGGTTTCCGTTTTTTTCTCATTTATGATTCTTTATTATCTCCTCACTCTCAAACGCTGAATACATGCACGAACTCCTTTGAAACCGAAAATTGCATATCGTTTCATGAATATCATTTACATCATAAAACTTCATATCCTTTCAGATAATGGAAGAAAGTAGAAGTGAGGGGGAAAATCGGATAAACTTGGCTAATGAAACATCAGCAAGCACTGATAGTGAAGATGACGCTAAGATAATTGTACAAGACTTGTTAGAATGCCCTATCTGCTGCTTACCATTTTCAAGACCTCTACAACTTAGTTGTGGTCATTCGTATTGTGCGAACTGTGTTGAAAGAATGGTCAGCTGACTAACTGAAATATGAGAGACAACAAAGTTTTTAGGTAGAAAGTGTTCCTCGAACAGATCATCCAGCACAGCCTTTCTACGGTTTCCGATTTGAGCGTGAGCTTGCTGTAAGTGGTTTCACCTCAGTTTTTTCGAATTCCCATTTCCTTTAAGAGGGCCATTTTCAATACTCAAAATCGTTTAACTAATCAGATGCCGCCATACGCTAGCCCTCTGAACATCACGAGTCATAATAATAATAATAGTAGTAGTAACGCTGGAAACCCTCGTTTACAAAACGGCCTGGGAGGTTTGGCGGACGCACAATTAGAAGCGAATCATGTAAGCTAACTCGATTCATTAATGCTATCTCTTCATTCTTTCACCTTTTCAGCTGCCATTAGGTCGCCGTTCTTCTGTAAATGAAAATATGTTTGGAGATTATGTTTATGACAACTTTTGTAAGTGTTTTCCTTTCACCTTTCTTCCGAATTCCGTTTCAATCCCTTTAACTTTTGTTTCAGCTGATCAAGATACAAGTCGACGGATCCGTTGTCCTGAATGTAGAAAGTACACTGTGATCCCTAGAGATGGATTACCTATAAATTACCGTCTTCAAGGTTTGTTGGTTGATAGAGAATCAAGTAAGAGTTGAACACTTCTTATCTTACAGAGATGATAAATCGATGTATCGTAGCTCACGAACACGTAAGATGGTCCAATACAATGCTATTTAAGAATATTTTTCAGAAGAAAAAAGAAACTATGGCGGCATCAGCATGTTCTTCTTGCAAGAATAAACTCAAGGAAGGAATATTCTTTTACTGCGAAAGTTGTTGTTCCAACTTGGTAAGGTGTATCTTTTGTTAAAGTTCAATGTGATTTGTCTAGCTATGTTCTCTTTGTGCTTTGCGGTTCCATAACGGCCACAAAATTGTAGAAAGACGGGGACTAACAAAGGAAGAGCGACAGGTTAATCCATCTGTGCCATGTTTCATTTTGCACGTTTTTCTTTTTCTTTCAGAAAGGTAAAGATAGAGTTAACGAGTACGCTGCGTCTTCTACCTTCTCTTTCGACACTGTGTATAATATGCTAAAAGAGTCGTATGACGACAGTTACAAACAATTGAAATCAGTTAGTATATGCTAGTATGAACTCCAGCTTAGAGGCTACTCATTTCAGAGTTTTGATCTCTGTTTTCGTCCGTTCTATCTGTTATCTGGAAATGTCGATTGCACTGCAGCCGTCAATAGTGAAGCCGAATTAGAGGACACTGTTGAAAAGGCGAGAGTGTTGGCTACCAAGTTCCAATCTGTGAGTGTGAATTCCATTAATGTGAGTTTCACGGTTGTTCAGGTTGTCGGGTCGATGGAGGAATTACTCAAAGATCAAACAGCAAACGTTAAAGGTGTTTGTGACGAACTCCAGCAGTTTATGCGGATCAAGAAAATTTCCCTGACTCGATTGAAAAACGCCACTGATGAGAAAGTAGTTTACCGATTGAAGAAAATGTAAAAAAATGTCATATTCAGATGAAGAACAGCATAGGACCGCCCTGTATAAAGAAACGTCGAATAGAGATTCATAGAATGGGTCCATCTACTTCCTCAGTACCTTCTTCATCTAATCAAGAACATGCTCCACGATTACGGCGCATGAGTCCGCCAGACTCTGAGACGGTTTTGAATCCTCTTATTCTTCAAACACATAGAGTTTGTTTTTTTTTCTCTACTCTTCAACTCATGTCGGAACGTATTTTCAGCTTCAACTAACAGCTAGACGAAACCGACATGCTGACAACGATGAAGATTCTTCGTCACCTAGATCAGATGAGGCTTTAGCCAGTGGAAGTAACTTCATTAATTGGTTCCGCATTTATTCCGCTCTTTCAGGTTCTGTTGATCATGCTTCTGACGTGGACGAGGAGGATATCTTGCACAATCTTGTAGATTGAACCAAGAAGCTTTAAAAATTAATTATTTCTGTACACTCACTTTTGAACATTTCGCTTTGCATCTCATTTCATCTTACCATTTCAAACACCATAAACATTTGTAAAAATATTTATTGAATCTTGGAACTCGACTTTAATTGTAAAAAAGTAGCCTACTGAGGTGATGTTTCCAAAAATTGGAGGCTTGATTGTCGAGGCATGTCTCACATGCAAAATCCGATGTACATAAATCTTGTGAATAATACTACTTTGTAAATACTGTCATTGATAATTAATAAGTAAATAAACTTTTTGCTTTTGTTAGCTTTCTCAACTTTGAGCTGAGTTCTCTTCTTAGCAATTCCTACTTTCATTAATCTTCTTCGTTGTAATGGCAAAGGTAGTCGTAGTGGTTGAACCTCTTCACCTGAACCTTCATTTTCATTGGGTAAAAGCATAATTAAGAATTCGTTTCTTCTATAGACAAGTGGAGCAAAGATAAAGATAGATGGACATGCTCTTGTCCAATGGAACACGGAAATGTATGTGAGAAAACTCAAAGAAAACTGTTCAAGGCCATCTCTCAGGCATCTGTGATGATATTTAGAGATTTTGTTCCAAGTTAGAGGGTCAATTTTGAACCATGATAGTTTAGTGAGAAGGAAGAAGTAAAGCTTTTCAACGTCATGCATAACACAACCAGATGCTTTCTTGATGTTGTTGGTTCCGTTAGTTTACCCTACTATTTCACGTTTCATATTCCTTTCATTAACTGGATATCAGAAAAGAATAAAAGTTTTGTTGTATTTCAATCTATTACCGAGGGTTTTCATCTCAATCCCTACTTCCATTGATCTTGTTTGTATATTAGCCAGTTGATGTTGAAGATGCTGAGTCGAGCTTGCATGACGTCATGTTCTCTTTTGAGACTGAAATCGTTGCCTGGAGTTGCATCATCTACAGGTAAACAGCATCTTAAATCGAATCACATGAAGGCTGTTCAGGAAGATTCCTTTCTCAAAAGCTTGTTCCACTTGCCTCCATCAACAAGGACGATTTGGGCAACAGAGTTCTTCTGTGTAAGGAGACTTTGCCTCCTGGGGCAGAGAAGACTCCCCATGACGTACTAAGTACAGCAGTCTTCGGTGCCAAAGTTAGGAAACGATCCTAAATAAAGAACTAGATGATGTTTGAAGGTTTTGTCTCTATCGTCATCAGTCGTGGGAGCCGTTATGGTCCCTGTTCTTTCGAACTATATGTGGGCAGCGGCCGCAGAGAGACCGACCATGATGATGTTTACCTTGGGTAAGAAATCTAAAATTAGAGAAAAGAAGGAATTTTTATAGTCGCTAACTCTTTCCTCGTCCTTTTGTCTTTCACTCCGTTGTTGCTACATTTTTTGGCGAAACGCTTCCCGATAGAGCTTTATTACAACCATGAGACAAAGGTGGTTTGATTAGACATGCTGTACCCGCCCTGTACTTTAATCTTTGTTATAGACTTTCACTTCGGTGCATTATGACTTTTTCCTCAGAAAGAAAGCTCGTCGATTTAGTTCTACTGATGTTGTTGATGCTCAGAAAGCTCCAGAATTGAAAAAGGTAAACAAGAGGGAACATAAATCTTCAGGGGATGACAGGATAAGATTGAGATTTGTGTTATTTTCAAGGTTTGGATTCCACTGGCAACAGCTTTTGTGCACCAGCAGCCCCTTCTTATCTCTTTAGATAAGAGCAATTATGTCGATCAGATTGCATTTGATGAACTGACAAAAAACATTGAGATTCCAAAGAACCACGATTAGGAAAATAGAAATTTAAAATTTGTTTTTTCATCAGACGGGTTAGGTGTTCTTAGGTTTTAGCAAAGTTGTTGAGATGATGTTGTTACACATAACCTTTTTTCAAATTGTTTATTATTAAAGCTCGTTTACATGAAAGGATTCTAGATAACAAATGTAAAACATTGATAGACCCGTGCAATAGAACCAATATAAACTGGGGGTATGAGAAAGGAACAAAAATATAAATTAGTACAAATCAACTTATCACCAAGTCAATCATCAAGCATAGCAAGCAACAGAGCCAAATCTATGAATCCTAGTGTTTAACCCGTTTTGTATCGTGATCGACTGTCTACCCTCACAGAACACCGTCATTTGGTCAGATATGTGAGCCTAAAGTACATGAAATTAAAACAATCAACGCATCAGGTGTCACCGACCTGTACGCGTTCTCCAAATTGTGATAGATCGGCTGCATCGAGAACTATAACTCCGGTTCTAGGCAAGGACTCCCGGAAACTGAAATGCGACTTTGAGAAAATTAAATGATTTGCAAGTATTACTTTGTGAATACTACATTCGAGCGGTCATTCCCCTCTATCAAACAATCATGTTGAACAATGAGATCCACATCTTTTCCCTGCAAACATATTTCTATGACAAACGGAAAAAAAAGCGAAATGGGCACCTCCACAATGATATCAACAGACTCACACGCAAACAACGGTGCGTCAGCTGACAAGCAAATAATTCTGTTGAAACACTGGGCAGTTGAACATAAAAGAGGAGTCCAACCAGATTGAATCTATAAGAAAGCGAACAAATTATCCATCTTGTCAAGTAAATCCTGACGAACCTGATAAGAAAACGTGCACTCCCTATTGATTTTGGTTGTGTCAGGGATATAGCTTATTATGATTGGTCCATTTGTACAAAGCTGAATACGAATCGGATGTTAAAAAGATTTAATTGCATTCGTGAACCTCGTAAGAATCTTTGGTGAACGTTGGCCTGATCATCATCGCAACCAGACCGGCAAGTGGGAAGGTAGAATTAAAAATAAAATGCAAAGAGACGTCGTTGTCAATCAATTTTAGAAATCCTTATAGATATACATAAGGCAGATATATAGAGAACAATATCCAATAACAAATATAAATGAAATAATTGGAGAATATGATATCATTATGGAATGCAGAAGGGAGCATGAGGTAATGTTGTGACTTAGTAATTATTCGTGTGGAAAATATTAGCTAATTTGAAATAATGTTCTTGTCGACCCCAGTCAAGAACTTTTTGATATGGACCAGTGTTGGCTTCTGAATATCAAAGTTTAACTCGAAGTTTAACCCTGATAAAGAAGAAAGCAAGTGAAATATTAACCTGTGTTAGTCCCGTTCTTAGCTGAACCATCAAGTTTAGATAGGGCTACTGAACTAGACACAATTTCTAAAAAGATCAATTGATCAAAATCTCTGAAAACTGTAAACAAGTACCTGGTGTAGGTATATCTAAGCTCATGTTATGATGAAGCATTTTGGAATAGTGTAGAGGATCTTTAACAGCGACACCCCAGCAAGGGAGTTCTTCGATGAGGTCCATGCTGAAACAAAACAGCAGAATGTTGGAATGTTAACGTTCAGAAAACATGAAGGCGTGGAAACATTTCAAAGAAATCACAATTCGTAGAAAAGAAAAAACATCGACTTCCGCAGCAAAATAGGGAGAAGATATAAACATGAAAATCTAACAAAACGCCGAGTAGGAATATAGCAGTACGCAAGCGTCGAGTAGCGATGCGACAAATCTTTTCGAAAATAAGAAAAAGATATGAACGAGCATATGAAGGGTTTCAGATTCCTTATATACTAATAGCACAGAACCTGAATAGCCAGGTTAAATCTTAAGCTAATTAACAAGGCGGAACTAAGAAAGTGACGTGTTGAAAGCGAAGAATTGCGAAACATCGCGTATTTAAAGTGAGCTCTGTCTGCGTGCGTGTTGTTAGTGAAACAGAGACCTTGTTCTATGGTCTGCCAGAGCGAGAGAGGAAAATGAGTAGCAGAGATCAGACCTTAATATTAAAAGGATTGTCATCACAATAACATACCTATTAAGGTAGAAGATGGTATAAGAAATTAAATAAAAGAATTTTTACTTAAAAAACATTTTTCAACATAAAGAAAAGCGGCGAGACGTGAGGAGGCAGAAACATCACAAATATGCGTAACAATGTGCGAATGTGTGTGTGTAAAGAAACAGAGCATTGATAAAGTTGTGATATCAGACCACCACATGATAACATGATTAGGTCAAAAGATTAATTCGGAAGTGATGTAACTTCGCCTACAGCTTCGAGTGATTCAAAGCGTTCAACAAATTCCACGCGCCTTTTATAGAACCTTGTGATAGACATCCTAGACTTTTCTAGTTACAACGCGTGTGAAACAAAAGAAAATGACGCTGAACGACTAAAATTCGTCAAAACAAGTATACAATTAGTTGTAGCAATGTTGAAAACTGATCATATTCCTGGAACGATCTAACAAAAATAACAAAATATAATGCGGAATTAAAAAAACAAATAAACAAAACAAACAAATCCGAGGAGAAAAAGGAAGCAACCGCACTGTACTAAATGTTTGGAAAATAAAAAACGACTACGTATATCACGTACAAATCCCAATATTCAAATTTTGCGCATGTGTGGAGTGGGGGTTGGGGGGTTGAGGGCCGCATGGCGTGTGGTCATGATGTTGAATAAACTTTCCGAGAATTCGTCATGGATAATGACACCCAGAGCAACAGGTAGAGAGCACGAGAGTTTGTGTTAAATAGAGATTAAGTTCAGATTTATGCCCGGTTGTGATAGTTTACTTCCATATTATGGTTTTGATCTATCGTTTTCTGTTCGCATTCGCTCACTTACTCAACGTGACATCAGTTCCCGTTTTTTTACAATTATCAGCTCTTTTTCTCGTTTTGATGTGGCTGATCTTCTGTTAATTTGATTCCATCTAATTTGTTTATTTTCTAACTTCCTTCTACAGCTGCTGAGATTTTTTTTTCGTCAAACCCAGTAATTAGCCTAACTATTCTGCAACAAGACAGGCGAATGTTTCAGCTGACACAGTAATCGATAGAATAGAAGGGAGTAGAATCGAAGCCTCTTATGGAAATATCTTTTTTCAAAACAGATCTTACAGCAATGAATGCTCGGTTGGTCTGTATTACATTTCCATTAAAGCCTTTAGTCATTATATAGTTAAACAGAGAAGGGCCATCTGGTAGTCTTTTGAAGAAGAGATGTTATATTTAGTATTTCATGGGCTAGTCTTAACAAGCACAAAAATATTTTCGATAAGAAAATATCTTCATTTCCAAACATTTTTGCTGAATTTCTGTCTGTTAACCTGGTGCGTCTATCAACATCTCTTCTACAAAAACATTTTTTCCAGACTAGTTATAATCACATAATTAAGAAAGACAAAAACTGTCGAAAACCATTACTTAGAACCATGAGAAGACTCAGCTTGAGAGAATGATTAGTATGCTGGGATACAATGTTCTCATAAAGGCTTTGGGATTGCTCAAGTGTCCTGCCGCTGCATCTGCGGTCCAGCAGTAATGGCGATCGATTTTGTGGTGACTACGCCGCCGAGGGCAACCCTCTGTCAATGGCATTCTCGATTGGAGAATGAAAACCATTGCTGACGTTCTCTTATTCTATTTAGCTTCAAAGTCAAGACAAGTCTGGTGCATTGTTCATTGTATGGAACTCTTAGTTATTACAATAATTACTCATATGAAAAGTATCATTCTCTCTTATTGGACGCATAGCCCGGTTGCATTGTGGATGTTTCTGGAACAGAAATTGTGTTTACCTCTTCCATTGTTGGAAATGGGTCTCTCCAGACTGCATCGATTATGCTAGTTCATACCATTCCTCTCTAATACTGCAAGAGGCCGTTGTTCACAGAAACATTAATGGGTCTCAAGGTAACAAATTGTCGCTCCGGCTATTACATAGCTTGTCTATTATGAAGTATCAAGTTTTCGTGATGATTTTTTTTAATATGAATTTACGTTGAGTCAGCTGTTAGAGATTTTACTCCACGCAGACTCTAGAAGTCAGCTGCTTTTGACTTTCTTTCATAATAAAAATTCAATAAACACTACAAGTACTTGTGGAGTTCATGTTGCCTCGTGACGAGGTAAATAACACAGTCGAAATTCCCCATTCTGATATGTTAACCTTTCGAAAGACCCGAGCTTTCAACATATTTAAGCGGCGTTTTTATCATGAAACTCTTCTTATTATTGTCTTGTATGGGCCAATGTATGCTCATATCGATTTCTGCTGTTTTTCTTGTTAGTTTATTGAAATTCTCGCTGTGTGTATCTTGTCCATTTCTTCCTTTCGCATATTTTCGATGTTTCAACTGCGTTTCTGTTGTTTAACTCAATTCCCTATTGATTCTCATTATATGTCTTTGTTACTCCTTTTGCTAAAATATTATTACACTCAGTAATTTCAGAAGTTTCGTTTTCAAAGCTTGTGACTAACTTATCTTTTGAGGTAGACGACACTCTCCTGCTATCTAATTTTCATAGTTTATCAATTGCAGAACACTAACTCGATAAAAATGGATTCTCCCTCCGATCTCTCTCCCAATGCACCTCCTAGTGGATTTGATGAGTCAGTGCCACTCTTTTATTCCAATGTTCAAGTGAGTCGAACATTGTTAAAGCTACTTGAACACACTTTTGATTAAGGGATTGACACCTTCTCTCGATCAGAAATCAGCTGACGGTTCTGTAGACTCAAGTGGATTCGAGAAAGTCAGTAACGACTCTCTTAAACTGAATTATGTCGTGTTTTCAGGTTGAACATGATGTTCTTGAAGAGTACGGCAATCAGTTTGCGAGTCAAATGCAACAATCAATCTTCGGCAGTTCTTCTGAAGATCCTTTTGTAAGTATTTCATTTGCAGCTTTCCTGAAAAGCCCCATGAAGAGATTTGCTGACACGTTCCATCTTGTTGTGCAAACACATTATGAAACTTGTACACGTAGCTTCCACTTCATCTATTTCTCTTGTTTTCCGTTATAAATTGCTTTCCTATCGATATCAGAGACGGTTACTAGAATCTGCCTCTATTGATCAAGCTATACTTGGCTGTTTGCTTGTCTGGCGCAGATTTCAGCTCAGTGAAACTATGCAAAAACTTCTTTGATGGCAGCTCATCTATCTTCTATTTTTCTCACTAGCAGAGTGCTCTTGTTACATATAGATTTATTACCTTTTAAAGACAAGACAACTTAGGCTTCTTTTGTCTTCCTCTTGTCCCCTTTAAAAGTTCCTTTTCATTTTATGATCGTTCTTGCTTGGTCAAATACCAGATCATCATATTTAATACTTTTAAGAGTAGGTGTGTTTGCCATAAAAGCCTAAAGTACGGTCATATTATTCGTTTTTGATGTGACGAGACTTTCTATAAATTGCAATACATCTTCTTACAGCATTCTTTCCAATTATTTGTCTTCTGGTAAGGTTTGAACTATTCTGCTATTCGTTTTTTTTATTATTTGTTTCTTTTCCCAACTTTCACTTTGCTCTTTGTCTCATGAGCAACTAAAAAACGCTTTCTCTAATTTCCCTTTCACTCAGTTCCTTTAAATTCTGCCCTACTTTATTTCTTTCTTGATAGAGTTTAAGCATGTTCAGCAGCATCTCTCATCTGCAATTCCTCATCCCATTTCTCTCACTCTTTCATGACTATCTCTTTCTTTATTTTCATATAGTCTCCCATATTCTACTCTTTTCAGAAGACAGAAATGTTAGCCGCCGAAGAAGCTGGAGATACTGTGAAAATCGATGATGTTCCATTATCTCCCGAACATCATGTTGTCGAAGAGCGTTCTGGTATGTACTTTCATCTGCTATTTTCTCTATCTTATTGCCATAATTACTACTGCATCCATCTTTTAATTCTGGCAGGAAATTGCAATTTGACAGTAGAACCACTTAATACTTCCAAAATTCATATGACGTCTTTAATCGTTTTGCGGAAAAGGATATGAATTTTGCTTTTTCGCAGTTTTGCACACCTTGATTTCATAACTGAGTAGTTTTGTCGTTTTTTGAACCCACTCAACATTCTGTCTCACCTTTACTCTATGACACTTTCTTTTTTTCCAGATGATGAGCAGCTCCCTCACTTCGAAAATCAGCCCGTGGAAGATTTGGTTTGTTGCAACAACTGCTAGCAATCACTGAAAATTGTTCGTTCAGATTTCTGGTCTGGAAGAATCTTCCCAAGCTATTGTCGATGATGCCCTGAAAAAAGCTGAAGCTGTTTTGACTGACGGTTCGAAATATTTCCATATACGGATTAAATGGGGTTTCTTTCTAGATTTCCTTGGATCAGAACAATTCTCGAACGAACCTGTTGCTCATGCTGTCGAATTTATCCCTCCTACTGAAATCAGCGAAGTTCCACAAGATGTACGTGTTGAACTCAGGATTTGCATAGATTAATACTCATTAAATTCTAGGTTGATGACCTCGTTCAACTTCAAGAGAGTGACCAATTCCCAGACATTGTTTCCAGTTTGGTAACGAAGTCACCATTTGACGGTAATTTTTTGCATATCATTACATGATTTTATTGGTACTTTATAGATCATCACCACCAATCAGATATCTCTTCTCATGATGATGAACCTAATTTCAATAGCCAGACTCCGGAAGAAGTTCCTTACGAGCGTTCTGGTCCACTTACGATTCCAGAGCTTCCGGAGGTTAATATTTCAGTAAAGCTTGCCCTAATTATTTCCTCATTTAGAAACTCGAAAGCCTTGTTGAACAAGCAGAGAGAGATCCTATTCCCGAGCCAGAGAGAGAACCGTAGGGAACTTGTGTGGTCTTTTACTTTTCGTTTTTTTTAGTGTTCATGAAATCACCCAAGCATGTCGTGCCCCAACTCCTCCCCGCGTTGAAATTGTTAGTGAAGCGCCTAGTTTGAGTTTCAGAGAACCACCAAGGTTTTCACAGCCAGGTATATTCTGTTACACAATTTTTATTTACTTTTATTTCACAGCAGCAGAATCTTCTGCTCCTACTCCTACCATTACCAAATTGTCAAACAACGGTGGTGAACCATGGTTCGATTTCAAGTCTATCGACCCAAGAGGTTTGTTGTTTTTGGGTTTCAGCCACATGGCCTCACATGTATATTGCATTAGTTGTATGGCCTCTTGTGGACATCACATAATGACTGGCTGGAAAGGACTAATGCTTGTTGGTCCCTGCCCTTTAGCCTTGGCTGGTTGCCAGCAGTCGATATTTAAGGCCACAAATAGCCCTTTGGTCACATGAGCCGCCTAGGCTCCGTTTATGCTAATCAGGGTGGGTGCATGAGCACAACATGGTCGTATTGTCTCCAATTGTTGGGAAAATGTGATCAATACGAGAATGGGTGGACCGGTCATGGGAGGGAGGGAGGGAGGGAAAAGTCATCCGGGCTGGACCTCCAATGGCTTAAGCTCTAATAGACAATGCAGTAGTGAGAGAGAAACTGCAGCATGCCATTTATAGCTTGCCAGCCAATATTAAGGATATATGCTTGTGTTATTTCTTCATCTTCATATTTCTCGCAAACTATAGACTACTATGATACTTTGTTCGTGAACATATAAATTGTAGGAAAGTTCATAAAAATTATTCTCTTCGTTCCTCTACTTGTCCTCACTCTCTTAACCTAAAGAGAAGATACTTTCATTGGAGTGGCACAAATTGAACGACGCCAGCAGTTAATTTTGTTGTCCAAGATCGAATTTGGCTGAATTCGAATGGGCAGTATGCCAAAGCCCAGCTTCATGTCTTCGATTTTTCTATTCGGCTGCCAAGCGTTTCGTCATGTGACTACTTATAATGTTGTTCTCTTTCTTTTGAGTTTCTCTACCAAATTTAAACAATGAAAATGAGCTATTTCAAAATTCTTCTTGCTCGGCATTTTCGCGCGTTTTCGGCCTGATGGCTGTCCCATGTGTGTGTGTATTAGAGTATAACTAACACATTGCCTTTTGTGTCAGAACCTGCTTTTTCAACCTCCAAATTGAATTTTCTACTTGGCAATTACTGTTCGTAGCCAGTAATATGTTACTTTTGCAAAATACCGTTACGGCCAAGATAGTTCATGTTTTGAGAAATTCAAATTTCCCTGAAATATTAATCTCTAGTCTCTCTTCCCATTTTTTTATTTTTACGCTCTTTGCGGGGAAAGATTTACAAATCTCTCGTTCAAATTTTCGAAAATTGATTGACAGTTCTCCATTCATTTATATTTTTGTCCAAACATAATGTTATGTTTCTCTTATCTTGTCGTCTTTGTCATCTCAGAATACCAACGTATGATTCAGATTTTGTGAAATCATGAGTAAAGCAGGCGCTGTGGGACGCGGGCTATATGCTGTTTTGGCCTTTTTAGTTCAATCAGTTTTCCGAGTTGGGTTAAATGTCTCACTCGTAGCCTCCGTTTGTATGACGATATATGCTGTTGGATGTTTTTCTAAAGAAGCTCTTAAACAAAGAAAAGAAGGTGAGTATGAATTGCGAATTGACGCGGCTTAGTTTTGGCTGTGGTGGTTGGGGGGGTGGAAGGATGATGGGAAAATTCAAACAATTGTTTCGCTTCTGAGCTAATTATTGTTGTTCGGCTGAAATTAGGAAGTGAGAGCATATGGGCTCGTTATTGTTGAATCCGTTAATAGCTCTTCTGTGAAGAATTGTGAATTGCAAACCTTCCCTCTTCACTATTCACTCTGCGTAGAAGTTCAAAACGCTTGAACTGCAATTTTTGAACTGGCCCGCAGTTACGGCCAAGGTAGTAGTGATAAGCTGTCAATTTTGAGTATTTTTTAGACAGTACTCCAGGTCTTATTTAGTAAATAAATGACAGGAACTGATAAAAAAGACATTTATCGCTAGCCGCGTTGGAACCAGCACTGAACTGCAAAGGCAGTAGTGGTCAGAGCTAGGTCATATATGGTTTGTTGGAGATGAAATAGTGTGAACGAAGTTTGAGGCGCAGGCGATGTACAGGTAGATATACCGTGGTTTGTAAAGAGATACCGGAGACATTTGTTTTTAACGTCGATGTCATTGTGTGGAGACGTTAAAAGTGTCCCTCTTTTCATCTCTTTTTCTATCGGCCTCCCATAAGTCTCTTTATCTATCGTATTCTATCTCTTCTCCTTCAACAGGAGACATAGACGCAGGGTAGACTGTGTGTGAGTTTTGTTGGATAACCGACCATTCTTCGCGATCCCTTCTGTCTTCTCGTCGTCAGCTCTCGGCTCGTCTACCGCTTGGTTACTAAAAAATGGCCCAACCAAAGCTCAGAAAGATTGTTAAGACCTACGAGCCAGCTAAGGATTTCCCTGGAAAAGGTAACTACCTCAATTGTTCTTTTTGGTGCCATTGATGGATTATGAAGAAATGACATGTAATCTTTCTGAGCTGTTCAAGTCGGGAATTACAATAGTTTCTGACGTTACCTGTCTATACATCCATTTAATTTCCAAGTTGTATGATGGATGTTAGTGCATTATGATGACCACTAGTAGCCGACTGTATTTGGTTAAGCGGTTGACCGATCACAATGACTTAACCTCCACCGGCTCTTGTACTCTTGTGTGGCGAAAAGCTATTCCATCAACTTAATCGCATATATTATGAATTGCCATATGTAGACTAATAGCTGACAACAAATCTTGTGTACAAATTTTCCTTTAATGCATTTATTATTTTTAGTTCTTGAACTGATCTACTGGAGAGACCCCAAGAAGAGCGCTGTAGCCTTGTCCCTTGTCCTTATCGCCATCTTCGTCCTCGGAAAGTAAGTTTTTATACACATATACCAATCAGTATATATAGTAAAGAAGTTTATTCATCTTTTTTCAGATATCCTATTCTCTCTGTCCTTTCCTACTCTGGATTGGCTATCCTAACCGCCACCTTGGGATTCCGTGTATTCAAGGCTGTCGAAGCACAGATCAAGAAAACTGGTGGAGAAAACCCCTTCCAGTACGTTTTCATCAAGAGAGAATGATTCTAAAATTTTAATTTCAGAGAATATCTCGCCAAGGATCTCACTCTTCCCCAAGAACGCGTCCACGCCCAAGTTGATGTTCTCGTTGAGCATGGATCCTGCTTGGCTAATCAACTCAAGAAGCTTGTGTTTGTTGAAAACATTGTTGACAGCGTAAAGGTTAGTTAGTATTTTCTTATCAGTTCTGCTCCGAAGATATATGATCTGGTAAAATATAATAATTTTAGTTCGGTCTCCTTCTTTGGTCTCTCACATACGTTGCTTCATGGTTCTCTGGCTTCGCTCTTATCGTTCTCTGTAAGATAGCTAGCTTAATAATCGTAAACTGATTTTTTTTACAGCCGTTCTCGGAGTGTTCTCTGTCCCCATCTTCTATGAGACTTACAAGGAGCCCATTGATGCTCAACTTGCCGTGATCTCTGGACACATCAACAACGTCTCCCAATTGTGAGTTTTCGAGATGTGAGGGCATTGTTAAGGAATATTCTGCTTTTCAGATTGGAAGAAAAGCTTCCTTTCCTCAAGAAGGCTGAGGTTGCTGATAAGAAGGATGAATAAATCAACCAATGTATCGTAGAATTTCCGCTATTTGCATTCATAAAAGTGTTCCGCTTTTCTTCTCCCGATATAGTCATTTGTTCTTATCGATTCTAGCTTAACAGTTCCGCCACAAGGTTTTAACTGCTTTTTTTGTGCAGCTTTTTTAAGCGAAATCCTGACAGAATTCATATTATTTCTCGCATAACTCTTCTCCTGAACTGCAACAGTTGTACGGCAGGCACTGCCTGAGTCAGACTGCCACCTTTTTATGACTTCGTTAACCATGTTTGTTCTGAAAACTTCTAATTTAACCCATCAAGACTTTTGTCGGAGTAACGAACTAACTGCCCTTACATATTATGTGTTTGCAATTGTTTTTTTCGTATTCGCATATAAACATTACGAAAATATGAAATGTGTGTCTAAGTGTGTTCTGACAACAATCGAAACCAATGGGTTCGGGAAAGACATTCGTAGTTGACCAATCACCCTTTCTTCTCTTTCAACAGTTTATATGCGACAGAGATGATGAAGTTTTCAGAAGTCTTATAGTTTTCCAATTCAATTCTAGAAGATAATATCTGGAGTTGTTAAGAATCTTCTCTCGCAACAACTTCGTTTTGTCTTGTTCTTAACTCTGACTGAATGGCGAACAAGGTCAGGGTAATGAAGAAGACGAAGAAGTTCACCATCAATTTCGTAAGTTATCTGAAGTCTCAGTGCCTCTGACCATTTAGCTGAAAGGATCATTCAAAGTTCAATTAGTTATGTTTAGTGATTCGAAGAGAGAGAGAGAAAGAGAAAGAACCAATGAGAGGGCGAAAACAATCAACACAGCCGAAAGGACAACGAAAGTTTGAAAATAACCTGTCTAGAAAGGTATTTAATCTTATAATATCTTCGAGTCATCTCCAAAGCAACCAAAAAACAAATGAAATTGAGGAATACGTCATTGATTTGAAGCGTACCTTTATTTATTTTTCCACAATATCACCCATGCATTGTCTTGTCTCATGTTTTTAGACCAACTAATTATTATTATTAACCATATATGTATATACACTTCTTTCTCCTTCTGTTTCGTCAAGCAGTTGGATGTTTTCCCCATTATTTTTTTTGTTTCTCCTTTCTACCATCTTCCTCAGCGTTACTCTTCTCGTCACACGTTTTCCACTTCCACAGATCCTACCGAAGAGAAGGAAGACTGATCAAAAGGACATCATTAACGACTTAACTCTTCAAAATAACTATTTTTTTAATTAAATAACACTTCGACCGCCATGACGCCATTGATTTTCATAACGTTTCCTTGTTTCCCCTAAGTTTTGTGTGAACAAAAGGCTCAAAATTATTCTCTCCTTCATCCACTCCTCAGTTCGGGGGTAAGAACAACTGAAACTTCACTAGCTCCTGCTACAGAGGATACGGAAAAAGAGATTTTTTATTGAAATTTCGGTGGTTGTTGGCGTTCATATAGCTACGATAAACGAAAATAGCGACTTACAACATGTATAACAAAGTACATCGAGAAAAGAAAAGTTAACAACCGCTCAGAGCGTCAAAGCTGAACAAGAATGAAGTTGCGGGTGAGATTGATGTGAAACATGTTCACGTAATTGTACACGTGACGTATGCAAACGAGGTATCAATATAACGGAAGGATTAGAGTCAGTTTAGCTTGTATACGTTCGTTTTTTCTTTTAAAGCTCAGTAAGAATTGTCATCAACAATTCATCCCCATGGGGAAGCAGCAAACGTATTACCGAATGATTACATGAAAACATAAGTTTACGTAAATATTTTATATTTTTTAATATTAAAAATGAAGTTTCGTTGTGTTTGGGTGTACAAAGAGAGATAGAGAGAGTATGCGTATGAATTGAAGAGATGAAATAAGGCACGATAGTGTGCAGCAAAAAAACACTGTCAATGATTCGATTACGCTAGATAGATTCTCTTGGAAACCTTTACGAAATCCATGATGAGATCCTCTTTCCAACAAAACATATTTATAACTATTGAGAAAGAGAAATGCGATATGGATTATATGAACTTGGCTATACCTCACGGAATCAAAAGCTGAAATGATAGATTCGCTCAAACTATGATTTTAAACAAAATGATGTTATTTTTCTTCAAGTTTTTTAAGATTTTCATTTTCCGATGTTATCTGATAACAACACTATCTGATCCGAAGATTATAGATAAAGTTGTGCTAGATTGGTTTATATTTATATGTTGTTCCTTCACTCCTCTTTCATTTTCGTTCTCTTATACTCTCGGCTCACTTTCAGAGTACATTCTGATCGTTTGTTCACTCTTCTAGCTATACCTCATCCAAAAGATTAAAGCTAGGCTTTAAATAGAGGAAAACGAAATTCTCAGACAACTTTGTGGAAAAAACCATTCTGATCTCTTCGAATGGCTTTCCGTTCATTAGGAATTCAAGTCAATACATTTGAAACGCATTAGTGTCTTGTCTTAATGGAAATATAATACGACTGAACTTCCACTTTGTATGTTATTTGTATTCTCAAAGATCAAAATATTTATTCCTCTACTGTGTAACTCAATGGGAAATACTCTGAAATACTCTTAAACAGAGCGAATCATGGCCATGTTATGAATAATAAAAATATTAATTTGTAAAAGAACATAGTCCATGTTTCCAGCAATTGGTTCCTGATATACACACGCTCCCTCGGATCTGCGCTTTGCTTCTTCTTTCGCTCTCATTTAAAACAAATTGTTATTTACCATTACTACCATAATAATTAGTGGATAAAGATATATTAATGAAATAATAGAATATATAAGGAAGAGAAGATGCGAGAGAAAGATGCAAACGAAATCGGCCTGTTTCATAATCCTTATAGAGTTGTCATGGTGATGAGCAATGGATTGATTATAAAGCATTAGAGAAGGTAAAGAATAGGAAAATCTCTTAAAATTGTTGTCTTCTCATTAACGACTTCCCACATATACGTCAATAAATAGATTATTAATTTCAGATAATGAAACCATTATGATCAGCTCAGTACCTCAGCTGCAACCCCCTCATGCTTCTAATCGCAATTGCACGCTTCCTCTTCTTTTTTTGTTTCTGTTTCTGTTTCTCTCTCTCTCTCTCTGTACCTCTCAACCTAACCCAGTCTGTGTCAATATAATTATATTTACAACTGCTCTATCTTCACGGATTTATTCGACTGTGTACCTGCTGCTGCTGCTGACTAACAACACCAAACACAGTCATTTGTATTTAATTAAATTTAATTTAAATGTTAGTTATCGCATCGAAAGTCGTTAACAACTAACAATTAAATATAATTAATGGCAAAAGTTCCTCTTTCAGTTATTCTCAAACAAAGGTGACCGAGTAAACTGATGTGCAATGATAAGAAGCAAACGATTTATTAAAATAAAAAGGAGAAGAAGAAGTATACATGAGAACAAGGAACTTTATAAACCCATGCTTACAGGCAGAAGCCTCAACAACGATGATATCTATTCTATTGGAGCATCAGTGAATGTACATATATTTAAATAGAAAATGTGCTCTTTCTTACGTCAAACATTGTTCTTCAGCCATGAATTGGGAAAGAATGAAGAATTTGGAAGATTACTTGAGAGATAAAAGAAAAACTTTCTGGACTTCCTCTCTTACATACTCCCTCTGCTTCTTCACATACTGGGCACAAGAAAAAGGGTAACTAGCGATGAAAACTTCGAGAAAAAAACGAAAGAAAAGATGAAAATAGAGCTCATAACAACCGTTCATAGTTCACGAGAGAAGAAAACTTATTTGACTTTGCCATGCAACGCGAATAATACGTGGAATTCTCACGTATATTGGCATAAATTCGTTCTATCAGACCCATCTTGTTTTCACTTTTAGTTGAGTAGAGAAACAGGTTGGTTAATGGAAGTAACGAAAGAAGCTATCTTCTCACAAAAAAACAGTTTCTTTTTTCAAAAAGAATGAGTGGAGAGCATATTGAATGATGGAATATAGCATACAAATACCTGCTTAGCCAATGAGGAATTCGTAATGTTACTCATCTGATCTGATATTGCAGCCATGTTGTAGCTGTAAAGCTGACAATGTTGGGAAAAACTGAAATGAAAGGTAAAATAAGCTTTCCTAAGTTTAAAAAAGAAGATTATAGGAAAAGTTGATAAGTGGAAGAGGAAGCATTTTTTGCTGATAACGATCAATTCGAAATAGCTGAGCATGGTTCTTGAGAATTGAACGTTCAGTTACTCAAAATAGCTGATGAAAAAAGCAACAAAAATGAAAACAAGCAGAAGTTCGATTGAAAAAGATAGTCAATGATTTCAGATGAGCAGATTGTAATGTTTTGAAGATTAGAAGGTAGTATATTGTATTCAATTGGAAAAGTTGATGCAAAAAGTCAGTTGAAATAGAAATTGAGACTATCACAACAGTGGTGAGACAGGATTCTCGCTCAACATAAAAATGAAGACGAAATGGAAAGGAGTATATTATGGAAGAAGTAGTATAGGAAAGTTCAATTAGTTATGTTTAGTGATTCGAAGAGAGAGAGAGAAAGAGAAAGAACCAATGAGAGGGCGAAAACAATCAACACAGCCGAAAGGACAACGAAAGTTTGAAAATAACCTGTCTAGAAAGGTATTTAATCTTATAATATCTTCGAGTCATCTCCAAAGCAACCAAAAAACAAATGAAATTGAGGAATACGTCATTGATTTGAAGCGTACCTTTATTTATTTTTCCACAATATCACCCATGCATTGTCTTGTCTCATGTTTTTAGACCAACTAATTATTATTATTAACCATATATGTATATACACTTCTTTCTCCTTCTGTTTCGTCAAGCAGTTGGATGTTTTCCCCATTATTTTTTTTGTTTCTCCTTTCTACCATCTTCCTCAGCGTTACTCTTCTCGTCACACGTTTTCCACTTCCACAGATCCTACCGAAGAGAAGGAAGACTGATCAAAAGGACATCATTAACGACTTAACTCTTCAAAATAACTATTTTTTTAATTAAATAACACTTCGACCGCCATGACGCCATTGATTTTCATAACGTTTCCTTGTCTTCCATATGTAGTACAGGAAGGACGGATTATAATACCATTTTTAACATTTCTATACATTTTCATTCTCTCATGACACACAAGCATCTAAGACTTTCCATTTTCTTTTCCATCCCAAAAAAAGGAAATCTTTTCAATCATTGCAACCATTCTATCACCTTCAAATTCAGCTTTAAATAAACCTGGTGTTCGTTAATCGAATGCTTCGAATTCTTCTCTAGGGAAAGTTTATAATTTACAAAACTTTTAGTTTCGAACCTAGCTTACTATGCTGTTTATTGCATACAGTTTGTAATTTAATAGACTTCTTACTGGACTTTTATCCACAAAATGCATTTTTTTTGTGTTCCTCCTTCTTCATTTCTCTTTATTCTTGTGTGGCCTTCTTTTCTCTTCCTCACTGTGTCTGAGCACAATCACAGATTTGCTCCAGTTGAACTAGGCGCACGCGATGCGATTTTTATTTCGTGGAATATCTACCGTTATTGATTGTCAAGATCACAAGGGAGTTTCACATCGTAAGAAGCCTTTCATATTCAATACGTAGGTTTGTTTAACTATTCTATTTCAACTAACTTTTATGGTTATCCTAGATTTACTAAGGAGGACTGAAATAACTAGGAAAGACTGTAAGAGTGATAAAGGTTAGCTGTTTTTGATGTTGTCTATATCTGTCTATATCTTATGTATTGATCTTTTTCTTAATAAATTGATTTTCTTATTTGCGAGTGGGAGTTATGATACTTTCTGTGGAACAACTTTTGATAAGAATCCGGGAAAACTTCCTAACTAACAGTTGAACAGTCGACACATTTTCCAGTATTTGAGCATGAAAAATAGAAAATTAAAAATGAAATCGACAACTCTGCAAAAAAATGGTTGAAAATGCATAAAAATCATGGAAATTAAGCATTTTTTTCAAAAAAGCGGTCCAAATTAGATGCTTGTGTGTCATGAGAGAATGAAAATGTATAGAAATGTTAAAAATGGTATTATAATCCGTCCTTCCTGTACTACATATGGAAGACAAGGAAACGTTATGAAAATCAATGGCGTCATGGCGGTCGAAGTGTTATTTAAATAAAAAAATAGTTATTTTGAAGAGTTAAGTCGTTAATGATGTCCTTTTGATCAGTCTTCCTTCTCTTCGGTAGGATCTGTGGAAGTGGAAAACGTGTGACGAGAAGAGTAACGCTGAGGAAGATGGTAGAAAGGAGAAACAAAAAAAATAATGGGGAAAACATCCAACTGCTTGACGAAACAGAAGGAGAAAGAAGTGTATATACATATATGGTTAATAATAATAATTAGTTGGTCTAAAAACATGAGACAAGACAATGCATGGGTGATATTGTGGAAAAATAAATAAAGGTACGCTTCAAATCAATGACGTATTCCTCAATTTCATTTGTTTTTTGGTTGCTTTGGAGATGACTCGAAGATATTATAAGATTAAATACCTTTCTAGACAGGTTATTTTCAAACTTTCGTTGTCCTTTCGGCTGTGTTGATTGTTTTCGCCCTCTCATTGGTTCTTTCTCTTTCTCTCTCTCTCTTCGAATCACTAAACATAACTAATTGAACTTTCCTATACTACTTCTTCCATAATATACTCCTTTCCATTTCGTCTTCATTTTTATGTTGAGCGAGAATCCTGTCTCACCACTGTTGTGATAGTCTCAATTTCTATTTCAACTGACTTTTTGCATCAACTTTTCCAATTGAATACAATATACTACCTTCTAATCTTCAAAACATTACAATCTGCTCATCTGAAATCATTGACTATCTTTTTCAATCGAACTTCTGCTTGTTTTCATTTTTGTTGCTTTTTTCATCAGCTATTTTGAGTAACTGAACGTTCAATTCTCAAGAACCATGCTCAGCTATTTCGAATTGATCGTTATCAGCAAAAAATGCTTCCTCTTCCACTTATCAACTTTTCCTATAATCTTCTTTTTTAAACTTAGGAAAGCTTATTTTACCTTTCATTTCAGTTTTTCCCAACATTGTCAGCTTTACAGCTACAACATGGCTGCAATATCAGATCAGATGAGTAACATTACGAATTCCTCATTGGCTAAGCAGGTATTTGTATGCTATATTCCATCATTCAATATGCTCTCCACTCATTCTTTTTGAAAAAAGAAACTGTTTTTTTGTGAGAAGATAGCTTCTTTCGTTACTTCCATTAACCAACCTGTTTCTCTACTCAACTAAAAGTGAAAACAAGATGGGTCTGATAGAACGAATTTATGCCAATATACGTGAGAATTCCACGTATTATTCGCGTTGCATGGCAAAGTCAAATAAGTTTTCTTCTCTCGTGAACTATGAACGGTTGTTATGAGCTCTATTTTCATCTTTTCTTTCGTTTTTTTCTCGAAGTTTTCATCGCTAGTTACCCTTTTTCTTGTGCCCAGTATGTGAAGAAGCAGAGGGAGTATGTAAGAGAGGAAGTCCAGAAAGTTTTTCTTTTATCTCTCAAGTAATCTTCCAAATTCTTCATTCTTTCCCAATTCATGGCTGAAGAACAATGTTTGACGTAAGAAAGAGCACATTTTCTATTTAAATATATGTACATTCACTGATGCTCCAATAGAATAGATATCATCGTTGTTGAGGCTTCTGCCTGTAAGCATGGGTTTATAAAGTTCCTTGTTCTCATGTATACTTCTTCTTCTCCTTTTTATTTTAATAAATCGTTTGCTTCTTATCATTGCACATCAGTTTACTCGGTCACCTTTGTTTGAGAATAACTGAAAGAGGAACTTTTGCCATTAATTATATTTAATTGTTAGTTGTTAACGACTTTCGATGCGATAACTAACATTTAAATTAAATTTAATTAAATACAAATGACTGTGTTTGGTGTTGTTAGTCAGCAGCAGCAGCAGGTACACAGTCGAATAAATCCGTGAAGATAGAGCAGTTGTAAATATAATTATATTGACACAGACTGGGTTAGGTTGAGAGGTACAGAGAGAGAGAGAGAAACAGAAACAGAAACAAAAAAAGAAGAGGAAGCGTGCAATTGCGATTAGAAGCATGAGGGGGTTGCAGCTGAGGTACTGAGCTGATCATAATGGTTTCATTATCTGAAATTAATAATCTATTTATTGACGTATATGTGGGAAGTCGTTAATGAGAAGACAACAATTTTAAGAGATTTTCCTATTCTTTACCTTCTCTAATGCTTTATAATCAATCCATTGCTCATCACCATGACAACTCTATAAGGATTATGAAACAGGCCGATTTCGTTTGCATCTTTCTCTCGCATCTTCTCTTCCTTATATATTCTATTATTTCATTAATATATCTTTATCCACTAATTATTATGGTAGTAATGGTAAATAACAATTTGTTTTAAATGAGAGCGAAAGAAGAAGCAAAGCGCAGATCCGAGGGAGCGTGTGTATATCAGGAACCAATTGCTGGAAACATGGACTATGTTCTTTTACAAATTAATATTTTTATTATTCATAACATGGCCATGATTCGCTCTGTTTAAGAGTATTTCAGAGTATTTCCCATTGAGTTACACAGTAGAGGAATAAATATTTTGATCTTTGAGAATACAAATAACATACAAAGTGGAAGTTCAGTCGTATTATATTTCCATTAAGACAAGACACTAATGCGTTTCAAATGTATTGACTTGAATTCCTAATGAACGGAAAGCCATTCGAAGAGATCAGAATGGTTTTTTCCACAAAGTTGTCTGAGAATTTCGTTTTCCTCTATTTAAAGCCTAGCTTTAATCTTTTGGATGAGGTATAGCTAGAAGAGTGAACAAACGATCAGAATGTACTCTGAAAGTGAGCCGAGAGTATAAGAGAACGAAAATGAAAGAGGAGTGAAGGAACAACATATAAATATAAACCAATCTAGCACAACTTTATCTATAATCTTCGGATCAGATAGTGTTGTTATCAGATAACATCGGAAAATGAAAATCTTAAAAAACTTGAAGAAAAATAACATCATTTTGTTTAAAATCATAGTTTGAGCGAATCTATCATTTCAGCTTTTGATTCCGTGAGGTATAGCCAAGTTCATATAATCCATATCGCATTTCTCTTTCTCAATAGTTATAAATATGTTTTGTTGGAAAGAGGATCTCATCATGGATTTCGTAAAGGTTTCCAAGAGAATCTATCTAGCGTAATCGAATCATTGACAGTGTTTTTTTGCTGCACACTATCGTGCCTTATTTCATCTCTTCAATTCATACGCATACTCTCTCTATCTCTCTTTGTACACCCAAACACAACGAAACTTCATTTTTAATATTAAAAAATATAAAATATTTACGTAAACTTATGTTTTCATGTAATCATTCGGTAATACGTTTGCTGCTTCCCCATGGGGATGAATTGTTGATGACAATTCTTACTGAGCTTTAAAAGAAAAAACGAACGTATACAAGCTAAACTGACTCTAATCCTTCAGTTATATTGATACCTCGTTTGCATACGTCACGTGTACAATTACGTGAACATGTTTCACATCAATCTCACCCGCAACTTCATTCTTGTTCAGCTTTGACGCTCTGAGCGGTTGTTAACTTTTCTTTTCTCGATGTACTTTGTTATACATGTTGTAAGTCGCTATTTTCGTTTATCGTAGCTATATGAACGCCAACAACCACCGAAATTTCAATAAAAAATCTCTTTTTCCGTATCCTCTGTAGCAGGAGCTAGTGAAGTTTCAGTTGTTCTTACCCCCGAACTGAGGAGTGGATGAAGGAGAGAATAATTTTGAGCCTTTTTTTCACACAAAAGACAAATTTCCGACATTGAAAAAGCTTTTTGAACATCTAACATAAAGCGCAACTGAACGCGATCTCGAAAATAAGCTAGAACTCAATCGAAAACGATATGTTTTTTGGCTTGTGAACCGTTGACTAGACGTATAAATCCATTTTTCATCAATCTGAATGAGAGACATTTGAAGAGTAATTATGGGACTCTATCGAGATCTTTATGAGTGAAAGTTCAAGATGAACGATGTCCATGTTTCATAAAGATACTCTAAGTTTATTTTCTTTTTAATAAAGATTCTTCATTTTTCTAAATGAAATGTGTGGATATATGGATGATGCATGAAATGTTACGCACATTGTGGAGAGTTTGTGATAGAAATGAGAAAACAAATCTCCGTCCAGCATTAATAGAGGGTGACTGAATTTCCGCTTGATTGCAGAGGTCCACAACCATTTTTTTATTTCCACAAAAAAAAAATATATATATTCTCTCTTTATGCTTGAACGAATGGTTTTATTCGGATGAAACATCACATTGGCTTCCAAATAAAGGAATCATATTGTCGTTTTCCAGTGTTTTCTTTCGAATCTTTTTGTGTTGCGAGTATTGCTCTCATTTTTCCTCTCTAGCCTTCACGTGCGCTAAGTGGCGAGCAGCTGTTTCTTTCTTGTTAAGAGAACTGTTAAGCAATATCAGTATTGAGTATATTATCTTCCTCACTCTCCTCCCTTTTCTTGCTTTTTCTCCACAATAACACTGTTTCTGTAGCAGAGCAACAGCGTTGAAGTGCTTTTTGTCAGGGGCCACATGTGTTGGATACATTTTTCTCATTTAGTTGTCGACTTGTCAATCGCTTTCGAGAGTATTAAGCTCACTTACGACATATTTGGAACTTTTTTGCTTCCTATCTAATACACTCTTTGTCTAATAAGTGAGTAATATTGGATTCTCTTCTTCACCTAGTTCCGCCTCATCTAAGAAAAATTTTTTCGGAACTTCTTCTTTATTTATTCTAAATTAGTGATGCTTAGCTACTTTGAAATTCTTCATCTCACGCATCCTTCACTCTCTTTTTCTCTCTCTTTACTTTCTTTTACTCTCTATGTTCTTATGTCCCTTACTAGCGAACTTCATCAACATTTTATGTAATGATGTTTCATGTGACCTAGGCTCACACAAATTCAATCTTTCAGTCTTTTTTTCTCTTCTCAGAAAAAAGTACGTCATCGGCAATGTATGAAAGAAAATTTATCCATTCATAAACTTATTAGATTCCTTTTAAGGAGTAGAAGTGTTATCATTCGCTTCATTCCAAAGCTATTCTGCATAAAATTCAGCATCCTGTTCTTTATATGCTTTTAGTAGTTCGACGCGAAAATACTCTGCTCATTCGACTTAAAAACTGTCCGTTTTTATCTCTCCCGCCATCTTCTTGTTCTAACAAAAAATTTTCTTTTTTTTTTCGAAAAAACGCGGATGTGAGTAGCTTTCCGGGAAGTATTAAGTAAACTCCATCTTTTATCTTCCATTGCCTAATTTGGTATTGTGAAGACGATAGGCAATGAAGCGTTAAACATTCGGAGAAAGAAGAAGAAATAAAAATAAGTGCTTAATTCATCTCATTTACTATGTCCATAGATGGTTTTCGCTAGCTTTTAGTCAACTCGTTGCTTTGTTCTAATACCGAAACCATGGGAAGAGTAAGAGAGGGAGTGCGGAAAGAAGAGTATGTAGATTGAGGATGAAGGTAAGTTGAAAAGCGGTTCAGAGCGAGAGGAACGATATGAAGAGAGAGAGAGAAGTGTACTTCCCCACCTTATGGCAACTTATCCACACTTTCACCTATTTTTGTTTTCTCTTTAATCCGATTCCGAAAAATTCACAACTCGGAGGCAATTTTTGATTTTTTCATCTATGAACCAAGACATAATGCTCATTCAAACCACTTTTTTCAGTCTGAAAGTTTGGTTTTTAACAATTTTCTTTCTTTGTTACCCATCTGTACTAATCATTCCACATTTTCTATGAATTATTCAGTTATATACACAGTTTGTGAAGAAGAACGAAATCTATTTTTAGCTGATAGATGAAGCTTTAAGAAAATATTTTTTTATTTTATCATCTTTTCCACAATTGTTATGTGCTCGAGGCTATGAAATTCGTGAAGATCTTCCTTCTTCATTAGTTCTGCATCACTTTAGTCTCTTCTATACTTTGACAAAAGGAGAAATGAAAGAGAGAGAAAGCAAGTCTCAATCTGCTTGTGATATAGATTCTGTGGCAAACGTCTTTACCTTCCCGCCACCATATTCATCATTTCCAGCAAATTTTTCGTTTTCATATTTAAGCATTTGAGTCATGCGGGAATTTCGTGACTGTCTCGATACTGCTGGAAAAAATCTGAAATTCTTTGAGAAGAACAAAAAAACTTTTTATTTATTCTCCTGATTTGCCATTTGTTTTCCAAATTGTTTGGCATGCCATTCAGCAGCTCATAACCTCACTCGGATTATTTTACAAAGCCATTAACAGGAATTTAAGTCTTTAACTATGTTTTTTTTAATTTTTCCTTACTATCTTCCTTCCTCACTCCCTCCTTCTCTCCTTTTCTGCATCTCCCCTTCTCTGCATCTCTCTGTACCTCCTTCTCAGAAACTCTCTCCTTCTCTCTTTAATAAGAAGTAATGAAATCGAATCTACCGCAGCTGGTTCAGCATCTGTTAAATAAAGTTATTTACTTTCAAATTCTTTTTTTTTTCTTCAACAAAAATGTTTTTTTTTCTCATCCATTGTGAAAACAAAAACTTTCCATATCACTTTTGCCTCTACTCACATAACGTTTCGAGCGAACACATTGCGGCAGATTAGCATAATGATTGAGATGCTTGTGAGATACGTGGAAATCACGTGAAAATCTTTGTCATTTTATTTAAATGAGTGACAGAGAACGGTCGTTTCTGAAATGTTTTTCTTTGAATTATTGATATGAACATTATACGGGCATTCGAAGGTCGAAATGAAGAAATCAGTTATGTTCATCAATCAACTCAGAAAAAACTTTTTTTGAGTTTGTTTGCAACTTCGACGTTGAGTGAAATCAGTATGACCTTTTTTGTGTCAAATTTTCAGAAGGAAAAGGGTAAACTGAGGGAGAAAAGAGGAGTATTGTTCTGAATTCTGTTGTTGTACCTTCTAACTGCTCTCTACTCGCTCCTCCTCTCTTTCTCTCTCTGTTATTAAAAAAAAAAGAACAGAGAAATAGACTGTAATTTATGAAATGGATGTTGATTTGTCTCTAATTTAGATGGAAAATAATATTTATTTGGATATGTTTTTATTTCATTCTCTTTCAGATGAAAATGAACAGAGATTCCTTAGATATCAGTGACTTCAGCTTCGATTTGGAGGAAGATGAACGTAATCAGAGTCTCATATCAGCCATATATCGTAGCATACAGGATGGAAAGTAAGTTAACTATTCAATAGAAACTTCATTTAGAATTAATTTTCAGTTTCATGGGATTGGTGGTTTTGACGGTCATCATTTCAGTTATTGTACTTGTGATTGTAATATGTTATTTAATGATGCGTTTCATGCATCGAGCTCTTAGTGGCGGAGAATCGAAAGGACCATATTGTAAGTTTCATTTCCTTCTTATGAATTATTATGTCGTTGTTTTCTCATGAGTAGAACTTTGCTCACACCCACCTGTAGAGGAAATTCGTTATTCCTTTTTGATTTCAGCTTCCCCCTACGCAAATATGGTTATTCATTCAAAGAGAGTTTACGAGATACAAGCCGAAGAAGGTTGTTTTGCTGGCCCTGAACCAGAACCTACTGACTCAAAAGAGCCTGTTCCGGTTGTAGTTGAGCCAGAAGAGGAAAAATCACCCCGAGCTTCATTACGAAGACCTGAAACTGGAGACCTGCGACAGGCTCGAGCAGAATCGCCGACTAATGATGATCCCAGGCAAATGATTCGGAAAAAAGAAAAAAAGGTTTGTTCAAGTAAAACTCCTTATTTAACCGAGAGTATGGAGCGGGCCTTGCTTTTCCCAATAAATCATTAATTTTTTTCCAGATTCACAAAGATTCTGTATGTGGTTTAATGTTCCGACAGCAGCACCAAAGCTTACCGAATATGGTGTAAGCTCACCAAGCTTCTCCACTTTTCTCACTTTTCTCATTTCTTCAAATCTGTTCCACACAACACCTCGCTATGCGTCTTTCCCTTTATTTTATTCTCATTTCGACTTTTCTGTTAATAAGAAAGAAAATCAAAGATATAGTTAACGATTGACTACTGTTACGGATATTCCATGTTACATTCAAATATTTAATAAATGTTTTAAAATTTGCACATATATAGATCATTTCAGTTATGTCGACTTCGTTGTAGATAACGATCGAAGTGACACTTAGTAACTTGAAAACAGAAAGTAAGAGGAAAAGACAAACATGCTAGTGGGGAGTTATGGCAGAAACATTATCTCAATGAAATCAGGAAGCAAATGTAATCAAGTGTGCTTCATGAAACACGGAACAGCGTTGTTATCTTTCCTGAGCTGTAATCTTTTGTAGGCGACGGAGCAAAAAACGCTTTCAATACATCGTAACCGTATACGTCCACGTAGTTCTTCTTATACGCGGAAATTCGCATAATAGTTCAAGTGATTAGTTTGAGTTCGATACCAGGAAAGGGCAATTGATAAGGATTTGGATCTATTAGACTTCTACTCACGTGAAGATAAGTGTTGATTTGGCTAAAAATCGGAAATTATATTCTAGAAAATTTAATACTAAAAACAATTTACAGAGAAAAGTTTTACTACGAGCGAAGGTCCTTTTGGCTCACATTCAGATACTTACTTCACCTTTTGCAAACTCAGCATAAAACCAAACATCTTGTTGTAATTGAAGGATCAGGAATCCGTTTCACATTACTTTCATATGACTGATCAGGGAAAGCAGTTGGCTTCCATGTTTGTCAGTATTTCTCTCATGGCATGTTCCTTCATCATCTATAGTTTCCAACAGTTGCTTCATAAAACTTTTTTATTAATCGGAATTTCAAATACTCGTTTGACTCTGACTAATGCTTGAGATATAAGCAAAAGCTCTATATTATGTTATACTATATTATATTTACAATTTGATTATGATATTAACATTATGAGAACATGACAGACTGAGATTTAGAATTAGGTAGGCTTAACCCTTAAAAGGTAAAAAATATAATTTTTCAGCTTTTTATAGCATATACTCTCATTCTATATGCTGACATTGTAGTTTTTAGAGAAGGTTCGTCTACGACTTCACATTATTTTAGATTCTTCTCAGAGGTATCCGGCACACAGTTCTGTTGAATACTTCCATAATCGCTCTTGCAAACGCTCATCTGTAGCTTCCGAGCCTGATCTAAACACAAATATATTTCTTCTGAGCTGTTTCATTGCTGTACCGTAATTGTTTTCCGTTCACGTCCATATATTTTCCTGACATCTTCAAAAACGTCTCATTTTCCAAAAGTTGCACCAAGTTGCTCGAAGTGCGACACATTGATAATGTAGACATTGATGATGATAAAGTGGTAGCAGTACTTCTTCTAAACAACCAGAAAGCTTAGCTTATGCAAGAAGATAGTTACATTTTGCCATTATTATTTGGCTCTTTTTCTTTTCCAACTTCGATCACGTTGATGGCTACATCACGCTTGGATAAAACCATTCTTCTGAAAGAGTATGACGGTAAATGGCCGCATTTATGACGGAAATTAGCATATTCACGTGAATGAGTAAGACCTCATCAGCTAGCTTTTCATTTGTTATTTATGATGCGATGTAATCGGTTGAGTTTTCAATTCTCAGAAGATTATATCAGTTTTTGATTGTTATCGTTTTGTTTATCATTTCAGATGGGAACTCCAACCTGTGCAATGCGAACGCCATCAGATGGCACATCAGCTTTGTTCTCGAAAACTGCAAGTATTTCTCATATTCTTTGGTAGCCATCATATCCTGCCAATCCAATGCAGTCCTGAAAAAAAGTAATTTGTTGGAAGGTCTTCAGTTAATACGTTTCAATTCATGGAACAACTATCTTATAACATTTGAACTCAATTGGCTCATCTCTCTTTCCTTATTTCAGCAGAAGTCATGACAAAAGGATATCAAGAATAGAATTCATCATTCTCCTTCAAATTTCCTTTTTTTTCCTTTCAGCTGCTAGTTTGATGCACATGTTAGAATATAAACATGGTGAATGAGGAAAGAGAATGTGTCCGAATTCCCCATTGAGTTCAAGATTGACGTGGCTAAAGAAACAGATGACGCCGCAGTTTGGAGAAACGGAAAGAAAGAAAGATTTGCAATAACCATCTATATTCTCAGCTGATATTCTTTCCGATTCGCACTTGCATGAACATTCTGACAATCAACAGATTCAAAAATCACAATCAAAACAAAGCGAAAGAAACTGACAGAACAGACGCCATATATTGGATTGAGAGCTCAGATAATGTAAAGCGAGAACATACCATCCGTGCAACATACTTCCAATCATATAAATTCGTGCATTCTTATTCTTAGCCATAGTGTCGATGAGTCTGTTACACAATAAGAAGTGTGCCAAATAGTTGATCTGAAACATGTCCGAAGTCAGTTAAAGGGTCAGGAAGCTCAGTTCAGTTCCTCTCGTTTACAATTTATAACAAAGTTCATTTTCAGCAAAAAATATTGTAAATTCTGATAATTTAAAAGAAACATTTTGTTTATTTTCGATTCTCATGCGTCGGAAATGTTTCTCATGTTTTGTGCACTAAACCACTCTTAAATTCTTGTTATAAACATTCGAGTTGCACATACACACTATTAAAAACATTCGTTAGACAGTTTTGTTAAGAAAAGCGTTTCTTTAAAAACATTTTCCTCTCGTTTTTTGCCAAAAAAATAATGTTTCAATTGACAAGATTGACAAAATGCATGGGCATAATCCCCCCTAGGCTAGCCATAGACAATAGTTAGGCATCAGGTTTTTCTTACTTGTTCAGAAATGAAATTTCGACAAGAAAACACAAAGTTTTGAGTACTGATTGTGTCACACGCACACATGAGTTTGGGAGAGAAGATGGATATAACATCCGCTGTTCACCTGAATCGTCTCTTCGTGTCCGTCTTTAGTTTCCATCCGACGAGTATTAAGTACGGAAGCATTACAGAGGATTATATTCAAATCAGGAAACTTTGTCTCAATTTCTTTGGCCATCTCATTTATCTGTGAAGAGAATTTATGTTCAGAAGAAAAGTTTTTTGAACCAACTTGTTTAAGACCGCTGAAGTCAGCCACAACGTATTCGATATTATTCGGATTATTTGTCTCTTTGATTATATAATCTCGGGTTGCCTGAAATTAGAAGAGAAGGGATGAAGTCCACAAAGAAGAGTAGTTTTTTCTGCGAAGAGCAAAAAATGCAAACGTTTGCAAATGAAATGAGCAAAAAGGAAAGCTTTGGACGTTTCTTTGAATTTACTCAGCCGAACTTCTTACTACGCTATTGAATTATTTTCTTTTGAAGGTATATTGAAAGTCGAATCAAAGAATAAAACGAACTTCACATTTTTCCTCAGTGTAACCATGAATGATTACAAAGTTTGATGGATGAGAAGCCAGATCACAAGCAGTTTGCTTTCCGAAACCGTCCGTTGCTCCGGTAATTAAGATTGTTCGTTCAAACTGAGGCTTCTCTGGCATAGCTAAAACACAGAAGTGAGTTTGTATGTCGCTGACATCCATAAAGAGTGAATGACGTAAGAGGGAAATAATTAATCAAAATAATGTATAAAACCTATATAGAGACGACAAATCACCAAAGATAAATTTCTTACTCAAAACAACTAGTAGGCAGGATGATTTCCTTGCTACTCAGGCTCAAGGCCATAAAAAGACTCAAATATGCAATTAATCTGACATTCGAGCATCAAGAAAAAACCAAAACTTCTACTGTCAATGTGTGAAAGAGAGCATAAAGGAATGAAAAATACAAGTCGATCGTCTTACGAAGAACCTTAACGTTTCGTTACAAGTTTCTGAGCAGGCTTTCTTACTTCATTCAGACAGAAAAATAAAGAGAAAGGGCATTCATGAAGATGGCAGAAGTAAGCCGATCGAAAGTCAAACATGGAACGATAGCTTTCAGAAAGAAATAAAAGAATAAACAAAAAAAAGAAAAAAAAAGCGAATACGAAAAGCTCCCGTTGAATAATAGCAGAAATTAAATGTTTAGCTGTCTCGAGCATAACCATTAGGGGAATTGGTTTGATTGGGGGAAACATCAAAAAACCAAATGAAAAGGCTGTTTGAATGAATTTAACAGCCATTTCCAACAATAAACTGATGATATCCATAAATACATCGTGAGAGTATGAGTGAAGTAACTATATTTAGCGATTGTATGATGAAAAGAAAGAAAAGTCCATCATTGAGCAAGCTGTTCTCTATTTTCTTTTCTTCTGTCTCTCATTTTCTCATGTCCACTTGTTTCCCACACACACTATGCCATTCATACATATATTTGTATATAGCATAAATGGTCATGGAGGATTATTCTCCAAGACTTTTTCCTTCCAATCAATTACACGCAAAGGACGAAAAACAAAAAAAATAATGAAAGGGATGAATAAAACGCTGGGACAAATGAAACGAAAGAATCAACCGGTTAACACGTTTGCAGCTACAGAAATGATTTGGCATCCCTCTCTGCAATAACATTAGACGAATCAGCATAAACTGAATTTGAATATAGAGTTCTGTGAACTTGCTGAAAACAATGCAAGGCAGCCAACAATGATAAAACAACGACCAAAGAAGTTGGTATGGATGGATGGGGGTAGAAGTCCCGCCTCATCTCTAACCGCTATGTACATGATGCTCTTTGCTCCAGAAAACGGGTAGAACCATATTTGTGGGTTCGACTGAGAGACAGACAACAAGCTGTGAATCAAATTCAATAGGAACACTTGAAATAATTTTTTTTAATATTGTTTTTATGCCAGCATGGAATGAAATTGGGAACAAACTGGCCTTCCTTTCTTTGTTCACAAATATGAAGTCTCATGCAACAGTTTTCTGTTATATAATTAGTGTTAATGCATGTATGAACACATGTTTCAGGAAAACGACTTTCCACTGTACCGGATTCGGAAATGAAAAATATTGATTTGAGGGAAGTGTTCCTTGAATCGCGCAGGATATGTTTAAGAACAAGATGATTGAGAATAACGAATGTTTCTGATATATGCATGGAATTTTTGAAAACTTGAAAAAGAAGCAAATTCGATGATAATTCTCCATTCATAAAGTAGAAATATTCCAACGAAGGTGTTGACTTCCGTCAAGCTCAAGAAGTGTAAGAGTACAGACTTGTGGCAAAGAGGAAATAAGCAGACTGCGTGCGCTTGCAAAATTGGCAGAGACATGAAATGTTGTGACTTACAGAATGGACAAAGCGGTGCTCTTTGAAAAGTTCTTTTAACTGGTTTTATTCGTTGAATTCTCCTACGGCTGTTTAACTTATTTCTTCCGCTTTTGACTCAGCCTTAAGTCTGATTTTCTTCTTCTTAGGTCTTTTCAAGTTTTAAATGATCATCTCATTTTCTTCAAACTCATCAGCTTTCGGCTCTCCAGAAAACAACATGTTTCTACAAACTACGGAAATGGTGCCATTAAACGATTGCTGAGAAATAAGGAGAGGCCTCGAAAACAATCCATTTCTTAGTGATGATCTCTTGTTGTCTCATCATTATCGTTGAAATTTGATCAAGGTCTAAGCTGGAAGAGCAAAAAACACTGTTAATTTTGGTTGAATTAAGAAAGCTGCTGAAGGTGCTAATACCCGTACTTGGAAGCATTTGGTTCGGTAATGGAACGGCAAGAGGCACTTGTCATTCCATGACAGATTTGCATGCAAAAGGTTCTTTGGTTTATAAACAAAAAAGGGAACGTTCGAAATGATGGATTGTTGGAAGATTTATTCTTTTTTTTTCATCTCTCGCTTGTTTTGAATACCTAAAAGCGAACGAGAATCTTTAGTCGAATCATTTCAAACTTAAAAACATCTCAATAGAGATCAAGCAGTGAAACTCGTAGTATGGGAAACATTTGAAGATTCATATTTGGCTCAGATTTTAACCAAATCGGAAGACGTTCTATCAAGTTAACCGTCACAAAAAAACATAATCTTTTGCTATTATAGCTTTGAGGGTGGAAAATATAGTTCGCTTTAAGAGGGCAAAGAGCATGTTTTGAGATACAAACAAAAGTTGTTTTGACTTTTTGTCAATGTAGATATTTAGATGAGGATGACCATCCACAGATTAGAACATTAACATTTTTTGAGGCGATAGAGATGGAGGAAGAGAGCCAGAGAGACAGATATCGCGATATTAGCAAAACTGAAAGAAGTTCCTACTAAACTAAAGAAGACTATTATTTTTTATAAAATTCCTGAGACAATGAGAACTTTCATTATATCCGAAAACAAACATGCTGGCTTGTATTATATGGATTACTTTGACAATTCAATGAAAGCCCAGTTCTTAAAGTAATTAGAATAATTCTCAACAGATTTCATCTTCACTTCCTTGTAAGAAAGCAAACATGCCGGAGGAGATATTTTAAGCAAGAGTTACTCACCTTCTCTTGAAATTGGAAGAGAGAAAGGTTAGGTCAATTGTGGAAACACTCCCAGTGGAGCTTCACCAGCAGAATGAGGAAAGTGGTTCGCTTAGCTTGATTGAAAGCACATAAAAAGGAAAGCCGAAAATGGACAGAAGAGTAGTATAGGATGGAACAGAGAGTTAAAGAAGCCACAAAAGAGTAGATAGAGAGGTACGAGAATGAAAGAAATGAAGAATTGAAGAGAGAAAAGAAGAGATAGAGGACATTGTAACTAAAAAATGAAAATGAAAAATGAGAATGCTATCCAAATGAGCATGTAATTGAGAAGAAGTTGATCATGATGATATTATCAAACAGCTGGTAAAACGACTGTTTTAACAATACATTTTTTGGAGAAGTGATGATCCTCAGCTCAACAACACTTTAGATTTAGGAAGTGGTGCTGACAAGAGCAGCTCAGACATCCAATGAATCATCGTATACATGCGAAAAGAATCAGTTTACAATGAAAAAGGAAGTATTCCTTTTGAGACATTGTCAAAAAAATTTCTTAAACAAAATTTTCAAGTAAAATGAAAGCTGAAATTCATGAGCTAAGTGACAATCTAGATAAACAGTGAAAAGAACAAAAACATCTCATTGTTTTTCGTGAAGATGGGTCATTGAACTGGGATCAGCTGCAGTATGTTTCAGCGAAAACATACTCACATTTGGAAAATTTGATTTCAGCTACAGATGGTTTTGCCTTTAGATTCAATAACACCCTAAAATAAGAAATTTCTACTGGAAATAGAAAAAAAAATCTTTGAAACTGAAGAAAGCTTGAAAAATTGGCCGATCTTCTTGTGACATTTGAAATGCGAAACGCCTTCTCAAACAGCAGTTGAGGGTGGCGCAATCAAAGGAAATGATGTAAATTTGAAGGAAATGATGAATGAAGGAGGCATCTAGTTGTCTTCTCAAGATATTCCGTTAAACGGATAAACATTCTTGTGTAAAATATAAGCCAAGCTTGAAAAAAAACTTGGTTTACATGATGACGTCGACCCTCAGATGTGACGCCACGTTTCACGTGAGGTTCTCATGTTCACCCCAGAACGTGTCGATGAGCGGTTGCATTCCAGGCATTTCTCAAACCTCCACAACTTTCCAATGTGCATCACTTCCGGAAAACGAAAACTTCCAATATAATTTATTTCAAATATAATTTTTTTTTGCAAGCTTTCACACTACTTCGAAATGATAAAGGAAAAACCAAAGCATACAAATTCATAAGAGCACATTGAGAATTGCGTGAGTGATAAACAAAACAACGAAGAATTATTTTGGATTATCATGACTGACGCAAGTTTATTTCCTATCTAATAAAATTAAGGGAAAGAATGTTTTCTCAAATTTAATTAAGACGAAAAAACTCATTTCAACTATATCGGAACATTCATTAACCAAAGAAATTGAGCTGAATAATAAAATCATTAAATCATTAAAGTTGACAAGTCTCCAAATTTATTCCCATACCAATTTCCAAACTACCTTGAAGAAAAGATCATAACTGCTCAGACTCTTGAACCACCACGCATATCTGGTCAAAAACAAAAATTCCTGAGAAATACGGAGTGAAACGCGCTCCAATGCCAATGCCTATCGTAAATAAGTCTCGGAACGATAGATTCTACGGGCGGTCAAGGAAGATAATGTCTATGTGTTATAATGAATATTTCTTTTCAATTTTTTGAATTTGTTTTGAGTTTCATCTGAAAAAACAGGCAGATAAACAGAATAAGCTAGATTGGTAACCCAGGTTTCGAATTATATGCGATTTCCTTAGTGTACTCACAGTCTATGTCCTCTTAATCGTCAAAGTTGCTTACAGTTCTTTTTAAATGTCCTTTTTCAGCCATGTCACAGGCTGTAAAGAGGGTAGCTACTTCCAGCGTCAACTTCGCCAAGCTTGGTAGGATAATCACTATATTTCATGTTTCAACATTGACGTTTATAGGCGAAAAGCTCATCGGTGAGCAAGCTGCTGAGCTTGTCCGTATTAAGGGACAAAGCGGAACTTTCTCTGCTCTCATCAACCAACACCCAAGTGAGCTTCCTAAGGTAATTGTTTGTATTTTGTTTTTTTAATTAAATTTTGTTGTTAAGGTTGACTTCGCCGCTTTGAAGAAGGCTATGCCATCTCACGCTGCTGTCCTCGATTCTCTCCAGAAGCAATACGAGTCTATCAAGGTTCCTTATGGTGAGATTCCATCTGAGTACGTCAAGGTATGCAATTTTTATCCATATATATTCTTTTCAATTCTTTTCTTAACTGCTCATATTTTACAGGAGGTTGACCAATGGTCTCAGTTCCACAATGCTAGAACCCAACTTCATGAGATCAAAGTCCAAGACGGACTTGAGCAGGCCAAGAAGGTAATATTTCTTCATTATGTTTGTGTTTTCTCATATCAAGCTCTAGGTTGAAGAGAAGTGGGCTAAGGCTCCACCAGTCGAGCATTTCGATCGCCAACACTTCGTTGAGTACTTCCCTCAACACTTCTATGATCTTCGTTACCAAAACAGGTATACTACTATTTCCTGTATTTTCGTTTTATATTTTCTTTTATAGAATTCCTGATCCATGCGAGATTGGACTCAATGAAACTCCCGAAATTGAGGCTAGATTCAAGGACTACAAGGTAGCTCATCACTTTATAAACGCTTAAAACTTACACTAACTTCAGGTTCTTCGACGTGCTGACAAGGTTGACGATCACTAGATTCATTCTGTTTTTCCAAGTCGCCTTGTAGTTGGATTTTTAGTAATATAGATTGTTTTGCGACATATGTGATCAATAAAGAGATGCTGTAAAACTCGTTTGTTTATTATATTCTGCGGTTTCGCTAGTATGCCTTGCTCTACCTCTTTTGCCTTGTAAGGATCTAGCTTTTTGCGGAGAAGGAGAGTTGGTAATTAGCGAGACTGTACTCTCGGTTCGTATGTGTTCTCCTGGTGTTCTCTCGAAAACAAGATAACGTGTTTACTGAACAGTTCACATTGAAATCTTTTTCTCTGCATCTACTTCCACACAATTCTTTTCGAGTTTTCAGAAAGATGGCCGAGTCGCCTGGGAGAACACTCCGACGACGTCATCCTTCTCGTGATTCTAAGTTGAGCCAGAGCAGCTCTTCCACCTGTAGCGCATCCACTAAGTTTTCCTTCGCTCGTAAAAGGGAAGAAGAGAATCGTAAAGGGTTTGTTTTGATGAGTTTTGGTCATTCGATTCCGTTATAGTCCCGCTGAAAAATCAGTACATCATCCGCAAGATTCCTTGTTCAGTACCAGCTCAGGATGGACGAACTATCGAGGATTTTTCAACTTGGCCATGCTTCTTTTGGTTTTGATGTTATTAATGGGTTATATAAACGTTTTCCGGTCTTTAGATAGTTTCCAACGGACGTGTTGCTCTAGAAAATCTCATTAAGTATGGAATTCTAATCTCTCCATACCAGTTAGTTTCTATGTTTGTACATGGATCCTCCTTGTGGCATTGGCCGAACTTGGCCCTTATCACTTTGTCTAATATCACTATTCTAGTTACATTTTTCACTGAGAAACTGCTAGGTACGAGATTTGTGAGCATAAAGCAATAAGGATAAAAAATCTTACAGAGAGAGGCTATCTAGGTAACTATTTCGCTGCTGTGTTCTACCCCATTATCATAAGTATACATCTGATCTTACCTGCTGCTGTAACTTTGAACGTCAGAGTACGTACATTTTCCCTATTCCACCTATATTACCTAATCATTAGGGAAACCCCTTATTCGCAGTGGTCGCTCTGGGTATCTATGTGATCGAAGCTCTTAAACTAGTTTCCTATGTTCATGTCAACTATTGGTGTCGCTGTGCAAGAAAAGAAAAAAAATCAGAAGAGGATTTACCTGAAGAGCTGAAACACGAAGTTTATATTCGAATTCGTCCTGAGTTTACATCTTCTGCTAGGCATCGTTCTTCGAAACTGCTTCCCTCTACCCAGGAACTTTGACATTGTCAAACTTGTACTACTTCATCGTAGCTCCTACACTATGCTATGAACTGAAGTTCCCCAGATCTGCTCGAAGAAGAAAAAGTTTCCTCATAAAGCGTACTATCGAGGTGATTGAGTCATTAGTTGTGTACACCAATACTCTATTCAGTTGGTTTTCCTTTCTTTCCTCATGGTGGCTCTTGTTCAACAGTGGGTTGTTCCTACCGTCCGTAACAGTATGGCACCCTTGAGTGAGATGGAATTGGGAAAGTAATTGATATGCGGAAGCAGATATGTACAAGCTGACCAATTTAGATGCTTAGAACGATTGCTGAAGCTTGCCATTCCTAATATTTTTATCTGGCTTATCTTTTTCTACACCTTATTCCATTCCGCTCTCAATTTGATTGCAGAAATTCTTCGTTTTGCTGATCGTGAGTTTTACAGGTGTGTATGATTTCCGAGAGCAGCTATTCAAAAAAGTTTTTGAAGAGATTTTTGGAACGCTGAAACAATTCAGTACTTTTGGAAAACATGGAACATCCCTGTCCATCGATGGGCTCTTCGTCACATTTACTGTCCTATGATGCGGAACAACTATAGGTAATCATAAGCACTTTGTTTACTTTTTGCTTAAACGTCTCTCTGTTTAGTAAGATGAGTGCTATGGCTGTTGTATTCTTTGTTTCTGCATTTTTCCATGAATATTTGGTTTGGACGTTCAATTTGGAAATTAATTTGAATCTAATTATAGGTTTCCGTTCCCTTGGCAATGTTCCGCCTATGGGCTTATTATGGGATGATGGGGCAGATACCTTTGTCTTTCATCACTGACTATGTAGTCAAGGGAGGCAGAGCTGGTTTAAAATATCATCATTGCGCTTCTAAACTTATATAATTTGAAGGAAACATTGTTGTCTGGCTTTCATTGATTGTTGGACAGCCTCTGGCCATCCTCATGTATGTCCATGATTGGTATATTTTGCATTAATCACCATGCATTCAACCACACCAGAGGAATTGCAAGACGCTTTCACAGGTTTATGAAAACTAATCCAGTTTTATTACAGAAATTATATATTGTTTTTGATCAGAACTTTTGAACTTTTTTAGAACATTTGAGATCTTATGATTCTAGTATCGCCCTTAATACCGGTTAATCACTACGCGTTCATTTATATCTTGCCAAACTTCTTATGTGCCTACTTTCTTTTACATTTCACAGATTTTAAAATATATTTATAATAAAGATTATATGAATATATATTTCTTTGTCTTTCTTTCCATGACATGGATCGCCAGACACTATTTCCCCCAATGAATATGTATTACAGAGTCTTTCTGAAAGCATTGCACATTTAGCTTCCGTTATGATTTCCATCTATCCCATGACGTTTGATAACAAACCACTTTTTATATACTGGTTAGCTGAGTCCGAGCATTTAGGTTTTGACAAGAATCTTAGACCTTCTATAGGAAAATCATTTACAGGTGTTACTGACGGTGGAAGCGTTTTGTACCAGGAAAAGCTGAATCGCAATCGTCGTACTGAATTTTTGAAACAAGAAATAGATGATGAACTGTGGGAGTGAGTATCGTCTATCCTTTATTTGATTGAAGAAAAATAGAGATAATAACTTTTATTGGTTTGTTTATTTTTGGACGAAGTACTGATTGCAACCGGTTCTGCTGGTGTTCAATGTTTAAATGAAACCTCCAGGGGGATTTTCCCGGCTTTTTAATCATTACAGTTTTTCAGAAAAATAGTAGAGAAAGAATTGAACGTGAAGCATTTGTCCGATACCCATGTGACGATTTCTAGGTCTCATTACTAGTTTTACTTAAATGGCTACTACTTGGTTTTCAGAGGGACTCGATCGATTGAGTTGAAAGTCGAAAAAGACTTCGGCAAGGAACTGATGAGAGTCATGGGGAAACTTGTGAATATGTATAACGTTAGTGATGAAACTACATAATCTGGACACAATCACTTTCGTTTTCAGAAAGCTAAGATCTCAGCTTCTCCTAATAAGGAGGATCTTCCGATAGCGAAAGCATCTCCAATCAAGGTGAAACCACATCAAAGTTATTGATGGCATATCCATCTTTACAGAAAACCAACTTTGCTATTCCATTGAAGAAACGAATTCTCGAATACCGGGATGAGATCATCGATTAATATTTATATTACTAACTCCTTCGTATCTTGCTATATATTCCTGTGAATGCGTTTTAGTTTTCAACTTTTTTTATGTTTTATACAGTTTTCATTATAAATATTTGAAATAACATAAGTGACCCGTACGTTTGTAAGTGGGAAAATAAAAGTTAATTACTTTCTGCACTGACTGTGTCTATCATGTGTCGAACTGTTTCTTTCACTTCCGTATCCGTCGTTTGCATTTCCTCCTCTCGAGGCGATTCTTTCACTTTTTTCTCGCATATCGCATTCTCATTCAAGGAACTGCAGGTGAAGACGACCTTCATCTGATGATTCTTCCCAGTGCTTCTGAGCTGAAACAATAGAATAGAAACACGAATGAACAAAAAACCTTTACCCTTGATTTGGGAATAGCGATCATCAAAAAAATTGGAAGAAACAGAAGTCCATGAAGCATAGAGAATGAAATGACAAGGAAGACAGTTTTGAAGAAAATTAGGACTATGTATGAGTCAACCAATGTCAAAACGAGAATTCCAAGAAGAGTTGAAGAAGCACCCTATATACAAATCCTTTTCGATTTTATGCGAAAATTTCTTACCAGGAACACTGGCCAACCTAGAGTTTCCAGAGCTTCCACTGCTCGTTCATGCGAGTTACCGTACGCTTGTGAGAAAGCGTAGGCAATATGCGCAGATAAATCAACAGCAAACCCAATACACATAATCACCTATAAAATGAACACGAATCATTAATTTCCTGATCAACATTTACGGTGATCATTGAGACACTATCCAAGTTGACTCCCCAAAAGGTCATATACCCCAGCACACCTGTGAAGTTTGGTCAATACAAGTTATTATTAAAACTCAACTACCTATGTTAATGCTAGCAATGGCTAAAACTACTGAGCACGCAGCTCTAAAATCTGGAATCATAACCACTGTTACCAAAAACATAGATCCCAAGCCGAGAACAAAGTTCTGAACAAGCGATGGTTTGAGTTCCAGATACTGTAATTAAAATTTGAAAGAACCCTACAGAATCAAATATTACTTGATCAGCGAAAGGATAGTACTCATGGAAAGTGGTCACGTTGAAGTGAGGGTACCTAGCAGCTATTTCTCTCATCAACTTACAGCTGTTAGTATGATCTGTGGGGTTAGCATAGTTTTTCAATCCTAATTGGAATCGGAATGCCTTCAGATCGTAGAATGTCTTTAAAGATGCTTTTACTAGCAGAAATCAAATGAAAGCTACTTCTTGTGTCTTTCCCCAAACCATATCCATTTCCCAGAGTCGTCGGCCACCAGCAATCAGAAGCCAGTCCCTACACCTTTCATACCACTCACTTGATCTGGAAGATTTCGCTTAAGAGGGTGGTAGCTTTTTTTTTCATCTACGAATTTGGTTTTTGAATGTTCAATTCTCTCCATTCTTTGTCCAAATGGTATTCGTATGCTTTTAACCAAATCATTGTAGCATTTTCGGCCATAGTATAATCCGTGTCTTCGAAATCTTAAGATCAGTGTATGACAACATCCAACTTCCGGAAACATACCATCTAACATATATTGGAATTCCGCTCTTTTCACAGGATCAAACAAATCTGGCGGATTGTTCACTACTACTTGCATTTGAAGACCTGATTATGCATTGTAAGAAGGAAAACAAAAATTTTGCGAAACAGCAACCTTCTAGCCAGAAAGTTTCTTTGATGAGTGAGTAGAAGTTGCTCAAATAGAAACTTTCACGAACTAAGAATTTGGGATCTAATCCTTCCTGTATATTTAGACATCCAAAAATCGCTAATCCGATATAGACTAGGTATAAAAGTAAAGCACATATCTGAAAGCGATTTAAAACTGTTGTTCTTTGGGCTATTCAAACCTGAGTACTCCTTTCAAGAACGAATGGACCGATGATGTTTCTGAACAGCTTATTCACCAAAGTCTTTGGCGAATCATCTCCCTGAATTCCTTACATGCTTTCATGTAAAAAATATAAAAATAAACCGATTGATCCTTTTCTAATTTGTCTTCCAGCCTCTTAAAGAATCCAGCGAGCTTATTGTTCTCATTTTCTGTGGCCGTTTTACACTCGTCATTATTATTATTATTATTACTGTTATTAATAGTTTTTGAATTTTTCTCCTTTTCATCTACATGTTTCCCTCCAAGGAAGAACAACTTCCATTTGGAGTCTGTAACGTAACAACGTTGAGCAATTATACTGTAATCGGCTCACTTGTAGATTCAGAGGATATTGCTTTTCGATAAGTCATGGAATGAATGCCTTTTTCTTCCAAGCTTGCAGCATAAGACAGTATCGGAGAGAAGAAAGTTAACTATACATATCAGATTGAAAGTAGATATATTGTAGAAGAACATACTTGATAAATGTATGTGAAGATGACTTGTACTGATGTGTATAAGCAGAACATTCGAACTCCGGGCAATGTTGTAAAAGTTCCGATTCCAAAAGTCATCTATTTAGAAAGAAAACTATGAGGACACTTTTTGTGAAGAAGGACACTAACTATATCAGTTATCGAGGTAATAGTAATGGCTACAGCTGCTTCACTCAATGTATGAGCCACACGCTCTGCTGCAGGATGCGATGGATCTGTTCGATGCCATTCGGCAGACATCACGAAGAGATCGTCGATCCCAATACCTAAGCAAGTATGGGTACAATGAATATAACTAGACTAGACGTATTCTTTCATTATTTTTTCTCAATTGGTCTAGAACGGTTGTGTTTTCATGTTAGTCAAAAAAATTTCTGGAAAACTCACAAAGAACTAGAAAGGGCGAAACATTCACTATCGCATTGTAAAGTTCTCCAAACCATAATAGTAATCCGAAAGAAGTAACTATGGCAAGCAGTGGACATAAAATTCCTGGAAATGTAGCCTTACTCACTCATATAGAAGGCTTATCTACCTGCTAAAGCTACAAGTGGCTTGCTTCGAACCCAGTCAATCCCGATTAACCCATTTCTGTGATTTATTAAGACAATGCAAACAGCGAAACAGAAAGTAAAAAGAATAGAACAGGTACCTGAACATAAACAGTTTCGCAAATATGAGAATTTCTCAAGAACTCACCAACAAATTTAGGTGTTAAAGTATCAGCAACATCTTGAAGCCCCTCAGGCAATGACTCATTGTGAGTAATTCCGAATTCCAGTATATCTAGAACATTTGCTTTCTGAAGGTTGAGCCAGACATACCTGACACAGGATGATCCTTGTCTGTAAGCCATTTCGCCAACTTCTTTCGCCAAATATAGCTTATGTTTCCAACCTTTAAAATATTTTAATTTAGTCAATTTACTGAATGACATGTAATTACTTTCTCATCCCTTGTGTTATAAGTCAATCGTACTGCAGTTGCGTAATCAAAATGACCGTCGTCATCAACCAAATGAGGGCCACCGACCAAGGCTCCGAAATAGATGGGTTCCGAGCCTCTCCATCCGATCGGATAAGTTATATTGATCTGATAAGTAACATGTTATTTCTGTTCATATTTCTCTCAGACTACCTCAGTATTAATAATATCACTAGCAAATTCTGCTATTGGCCCGCTGAAATTGCCCCATCTCGACTTTGGCATAAGCATTGTGAGATGGTCATTCAAGTAGCAGGCCCAGTCGTAAGTCATGCAAAGGTCGGTATAGGCAACCTGAGACACATACAATAGTACAATGGCTATAAAACTTGAGATCGCACTTCATAATGCTTTCCTTCTATTTCTACTGGAACAGTCAGGTTGTGTACGATGAAATTGTTGATACGAGCAATCTCGTCTACATAGCGTATATTCAAAACGTTCGGACGACCATATTGAGGGTGTTTTTTTCCGGCAACTAAGGTACTCATGATTATAATTTGAGCTTACTCGTCATTCCTACCTATGACATCAACATATCCATTCAGATCATAACTTTTCCCGGGCCAAAACTTCGTCTCATCTAACGGCCAATGCTCGGCCAATATCTGAACACATGAATGTTTTATATATCAACATTGATATTCATGAATTACCGCCCGCTCATACCTCCAGGGAGCATTTTTCGGCGAGAACACAAATTGTGGATCTTTTGTAGTCTGAAGAGATGAAAACAAGATAGTGGGAACAAGAAGAAATATATACCAACTGCTCTAGCCAAACGAAACCATATCCAGCAAAGACAGTGAACGCTATTGAAGTTATGAGGAGTTCAAAACGAAACTGTAAAAAGAAGATAATCGAATTAAAGCTCCAAATATCTACCTTATGTACATACAATCCAATTATATAAAAATATTTATGAATAGCGTCGTCAAACCGACGTCCCATCTCTTGAAAAAAATGTTTTTAAGATCAAAAAAAAGTTAAAGCACGAGGAATCAGATAATGGACTGAAAAGAGTTACAGAAAAGGACTGTACAAATCCATGAAAGGATATGATAATAATAACCTCGAACAGATATATATGCAGATATCATGACAACATGCTATACAAATGGTCATTTTAACCAAGATCACAAGAATGAGACATTACACCAAGGGGAAAGGATGTCAGCCATCGATTCGCTGAAAATCTCTCCAGAAAGACTTCTAAACCTGTTTCCGAATGCTGGATGATTTGACGTCAATCTATAGCCTCAGGCAATTTAACAAGTTTAGTCGAACAAACACAGTACCTCATCGCTTTTCAATCTCGAGACATTCGCTCGATGATACTAATTTACTTTTTTATATTCTCTCACCAGGTAGTCGCTCGTCATCCCACTCCTTTTCGATTAAAAAAGTTTTGAGTTCAAAAATCTTTTATTAACAAATGAACGACAATCCGGGGAATGAGTTGACAATATACAGTTATGATGGGATGAGTCATTGAAAATCGAAATTCGTTTCAGCAATTAGCGGTATGTACGTCGCGAATTTCGTCATCCGATTGAAGCAGAGAATCCGGAAAGGCCATCACAACATGACTGAACGCTGAATTCCTTTTAAGTATGGTCAAAATCCTATTTTTTCGCTGAAACAAAAAAAAATAAAATTTAATTTATAAACGAAATAGATTGTTGAATACTTGATGTCTACAGATGATGATTGATGAGAGAACGATAGCTAAGGTTCCTAATATGATCAAAGAAATAGCTAAAAATAATGTATGGCTGTTGGATCCCATAGTGATAAGCCTGGATTTGTTAGCGTAAAGATGACGTGACACGTGTGTATGTATACGCTAACGTCACGTAAGTTTTCAACAGCTAATCTTCCATTTTCTACGGCACAGGGGTGTGAACGGTTGTACGAGATGTTAAATAATAGAATGAAAGGCGAAATTAGCATACGAGAGATTATGTAGTGGAGGATATGTTGTATTGATACTTCTGAAAGGATTATCTGGCCAGTTTATAAACCATTTTTCAGACTTTTTTTTTTGGTCGTCTGAAATTGTATTTTAGTCTCTCGTACCAATGTTCAAACGATTTATAATAATCCCATCTCGAGCAAGTAATGATTAAAAATACTTTGTATATGCTTCATCTCTGAGGAATTTGGCTTAGCATCTGTCTAGATTTGTTGAAAATGTTCATATCATCTTGTCTGGTAACAACTTATGATGTCTGTTTGAAAATTGCATTTGCTACTCAAAATCCGAACGTCAATCGTCTTTGTTGATTAGGTTTTAATTATGTCTTTCAAGAACTTGTCCCGATTTTCTCTTTAACAGTCATGATACACATACATAAAGACACAAAAACAATGCTTAGATTCAAAATTTATTTTTTATATATGGAACAACCACGCAAACTCTAACTAAAAGGTGTGCACGGAACGGATTTCATCATTCTACTACACCGTACCCCATCGCATGTTCAACATTGTACTTAACTTTCTTCCATGCATTCCCTTCCAATCAGCTATTTCTCAAAAGATTTCAGGTAGATGATTCGACCACCCATTTTAAGGCCATCAGGGAGAAAAAAGTCCCATATCGCTTCTTCTTGTAGATTGTAGTCGCTCACATACATTCTGCGCATAATTTTTTATCACTTTTCGTCATCTCATTTGTTGATCTATACTTCAGTACTTTTCCTGAGTCTTTCGTTTTTTTTTATATTTATTGTAGTATACAACGTGTGTTAATGACCATATTGGATGGCATGATAGAAAGGGATGAGGCGTGTAGCTGTGAACGGATGTTTCTGGTGTTCAACAAATGAAAATATGATCTGAAGAGAGGAGATTCAAAAGGATGAAAATTCTGTGATGAAGAAAGAGAAAGAAAGAGAGTTCAAAAAAACAGAATACATCAGATGTCATAGATGGAGAAGATGAAGGAAGGGAGAATGATGAGTGAAAAAACGCGTTGGGTGGCCAGAATGTAAGAGACTGAAGAAGAAACATGACCATAATAGATGGTCTGTAGGAATGTCAAGTTTAAGAGGTGACAGACGATTAAGAAAAACGAAATGACCAAAAAAACTGTGGGCAAGCACCTGGCAAGGAATGAAGGCTGAACGACAAAAAAACCAACGAAAAAAAGAATATTAGCTCGTTAAATCGCGAACGAAAGGCGATGAAAGCACAACCAGCCAAGCCCATCTGACAGTGCTCACCCCCCTAAGCAATCACGTTTAGCGATGTGAGAAAGGGAAAAAGACAGAGTCTGAGAGATAAAGATGAATCGAAGAATATAGCAGAGACAAACGGAACAAGAGAAAATCTTAAGGCAAAAAAACGAATGAAAGCAAGAACATCTGGTCATATTAGGTGTGCTATGTCATTCTGTTGTCATATCTTCGTTAGTGATGTCTTCACATCCTTCTAAGCTCGACTCAGAGCTAACCCTCACTTTTTAAGACTCTTAAACATTTTTCGGATATGTTTCTTGCCAATGTTGAAAAGGAGACGGTTTCTCTCTTCCACTCTCTCTTTTCTTTCAGAGGATATAGAAAGGATAATCTGTTCTTGTCGTTCAGTCTAAGAAAATGTCGTCTGCAACTTCTGATACTCATGATGAGATTTATTCTTATGCGTTCACACGTCGTTCAATATTCATCTTTAATTTCCCGATGATTACTTTGTCGTATTTTGGATATTTAAAGAAACAATATGAGACCATATTCACCATGGAACGTCTTTCGATTCTGCGCTTGCCCATGTTTGGAATCTATTGTCTTCTTTAGTTGATTAGGTCTTTACTGAATGACAAATGTTAGGTTTAGGAACGCCGAATAAGGACAGATCGACTAATAAATTAATTTCGAATTTCCTTCTGCTCTTGTTTTTTCTCCTCTGTGGCCTAATCTTCCATAAAATTCTATTCACTTTAATCTCAACACCTTCATTTTTATCATTTTTTCTTTCAACTCTGTACATTTCCTTTGTTACTCCTTCTCCTTCGTTTTCATTACGTAGAGCTTCCCATGGTCTTTTCTTGTTCATTTTTTTATCGTTTAGTATCTCTGAAAGCACACACTAAACGAACAGATTCTCAATCGTAATTAGCCTTACTTGACTTTCTTTTATTGGCTTTTTTTTTGATTTTTTATGTTTTCTCCTTCTGGGTGGTTTAAGCCATCCTATCAAACTTTCACGGCAGCATCCTCCTTCCCTCTCTCTCACTCTCCTTGTCTCGCTATTTCTTTAAGTCGCCATTCAGACATCTCAGGATTTCTCTCTTGTAGAGCTGATTTTTGCTTCAGTCTTCAGTCTTTGTTTCAATGTGGGGTAGATGATCCTGAACGACTTTCCTCAATGACTATCAGCTGCTGTTTTCTGACCAATAATCATCATCATTTCCAAATAGTTCGCTTTCTCTCCCAAACAAACATTTTTTGTTTTTTTTTTGCAACAAACCCATTCATGGGTCCATTCTTTTCATCTGCTTATGAACCGTATTGTCCCTTTGAGGCTATCGGCTACATATCTTCAGCCTTTTTTTTTTCGTTTCCTCTTAGTTTTACTCCATCTCTCTAATGAACCCTTTCCTTTGAATTTAGTCAGAGAAAAAGATTTGAAGTCATATTTCTTAATCTGATCTGAAGTTCCATCATACAGCTCGATTTACCGCAGTTTCTTTGTGCAAGAGCTCCTCTTCTTATCCGTTGTACCCCCCATTCAATTTCCAAATCCTATCCAGACTCTTTTCCAGCAGTTTCATCTTCTTCTTCTTCTGCTAGTTTCTAAACCCGTGTGTGAGAGTGCGATTGCGATTTATTTATTGCTCGGCGCACAGGCGTTCCTCTTCTCATCACTCCGACGTTTATATTTCTTAGTATCCTTATTAACAACTTTCGAGCTTTCCATAGTAGTATCCATAAGACGTTTCTATAAATCTTAGCGTTCCATTTGAGTCAATCAAGTGAAAACCATCCTCTTCCGCTCATCCATTATCGTTTTTTTGTCTTCTGAAATCTGGAATAAAAACGAAAGAAAGGGAGGAGCTGGAGGACCACCCAGCTATTCTTTCTCAAGGACAGTTTCAGTGAAATCAGTTACAGATGTTCACGCTAACCTGCAGAAACTCAAATTAACGTCACATATCTTGCTCGATTTCTGATTTCCGAAAAAAGCAAAGTTACAACAAATTCAATGAACTCGTAAGACGTCGATGAAAAAGGTCACACAGATCTTTCTCTCCAACATTCGTCTGCGCCATTGAAATTATTTTAAACTTCAACTTTCTACCAAGGAAGTGTATCCATGGAAGGCAGTTGTTTATTCAATTTATACTTTTATAATTAAGTGTGTAATGTTTCATTGCAGACTGAAAAACCTTTCTCATGCAAACTGTCTGCACCTCCGATGAGATTTTCTCCATTTTTTTGATTAAAAACTACATGGCTTTCTCATCATAATCACACATCTACATACGTAGTTTTCGAATATTAAAAGATTAAATTTCATTCGAAATTACCTTTTTCTGCTGTTTCCTTCCTTCCTTCGTTTTTCTTCATCGCTTGTCGTCTGTCTCTGAGAATTATTAACGTCTCATTCAAGTTGTTTCTGCTCTGTTCGTCTGATAAAATACGATATTATCAATCGTTTATTTTCTTAGCAAATCTAATCAATTTGTTCCTTTTTTGGTCATTTTTTCTGGCAAATTTCATCTTCCAATGTTCTAAGCCAATTGGGTATGATCTAATGACTTTGTGCTTAAAAAAACAGCCAATGACGAAAAGGAGAAGGCGGAGCCACAGTAAAGTAAGGAACATGCTTTCTCCAGCTCTCTCATAGTCCACAAGCGATTTCTGGTATTTAACAAACAAGGCGTTTTCTTTTTTATATTTTATCCGAGCTGCTTGGACTAATAATGATCGTTGGCAGCTCATTGTTGAAGTATTTTTTGGACTTTCATACTTCTGAGTATTTTCTCTCTCTATAAGCGATTCTCTCTCTCAATCAAACTCTTTCTATCTCTCTCTCTCTCTCTATTATCTTTCTTAGATAAATCAATAATCAACCATTTCAGATATGAACATAGAAGATATATTACCTGAATTATTTGGAGAAAAACGAGTTTATTATTGCCAACGTTGTCTGAATCACGGTCTTCGAGAAAAGCGAAAAAATCATAAACAAAAATGTCTTTTTCGTGTATGTCAGTGTAGTGATTGTATGGTATGTTTCTTAGAATAAAAGTTCATTTTACCTAACAAGGATTGGAATCCAATTTCTCAAGTTATTGTTTCAGATGGTTGATAGACGGCGTGAATTGAATAGCCGCCTGAATTCAATTGATATGAGTTCGTCAGAAGGCGGAAGCTCAGAAGATAATCACATGGAAATGCCTACAATGCAGACAGAAGATCATACAGAAAACGGTGATGATAGCTCTTCTTCCAAAGGAAAAGGTTTCAATTTCATATAATTCATACATTTATCCTCAAACCTAACGTTAGAAAACTTCAAGGCAGTTGCTCTTATGAGTTTCTTCACGGCCTATCAAAATGACACTTGTGCTCGTTAAATGAACTCTTTGAGATTTGTAAAAAATATTTCTTCAGCACATTTTGAAATGATTATAGCTGTTACAAACCTTTTCATTCTTCAATCCATCCAGTCCAACATTTAACATGTTTTTACACTTTATAACAACTTTTTCTTTGAAAAATTAGGCTTTGTAAGACATTACCTTCATTAGAATACTATTCTGATTGCATTTCATTGCGTGATTGAGAACCCGACTTTCATTTTCAAACTTTAATCTCAATGAGACGGTTGTTCTGAAGCTCAGCTGTGTGAAAGAATTTTTGACATCAGTATATATACTTAAAAATATCTTTTTCATTTCCAGAACGACGCCCAAACTGCCAACGTTGTGCTCAACATAATGTCGTAAATCGTTTGAAGGGTCATAAGCGGTCTTGTCCATATCGAGACTGCTTTTGTCCGAAATGCCAGGTATGATTCAACGCGAACCGAAGAATCTGAAGTTCGTTTTATAAGGTTGTGGTTGAAAGACAGAAGTTAATGGCCGATCAGATTAAACTTCGTAGGCGACAGAAGCGAGAGAAGAACATGCTACTCGAGAATATTCAGCCTGTTTCAGAAGCTCCTCCAGGTAATCAGCTACTAACACTTCAATACAAACAAATACCATAGTTTTTAAAAAAACTACATCCTCCTTAGATGTATGGCTTTTATGAATTATTTGCTATCTTCTCAATTTTTTCTTCATCTCATACCCATCTTCTTTATGCGTTTTTCAAACAACAGTCTGTGCGATATCCTTTTTTTGCAAACTAATTAGCATACAAAGAATTCATTTTCAATTTCTTTTCTCATCATCACATTAAGGACATGAAGAAATGATATATTAAGCATGCCGATTCATTTTTTTTTGGAACTGCAGTGTGTTTAAGACACTTGGCTTACAGTACATTCTGATGCATCGCACAACATTTTTTCTGTTCTTCTGGGCGAAGCGTAGAGCTACAATTCGAAGATGAACTGGAAGATGAGCATGAAGATGATGCAAGTCTAGAGAAATAAAACAAGTAGAAAAAGTAGATAGGAAGAGAAAGTGAGAGAAGAAGAGTTACAGAAGGAAGAGAGAGGAAGAAAGAGAAGTACGTATAGGAGCCATTTACGCTTCCGACAATTCCATATAACTGACCGTGATGGAAGTTTGAAACGAATTGCTCTAATTAATGTTCCATACGACAATAAATTGTGGATTTCAATCCGTTTCTCGATTGAAGTGCATATCCTGACTACTTCAGACTGTCTGAGAAAATTTCTTCCCACCCACATAGAAAAAACAATTGGGATTATATGCTTTGAAGTTTGACAGCTCAATGTAAGGAATTAAGTAGAAGCTGCTCTGCTTAAACGTTCTCTGCTTGCCATTTAGCTGAAAGAGTACGAGAAAAAATAAAATATATCCAAACATATGGTTCTACATGAATAAAGACAATTGACGCTTCAGCCATTTTTTGTTCCAAAAGACAGAACCGAAAAAAAGATTTAAAAATTAGATTAAGATGAAAATGTAAAGATGGCTATCTGGATATCTCATAATAAGCTCTTCAATTAATTTTCATTGCTTTTCACAAAACGTTAATTCCGATTGATGCGACATACGCACATTCTGTGTAATCCCTCCTCCACTATTGAGCATTCAGTTTATTTACTAAATCGTTCCTTCTTATTACAATTTATGTATTTTCAGCTGAATCGAGTGTTTGTATGAAATGCGCACAACAAGCGTTCAGTTATCAACAACTAATGTCCATATTAGATCCAAGTCATGCTTCAGATCCGTTGACAACATTAGCCACAATGCTCCAGGCTTGTCCTCATAAATCTTAAAGAATTCGTCGTTGACATCCTTGTCGTCGTCGTTTGTGTACTTTCGAATAGAAAAGAATTTATTTTGAATTTCAAAAAAAAAACGTTTAGCACCAGAAGACGAAAAGGAAGGAAAAAAGACATTTTTTCTCTTCCAACCAAAACTTGCTTTAGAAAAAAGAAAGTGCAAACATATCAGTTTATGCTTGCAAATCATCAAAAGAATAACCTTGAGCTATCGTAGCTAACTTTCTTCGTTGTCCCCCTACTGCTTCTTCATCATTCACACTTCTTCTTTAACCAAAACATATTTTTCTTCTAAGAATTATCTTTTCTATTGCCGATGCTTTACTGATACGTGTCCATAAGTTTTGTGCATAATTATGTGAATTTTTAATTATTCTCTCATAACTTATATAATATAGTTAATGTTTCTTCATATTACCCTTCATTAAAATGTTTGAACTGTCTGCAATCTGTTCAATAGCTCTTCCAATAAAGGAAATGAGTCGAACATCTCATTTAGTTTCAGAAACTGTTGTCCATAAGAGAGAGATGGATCATCTTCACAATTCAGTGAGCATTTGTCTTAAATGGGTCAGACAATCGAAGCTGTTTTCTTGAAACTTCTGACAAAGATTGTTAAACGACAAGATCTTCAAAAAAAAATGAATTCGAACAGTTGAATATTTGAGTCAAGAGTCTTGAAGCACAAAAGGAAGCAGTTTTCTTGTCCAATTCAAGCTTTTAACTATGGAATGTTAAAGCTTTTGTTCCAATAGGTTCTTCAGAAACTCTTCTAGTGATAGGAGTAGGCGATTGAGCTGTAACAGGTGTACAATAAAATATAGTTCAGACGATGAAGTTATATTTCAAGTTTTGAAAAATTTCAAAGATCCACTGGCATACGTAGAACGGGTAAACGAGGTTAAGATGAGTTTTCAAAAAAGTATGATTGTCTATCTCTTTTAGTTCAAAAACATATTTTATGCAACGCGAGGAGTTATAGCGAATTTGTAGATGAGTAACTCTACTGTCATCATACATACATTGAACGATGATTTCCGAGCAAAAAAAAAGATAAAAATGAAACGGATGTTGTAAGGGCCACCCAAGGCAGATGTTAGCCTTTGCCAGACCTCATGTCTATTTCTCTCTTACTGTTGGAAACGTTTATGTGTATCCACGCTTATAAAAAGCAGTAATATTTCAATTGTCTCCAATCGCCGATAGACACTCAGAGTGAAAACGAAAAATTAGCAAAAAACAGCGAATGGCCTCGATGAAATCAACGTCAACTATTAAGATAATGGGTGGCCAGTATGCATAAGACAACTGAATTGAAAAATCCACAAAAGGGAAAGTAATTTTGAAATTTAATCTCTCAAATTCTATTACGCCATAGGCTACTCACAGCCTTCCATCTGACGCTGCGCAACTACGAAATATTTTGTTTTCTCATTAAACTTCAAAGTTCGAGCATAAGAAAAAACTTTAAGTTCTGTGAGCTGCTAAAACTAAATGACGGGAAAGATAAGAATTAAGAGAATGATAAGAAAGAAATTGATGTTTAAAATTTTCTAAGTTACATGGTGCGAAACAGAAGCAGCACTTGCATCCCGTCGATAGCTCAGTTGGTAGAGCGGAGGACTGTAGAGTTGTAGGCATCCTTAGGTCGCTGGTTCGAATCCGGCTCGACGGAGTTTTTTTGCAAAGTTACTAAGAGTTGCATAAGTTCTCCGACTTGTTTCACGCGAACATAATTACCCGAATACCGCGTTATTTCAGTGAGATAATCTTACTTTAGTATAGATCGTTGATGCTACTCGGAATGGGTTTTGGTTCAATTGTTCTGATTGTAAATTCACACAACCGTTCTGTCAGAGTTATAAAATGAAAGTGTTGAGGGAGCTGAATAGAGAGAGATGGTCCACGGCGATTTAAGTAAGACGTGGCTGCTATGCAAATTTCCGGTCCAGCTTATTGGTACGGACAAACAAAGTAAAAAAATCTTCAGACTTGATGTTTACACTAATTTTCATTGAGGGAATGAATAATTGGAATAAAAAGGAAATCTCCGCCAATTAAAGGGCTGCGAGCTTTGCCCAAATGGGTTGCAGGAGGATGTATGTGACATTTGATTAAATTACAGAACGACAAAATGTGTTTTGTTTCATTCTTAAACCAAAATTACATTAGGTGTCAACATGCCGTTAATCGATCGAAATATTCAAATTCATCAACAGATTTTAACATCAAAACTTCGAGTCACTTAATGAGTCTTCTCCATTCTCCACCAATTTCGAAAGCTAATAAACGAAAAAGAGACGAGAGCAAGTTATGGTCGTTTAGTCAGCTTCAATACTGAACAGGATCTTCCTAATGTCTCCATGTAAACTCATTTCTCATCTCAAATTCAATGTGTTGAGCGAGAAGGTAAGACATTCGCAGCTGGGCGTGAGGAACATGATAAAAACAAAAGGTTTCATCTCACTATCTCTCTCTCTCTCTCTCTCGTATAACTTGTCTGTGGGGCTATTTTGACAAGTTGTCTGATGTGTATTTATGGAAATTAAATAGATGAATATCTATTTACTATTTGTTCTTCATATAAAACAGACAGCTTCTACATATGCGTCTCATTCCGCCTCTATCTCTCTCTCTCTCCAAGAAGTATAAGAGCTCTCTGATAAGGCAATCCTTTTTCTTATTTTTTTTCATTTTTTCTTCTACGAAAACAAAAGCTTTTTCCTTAAATTTTTGTCAAGTAGTGCTGGAATATTCGTCGTTTTCGTATAGGGAAAGGAGAGAGAGGGAGGGAGGGATAAAATGGAAGAGAGAGAGAGAGAGAGAGATGGGAATCAATAATGTACATGCATAGCAGCCGTCAGTCCAGCTTGGCAATGCTTCTTTTTAGTGCAAAATAACTAGAACCTAGTCATTTTCTATGATTTTTTGATAATTTTTCCTTATTTTTTCGTTGTATTTTTCGTTTGCATGTATATGGAGTTGTTGTTGATTGGATTCTTGGAAGCATCTTCACTTCATCTTCTTTCATCTCATTCGTCTTTCGTCTTCTTCACAATATTCGACTTATTTCAATGAAGTTAATCAAATTTTATGAAAAAATTCCTCAATATTGTCGGAAAAAAGGATGTTTTATTGAAATAAACCGAAATCTATTTGCTCAAACAGACTTTGCCCAGAAAATTCTCTTTTTTTTCGAAACTTTTCAACAAAAGTTCGTTGCAAACTGATCCGTTGCAGTCATCGTCAAACTAAAAATGGCTTCTGTGACTACGGGGAACACCGTTCGACTTGTTTTTATTGTCATATTTGGATAGAAATCTCTGATATTCCCTTGTGTATACTTATGAGTTTTAAGTTTCGCTATCGTTTATATCATCTTCGGTCTTCTAATGCGTCCATCTTCACACTGTCTAATCAACTTCAAAGATTCCTTGTCTGAACTTTCCTATTTACCTTTGCCTAACGAATTTTTGAAAATATTTTGGTTTTCACTACTTTACTTTATTGTTATTTCAAGGTTATTCAACGAAATTGACCCATCTATTCATTCACAAGAGAATGATGCGAGTAAGCACATGTGAGAGAGGGGTGCCTGAAGTTGAAAGGTGAACAAACCAGATTTTATCACAATTTCCAACCCCTATTATTGATCGTTACATCATTTCTCTTAGAACTTTCGCTAATTTATAAATACTTCGTGCTTTTTTCCTTTTTGAAATTATCTCTGCGGGAGAGTTTGATTGAACTTTGAGGCTTCTCCTCACATCCGTTTTTTACTTTTTCAACTTTTTCTGGAGCCCAAGCTCTTGTTTAGTCATTCAAATGATATGGAAATTGTCTGTAAAACTGTCTGACGTCAATCATTCTCGAATCTCTCACCCGTTTTAGCATGTTTGAGCATGATAATTTCAAGTAACAACTTGATATGAATCATCGCTGCTCTCTATTGACTCATTCCCATAAAGTTAATATTCAAAGATGGGAAAGTTCAAGTTAACTATAGAGATTGAGAGAGTTTTTTGTCTTCCACTAGCTTTGTGATCGATGGACATGATGTCCCAATGCCTTATATGTATGTGGTGATTTGTTCTTTTGCGCTCCAATAGCCTCATATAAAGACGATGACTCCTCAAGATTTGGCAAAAGAACACTCCTTTTGTTTAGTTTTTATGCATAATTCCGGAAAATGTTTATTGATTAAAGGGTTCCTTCCATTTTACCAATACATTTGCGAGCATTTCGTAAACACTGTTGGAGCCATCTGTAATTGAGGAGCGAAGCCAAAACTCTCTTCTTTTTGTTTCGTAAATACTTTTATGGAAAAGAAAAAAAGAAAAAAAGTAATATGGAACCTCATTTCATGATATTTGATACTTGTATAACGAGAATAAACATGCCCACGTTAGAAATGGACGAAAAATAAGAAAAACCTGGGTGAGAAGCAGAGTCTGAAATTGGATTTTCTTCTCAATACTATAGCCGTCTCTCTGATTTATGAAAATTTATAGGATTTGGATAACAAACCTCCCCTAACATTATTCTGAACATTACTGATTATGCTAATTAGATGATGATGTGTAAATGAAAAAAAAAGAACTTTTTATTGTCTTCCTTGTTTTCGCAATGAGCGGTTGCATCTCCCTATTCGTCCCTTACTCTTTCTACTACTCTTTTCTTCTTCCTCTTTTTTTGTTCTGTCAGTTTCTTTCTATGTAGAATATTCTTTCTGTCCTCAATCTTGTACTGAAACTTCCAAACTCACGATACCTGCTAGGCGTCTGAAAGGAATTTCTTCTTTTATTCATAAGAAGAAGCTTCAAGACAAACTTCAACTTCACAACTCGCTTTTCATTTTGTGCACAACGACGAGATCGCTGATCAAACATTTTCCTTTCGTTTTCAGAGTATTAGCGTAAGGTAGAGGCTCGTGTAATATCTCGCTTTCCTATGACCTATCTGTTCTTTCCCCATGTAACTTTTGCTTTAAGATACCTAACTGTTTCCATGTTTTGTACTAACAAGAAAGAAAGGGATAGTGAAAGTGCTAGAGAGAGAGAGAGAGAGAGAAAGAGGTAGATATTCGTTTCCGTGAAAATTCGAAATGGTCTCGAACAAATCACTCCGAGGTTTTATGACGGTAGGTCTCTCTCCTGCAATCTTTTACATGTCATAGTCAATTTCTTGAAGATTGATTAATTAATTAAGCAATTTATCTAAATATGGAAAAAGTATGTATGTGTTAACTACTGTTTTTCCAAACGATGTCATCATATGAAACACCCAAACCTCAACCATGGAGAGAACATTAAACCTTCCGGTTGTTTTTGGGTTTACAAGCTCAATCACTACTTATAAGGCTGCTACTACTACTTGCTCTGTCTCGCTGTTCAGACGAATATAAAGAACGAAAATGTCTTTTGTTCGAGAAAAGAATTTTTTTCTCTTTTAATTGTATTTATTCTCTCGTTATGGTCTGATCTTTTCATCTTCATTCTCTTGTTGAAAGTTTAGTGATTGGGACATAGATGTAGTTGTATCGCCAGCACTTCCTTTTACTCTTATTTTTCTTCATTCGCACCTCTTCTTCCTCCTTTTCTTCATCTTCTCTTTTTCTTCTTCATCTCCACTTTAGCATTTGCTCATAATTGATTTTTCGCTCCACTTCTTGAATTTTTCTCTTCTTTTCTAATCTCCTTTCTTGATAATCTCTCTTATGCTTACCCGAACTTATTCCTTTTTTGCCTGACTTCCTTTACATTCACTTTACTATAAATTAATCGTCTCTTTTGCTTTCTCCAAATCTGAGATAAACATCGGAAAATCGATGAATTCGTATTTCCACGTGAACTTTCACGCGACGAGTGCCATTTTCTTGGAACACTTAGCTTAACCGGTTGTGCATCAGCTCCATCGAATTGTTTTAAACGTTTCCCTCTTTCTCGCTAATGCTCTCTGTCTCTCTGTACTCACTCACAGCTGCTTCTGAATTTTCGTTTAATTTTTGTTGTTGAAATATGAAAACAGAAAAGAAAAATGACAAGAAGAAGACAAACTTCTTATTGAAGGGGCTTGTCTTGTTGAAAATTCATTGATAGCCAGTGCTTGTGCATTGCGTGTCCGTTTACTTACTCTTCGTCTTGCAGCCTTCTTCTGTGTATGACCTATACACACATATATCTTCAATTTTTGCTGCAAAATTCAACATCAAACTCGTTGTGTGTTTCTTTCTGCTCAATTTCGAACTGTCTTGTATGTTGTATGATTCTTTGAACAAACTGCTTAATCGATGATTCATTTTTTTATATTCGAACAAGATAGGTTGACAATCACATAAAACAAAACAAAAAAAAAAGAAAAATTAAAGTGACAAAACAAGCGATTTAGTTGACGACATACATTGCCTGGAAAGGATTGATAGAATTGGAAAAGAAAGAGAGTATTGTTGGACGATCAATTTACTGCAAGAGAAGAGTCACAGGCTATTTCGAAAAAGCCCTCGGGACATGTTGAGACATCTAATGGACAACCAAAACACTTTCATTTCCTATTCTATGTTATTGCATAACTATTGCATTTCGGTTTTCAAATTGTTTTCTTCTTATTGTTCTAAAGTTAATTCCATATTTTCAACTTTTTTGTACTTTGTGATTATCCGATCAATACTTTCTTGTTTAACTTTCATTTTCATATGTTTGTCTTTGCTTTTCAAATCTTCCAAATATGTCTTCTTCCTCTTTCAGTTTGTGATGTGGCTGTGAAGTGGACGACTGTGCTGCCGGTTCGATCCATAGGCAGTACATGACCGTATAAAGCTCTAGAATCTACTCTTATCATTAATGAAAATTTCTAATTTTCATTAACAAATCCAAATGTCACTTTTACCTATCAACACGTTTCCCGGGATGATTTTCTTGGAGGCTCGCATGCTAGCCCAATCGTCATCAGTCATATCACAAGTCGGCTTGAGTATTGAGGCTCCGGAATGCAGTGTGGCTCTGTTTTGTGAGTTTTACCATTTTATAACTAAAATTCTGTGTGTTTTCAATATTTTCATGCAAACTATGGATCATTTAGTGTTTGAGTATGTGCTAGGGTCGTTTAGAAAAAAAAAAAAACCTTCCTTTTGTTGTTTTCAAGCTATCTTTAGCTCTTTGCATTCACGAAGTTCTTAAAAAGGAATATGCGTATTGGAAAGTAGTTGAGCACTTTAGCTCTTCAATTATTTTGGATAAAATTACAAAATCGAAAAGAATATCCTTTCCCTCTCTCCCTCTCTCTCTCTTGTCGTTCTCGTCTCCGTAGCATCTTTCTTCGATTCTACTGCTTTTTCTTAACTGATGATTTTTCATATAACTTCGCAGCAAGAAAGTGAATATGACGTAAACAGACAACTTTTCTGTAACTATAGCGTTTACAGCTTTATGTTGGACCTATCCTAGAACTTGTTTTTTATCTCTATTTCTCATGTAAATAGCACTATGTCGAGCTTCAAGTACTTGCTGATGGACTATTCGCAACACTTGAATCCTATCAGAAATAAAATAATTGAGGCTTGGTGTAATGAATTGAAGGCCTAAAATGTTCTTCTCTTTCTCTTTCTCTCTTCCAACCTAAGGTTGTAAAGTAGTTAAAAGATGAAAACTTATGAATATTACAAATTTCTCTCAATAACATCCTTACATCAACTGAAATATTTATTGATTTTTGATCTACATTGTTGTTGTTTTCACGTGATTACAAGTGAGATACGTGAGATTCACACGTACACGTGAGTCATTTCTAGTGGCGAGCGAAAGATGAACGGTTGTGTCTCTTGTAGAATATCTTATTTATGAGAGGGTTTGAGAGAGAAGTTTATAAACTTATTGAATTACAATCAGTAGTTGACAACCGATCAAAAGTGTTCAAAATGGTCAGCTGGCCTGAAGCTTACGGAGTTCAAATGTCATATACGAGCTGTGAATATTGGATTTCATTTGCTTTGTTGATCATCATCTTCATTTTTTGTCCTTGTCTTACTATTTATAGTTATTTGACCACAACTGTTAAACTGAGATTAACAATCTGGAGAAACGCCTCATTTACGATTCTTTTTTATTATTATTTTTCACTCTCAACGCTAATCACCTCACTTATGGTTTTCTTGCTGCTCTACTAGGTTCATCATTCCTGATTTAAAAACTGTAAAGTGTAATGAAAATATTTATTTTGACTGATAAGAAACGTAAAAAATTCTTTCCAATCTTTCGAGAGGAAGAGGTTTCAATTAAAACTTTTTGTTCTTCTTCAAAACTATTTACTTGTTGAACAGATTTGCTTCTGGTCCATTTGTCTCTCTACCTATCCCACGACACTATCACCCATCATTCTCTCTTTCAGCCAATTCACAAAATGCCGCGAAGTAATTATTCGTTTTGATTTGAGAAATACACAAAAACGATTTTTGTTTATGTCGTTTTGGCATCGAACCTTCATGGAATCCGCTATCAATCACTACTCACAGCGGCTTCTCTTGATTCTGATACAGAGAAACCTGAAGAACTTAGAGATGAAGGATGTAGCGTGGCTCTAAAGAAACAGAAAATAATTTATTTCTACAATAAAATAACATGATTTTTGTACTATTTTTTGTCGTAAAAGACATGTTTCTTCTCCGAGGCGCGTAAAAAAAAGTTTTTTTTTCTCTTCTTTCATATTCTTCTATCGTCTATGTGTCTCCTGAAGAATCACAGTCATTTGTCTTCTATCTGACCATCTGTTGCTCCGCCTTCTGCAACTCTCTCTCTATATGTTTCTTTTCCTCCCTCTATCTATCCCTCTCTCTCTCTTTTTTCTCATTGCCGCTCATCCACCTTCTCTAGTTCTCTCTTCATTCCGCCATTTGACTGCCGAATTCATTGATTCCGTACTTGCTGATCATACCGATACTGGAGAAATTAGCCAAAAACATAGGAACAAGCGGCAAAAAACCCTTTCCTTAAACAAACTCTTCTAGGTTTTACTTTCATGTGTTTGTCGTATTTCCATATTTCGTCTTCGATTATCACATCTGACCTCATATAATCTAAATATCCATTCAGTCACACATACACACCCATCCATCGTCACCACGTGCGACAGCTTTTCAACATATCTCCCTGAAATAGAGACTCACAAGTTCTTTCATCATTAAGTGATTATACCTAGTTACTCAATATCGAATATCGTATTACTGTGTTCTGTTATTGAACTTTGACGTCATTTTTCGATGCTTTAAGAAGAAGGAGGGAGGATCGTACCAACTGTGACGTCCAGCTGATCCTAAGCATCTTAAAATCGATTTTTCGTTCATTTTCAAATATATTACATGGACGCAGCCGAAATCGACGTGAATATTTATAATTCGGATGTAGTTCTATCGTTTTTCACTCCATTTGTCAACAGTCGAACAATCCTCAAAGGTAATTTCATGTTTATTATTGTTTGTAACATCACCTTTCGACATGGACTCGAATTGCTTTTCTATCGGTTTCGTTCCTTTTCTATGTTTTTTTTCTTTTTTTTAACAAGAATTTCGTCGTTATCGATGAGTTTAACTAAGTGCTCCTGCGATTATTTGCATTCATTTGACGTAAAACGGTACTGCTGATGGAGAATCATTTTCTTTCATTGATTATTTTAGTTTTTGAAAAGTGTAGCTTATCATACTAGAAGCTTACTGTGATAAGGAATTGATTGCTCTTCTGTAATTCCAGAACATTTGTATTCTTAGACGTACGTGCATGTTATAGATAGATTCAACCGAAGGTCATCTATTTTTGTTTGGAATTTTTAAAGAAAAAAAAGGTTTGCTGCCTAGTATCAGCTTTCCATCATGCTTTCCTTCATCTCTTATCGATTTATAGCTCAGCATTTGTTCCGTTCAGAAGTTTCTTTTGAGCATTTTTCCTCTTACAAATCACCTACAATGACCTTTGTATTTATGAAAACCAGTTGGACAAATACAAAAACCGTTATTTTACTCACAAAATTTGAATTCATTGACTCCTTTTTTGGCCAACAGATTGATACATCTGCAATTCTTACGTTATAGATCAACGTTCTTTCATATTTGTACGAAATCTTTGATGATTTTTACAATCGTTTGTCCTCTTTCGTGTTTCTGAATTTGTTCGATATCCACGTTAATGCTCTTCGTATCTTTCTTATATACCTTTTACCTTAGATGTCATAATGCTGGTATAGAAGTAGAAATGCGCATAGTCATCAAGTTTAACTTTCAATTCATTAATCTGTGTAAGTTTGACAATTCCTAAGACTTTCTTTCCCACAATATCTATTCGGTGTGAAGAAATGAAAAGAAGCGGATATGCCACTTTGCATTTGCATATTTACTTACGAGATTTATTCCATCTTAACTGTATCATATAGTATAATACACAAATAAACGGTCATTCTTCTTTTTTTTTCTCACCGAATCCTGTTAAACCTGTCGTTTGACGTTCTACCTAGTCCACTAGCATCCATTCACGCAGATAGTTAGAACAGCTCAGCAGTTTATTTGTTCTTCTTTCCAGCTTCAAACTTTCTTTTGCAACTTCTCTCTCATCAAACATACACTTTCGGTGAGCTTTTGAAAAAGAACAAGAAGGCATACGTTGTGAAAACGGAAGAAAGGGTTTCAAACTAAATACCTGACCGCCACAAGTTAGTAGATTTTGAATGTTTGCAAATATTGTATGCGCATGAGAAGAATCAACCGCTCTGCGTCATGTTTGAATATGAAATGAAACTTCCCACGTGTAAAGGCCACGTGATGATTTGAATATTCTTGTGGAAGTTATCAATGTTTCTCAAACACAAACTCGTAAAAACTGAAGCTTTTCTTTATTATGAAGACTTGGAATTGTTATTTTATGGTTTTTATGAATAGCATCAAGCAGCTGCTTCGGTTTCAACTTTGAAAACGAAAAATCTCTGAAGAAACAATATTTTTGTTTTGACCACAAACATTGGGGATCCAGAAATAATGATAATTTCCAAACATTCTCTGAATATCTATATTTGCAGCAAGAACAAGTGGTGTTCTACTAGTTGCTGGTGTTGGCTCATATTGCGCTTACCGAATATGTACAAACTTTTTAGGCCGAAGGTATTATAGTCTAGCTGTTTGTTAAGGCATTTCTTATATCTCCTCATTCAGATTTGTATGGATGCTACTGGAATCCTCTCGAACCGATTCCATTCCAACAGCTGATCGTCGTCTTCTCTATGATTGCAATGTGAGTTTTCATTAGTTTGTTTGTTTGTTTTTTTATTTTAATTATTTTGTATTCAATCTACTTTGTCGTGCTAAGTTTTTGATCTATTCATTCAACGTTTTTTATCCGAACTATATGATATGGTTAATTAGATGATACTCTCTCTTATCTGTGATGGACATCTCTAGTTGTTTTCCCTACAAATCAAATCCGTCTGTTCTGTATTGATAGTATTGTGAACACGCATATCTTCCATTCATTTCAATAAGGTCGAGCACAGAATATTCGGGAAAAAGTAAAAAAAAAACAATTTTTTCAGTAATTTCCCAACAAAAATATGCGATCAGTCATATGTCCCTTAATCCATCATAAGTCTCTCTCAATCAGTTCAGTACATTGGAAATATATTTTTTGTTTTGACGTATCATATCCGTTTTGATGAAATACACAAAGACATAAAGAAATTCAGTAAAATTTCTTTTATCACCTCGTTTTGTGATCTTTTCATGTCCATCTGTCGGCACATATCCCATCCAAATGATAGTAGGTGCCCTTGTAACTGTCAAAACCTATCAGAAATCTCCCCACATTTGAACTAATTCAGAACTTTGGTTAATGAAAAAATCGATTGATAAATACTCCATTTATAGATTTCTTACGATGGCAGCTTAAGGATAGAAGAAATTGACGATGAAGAAGATGATAAAGATAACGACGAAGGCGATGCAGCAAGTGTGGAAGAGTTTCGATCCAGAGTTTCGGAAAGTAAATCTCTCAGTCAGGTACAATTATCCCGCCTAGAACATTTGGTTTTCTGATTTTTGTCTTTTAAGATATCGAGATCTTCAAGAGTTCGAGCATCGACAAGAGCGAAAGGCCTTTTTTCATTACGACATGCACATAAACCTCGAGAAGGCGTTTTAAGTAGGAGAAGTACAGCAACGAGCTCTCGTATGTTTTAAAGAACTCATTCCTTAAAATCACAAAAATGAAATTAATTTTGTCAAAAACCTTCGCAAAAAAATAATTCAGAAACCTCCGAGCGATCTGCATCCCCATCGAATTCTGAACGGTCAGCATCTTTACAAATAGTATGGGAAGGAGGACAAGATTGGGAAGACGAGTTTGCCAATGGTGGAGAGAAGACCCACAAAAAGCAATTAATAGTTTAATTTCAGAGCCAAGTACCTCAACTGCTATTCAACCAATTAGGTATCGGTTGGAACGATCTATTTCCAATTCAGAAAATCCAATCCCAGCTGCATCAGTTGGAGATTTATGCTCAATTTTTGATGATGTCAGTTGTTTTGAAAAATATATTAACGAAATAATAAATTATAGGTGATGTCAATGACATCAGGTTTAGACGTTCCTGACGAAGTTCTTTATGGAAATGATAACAATTCGATTGAGGAAGAAGAAGAGACCCAATTAACCCATATCAAATGCCTCACAGATAGTAAATATATGTATTCAAGTCTTGTAGCGGGGTTCGTGAAAGTAATATAATCTAAATAAGAAAAACTTTTTTAAGTAGCGAGTTCGGATCAGAAAGCGGGTCGACATCCAATAGTCCATCTCGAACTAAATCATTCAAAAGAAGAAAACCTGAGAACACAGGGTAGCAGTTCCGTGTACAAAAATATCTTATTCTATCTCCATTTAGACTCTGGAACTTCTCGTCCGATGAGCCTTGCACTTCTACGACCAATAATAATCTAATGACCGATAGTGCTCTCTCTAGAAGTACTCAATCGAAAAAGAGGTATTGACTTCGTTCAACTGATACTGAAAACTAATTTCGTAAACAGCTCTCATGGCTTGTCGATGTTCGACTCTGCCATCGGGACAGATCTTCTATCGAGTGAGGAAGGATCAGTTGGTCATCCAAGGTACTGTGAGCATTCGAAACACACAAACTCATCCTGTAATCCTTGATCAGACTGAATCCCTTACGAGAGACGGACAACATCTCAATAGCGCAAACGGACTTAAGTATGGAATGGTATGAAGATGAAGGACTTCGGTAGGAGGCTTTTCTTTTTTTTATTTTCAAAAATATTTTTCCCTTTCAGATGTAATAATCCAAGTGAATTCGAGACAAAATTACAAATTGAAGGATTAGATTGGGAAATGGACTCCAATACTCCCGTTCATCGAGCCAAGGTTAAAATAATTTTATTATATAAGTATATCTCCATCTACGATTCTAAAAAAAGAAAAAATCTGATGTACAACTGTGAGAACTAAACTAGTTAAAAGTCAATTTATTACGACTTCAACGTTTTACAAGTTCTAACTATATATATATATATATATAATGTAATTTTATTTTCCAATTGAAAAGTAAAACTGAAATTCTGAGATGCTTTTGCCAGCCTAATATGCAAAGCACGAAGCACGAGATTTATAAGTGAAAGGCCAATTCAATTATGTACGTCAGAGATTTTGATTGAAAAATATTTCTAAATTTTCACATAATTGAATTAATAACAAATTCATTTATCTGTTTAGGATCGTGCCATGTGCATTTCTTCTGTCTACCGTCCCAAGAGTTTTCGAGATCTGATGGTGATTGCATGTCAACAGTTCCAACCCTACTCACCTCAGTTTAAGGTTTGAATAGAATTTAAATTTCTGACGTTGTCCCTTGACGTGGAATTCTCTCATTACAACTCTTTTGTCTCTGCCAGTGTTTTGATTTTAAAATAATTACTTATTTATAACCGTAAATAGTAAGAAGTACAAATTTGGATGAAAAAATGGAAAGAATCGTCGTTTCCATTCAATTTGGCAGTTTTTCATGAAAAATTTAGAAAATTCCAACTGTCACAGAATCATATTCTTCTGATGCATAGAATCACGAATGTTTTTGACATGAATATTTGAAAAAAAAAAACACTTTTCTCCCTTTTCAGATTTTACATGAGATGTACCATCGCAGAAGATTTAGAAAGCTTGGCCAGTTTGATGGCGAAGTAACAGCTGAGAAGCAGATTCATCTGCTGTTACATTCCCTCCTATATCATCAAGTCCGGCTTCTACCTGGAATCACATGGCTACAACTCGAGCAGGTGAGATGAAATTTCAATATGTTTTCTTAAACCATCAAATTCTTACGTCTAAAACCAGAAAACGTTTGGGAGTTGCTTAAAAGCATTTTCAACCTGAAGACGTTGTTGATCACACTAGCTCGATGGTTTTAAAAATATTTGTAGTTAGGAAGAAGGGCATTGTGGGTGTGAGAGTGTTTTGAGTAAAGCTTAAGGAAAATTTCTTCTTCTGATCTCGTCTTACGATTGATCATCCACTAAAAACAATTATGGAAGATAAGGACTGGCATCAATGCAGAACTAGGCAGCTTCAACTAAATACACTCATGCACCTCTTGCGTTGATTACTTTCTTCAGCAAAAAACGTTTTCATTAAATTTGGTTTCTCATTGGGTTGAGGTCAATACGCGCTAGAACCCTCTGAACTTACAATTTCCTCAATTGATCTGGTCCTTCTGAACTTTTCTTCGCTCGTTAAGGATAATTTGAGTTTGAAAATTAGCAAGATTTTCATCGCCTATCCTGCTCTTCTTAAAATCTCGACGCCACATTTGATTAGCTAGAGACGATGACAACGAAATGAAATATAATTTTTTTAAACAAACTTTATTTTCTTTTCAATGACTCGGACACTAAGGGCATCTAATAGAATGAAGGCATCTCACTTGATCTGAGTTACCGTAATTAGAAACTTCGAATTCGTTCAAGTCAAGAGGCAACACAAATTCTTTTTTTGTCCCTTTCACGCTTACAAAAAATAGAAAAATGCAAGAAATTTATTCAAAATTTGTGTCATTATATGGGTTTGTAGCTATTGAACATTCAGAAAATCTAAGAATTGGCTTTCATCAAGGCACAAATCACAAATGAAATGAGAAAATTCTATTCTTCTCTTCATTTTTTTCGTGTTTTTTTCAAATCCATTTTGTGTTTGCGTGGATGTAGAAAGGATACCTTTCCTGAGCCACAATTCTGGAAGAATCTTTTTTCATCATCAAACGTGCAATCTGCGCTTGAAAAAAGAGAATACAATGTGTGAAAGTTTGAACCTTGAAGCTATCTCAAGATTCTCTTGTAATGTTGTGTTTGTTGATGAAAAAGATCAAAAAAAGCCTTTTTTTAATTTTTTAGGTTGAAAATATATCTTGAAAGAGTACATGTGTCTGTCTAAAGCTCAAAAATAGAAAAATGATATCAGATAAATGGTTGAGAACAATACGAGAGAGGAGAGATGGAGGGGATGAGAGCGAGTGGAGATGCAAGAAGGGAGGCTAGGAGGGAAGGACAACGAAGGGAGAGGATGAACGAAAGAGATTTTTATTGTCCGAACAGTATATTCTAACCGGACAAACATAATAAATATAATTAAAAACCTTATAAAATTGATTAAATATATAATAATAACAATAAAAGAGATTTCATATAGAAAGCCAATTCTTGTCGTCGCGATTTGTATGTGTGTGTGTGTGTTCGAAAAAAAAAAGATAAATTTTCAACGAAAAAAGAAATTTTTTTCTTGGAGATTCTCTGAATGTTCATCGAGTAGTTATAACTTCAAACTACGGTAATCACAGAAATATCATTCATTCTAATGGTTCAATCGCGATTATCCCTCTCGACGCCGGCTAAGAAACCTGAGAACGTCTGATGAGAGTTGCATCGGTCGTAGTTGCACATGCAACGAAACAGGAATTCTGGTCCGGCAAATCGTGGAGAAAGAGGTCGTAAATCGAATTTCTGGAATTAAAACGACTTACGAACTGTTCTTAACAGTCTAATTCAATTTATGTTTTGATTGGATATTTGCAAAACAGATCATCTATACTCTTAACGTTCATCGAACTGAAAGTCTCACCTCGTAAATACAGACTGTGAGAACTTTGTAGAAGTTATCTTGTTGTTTAAATGAATTTTCATATACGTAAGTGCTATCTTCATCAGGACCTTAAAAGCATATGCTGATGAAGTTGAAAGCTTTTCATTTTGAAACTGACCGACTCCGAAAACTCGGGTTATAAGTTGATTGCTTTGCGGGATGAAAACGCAATATTTCCATTCGTCATTTGTCACTTCTTTGATTTCACCGGTCTGGAAAGAGTTGAAACTTTAGTAGAGTTGCTTCTCTAGAAAGAATTCAGCTTAATGCGCGCATTCGTAGATCACCTCGATTTCTTATATTAATGATGTCACCTATGAGATGACATCACCAACAATTCTCTCCGTTATCAAACCAAATTCTTATTTATCCTTACGATCAGATAAATCAGATAATCTAAGGAGCGAGGACAAATTCCATAGATGCCATAAGGAACTTTCGTAGTCAAAGTTTGGTCATAGCTTTTTGATTAGAATAAGTCATTGACCATAATAGACTCATTCTCTACTCTCTCTGGCTGCTCTGTCTTTTGCTTCTCTCTTTGTTACGTAACTTTTTCTAGGAATATGGGGGTCATCGCCCATCATTTCCGTTGTTCAAATTGAAAATTGTAATTTCCAAATTGCCCAAAGGGCATTTTGAACTCAATATAGCGTAGGTCAACGAAGACAATCATTCAGACGCAATGAGATATATAGAGAAAGATATATTTAGAGAGCATAGAGAGAAAAGCAACGAAATGCATTGCTTTCATTATATCAGCTTGGCATCTAATTGAAAAGACCACGATGGGTTAACTTGCTTTTAAGCCTTACGCCTTTTACTTGGCAGCGTGGGAGTAGCCGAAAAAAACTGTGATGAAGATTTTCGAAAAGCAAAAAAGCGGCCATGAATTGAAGAGATGGACCACGAATGGTCATCTGGCCAAATTGAACGAAACGTTTCGAAATTATATTTCTTGTAATTTCTGAAAGTAGCTAAGAACTTACCGATTCATCGGTCTCAAAACACGTTAATGCTGCTGATTGAGCGAGAATGGAAAGAAGGACGAGAACAACAAACATCATTTTATTATATATATTACCTGAAATATACTATATATTTATAATATATATATATGTTCGAAATATTGACAAGACGAAGAACGAAAAACAACAGTAAGGATTGCAAGCAAATGTCACATTGAAAAGATAAATAACTTGAAAGGAGAGACTGAAATGAAGAAAGTAATAAGAGAGTCGACATGTGTATGTTTCAAGAAATAATAGAAAGTGCGAACAGGTGAAGAGATCTCAAAGCTCTCTCATTTGTCTCCAATTCAAAAAAATCTACAGTCTTCAATGCTTAAAAACTTTTCGTCATTTCATACGATATGAAATTGTTTTACTAAAAAGTTGGAATTCATTCGCTCGCACAAGCACACATCCTCGCTCTCTTTTACTTTCTTTGATTCCCATTCAGCTCTTCTCTCACTTAAAACGACCGGCTATCACCGCCCCTTGCTCCGCCCCTTTTTCATGTAGATCTGCCTTCCAGAGTTGAATGATCTCAGTCCTAGCCTTCAAAATTCAAAGTTAAGCTTTCGATTATAAATTTAAAATAGAACATTTCAATGATGTAAACATAAACGTGACGTTAACAGTAAGAAAAGGAATAATGTCGAATAACTAATCTTGCTGAGGACGATTTTCTAAAATTATTGCGCCCACTACTGATTAAAGAAGAGCTCCAAAAGTCATTATAGAGGATACGCTCAATTGAAATGAAAACGATAAGCTCGGGATTGGCATGTATGACTATTTTAAAATATGATTGTAAGACTTAAAGAGCACAGCTCTAGTGGCATCAGATGCGTGAGAAGCGATTACGTGAGCCACGTGAAGCGCCCACGTCATTCATATGCGTATAACTGCACAGATCGGTTGGGTTTCTTCTTCACACCCAGTTCTTAGGCTTTATCCCCGTCATACTACAGGAAATGAATTTTGGAGAGAAAAAAAGTGCATTCGAACGAAAAAGGATATGAACTAGATATGGAAATTAGCTTTTTTGGTAGTTTTTTCTTCATTGAAAACAAAAATGACATTTCTTTTTACTTTTTGCCGCTGATGAAAAGAAAAGCAAATCTCTCCATTTGCACATCCAAATTCCATTTGGACGGTAGAGAAGTTCATACGAGATTTTTAAAGCATAATGGATATGACAAACAAATTTGACAAAAGAAGTAACAGAGAATGAGGAAACACACAGATGTTGTTATGAAATTCTTTCTGCTCTGTTGACAAAATAGCTTTGCTGAGACCGACTTGCTAGATTTTTTTTTCTTAGCTCTTCTGTCTTGTCATTTCGTTTTCCAAAGTATTAGCGAAATCTTCAGAATTTACAATTTACTGACAAAAACAAAGAGGCGAAAACCTTTTTTTCTTTCTCTTTCCTCCTGTGTGTTCTAAAATGAAGCAGGTGTGTGAACGAGGAGAGATTCATTTTATAATACTGATGAATACGAGGATGAAACAGGCATATGAAGTTGCTTGCCCCGTTTGAGACTGACAACAACTTCGAACAGGATTATTGTCGATAATGACGTTTATGAAATTTTGCTTATTCAGATGAAGCAAGGAAAGGAAGGAATAATTGAAAGCGTTAGCAATCATATGCGGGCATGTAATGATTGGATGATGTAAAGCTGCCAAATCGTTCTTGTTTTGATCTACTGAACGCACTGAGAAAGAACTTATGGATGAAGTCCCGCCTCTCGTTACTGGCTCAGTTTTAGTAGCTTGAAAAGGAATATTAAACGAGCCCAAACGATGATTAGTTCAGAGATGAAAGGACAAAAGCCTATGAGAAACTTATATTAACAGTCATCAAATACTTCATCAAAAAGTCTTCAAAACTTGAGTTCGGTAATGATTCTACCATCTACTACTTCCGTTTATGGAAAAGCTTACCAATATATCGGAAAGCTTCGTGCTTGCTGTGTAATTAACAGATGACGAGAATCCGGGAAAAATGAATTAATTCTCGAATACAACGTCATATTTTTGAATCTTTGCAAGGCGGAAAAGCTGAGCAAAATGAACTACAATGAGTAATATTCTCATCATATTACATGCAGAGACGGTACATCGAAAGAAAAAACAAACGACAGAGGAGAACATATTAATCTCCATCGTTATGCTTTCGGTTTTTTGTATCTTCGAGACAAGATGACAAAACGGAAAAAAATATGCCCACCGAAACTCATCAAAAGTAGATGAAGCCTCGTGGACAACTCGTAGGAACTGCTGATGTCTGAAAGATCAGAATTATGATGAGGTTGTTGACAACGCACAAGGGAGAAGATGACGAACGAAAGATGATGCAACAGGCTGGTTGACGTTGACCTTACACGCAGCCATTGCGAAATTCTTTTCGAAGATATTGCGCATAGAGTGTCAGATCTTTTGAGAATCTGGTCCTCAGTTCGCCTCTCCAAATGGAGCAGAAGTTGAGTATGTCATCAATCTGATATTAGAAGTCGCTCTTAGCAATGGATATATGTAGCCCTTTGGCAAGTGTGAATGGCGATAGTAAGCACCTGGGATCTCGGTGAGGTCAATAATGACGTGACTGCTATGAAAATATGCGAACAACTAGAGGAATGAGAAGAAAGGCCGAATAGGAAGCCGTTGGAAGGATAGATGTTGTCAGAAAACTTATGCAGAGAGTACAAAGAGCTTTGCAAATGATATGCACAGTTTTGGAAGATTAGTTTCTGTGATCAATTGGAAGATTATTTATGAAATCATCGGTTCATTTCTTAAGGGAGGGAGGAGGGATTGTATATGCAAAGCTGAAAATTGGTTTGTTTTGCTTTATCCAACTGCCATATATGATTAGAGCTTTCCTTTCAGAACATCTTCAATTAAAGAAAGGGTTTGATTCGAATCTACGTCTATAGATATAGATAATACAAAAAAAGATTAGGCAGTTTAATCCAAACGTTATTCGCAAAGAAGGTTCTTCTACCTTTTTTGGCATTTCTTGTCAATCGTCCAATAACATGCTGAAACAGCAATCACATTTTCAAAAGTAATTTAGAAAAAACGAGCGCAGTTGACTAACAAACTTTGTTAAACAATTAAAAAGCTCATAAGAGGTTTTTGTGTGTGTGTGGTAAGATGAAAGGGAGGAGGAGTGGGAGAGGAGAGGGGAGGGGAGTTTAAGATGTCAATTTTACTACTTTACTCTATATATAGATATCCTATGTATATTACTAAAATTAGCTCCACCAAAAACGGAAATTAGCCACTTCTGAAACTGAAACGAAGACCATTTTCGGAATAATTGAATATTAGTAACTAACTAATGAACTGACTAATGAAGATGCCCGTTGTATTCTTCACAGCTACCTGAAGAAGCTTGTTAACCATAAACAATCTCTCTCTATCTTCTCATTAGTCGACGTAGAATCCGACAAAATGAGATATAAATAACGGGAAAATGAGTCGCGTGATGGACTGCCCGTGTCCCTAACTGGGAAAAAGAACAGTGACTAAGACTATACCTGTGACGATCATTGGTTAACTAAACGGGCAGTCACGCAGAAATTGCTCTCCACATATTAGTCTTTGCAAAGCATTATTTGGAACTCCCGGTTAAGATTGAGAGTTGAGAAAGAGACAGAGAGGTACTAACGAGGTTTAGGTGGTGAGAAGTGTTGTTTAGTAGCTCAAAATCCACATGGAGAATTCAACAGTGAAGTTATGAATAAGAAGGAACTTCCCCCGACACTCCCATTCCGAACATCGTCACAGATCTGCTTGTGTCATAACATACTAGAAGCGTTTCGTTCACACTCAAATGTTAACGTCTAATCTTTGGTGAAAAGTGCATATTCGGTAAAGGTGGGAGGAGAAAGAGAGAGAGAGAAAGTTGCATGTTATTAAGTAAGAAAGGCATCTGTTCGTCCGTCATCCGAAAAGCGTGAGCCTTCATGAGATATTCAAAGGTTAAGCTTTTCCTTTCCTTTGAAAAGGTTCTGGCTTGTATAGTCAAATAGGTATATTAAAATCTTTTTCTTCTTGGAAATTTTAAAGTCAGAAACGCCCACGTTTAGAAGAGTAAGCAATCTTTCAAGCTTTGACATAGTAGCTCACTTAATTTGAGTTCGAAACAGATGAAGCTCAGAAGGAATTCTTCCATATATAGCTCGATGAATATAAAATTAGCTTAAGATCTATCTGTTTAGATGCAAAATTTCATTAAACATCACCCTAAACTCCCTGAATAGCATTTCATCATTGCTTCGCATCAAGTTCGTTATTCCATGGCATTTCAATTCGATGGTATTTAATATGAAAAATATTAGAAAAAATGACTAAATTAATTGGCAAATAACAAATTAATTGACTTTGCCCTTGGACAACAGGATGATTTCAAGTTTTTTTTGAAAAAAGGATGAGAAATGAATTTGAACTGTACCTCACACGGATATTATATGAATGTATGTGTGTCGTCGTCGTTCAGAATATGAGTGACAGCAGAAGAAGCTGTGAAAGTGTTTCTAAAAACAGAAGTATGGCTGATGAAGCTTTTTCTCTGTCCTCAATAATAATTCCCCCTTAAAAGGAATCTGAAAGGGGCGGAGCTCTTACCGTATGTTAAGCTTCAAATACAAAGCTTATCAATGTACAGATCGAGCAATTCATTGTAAATTAATGGTTCAAAAAATGTTAATGTGGATTTATTTGAGCAAAAAATTCTATTAAAGGGCAATTTCATTTGGCTTTGTGACGATAGCGCTGGTCAGCGTAATGAGTGATCAAATCTTATTTCAGTCAAAATCAAATGTTCTTTTAGTTTAAGCAGCTTTGCATGAGTGGGAGATGTAGAAAAGAAAGAGAAAAGTGAGATATTGAGAATGTGAAGGGCAAGACAAGAGACTGAGACAATGAAATGAAGTGTGAGAAAAGTTGTAGAGAGTTAAACGAAATCTCGCTGCAGGTAAGATGTAGAACTTTCTAACCATTTCGTATAAGTCCAAGTTGAACACGGGAGTAGGTGTAATATGTAATCTTAAGGTTCCGTAAGAAAGGAGCAGAAATTGAATTGCTGGAACCTCATCCAATTCTATCAATTTGCATATCAAATGATTTACGGAAATATCTTTCTCTCCTTGAGTAGAAAGATCATGAAGCTTTTAAAACTATTTTTGATTTTTTTTCTCAATATTTTTCTTTTCCAACATCTATATTCCTTTTTGGGACAATAGATGAAAGCAAGCTACTACGTAGCAATACAGGGGAGAGACTTATGTATAGCTAGAGAGTGTTGGAATTGGCTTATATGGATAGGAAATTTACATATTTGCAACTGATGCAACTTTCCTCAAAAACACTTTCCTATTCCTCTCTAAAACGCAATGAACGATGTCATTGGAGGTTGCTCTTCCGGGCCAAATGTTTCATTTTTATCAAAAATTTTGATGGCGTTTTAGTCACGTTGGTCTCTCTCTCTATCATTCTTACTCTCCTCGTTTGGTCCTTAGAGCACTTTGAACACCCACAGAGAGATGTTATTGTGAGGGAATTTTAGTTCATCATACTTCTGATGACTTTATGGTTGCAAGTATATGAAGATGGAATCTTTTAAAATTTGAATAATATACTTGTGACGTCATCGCGTCAAATCACGTGAAAGAACCTTTCTTTTCATAAAACTTTTTACTCTTTCCTTCTCTCTCATTCTCCTTTTCCCTCTCTCCCAATGTATACATATACATATGTGACAGTATTCTCTCTCCTACATTTAAGTTATCTCTCATAACAGAGTTTCTCTCTTACTCTCTCAATAATACATAAACTATACGGAGGATTGCCTTATTTGCAACATCTCATTGTAAGTATTCGCGTTGACCATTCATTCTGATGACGCCAGTCGAGACATAAATTGCATTTATCCACGTGGTTATTGTGATCCATTTAAGGGCAGAGAAAAATGATGATTTCCAACCAAAAAAAAGTACGAATGACCAAATGTTCAGACAGAACGAAAAATTTTTGATGGCAAAGATCAACCGCTCTCTGCATATAAGCATTCAAAAATAAAGTTTTAGCAGCGCGTGTATGACGTGACTTCACGTAAAAAGAAGCATTAATTTTGAACATGAAAATTAGAATAAAATACAAGAGAAGGGAATAAAATATTTTTGTTTCTCTTTATCTCTTTCAGTCATGCTTTCGTCTTCATCCATCTCAACCATTCTTGAACTCTCACTCTTTAGCCCTCTCATTCGTTAACTCTCCATCATCAGCTTACTCCCTCACTATCTCCCTTTCTCTCTCTCTCTCTTACTAACTGAGCCACAATCACCTTAAGCAGTTTTAAAGCATTTCAACGGACTATCCTTATAGTTAAAACCAAACGTTCTCTTATCGTTTTATCTTTTTCGTACTATCGTAATCTATGATGGGGATAACAAGGGATTCCTTATCCATAAGACATTCCGCTTTTACATCTTACACGACAAATCAAGAATATTACTAAGATTTAAGGAATCTCTAAAGATTATAACACAAGCGATCTGTGTTCTTGAAAATAGATTTTTGATTCGAAATATGTGAGCTTTTGATCTAACAGCAGATCTATCTTTCTTATATTCCAATTGATGAGCTGAGATGATGTAAATGAAATGAAAAATTAAAATGATGTATTTGTAAATTTAATGGAAAATGTGTGGAGGAAGTACGTAACAGGAAACATAAGGTTTTAATGAAAGTTTGAATAAGAAGAAAGCATAAAAGCATAGGTGGCATTTGCATGGAATTGTTTAAGCGTGAGAGAGAGACGAGAATGAAAATAAAATAAAAAAAACACGACGAACAGGGCTTGTGTACCGAATGGCAAAGCTGCATAACGTAGAGTACACACGGATATGAAAATCAGTTCATTATCTGAATTGAACTGTGAATGTTGAAGTTGTCATGAATTGCATTCCATTTTTTCAGTTCGCGAATATGAACTTTCACAAAAACAGAGAGAGAGAGAGAGAGAGAGCAAAAGAAATATTATTTCTTCAGTTGTCTTTGTGTTTTTTTTCGAAACAGCTTCTGCAAATGAACGTCTTGAATAAACTGCAACTGTCTCTTCTTTTCTATTTACGTACTGAGGGCTGGACCGGAAGATGCTACAGAGATGACCTGGGTGACCTTCGGATTAAGATTACTAGTTAGCAAAGATATATGAGAACAATAAGAATTTGCCATTAAAGGCTGAAGAAGAGCTCAGGTGAGAGCCAAATGGCTAAGTGATCAGCTACTTGGGTCATCTCATAAGCTCTACAGATGGTTTAGAGTGTGGTAAAATAAAAGAAAAAACAATTGGCATGTAGAGACAGGCTTGTATATACAATCAGAACGGTGGGGTTAATTATGTGTCTGGCATATGAAGTAATTGGCATTTTGGTGTCTGAAATTAAAAAATTTCCTTCACATCCCAATGTTCTCATTCATGACTGTGACCTGAAGATGAGGAGCTAGCTACTGCTGCTGCTATTTTCACTCAATTGAAGGAGAAGGTAGATGAGAGAACAAAAAAATAATTTTTTTAATAACTATTTGATTATCCTTCGATTAGATAGAGATTTCCTGTCAGTTCCGAATGACCAACAAAATTATATTTCCCCTCAAAATCTAAATATTTCCACTTCAATTTCTTCTTGGGCTTATTCAATAATCCGTATCAGCTGATGAGCCACTGCATATCTTTTGTTAGCCATTATACAAATTATAAACAAAATGAAACATCCATGAAACATTTTGCTTCGTTTACTCCTTCTCAACTATTATATTGATATAGTTTTCATTAAATTCTACAATATCCAATGAGTTCTTTGAACTCTCATGCGCCAAACCTTTTTCTGTCTCCCTCCTTTCCTTCATTTTCTATCTCTGGCTCTCTTCATCTCTCTTTCTTTCACTTTCCCTCTGAGTGTAAAGAAAAAATGGGATAAGGCGAGGGAAAGCAATAGAAATAGAAGAGAAAATAAAAAATGATATTTAACTTTTACCTTTGACAAGAAGTTAAAACTGATTCTTGTGATGGGGGGAGATAGGAACTGGCCAGCACAAAACGTAAAAGAAAACAAATTCCTTGTCTCATGTTGTCAAGCAAAATGTGCATCTGCGCCAACTGTTATTTTGTTAAATAAAAAAATGGGATTTCTATGGAATTTTGTTTGATGAGGGGGGGGGACTGAAGAAGTAGGTTGATGATGATGGTTGAGGGGCACGACGGAATAAAAGATTTTCTTCTGATGGTAATGTTACATATATCATCTGAATAATGTATGAGTTGACGCTTCGTTGTCTTTTGGAAATCTTTTGTAATTTTATTGAAGCGAACATGTTTGTTGGATATGAGAGTAGGAGGTGAAGGCATAGAGAGCAGCAGAGAAGGATGAACGGGAAAAAATGCCTTTCAGCCGCTTAATTATGAGCTTTCTATATCCATTCCTTTTGCAGAAGTTCAAGAAATGTTTGGGAGAATTTGATTTTCTTCACAAATGCAAAGAACGTTCAGTGAAAGATCTTCAACGACATCTGCACGCCATTTGGGATGTGGTGAGTTTGTCGTTTTTTTTAAATTTTTTTCTGAAAATTAAGCCATTCTTGAATTAATTCCACGTATTTTGTTGGAAAATATCTTTTTTTTTTCTTGAAAAGAATTAATTGAAAGGAAGTAGAACGTCAAATATGCTAATTCTGCGTGATTGATAGGTGCACACGAATCCACGTGTTATCTCATTTGTCAGATATGCAGATACAAGAGACGATCGGTTGAGCGCATTTTGAAAATATTAAATTTCAGATTGATTTGCATGTTCTATCAGAGAATGATGATCACATCAAAGGTCTTGAGCTTCTTCTTATTTTGGAAGCAAAAGCTGTTTATGACGAAAAGATGAAAGGAACGAAACATCCCTGGTTCACATACGATAATCCATCGGAAATTATGCATTTATTTGAAGACAATAAGCCGTTAGATGAGGTAAATAGAAATCACTTATAAGTTGCCTACTGAAACAGAAAAATCCGACAACATTGCCGTTGCTTACTATTTCTCATAAAAATTCAAATTTTCCGCATAAGGGAAATGAATGCTTGATCGAGCTTTTGATTAAAATTCATTAGGTTCAATCTGAATTTCATAAGTTACATTAAGTTTTAACTTATGCTTTGTATCCGTTTGTTACGAATCATATGAAAACTCATTTTGGCCATAATTGTATTTCAAAACACATAAGCTCCATTTGTCTAGCTGTTCTTCGGAAAATTACTCATCGTCTTACGACACGACACACCTTAATCCGAGCAGAGATAGAAAACGATCGAGAGGTTGAGATGTAAAGAGTTGTATGTGAAGCCAAATGCTAATCTCCTTTCTCTCACTCTCTCACTTTCACAGTCTATCCAACCAATTTCAACCAACTTTATTATTTATTTTTTGATACATACGTAAAAATCATTTGGAAAACGAATTAAAAAAAACTGAATCAAGATTAGAAAGATAAAACGTATAGTCTTCGGCCAAAAAACAGTTTCTTTCGATTCTATTTTCAGCTTAAATGCTCTGATGAAAAGGAAATTTTTTTTTCTCCCATTCTATCGTTTTGTAAATTAAAAAAAAAATTTTCAAAGGATGGAAAGCAAGTGGGACTACTTGAATGCTTGCAGGTATCATGGAATCTGATCTGCCGGCTATGTGATTTGTCCATTGAAATGGTTGATTTGTCCGTTTCGCCCCAAACATCAACGTATGGAAATGGCTCAACAACGCTGCCGTGGATCCGTCAGAGATCGTCCGCACTGCCATTGTTCTTCGTCCCAGAAGATTGAAAATATTCGAATATTTTCTTTTTCTCCCTATTTAGCCATTAATCTTAAATCAGGATATACATCTGGTAGCCATCATGATTCTTTGCGTCTTATCATAACAAAGTCTGCTTGTCAATTACCCGACAACTAGCTTTGGCAGAGCTCTTCTTATCTTTTTATCTTTTTTTTTTTACAATTTTTTTCGGTTTCAAACAATTCGGGTATTACATGTGAATTTTAAAGAAGAAATAGGGTAGAGTATAGAGATCGTTTTTCTGTTTTTATTTTCATTTGTTAACATCTCACATGCATTCACTCGGAAGTGACAGCCAACAAGCCAGACGAATTCATTTGAACTATACCATATAGTTTACTGCCAATAGTTAATTATATGATCTGTGCACATATCCATATTGAGACTCATCAATAAGCTGTTCAGATGCTTAGCTTCAACTCAACCATAAAAAGCGCAGTTCCGATCCAAAAATTCAAAGATTGTCAGTCAGAGGTGTTCAAGTATACTCTCGAACACTGATGAGCACGCTGGTTGATTAAAAGTTTTTAAAACAAGAAAGTGAATTCGTCTGACGTCGTCTGTCTATTTCAAGCGTAATGATCAAAGTATATTGAATATATTATTTATAATAAATAAAAAGATTTTTTTCGTCGATTTCTTCTTCTTTTTCAATGTCTTCTCATTTTTTTATTCAATTGAGTACAAGATACGCTAATTTGCGTTTTTTATCAAAGATTATTCAGATGCGTTCATTAAGCTCGAAGCAAAGTATCAAACGTAATCGATGGATGAAATGATCCAATTTGACGTCCAGAATTCATAAGCAATCATTCAATGTGCAAAAGAAGAGAAATTATGAACCAAAAGGGTTTTTTATTCTACAGAAATGAACTGAGAAAAAACATTTTCTGTTTACTCCGTTCCTGCTTTCGTCAATATTTTATTGTAAAATTTGCATAAAATTCATTAAATCAGATCTTCAAGTTCAGCAAATATGGACAGAAATGCTAAAAATAAAATAAAATAATAAAAAAAAATTCAATAATTCTTCATTTTAAAACAGAGGATGAGGATAACGATGCGTTTCATGATGACGATGATATTTGAACATTTTTTTTTCACCCGCGTGGGTTATTCACATAAATTGGAAAGAAGGGAAACATGAGGAGCGGAGATGAACACATAAGTACTATGTGTTGACTTGACAACACGTGATGAGCTGTTGTGTATGCTTATTCAAGGATCAGTCTTAGAGTTGCTTTTGCAAACTGCTGGATGTAAGTGTATGTACGATGTATTGTGGATGTAGTATGGAGATTGATGAATGTAATGATATATTCAAATGACACAAAGTTTTAAATGTTTATAAATCTATTAGGTAACTTTGATACTTTCTCTAACAATAAATTAATAAGTGAATAAATAGATACATGGCAATCAGAAAATGAGCAGATATGTTCATCTGAAGAAACTTTTTTGTTTTGAGAGAAGGAGCACATCCCGTCTTTCTATCGGGAAAGATACATTCTAAGAGTCTTATACAAAAATAAAATTCTTAAGAAAAACAACAAAAAGAGTTTTTTACGAGAAACGAAAAGGAAAAATAGGAGATTTCAATTTTTCACAAAAAAAAATTTTTCCTTCCGGGAATGAATTCTTCAAGCTGATACGTTCTGAGGTCATTGGAATACGGTGGTTATTAAGAAAGACAAAAATAAAATAAAACTAATTCGTCGAACGATATGGTTCTTATCGCTTGCCACTTGGCTTAAACAGATATTCTAATTCAGGGGCTATTGTGGGAAGCAAGTCTTTTGGGGGCTCGAAGTTTCTGGCAAACTTCACAAACTATAAAATGATGATTATATGTGTTCATGTTCTTCTAATGATATCTTACCTGTTCCTTGAACAAGTCCAAAGCTCCGGCAGTATTTGCCCATCGTTGGATTCTCTGAAGATTATCCAATCCGATAGTACGATCTACGTGTCCTAACAACTTAGCTTGAGAATCAAGTTTTTGAGATCCAAGTGCAACTGAAACAGTTTTTTTTGTGATATCGAAGCTCCTTCTTTTCCCAATGTTTGATGATCCAACTAACCTTCCATGATATCGACCATTACTGTTTCCACTGGAGTTCCTCTTTCGAAATGAGTAATGGCTTGATTGAATCCTTCGTCGGCTTTATTTAGAACGTTCAATAAAGCCGAGGGTTTCACCTCAAATTTTAAAATTAGAACTAATCTTTGCTTTCTGAAGACTTACTGTTGTTGGGGGATTCTCAGTTGCTTCAAGAACCGCTGGTCCATATGGGCTCTTTCCGGCTGCGGCGCCACCTGAATAGTTTTTGTTAAACAAGTTATCGGTACTCTATAGATTACCTAAGCCTACTGATGGAACTGGTGGTGGTGCATTTCCTCCGGGGAAAACTGGAGGTCCATAACCGTCACCAGTTGGTCCTTTAGAAGGTCCGAAAGCACTCTCTCCAGTGAAGAAATCTCCTTCACCTTAAATTGATATGATCGTATTTCAAGAATTGAGTCAGGTCTTCTATTACTCAGTCCTTGGTCTCCTCCTGATGAAGCAGCAGATCCACCGAAACCGCTTCCGGAACCGGAGCCGTATCCACTGCCTCCTCCTCCAAATCCACTGCCACTTCCTCCAAAGCCACTTCCGGCTCCTCCGAATCCACTACCACCTCCTCCGAATCCTCCTGATTGTGAACAGTTACAAGTATTACAAAACAACTAATAAACCTCCTCCGGAGCCTGAACCAGAGCCTGAACCAAACCCTCCACCAGATTCCAAGAATTCTTTAGGTGGGGCAACCGGTCGAAGACCTGAGTTTTGTGGGATAAAAACATCTTCTTTTCCGGCATCAGGATTGGGCTGTTTTCTCTGCCTTGGTCGTTTCGCTTGTTTTTCAGTTTCTACGTCAGTTGGGAAGTTGAGAGAGTTTCCATTTCCTCCTCCAATTCCGAAACCAACGTTAGCGAACTCGGGAGGTAATTCCGAAGGTCCAAAGCCTAATCCCGCACCTGAACATGGATATAACAAAAGAACATGAGATAAAAAAAACTACCAGAGTCTCCGGTATCTAATCCGGATTCTTCAATAGGAGCCGCGGTTGTGGTTGTCGTAGTTGTTATTTTAACTTTCTTTGTCGTAGGCCTTTGAGTGGTCGTTGTTCTCTTTGTAGTCGGGGCGAAAGCTAAAAAATCATGATTGAAAAGTGCATGATCCCTTCTTGTTAAAAAGTTTAGTGATCAACTTTTTTTTCAGCTTTTCAATAGGAGATCTATCACATACTAGGTGTTGGCTGAGATCCAAAACCGGACTGAACACCGAAGCCGAATTTACTTCTGGCACTATTTTCGAAGGGAGTCATATTGGGATCTTCTGGAACCTGCTCTTCCGACGCAATCTTCTCACCTGCATATCAAAATGAGACATATCGATTGAATGGAAGTTACGAACCTGGACGACGGATTCTCAGTCTAGGTCTTTGACTTAATTTTTGAGTGAATTGATAGCTTTTATATACAGGAGTAGTACGTGAGTGATAATCTCCGGCATTTGAAGCAATAGCTGGTAGAACATGCTGGAGCGAAGCAGGAGATGGAGACCGTTGATGGAAGTTATTATATGTTGCTCGTTCTCTCTCTTCTGAAAGTTAATACAATTACCATCAATCCAGATAACGGTGAACGCACCCTCTACAGCACGAAGAAGTGGTCCTTGAATTCTCGATCTTTGATTAGAGCTTATGGGGACTTGAACGGTGTCCTTATCTTCATAAGATACAGTTTTACGTGTTCCAGCTGATGACGCAACGTTCACGAAATTTCTCTGCTGTAATCACACTGTTGAGGCAAAAAAGTTTTATTATCTCAATAAAACCTCGTTTGTTTTCTTCGTAATTAATCCACTGCCTCCATTGGTATAATCGTCTTCGTCGTCAACTTCAAACTCAATGGAATCCGAGTTAGCCGACGCAGCAGATTTGTGAGGGACAGCATAGGGATAGCTGATTGTTTTGAAGTTGATTCCCAGTTTCTTCCATCGTGCCTTTAAAGAAATGAATCAAACTAGTTATCATAATCGAAATCCCTTTAAGTAAAGCCTTCTGAACTATTTTTTTTGTTTCGTATTGCATAAGAAGCACAAGGAGAGAGATGAAAACTCGAAAACTATTTGTTCCAACCTCCAATCGTTTCTTGCGATCTTCTTCTTCATCTACAGTCAGTGGCAGGACGGGGTGTGAGTTGTGACGATCATGAACTTCATAGCTATCCTGCAAAGATTTCAGCCGCTTTGTCTCAGGATTCTTGATTATCTTACCCTTTCATAAGAAGATGAAGCTATAGCAGACGAAGCTACTGGCTGAGGAATGCGATTGTACAAAGCTGGAGGAACTTGAGCTCTTGGTACATAGGGCTTAAATAAAGATACTATTCGCGTGTTCCATTTGTATATTATATGCTTATACCATATTTAACACAAAAACAATTAAGTTGATTGTAAGATTTGGTTAGTGATAACATATAGTTAGTATCAAGTTTTGATAAAGGATTCAGATATATTTATGACCAACTATCACTTTCTTACCAAAACGATGTTATACATGCAGGTCACTCAAACGGGCTTTTTACGAACTTTACAGGGAAACAATAAATTGTATCTTTCCTTCCAATTTCACGTGATCATAGTCAAAGCATGAAAATAATAAAAGAAACAGCATATGATTGTATCACTTGAATCCGTGAGTGTGTGTGATCCGTGTTGAGAACGCACCAACTCCACATGTAACCTGTGAGAGCTTCCCAATTCATTTCGAATGCTTTTTCCGCGGCACACGGTTGCTTCCTACTTCCATGTTATTCAGAAAATAATCCAATGAACACAATCAAATCCATCACCGTAACTTCCTTATCGGCTTTCTTTCACTTTGTCCCCAAAACTCATACAACACGGCCGTCATAATTGATGATAAGTGAAAACAGTTTTCACATAATTGATGAAAATGGTTTGGAATTCATGTTCGCAAGGTTCTCTCAGAAGAAAAAGTTGATTCAATAAGGTTTTGAAACAAACCACTTCTGTAGATTGAAACCTGTAGAATGAAGGAAACATTCTCATAGCCTCCCCTCTTTGCGAACTAATGAGAAAAAAAATGAGATTCAGCAGTTGTAATTTGAAAAAAATCGAATTTAGCTTTTCCCTCAGAGTCTAAAAATGGAAATGGAAATATGCTCATCAAATGCATCTTTCCTTCCATTTTTTGATGTAAAAACTAAGATCGTTCTGCAATTTCTGGACGATAAATTGGAAAATTGTTTGATCCAAATTAAGTGAACGGTCAAGCAACAAGGTAACGAATTGATTGAAGGAAATCGTGTCGTTTGAGCTTGCACTCCACAACGATCATATCCTGTTCTTCGTTTTCTGTGTTCTTGATTATGTTCATATAAATTAGAATTCTCAACGCAATTCATATAAAAAAAGTTTCTGACTGAGGGAAAACTGTAGGGGTCAGTAAAGTGTGTCTTCTGACTTTCCACTTTCGTGTCTCATCTTGTTCATTGATATTCACAATGGGATATCAAAACACATAAATGGTTCTAAAGTCATTGAAAGTTTCTCAACAGAAAATAGATTATAGTAGTGCTTATTCAACGAGTGAGTTGTTCGTAAGAACGGTTGACCTAGTGGAAACATATCGTTTGATATTGAAGAAGGTTATTTATCTTCATCTTCTCTCATGTTCATCCTCTCATAGTATTGGAGGACATCTAATAAAGCCCCTTGTTTCTATTCTATTTCTATCCTATCGCTATTGCTTATAGGACAATCAAAGAATTTCAATGATAACACTTCACGCCAACTACATGATCTTCTCGTTAACGGGCAAATGGAAATCAGGTCATTATGACCTTAGGCTTGTTGTTTCAGTTTGTCTTCAATCGAAGACAATTGTGGGTGAAAATAGTGAAAATGTGGACCATGCGTTACATCATCGAAAATTAAGATCCTTCATCTCTCCCTTTCTCTCTCTATTCCCTCGCCCGTGGACAATACTCAATACTGCATTCAGCCTCTCCATTACAAGGCAACGCATAACCTATAAGGATATACGGACGAGATTTATTTCGAAACTTGAACTGCAAAAACAACGTTATTGTTGCTTTTCGTTAAAAAAGAAACTTTTTGAGAATAGGTACTCCAGTCAACAATTAATCTGAAGCTCACTAGCATGACTGCACTTTCCATCTCACATCTCACAGTCATATGCTTCTAAAAAGCTTTTTTCCGACATCGACTGGTCGGTCAATTCATTGTTGACGGTAATTTTTTCCGAAAAACTTCCCTATTTAGAACATCAATCACTTAAATATGGTACAGATTTCAATTTGAACGAAGACTTTCTTCAGTACACTTCGATTGCAACGAAATCTGAAGAATGAGAGGGAAAATTGTTCAAAAAGAAAGAAAGAAAGAGAGAGAAAAGGGTCAAATGCACTGAGTAACGTCGCATAAGATCCCTTTCTTCGCAATCAAAAGTCGCCGAATAACACTTTCCAGAAGACTTTAGCTCTTCATTCTCGCTTTCACTTCATTTCAAATCACTTTGGATGACTGCTTTACCATCACCTGTTTCCCTCGTCCTCATTTGAAAGAAAATATTTCAAAAGAAGAAATATAACAAAAGGCAATATTTTTCCTTTTCAACTAAACGGATTGTTCTCCTTCATCGTTAACATCACTGATTTTGACGCTACTCATGAACCTATTAACTAACCGTTTCTGGTGCTTCATTCTGACATGAAAATCAGGTCAGGACAAGCGATAAAAAGAAAGTTTATGTTTCAATTGTTTTTGTCCTGTATTGCAAACCTCTCATGTTCCCACATTCGCATTCAACGAATCATCACCATCAACCCATATATGTTTCTGCAACTTTTTGTGGAGTAATGAAACATATGAGCCTCTTTCTCTCTCTCTCTCTCTCTCTCTCTCTCTCTCTCTCCATAAATCAACCGTCAGAAGTTCTTTGAATGGAAGGGTAGGCTAGGTGTTCGTGAGAATAAAAGGCTTCATGGCAGAGTAGCGAAAACTATGTCAATCCTTCAGCTAATACTTCAGAATTACAGACATGTTTAAACATAGGTGTAAACTGTGACATGATCGTTGGATTAAGAATCTTAATCTACAGCATACTTCATGGAAACTCTACGGGAAAGGAGTAGAGTAGAGAAAGCAAAACAATAGGCAGAAGATTTCGATAGAAAGTTAGAAGAAGAAAGTATTGAAAGAAAGAAGGAAAAGTATCGAGAAAAACAGCTAAGCACAGGAAATAGGAATTAGGAGCGAAAAATTGGAACAAAAATCAAATCGCGAAATTTTCCTTTTTTTTCGTTAAAAATTAAAAGTTTCACGAAGCCATTGAGTTTGCTAGTACAGACAATAGCTGTTTGCCCTCATGTATAATACCAGTTTAACACGAATTTTTCACATTTTTCGTGCGTATGGACTAACCGGGAATTCTCTGATGTTCTCACGATATGCTTGTTGACGTCGAACACTAACTGGTTCGAGATCTTCAGAAGAAGTTTGTATAGGATGAATTACCTGGAAGAGTTTATTAACTTCATTTTCTCTATTTTCATGTTTCAGTTTCTTCAATTGATTGAAATGAACGATAGTAAACAGAATCTCATCTTGATATCCGATCTATCTACCTTTAATCGTCGAATTCCATGTAGACGTCGATATGACGGTATATTGGCGAATGAACGATGATCGAATGTCTCAATCGGCTCCTGAAGATAAACGATTCACTTCGACGATCTTCCATTATTTTGGCTTCTACGTTCATTTGGGAGAATAAAAATCATTAAAAGCCTTTCAGAATAATCTCTTCGTTTTCATAGTTGCTTTTGGCTTTCATGAATTGCGAGTTGTTTTGATTGTTGACTGGACTTTCATTGAATTGAGTTGATTGGTTTGTTGGAGTTCTGCTTGACCATACCTTGCGAGAAAGCAGGCTTATCCCTTAGAGAAGAAGGGCCAAGTTATGAGATTAGAAGAGCGAGAGAGAGGAGAAGGAGGTAGAGAAAAGTAAAAAAAAAACGGGAGATAGAGAGAGCGGGAGAGTAAGTGAATGAACCTGATTCTCAGAAGAAAAAACTGGTTATTATTGTGAATTTTCTATACTTGGTAGTTCAGCTTGCTGACGTCAAACAAACACTGTCCGTCTTTAAGCAATAAAGCTCAAATAATTTGTTAACCAAAAGCATTTTTCGGGATGAGATTGATGCGCAAAGAAATAAGATTTGCTATCTCAATAACTTGAGCTTATGTCCTATCTTACAAGATTTACTTTAAATAAGATTGTCTTGTGGATAAACAAATATATACAAGTCAAGCACGATGATGAACAAGATAAGGAAAATTAGGAAAAACAATTAAAGAATGCTTCAAGAAGAAGATGATGAAGCTTAAATGAAACTAGATTTGTATTGAGAAGATGCTTGAGAAACAGTCTCTCTTTCATTCGCCATTTACAGACTTGTAGAAGAAAAATAACACAAACGGTCCGAAGATCTAATTGGACTCATTAAGCTTTAGGTTACTAATGGTGAATATATGAAAGGCAAAGCCTGAAGCAGCTATTAGCTAGCTGGACTGTCCTTAATTTGATGGCAAAAGTGGATTTTGTAATCGGAAAAACTAAAGTACTCGTCAAGAGAGGGCGATGGCTGTGATTTTTACGCAAAAACTCTTTTATAAGCTTTTTCCATGTCTCCGATTATGCATGGCAAGTGGATACTTTCGTGAAATGGATCTCCCAGTGGTCAAATTGTAGAAGAAGGATTGACGGAGATAATCACAGTTCATGCGAAATCTGTTCTCTCTCCTTCTTCTTATTCTTCTCTCTTTCTTCCATTTTCTATAAATCCACACCTCATATGGTGAAGAATCAATAAAACCGATTTTCGTTAATCTTATTTTATCTTAAGAAATACTTCAACTTCATTATTCATAATAATGTCAAAAAGATCTCTAGTTCATCCCATTTATGGACACACATTCGACAAAACTCTAAGACATTTCATTTCTATGAAGAATTGCATGTTCATACTGATGTTTTCAGATAAATTGAATTGAATTATTGAGTTTGTACTAAACAGATTTCTCTCTCTACCTGTATCTAACATCTTATCTTCCGAACTTTCGGTTTGTGTCCTCGTCCACTCTTCAACTTCAGACCTCTCCCTCTCTCTTTCATTCCCAACTACCTGCAACTTTCACTGTATCTCTTCGCATGGAGAAACGATAAATTGTTCCAATCTGATGCTTGTTTCATATTCATCCATAAAAAGGTTTCAAAAAAAAGGATGGTTTACAGCAATTTGGGTGCATTGGACATGCGGATTAAAGGCAATTGGATTCAGTGACATAGACGTTAACACCTTTCATTTCCTTTCGGAACAGACAAAAAAGATGTTTCAAAAGACATTTCAGTGGATGTGAAACGATAATTTGGAGAATTATGAACAAAACAGCTTTTGCAGAAGTGAAAAGATATGTGATGACAGAGGCTACCAGTGTTTAGTGTCTGTCACTACGGAAATATTTGTGTGGAATCCACCTTAAACTATCAGGTGGTTGACATGAGACAATGATGAACAGACTAATGGATAGACCGAAGATGTTTGAAAGATTCGATTGATTTTAGAAACAGAGTTGAGCTAAAGAAACATATTTGGTCAATTATATTCATATTCAGAGGAACGATGAATTTGTAAACAAGAAAACAAACAGAAATACGACATGGCTTTCCAATTGTTTTACAGATTCCCAACACCAAACATTCTCAACATGAATGTGATACGCAAGTTACAAATTAATAAACTGACTCTGACGGCAAATAAGGACACAAAAGGTTTGGAGAGAAAAAATGTTGAAACTTACTGAGCAATACACTATTGGAAATAAGGTGAGTGTAATTAGGGATAATAACATTTTTCGAGTATTAATTGTACAGCATAGCCTGGACATATAGTCGTCTTATCTTCTTCAGAATAAAATGCTTCTTATATGGATGTGTAGGAGTGAAAAAAAGACAGAAGAAAGAGAGTATAATGCGGGCAAGGGGAATTTCTGATAGTCTGAAAGGAAAATGAAGGCGGAGACAAACTGCTGCTGTACGAAAGCAACGAATGAGACAGGCCATGAAGGCGGAGACAGTCCGGATATGGATTCAATGCCCACATAGCCATTTCTACTCTAGGACATTCAACATTTCCATTCATCAAACAGCTTACAAGCATTTAAATTAGTTACGATCTTGAATATAAATCATGATATAAGCATTATGAATGTTTGGTAATCAATCTATCCCATTTATAGAAGCATTCGAGAGTATGGTTGCTTAATCAGTTCGTGTATGATACCCAGATTCCTATCATTCTCAACGTATTAACAGTAGTACAGAAACATGTCCAGACACATATCCGATTTCAAATCTCAATTTTCGCGAAGTTATAGTCGAAAAACTCTCATCTCAATTATGACTCTCGGTAACGTACCGTGTATGCACAACTGCTCAACACATTCTTGGAATCATGGAATGAAACTGATGAAATATCATTCCTGAATAAGAAAAAAGATCATAGCGGTCGATTATATTTGAACGACCGCTAATTATAGTTCACATTCATAAATGAGCAGTATCATATGACTTTTTGAAATTTTCATGAAGGTGGTATTAACTTGAAAAATTAAGAAAAAAAACAAAAGTTCCTTTCAGGTTCAGGTATTCGAAATTCCTTTTCGGTCATTTCTTTCAGAATATTGCTAACGTACATAATCTCGTAGCATTAAAAAGAACTACAGTTACATCTTCTACTCTCTATTCCTGTAAAGCTAGTTTCAGGAAGAAGTTCTCAGATGAACAGCCTTTTATACTCAACAGTGACTTGAGTAGGTTTCCTGAACTTCGTGGTTCTTCATTCTCCGTAAACTATAGGTTTCAACCTACATAATAACGATTTCAATTGAAACATATCTTGAGATCTTATCGTTCTCATTAATTCACTTCGACATTACGGATCAACATATTAATTTGAACCATCTTTGGAGATTTGTTTAGAGGAGTTTTGGGAAGATCAAACCTTACACATTACGAATCTAACTGATTACAGTGCTGTTCAAGTTTGCTGCTCTATACAAGTTCTGATAATCTATCTTTATCGCTTAGTTATAACACGAGAGCTCTAATTGATGCTTTGAACAACTCAACTTTGCAAGAGATTGATCACAATCATGTTACTCTTCTCAGAAACAGCCTGTAGTACGGCAGAAATGTTTTCAGTAATCTCTTCACTAGTAACACGTTTTCTGGTTTTTAATGTCTTGTATGACGGATGTAACAAGTTCTCGTTATCTGTGAGCACGCGTACCTGTACGGATATGGTATAATGACAGTTATAAATCGAAATTTTTTTTCATAAAACAAAAGAATTGTCTAATGCGGAAGTGCACGCAGACGGTATCAAATTGTTGTATAGGATTTGCTGGGTCGGTTTGCTACCGCTGTTATACGAGGCCTCATTTTGGTCGGAAACCATGTAGTTCTAATACTTTTCCTATATAAAATACAGAATATAATTCTAAAATGGTAAACTTCAGATATCACTCAAAAAGAGCAAATGGTCTTTACCCTTCAACTAGATCACGATTCTCGAACGTTACGGTAAACAGTATGAAATCGAGGAAAATATTTTTAGTATGCGGTACATAAGCGAAGAAAACGAGAGAGATTATAAGAGATATAGAAATTTGAATGAAAGCATGGATGAACATTATCAAGTTCTTCGATAACTTTGCCCAAACAGAACAATCGTCCATCTTATTCTTATACTGTAAGGATAGCGATTAAAATAAGATTGTAAGTAAAGAGTGATTACCCAATGACGAGTTAATACCAAAAGCGTGACACAGTTGATGAACATCGCTGTAGACAAGCATGGCACCATGATGCTCTTAACACCTTTCTCGAACACTCGACAATCAGATATATTAGTTCCATAAGTTACAAATATAGATTTATCCGTATTAATAGTGAGCGAACAGTCTAAAATTTCGTTTTCAAAAGAATATTGCATGTGAATGAAAAGCAAGCGGGGCTTATACACTTTCCCCCACCCCCCCGGTTCATGACCGAATCCGAACCCGAGACCATTTTTTGAAAAAACGGGCTCTTACCGGCTGAGCCAAAAGCTCCACGTAGTCAAATGAAGATTTCGTATATAGTTGAAAGTGGAATTAGAATAACCACTGAGACGTTGCGTTTTTGAGCTCTGACATTACAGTATACTTTTCGACTACAATTTGCAAAAATTGAAAAGCGAAGTAAACCGATGGTTCGTTTAGGCTTAGGCTGGCGCCTAAGCCTAAAAAGGTTAAAAAATGACAAAGCCTAAGCCTCAGGTAGGACTTCAGATAAGTAAGTGACGCGCATTGAAAAAAAAATTCGATAAAAATTTTTTTTCTTCAAAAATAAAAAAATTTTTTATAGTTTAATTCAGAATTTTGAGCTGATCAAGAATCTGAAAGAAATTTTCAAAAATATTAATTTTTCGAGAAGTTAGGGGGGGGGGTGGGGGAAAGTGTATAAGCACCAAGCAAGCATACCGAAAAAAAATGATCCGACTATTTTAACCAAAACAACAGTAATTAGTATACAAAGAGGTATTAACTAAAGAGAGATAATGATGTATATCATCATGTAGCAAACTCACGTGAGTTGTGTAGGAGTTGAATATGAGTCTATAATACTTCCAGTAAGTTATAGCAATGAATCTATTAGCAGCTAATAGCACATCCATGAAACCTATGAAGTTAGTAGTAACAGAAGCGATATAGAAGACTCGTCGCAAGTAAGTCGTATTGCTTTAATTCAGTCATAGAGAAGAAGACCATGTTGATAACTTACAGAAGGAAGTACTCATAGAAGCTGAGCACAGATATGAATACATGAAAGATGTACACAGAAGAGCGACAAACGCAAAAGAAGTTGAACTGATTCCTCAATGATTTATCTGTCTTATACTGATAAACAATGAGAGAGTGTAAGATGATGGTACAAGTACCAGACTGAATCAGAATATTGAACGGTATAATGAACAGATCTTAGAAGAACCTACCACTGATATGTAAATAAAAGGACCAACATGCTCAAATTTCATCGAAGTTAGACTGTTTTGGAGTCAAAAAAATATTTTTTGATTGAACACACTCGCGATAATTGTCAGTTTTTATTCTAAAATTACAAGCAAACAGTTTCCTTAATAGGAATAGACTCGATATTTGATGTAAAAAAACATAATAAAAGAACGAATAATATAAAAGTATAATTATATATATTTTAAGGAGAGGAATAAAGCTTTATGTCTGTTTTGGTGTTATATGCGAAATATATTTTGGAATTTCTGACTCTCATTACGAAAGTAAGCATTCTGAAATCGAATTTATTTTGATGAAAGGAGAGTGAGCTTTATTGAATTCATGTTCATCTGCTAGAAGGAAATCGGAAAGATCACCTGGAAATTGGATGAATGGTAGCTAAAATCTGATAGGAAGGAATAATAAATGGTTAGCGGTTAAACAATCAAAGAGCAATTAAACTACCTCCTATAAGGTATTACCCTGTGTACTTGGAAAACTACTTGTTTCTCAAAATATTTATTATAATCATTAGAATTATTATTAAATATAGAATGTTGTGTTGTAGTTCTCCAACTCATAACCCGCTTCTACGTGAGATTGTTAAGAAATGAACGATTTCTTCTCCGTTTTCATATGCTGCAGTTGGATTGCTGCTGAGATGTTATGTGGAAAGCTGGTGCGTGTGCTGGTAGAACCCAATCTGCCTGGAATATTAGCTTTTCTAACGAGTCCAGAAACTAATACAAGGCTACCTCGCATAGAATCGTTTCTCTGGACTCTATAGTCTTACGCTTGTCATTCCAAAACTCTTCATCGTTCTTAGTTATCTCACTTCCATTCAAGAACAAAGATCCTAAGATTGATATAATATTTAGATTGACTTAGGAAAAAAGAAGAGAAGCAGGAGAGAGAGATGCAAAGAAATGTTTTTGAATTCTTCTTTAACCTGATATTGCGACAGTTCCCAACGTGGGAACGTTTCTTGCAATCAAAGAAACGGAATTTTCGGTTGGTCCAGGTGTTGCTAGTAGAAATGTGTTCGGAGAGCATATCTCAACACGAACACCCTGTAAACACAAAAAATGCATTAAATTGAATGTGAAATTAGCCATATATCGGTTTCATATGTATCTCTACGCTCAGTTATACTTCAAAAACGTCACACCAGCTTCTCCATTGACAATACCCAGAGCAACACACGAACAACATGACTGTCATTGATGCTCATACCATGTAGGTGATGAGTGACGAAATAAACCCCTGGCGGAAGAGAAATTTCTTTTTCCCTCTTTTCCCCAGTTGATTGAATCGTCAACAAAAATTAACTTGCTCACAATAAAAACAAAGATCCCTAGCAACTATTGTCTGTTATTAACTTTCCGTTTTCGTAAATGTCTTGGTTTAATGTCCTACCTCGTCAATTCCCCCTTTCACGAGATGTTCCTTATAGAGAAAATGACGTTCAAATATGATTTGTGCTTCAGGAAATAAGTTTAAATTTCCGACAAACTGCGGCTGAGCTGATGTTATGACGACGAATTGGATATCATGAGGAGACAATCCAATCGCATTCAAATCTTAAAGACGTCATCAAGTAGGTGAGTGGAATGTTTCAGTGTTACTTTGATAGATTTCATCACGCTGGTGTGGCATTCCAGTATTCACAACAATCGTACATTTAGAATCCCGAACTACAACAACATTGCTTGAAAGACGCAATGATGAAGTATAGTTTCCAGGCAGTTGTTTCGGAGAAGCGAGAAGGGTCAACAGCGTGGATGAGTCAGATGTCTGGACACAACATTAGCTATAGATAAGATGGTTCAAATACTTACCGGACTGTGAACCAATCGACGTAGATAAGTCGTTCGTGGTGATTGAGTTGTTGATGTTGTAATTATTGAGGTTTGAGCTTCAAAGAAAATGTAAACGACAAAACAATTGCTAAATTACTTTTATGTTCTGGAACTTTCATGAAAACATTGTAATCAAACTGGGAAGTCGATGTCGAATAAAATTTCCAGAAGTCAGGAGTTGGGCGCTATGAAATAGTACAACGATAGCCATGGAGACATTGTAAGACTTACAGTGTGACTTGGACGCCCAGCTAGCAGTTGAATGAGAAGCTCCTGAGTACCACAGCACATATAGTCCTGTCCATCTCTTTGGCAGAAAGCCATCTGTCCTCCTGTCTGAACTATACAAGGATCTGGCTGACCCTTCACAATCAAAGTATGTATGAGATTATTGTAACAAGGCTTACAGGTAATGTAGGAACACATCTCATCAATGCTAAGGTATCGCGATGTCTCAGTTGCGTTAGTCCTCGTTCACAACTTTCAACTCCCATAAACAACAAAACAGTAACAATAACGCGAAACATTTTCTTATAACTGAAAGAAAAAAATATTTTTTTCACCGATAGAAAGATGAAAATGAGAAGTGTGAATGGAAAGTGATCTAATGAAGATGAATGAATATACATAGGATCTCAAGAGTCTTCTCAATTGGTCATCAAAGAATTGAAGTGATAGAAATGACAAACATTTCAAAATTATCTCTTTTTCCATCCAGTTTCATATCTTTCAAAAAACTATTTTCTAAAAGCCAAAACACTTGAACTTTCTTTAAGAAAAAAAAACTATTTCACATTGTTTCAGGCAGGACATATCATATACAAGAAATGCTTAATGTGTATTACATTGTAGAAAGGCTATTGCAACTTTCTCTGCTGAAACTATCAGCTACAAAACAACTATATGCACGTTAGAATGGATAATAAGAAGAGCCAAGACATATAGGTGAGTGGGAGAGTTCATTGAGCTGTAAGACATCGAACAGTATTTACTAGTAGCAAATGTGAAAACAAACAACGCAATGGAAAGGGCATTAAGCGAAAAGAGTCTTATTATCACAATCTAGACCAATCTTCCTGTTCTTCTTTTAAGTTTTCTTTTTTCATTAAAGCAAAGCTTGTGTACGGTTTGACTGGATATTTGAGAAAAGGAGGATCGAGAGAACTGACCAACCGGACAAATACAAAGTGGACGGAGGTGCGGAAATAAAACGAAGGTAAATGAAAAGACAATAGAGGCCCATTGAAAGCTCATTGGCAACAAAAGAACTGAGATGACCATATTATACAGAAAGCTCATCTCATATATACATCTGTGAGTTAATATAAAGTAAACCAAACAACTCTTTATACTATGAACTGGTGTACGACGTTGTACAAAAGAAAAATTAACATAAAATCCACGTGAAATCACGTCATTATGCATACGTCCCTCCAGATTAGAAAATCATTTTCTTTTTTTTTCACACTGAGCGGTTGCTTTTTTCATGAATTTCCCAAACAATATTTCACTTCCTGGACTTTTTTTGAATGTTTTGTCCGATTTCTGATTCATTACCAGGCGAGAGACTGTGTCGCCCTTTCCAGATGTGTGGCTGAAGGAATATCCAACATCTCTGCAACATTATAAGCGTAATCATAAATGTCTTATCGGACTATTCTCTTCGAAGTGCTCAAGTTTGCAAAGGCGAGCTGCGGGGGATAACTGACTGATTCTTATTTAACTATTCCATAAAGAAACAATTCGGAAGAAGGAACTGCAAAACATTTAACATGCTCAACAAACTGTTTCTATTCAACGGTTTCCATCATAAGTTCGATTAAATTGGGGTTTTAATCTATTTTCGGCTGAGAATATAACAATTTCTTCAAACCCTCTAGTCTTCTAGTCAACTGGCTCAAGATACAACCCGGTGTTTAAGTTTTTCTTTCAAAATTCTATTTTGCTTGACTGTCTGGTATCAGAGTTTTCTTAGAGAACTAGGTTTACAGTAGATTTTATTTGATACATCTCACCGCTATGGCTTCGTATATCATATTATCATTTGTCTGGAGAGGATTTGTGAGATTCAATTTTTATTTTCTGCGATAGAGTTACAAGTTTAAGATCAGTGTAGTTGGTATTGGCTTACATTCTCTGTTGATTTATTTTTACTTGGCCACAAATGGCCTGAAGAATCATTTCGTGACAATCAGTGCGTTCCGATCTTTCTTCAACATACTTGCTTTAGTAGGAGGCTTTGCTGCTAACCTCCTGATTTACCTGAAGTAAGATGACATAACCTTCATCTTAATCATGTTTTCAGCTTCATTTATTCGGGCGAAACCTTTGTGTTTGTAACTCTTTCGTCTCAATACTACCTAATATCATGTGAAACAGTCTTGGCTATCAATCGTATTAGCGCAGTGGTTTTCTGGAGAAAATATGAAATTGTTTTCAATAAATTCTCAATTAAAGTTGGTTGTGTCTATCCGAACACAACAAATCACAAGGTCTTTCCAGATATTTATATTATTGCCTCTAATTCTTTCTTTCATTGGTGCAGCTGTAAGTGTCTACATTGAAGGTTCGTAGATAAGGAGAAACGTGTAAACATGTAAATCCTTCAGAATGTTACTTTAATATGGATGCAGAAACATTAACATTCGAAATTGTCTCTAAGACAGATAACATTTGCGAGAAATCACAAGCATTCATCATACAGTATTGGGTGTGCTTGAACATTTTCCTGAGTTTAATCATAAATCTGATAACACTCAGTTTCCTGATGGTTTATTGGGTAAGAAGAAATAGTGAATTGATTCAGATGATTAAAGATTTTGTTTTCCTCTGCAGATAGGACATCATAAACGAAATGCGTCATTTCCCCCTCAGATGAAAAAGAATATTGGAATGTTCGTGATATCGTTTTGTCAGCTGATGATCTGGGTGGTTTTGTTGGCCATGAGAAACAAGCTCTCAATAGTTTTTCAACCCATTTTATTATATTTGGCTACGTGTAGCATGATTTACGAGTTAAGATGTGTCTTCGAAGGGTTAGTTTCCCTCGTTCAATCTCAATCCCTCAAACAACAATTTTTCTTTCAAGAATTATGTTTATATTGTTTAATTGGAAAAATATCAAAAGGTTGCATAGGAAGAAAGTGGAGGTTTGTTCTTTGATACTTTAGAAGGTATTTGACTGTTGCAGCGAATTCTACCACACTGTGCTCATTCATCCGGCGCAAGTTTGAAGCTACACTCGAGACAATAAAATAGGGAAATATGTTGATTTCATAATAAATTTGTTTTTTTTTTCAACTTTGTCTCACATACACTGTAACTATGCAACGCCAAGTGAAACATTTTATTTTAAGGAAAGAAAGTTATAATTTATTGAATCAGTTGAAGATTCAGTAGAGAACTTGTAAATGGAAAGGGAAAAGAAGCTACTCGATTCTCACCGTCACAGTCAATTGTTTCTTCTGTGAATATTTCCTTTTTAGAAGTTTTGCTTTTTATTCCGGATGAAGAAGTTAATTAGAAGCTTCCCTTCTCGTGGAAAGTCTCTTAAAGATAGATAAACTAGTCCTGAAAGACTCAGTGGCTGCTACTATAAAAGGATAACAATGTTCTCTTATGGTAATTATCAATCCCCAACAAGTATGAATGAAATATTCATTTTGATCCTCCTGTTCCCCACTTTGTGCCTATCTCGTGGACGTTATGAATTCATTGATGACGCAGATCTTGCCGCCTTCTATAGGTAAGTCTATTCTCCTTCTCTATTCACCCATTACTTCTTGACGCAAAACAATATTTTTAAAAATACAACACACAACTGTCGTTTTTAATAAAATAAAAAACTTATTTCCGTTTATTTGTCAGCATGAGATCTGCTCAACTCGCTCAACAAGCCCAACAACAGCAATTTACTCAAACTCAAACATCTGGAGGAGCAGTTTCACCGTACTCTCCATATTATCACTATCCATACTATCAAGCATCAGCTATACCCTCTACAGAAGTGAAGAAAAGATGTTTTTGAACAGTCTCTCATTGTCATTTCACGTCATTTCAGGCGGTTTCATTGGTTCCTGCAGGCACATACAATCCCTACTTGCACTACGCTCCATTCCGAACAGGTAAATCAGTCTGCTGACGGAGAGGAGTGAAAAAACTTGAAAATGTTTGCAACCGAAGTAAACAAACCAAAACATTTCATGGAAAGTTGACGTGGCTCTTGGAGAATCTGATCGAAGCTCCGCAAAAAGAAATTAATTGAATTCAAAAAAAAATAATGGAAAAAAAGAGAAAGCAGAATAGAGAAAGAAGGAATAGAGGAAGAGACCAAACTATTTTAGTTCTTCCACTAAAAACGACTAATTATATTATTTGATTCTAAAGATACGTAAGTGTGCTTTCAGCAGTTTCATCAGCAGCCACGAATCCGTCTTTCATTGCAACTCCAACGACGCAAGGTAGAGCAATTGCCACCACATTTGGCCAATTCTCTCCATACTACACTGGAATGCAACAACAGTTGGCAGCTAAGAATAAGAAGAAATCCTAAAAAGGAGTCACCCAGAATTTCTGTTTTATTAGTTGTAATCTTACGAAGAGACTGTTGAAATAAAAAATTTATTTGAGAGTGAAAAGAAATTGTTTGATATGACAAAATCATAAAAAATATTTTTAGAAAATATAAAAATAAAAAAGTTTTCGCTTCCATCTCTATATGAAAAATATTTTTTTTAATTTTTTTCACAACTTTTGTTTAAAAGAAATATTTTGTTTTAACATCATATTGAGCGTAAAGCATTGGAATCACATAGCTTGAGAGAAGATAGTCCAGAATTCAACCGTTCCATGCGCAGCTCAACGTATACAATGACGTTATACGTCTTCTTCACGTGGTACTGTGAGTGAGTTCACGTGTATCTCATACGGACTATATGCTAATGAAGTGAGAGATTATGAAAAAGCGAAGAGGAGAAAAAAGGGTGTATCGGATGAAACCAATAAGAAGAAATAGGAGAAGAGGAAGAAAGAAAAGTTGAATTAGAAGAGTAAGAGAAAAATGAAAATTATATACATCATGCACATAACTGGAAAGTCAAATGAAGGGAATCAGAATTGGCTGGCTGAGTAATTTGGGGAATCAAAAACTCAACCCGTAAATATTTTTGTAAGAACAAGTAATAACAAAAGAAATGATAATAAAATGAAATGAGATTGGAAATCCTAATAAAGACCACATCCTTGTAAATTAGCTTGTATAATCATATCAATTACACTATCCAATATCATTTGTACTTGATTCGTATCCGTAGCACATGTCTGATGCATATAAATAGTTTTTTCTGGATTGGCATTGAGTCCTTCAAATTTTTCTTCTATGTATTTTGTAGCTGCTTCATATGTTTGTTCTCCTGAAACACAACCAAAATAATATGAAAATAAAAAAAACTATAATTAAATATGAATAAATAATAGAAATATGATGTTTTGGCTATGTCAAAATGATGGGTGCACAAGCATGTGGCAGGTGTGACAAGAGTTGGGCAACAGGAGATAAAAGAACATAATGAAAGAGAATGTTTACACGACTTGATCGTACTGTCTGATTAACTAGCAGATAGAAAGACTTTTGGTCGTTTTTGATGAAGAGCACTAAACTAACGAGTAAATGGAAACAACCGTTATCATTACGAGAGAAGGAATAGGAGAGAGTCATAACACGAGCGGTTGTCGTGGTAACGCCAACACTCAGTTTATGACTATATCGTCGAATAGTTTCTGTTTACAACGAAAAAAAATTGTTCGGCCTAATTTCAATGTTAATCCATTAAAAGAGAGAGTAGGAGGGAAAAAAGGGAGAGAGCGTCAGGGGGGACGTAACTAGAAAGCCTTCATCATTTTCTGTTTTTCAATTAACGTTACTCAAAATGTACTCTTATCAGAATATAAATTACCTTTGTAATCAGGAAAAGCTGCCGTGATGTTTGTTCTCTTTATTTTCTCAGCAAAAAGATCTTTCTTGTTCAAGAAAAGTATCATGGATGTATTGATAAACCATCTACTATTACATATGGACTCAAATAATCTCATCGACTCAACCATACGGTTCTGAAGAGATGTATGTGTTCATACAAGCACGAGTAAGGAATTGCTAACCGTCGTCTCATCCTCAAACAATACTTGATCATATTCTGATATGGCAGCAATAAAGATGATGGCGTTGACGTCTTCAAAACAATGAATCCACTTCTTTCGTTCAGATCTTTGTCCACCGACATCAAATACTCTGAAATAAAACATTTTTTTTCTGCTTCCAAATTTGCATTTTGTTTCAGAAAACAAATAAAATCGAACGGAAAATTTTTTACAAAAAATAATGAAAAGAATATGAAAGATTGCTTCCTCTACCTGAAGTCAACATTCTTCATTTGAAACTTGACTTCTACAATTCCTGTGGTTTTGATTCGTGACAGCAGAATGTCCTGCTCAGTTGGCTTATAATCTGGAGATGCAATTCGATCTATTGATGATAGAAAGCTGAAAAATTCATGAATTTTCAATGCAAGATTGGACATTTTCAATTATTTCTTTCATTTAAATTTCAATTTTTGAACTTTTTTGTGTTTCAATTCCTTGCAAACTTCAAATGTCAGACATAATTCGCATCCCAGATAATCTAATCAATGCTGGCTCACATAAACAGTATGGTAAACAGTCAACACTCACTGAACTCCACTTTCTGTGAATTGAAATTCATTTCCACGATTGACAGCTTCTTGAGACACTCCCTTATCTGCCCATAGTCCCTTCATGGCTTTTGCCAATTCTGGAGAGAATGGTTCTGTTTCTTTTCCAGCTTTTACAGTATCCAATACTACACGGGCTTCAGACTGGAAATATTAAGAAAGAATAAGTTGAATTGATAGCAAATCTTTTCTCATTTTTCGTTGAATTCTATCACAAGTTGATAGTGGGTGAGAAAGAACGTGTCTATTTAGAGATTGCATAAAGAGAAAGTCGTGCGAAATGTAAAACTTAATTTATGCAACCAAGAGAAAAAAAAGATAAAAACCTACTTCAAGGGCTGGGTTTGAAAATGGAATGTTCAGTGTATTCATTGCTCGCAGAATCTGTGCCATCGCTTGAACCGTATTATTATAGACAACTCCCCGCTGTTGATCAGACTCTTCTTGTGAAAAGCCGTGAGCATGCAAAATCCTGGAAATCAAAGAATACTTCATTTTCAGCAGACAGTTTTGAGTTTGTTCTACCTCATTTGTTTTAAAACTGTGCTCTTGCCACACTCTCCAGCTCCTGAAAACAAAATAATTTCATTAAGTACACGGGAGTTCCAATTCTATTTTCGAAAAGATTATAACGGGATAAGGAAGCAAAAAAGATGATGGCAAACTCACCTAGTAAGAGGAGTTTGACCACTTTCTGTTGAGCTATATGTCCCTGCATCATCTCCTTATCAATAGCCTTGCTCTTTTGAGCTAATTCTTTCTCTTCTTGTGATTGACACATACCCATATTGCTGGTCGTTTATGGAATATCCAATTTCTTTTTATTATGATTTCAAAGATCTGAAATTGAAATGTATTCAAACCTTTGATTTGATCATTGAAAGAATATGAAAGTGATAATGAATGGTTCAATGAATCTTTTAAAACTCAGAAACTTCATATTGACAATAGCAAAACTGTAAGATGAACTACAAATATGCTTGAAGAAGGCTGAGAAATCAAAAGAAATCGTTTCGAAGATGAGCTTGCTGGGTGAGAAATGAACGAACGAACGAACGAACTATGCAAACGAAGCTAATTTTTTGAACAAAAAAGCCTGTTGAATGAAGAAAAAAAAAATGAAATAAAAAAAAAGAAAATACATGTTTTCATGCTGATAGCGTATAGTTACAACTCGAATATGTATATCTATTTCGATATAACAGGATTTATTAGTTAAATGATACATTTAATATGTTTTTAAGGAATAAAAAGAACACAAAAGGAAGGAGAGGGAAAATATTGAGGTAAAAGACGAAAAATAGATGAAAAAGCATTTTTGACAACGAACAGAGACAGAATAGTGGGTGGAGCTTGCTAGACAGAATGCCAGAGCATTTAATGAGAGAATAAAGCTCGATGACAGCATACCAGCAATTCTAATTGGCACCTGGTAGCTTTTCAGAATTTCATCTCAGTCTGCTTCTGTTTTCTTCTCTAATTCTCTCCATATTCAGAAGATTTTTCGCTATACACAGATTCTAGATGGAAATCTCTCTATTGAATCTCATTCTCTCTCTTTTTCTCGGTCTACCTACATCTACTCTTTCATTTTCTCTTTCTCATTCATCACACTTCGCTTATATCTTCAATTTTTCATTCTCATTTACAACTCAACGATTAAAGCTAACTGATTCTGAATATGCAAATGAGTTAGTTCACGTACTCCGGGACATGGCGTGAGAATAGTCACTCCGAACAAGACAGGCGCACAGAATGGTTGTTTTAAGTCAACGATTAGTGTAGGAGAAGTTTGGATGTGCGAAGCTTCAGCAACAATAGCGTTTTTTGGCAGCCCACATCGTCAATAGTTAAATAATTGAAATTGTTTATGAATCAACAAATGAATGAATATGTCTTTGGGATCTAATTGGAGGCGCTCGGCGATTAACAAGGAAAAGTACTTTCATATAATCATATAGTTATTGTTTACTATATGATTATGTTCAATACGTACGAAGACAGAAAATATAAAATCTTTTACTTTATATGATTTTTGATCAAGCCTGATGAAAATTGTTATAAATTTACATTAAAAACAATATCAATTGAGAGGTTAGACATTAAAATGTTTGTTTTCAACCATTTTTCAGGTAACTACATGTATTTAGTTCAAAAGATATGATCGAAGAACGATGATTTTCTGATTTACATTTCTTTGAGCACACAAACAATACAACTCTAAACAAGTCAACTCAATTATGGCTTTCCATATCTCCTAAACCCGCGCGCTCATACACATCTTAAATGAAACCGAGGGAATTTTAATTTTAAAAACGAAGTACAATGAAACAAGTTGAAGAAAACAGAATTTATGATGTTTCTGACGTGCTCAGTAGAGAGGATTAGAGAAGGACATATTGAATAAGAAAGAATTGACAAGGACAGTTTGTGCAACTAGGTAAGTGTTATGAAAAGGATATCCTACTTTATTTTTGCAAACTAATGTGTAATCTTACAAACTAACATTTGATTGAGTCAGGTAGAGTACTTAAGTGTCTTTCCTGTGCTCAATTACATAAGTATAGCATAGTTTTATAGTTAATCACTATGTATTAAAAAAATAAAAATTAAGCTTTCAACCGTTCTGTTCGTCTTCATTTCATCTGAATGTATGCATGAGCTCACGTGAAATTGACGTGTGACGCGCGTGGGATGATGAAGCTTTGAAATATTCTAATTTAACTCTTTTATTGATTCATTCGAAATAAAAAAGCTGAAATTTCACTACGCTCATTGGAATTAATGAGAAACAGTTAAAAGAGCCTAATATGGTGTGACGTCCTTATTTGCAAACAAATTAAATTAAATACAATTAAGATTTTGTGAATTAAAGCTCAAGACTCGAGATGTTGATCAGTTTGGAGAACAATGGGTAGTAAGTCAGTTACAGATAAGAGGCGTGAAGAAAAACCCAGAACGATATTAATAGAAAAAAAAGAGAAAATACGAAGAAGGCGAAATTAGGTGTTAGATCAATGGGCAGCCATGGAGAAATTCATAGAGATATAATGAAAAGAAGAATTCTCAATTCAGTAGAAATCCAATAGAATGTGAGCATTCAGTTGCTGTCAAATTTTGGAAAGAACAAGATTTTCATCTGAAATCTGTGCTTGTCTTACTTCCCTCCCCTTCTTCTTTTTCTCTGTTAAAACTCTTTGCATACACGTTCCACGTTTATATTCATTCTCTCCCTCTCTGTCCCTCTTTTCTTCCCTCACGCTCTACGTGTCCCTCCTTCTGTTTCCCTCTCTATTACCCTCCCTACCATTCCCTCTCTCTCTATCTTTTTTTTTCAATCAACTTCTTGTCTCCCCCTCCACCCTCTTTCGATGTTTTATCGAACTTCTACTCTTTTTCATATACCTCGCTCTTCTTCTCTCATTTGTAGTTATCATCTGCTTTCAATGGTCCAGAGCTAGGTGATCATAGTCTAAAACTTCAGGAAAATTAGCAGAGTTCTCTATTTCTCTACTACAGCCAAATAAAAGTTTTTTTTTAAACAAGATGACGGTTAAAACCAATGTTGAAATTGGTTTCCATTGGCAACACGATGTGATCGACCTAAACTTCAGCAAAAAGAAGTAATTCACTTCAGATAAAACATCAAAAATTTCTGAGAATTATGCTCGGACTGAACGTTTCCAATAATTAATTTTAACATTTTTTGTCTTTTAAATTCTTATAACTTCATTGATTCATAATCTCTTAGCGAAACGCGAAATTACAAGATTTGTGACGACGACAGAAAATCAACGCAGAAGTTGAGTCGTAAGAATGTTTTTGTTGAACAAAATCGAATTCAGGTAAAAAGGAATTAGAATTTGGTTCGCTGAATGAATAAAAAAAGGAACGAAAAATAAAGATTTCGTAACAGTAGAATTGGATGAACACAAGATGAAGCCAACAACGTTTCTAACATTTTTTTTATTAAAAATGAATGAAAGAATTCGACGCTATAACATCATTTGATGTAATGTTTATTCAACACATTCATTAAGCTCATAAGGTCAATGGAAAGAGAGAGAATGCAAGACAGACGCCTCAAGGAATATCATATTTGAATGAAATTATGTGAAAGGAGAAGGCTGGGTGGGAGGGCTGACTGGAAGCTGGCCAGCCAAATGAGAAAGCATTCCGGTAATTATCTTCTAAACAAATTCATTTTATTTTATACGAAAAGTTTACTGAAATACGCTGAACGCATTGACCTTGCAAAGTTCAGGGGGGTTTTGAAGAAAAGGCGTGTTTGATAGAGACAAAAAGAAATCGCAATAACCTACGCAATACCGACTTTTGACATTCTTATATTTAGAGGTATGAATATTGCAAACGATTTGTCAGAATAGCTTGAAATTTCAATGAGACTAAAAAAAATTCGAAGAAAAGTAAGGTAATTGATAGCTTGTCAGTCGGCATGCAAAATGTACTCAAAAGCCAAATGGATATTGAAATGAATAAACTTTATTTTTGTTCATTGTACTCACAGCAAATGGACGAAAATGTATTTAAAACATGGTTTAGTGATTGCAGCTTCTATCTTCATTCGGATGAGTTGTGTTCAGGTTTATCTTTCCTAAATCGTACCACTTGGAGGCTTTCCCGTGATGAATGAATGACTTTGGGATCAGGTATGTCCAGCGTTTTTGGCAAGGCTAAAGAACGAAACTCAAAAATACATTTATCTTGAGACGGTTTGAATTGCTCACGCGAATGCCATCGTTACAGTCATGGTATATGTATAGAACAGGATCAATGTCCGTGAACTCGCGTGTAGTTCCATCCACACGGAACTCCCCATCTTTGTCTGTGTATGTTTCATCTAGTAAGTCATCAGGATCACCAGGATCTACAGGGAAGGATTCTAAGTAAGAGTTGCAAACAAACCAACTTGTATCAATATCATATAATTTGATTTTTGTGTTTCTTAGTTTCAAATCGCCACAATAGGTAATGCCTTTGACTGCTACGCCTTGTAGACGGAATGATGACACGAAAGAGAGTAGACACACTACCACGAGCAACACCTGATGAAACATACTGCAAATGGATATGTGAAATGGTAGATTTATTGATGGCAGTGATAATGAGAAGTATCGTTGATAACGTGTAACATTGAGGATTGTTGAAATGAACAAAACAGCTGTGATAGGATCTACACATCCGTCATCGAAAATCAATTGGAAGTTTCTTCTTCTACGACACGGCTTTCAGCATGTTTAATACGCGTTTCCAAATTGAAAGTACCCAAGTGAAAGACATCCTGTTTATAAAATATATTAATTAAATAAATTATTGATATTAACCTCCGATTTCCTATTGAAATATTTATCAGGGATTCGGAAAACAAACTTTCGTCGTCCAGCCTGTTTGATAAAAGTGTGGTTGAGAACAAGAGAGACGAGTTGATCATTTGTACAAACCTTCACGCCATCATCACAATCATGGTGAATGGTTAATATGGCATTATGAACATCTCTATCGAAATCTTCGTGCAACTCAAATGTTCCATTGTTGTCTGTGTGCGTTTGTCCAATTAAATTATTAACTTTTTCTTCAATTATCTGCTAATTAGTACATCTCACAACTTGATGTTTTAATGAAAACCTTCTTTTTCGTTCCATAGACGAACGACTACACGATATGCTGCATGCTGTCCACAGGTAAGTCGTCCATTCAGTAATGTCCTCTTTGAGCACATCAATGTCATGGGTAATAACAAGATAACAAAAATGATTTTATTCATTTTCATCAACTGCAAACACACAAACCGAATTCATTAATTAAAGAAAAGAAATTCAATAACTTACTCGATCGATTAACGCCGGATGAATATTTCGTTTTGAGAGTGATAAGACAAAACAAATGCGTTGATAAGAGATATGTGTTTTCTTGAATTTCTTTTGTTTTTTCTTCTACAGAGTCTTCTTTCTTTTAAAAAAAAATCTTCATCGAATAGAGTAAACGATATTCATTCTATGTATGTTAATGTATTGACGTGGAATCACGTGAACTCACGTGTGTTCGCACGTCATCCACGTATTGTATGTAGCACAGGCGCGTATTGTACGTCAGTTATGTTACGTAGACATGGAATGTACGGTTGATTTTTAATTAGCTGCTCTCGCTCTTTTTTCAACAACTTCTTTACACATAAACAGCTTAGATTGTAGAGGAGCTTTTGTCTTTTTGAATCAGCTAAGTGCATAGAAAATGTATTTTCTATTTTGACGTGGAATCACGTGAACTCACGTGTGTTCGCACGTCATCCACGTATTGTATGTAGCACAGGCGCGTATTGTACGTCAGTTATGTTACGTAGACATGGAATGTACGGTTGATTTTTAATTAGCTGCTCTCGCTCTTTTTTCAACAACTTCTTTACACATAAACAGCTTAGATTGTAGAGGAGCTTTTGTCTTTTTGAATCAGCTAAGTGCATAGAAAATGTATTTTCTATTTTGACGTGGAATCACGTGAACTCACGTGTGTTCGCACGTCATCCACGTATTGTATGTAGCACAGGCGCGTATTGTACGTCAGTTATGTTACGTAGACATGGAATGTACGGTTGATTTTTAATTAGCTGCTCTCGCTCTTTTTTCAACAACTTCTTTACACATAAACAGCTTAGATTGTAGAGGAGCTTTTGTCTTTTTGAATCAGCTAAGTGCATAGAAAATGTATTTTCTATTTTGTATTTCTTGTTGAATGAGATATGGTGAAGAGTGTCTAAATGCGCATAACAATGGTAGTAGTGGGATCATTCAGTTTGAAAAAAGAAGAAAGTGGGAAGGATACATGTATAGAAAGTGAGAGTATAACTAAGTGATAGGAAGGAGCGCTCAATGTTCACAACTTGAACATGTTAATTCATTTAGCATAATTAGCATAATCTTTCCAACGTACAAATGTATTTTTATTAATTTTCATGAAGATAATTAACATTTAATATAACAATAACCCAACATGTATTATATATAAGAATCACATTTATTATGATAATCAATGGAGAATTATTGAAAATATAAGAAGTAAAGTGAGCTTTTCTAAACGAGAATTTTGTATGGAAATTGACATAATTGTCTTTTAAGTTTTATCTGCTGCAGCAGCTTCGTTCAGAGAATTTCTCCATGAGAAGTATAGCCAATAGGAAATACAAAAAATGGAAAACGTCGTTGGAAAGACCCATCGACTATCTGAAATTTCGTAAATATAAACAGAACACGAGTTTATTTTTTAAAAATTCGAAATGAAATGGCAAATTACATCTATCTATGCGTCGAGCTATTCGTTCATTTCGCAAAGCGCACTTCTGACAGGGCTTTGTGAAATCGTACTTGCTGTAGATGTGTGCTGCTGCATGTGGTGTAGCTGACATGAGAGCCTGGAAATCATACGTCATGTCGCATATGGAATTGTTTGTTCTTGTGAGAAAGAGATGAAAAAAAAAGTTTTTTTTCTTCTCAATTGTTTTTCTTGATACAATTGAGAAGTTCCTCTCGTTAATATGTGTGTGTGTGTGAGTGATTGATAGATAAACACATCATTTCAATACTGCAAACTGACGAACGAGTTTGAAATAAAAAAAAAAAGAAAGAAAATAACACAAAACGTGCAGGAAAAACATCTTTACGTATATAGTCAAACATGCATAAATAATATATCATTGATTGAGTATCTCCTTGGCGTGTTTGGAGATAAAAGCTCAGAGCATTTTTAATAAAGGATTGATCTAAGGTTGTTGCAACATCTGGCCACAATCCCTTCATTTTCCTGATTTCTCACGAAATTATCTGATAATTTCCTTTTTCCGAACGGCACCCACCCTATCAAAAATGGATGACTGAGACTAGAAAATGAAGGGCTGCAGATCGAGTTTGTGATAAATCGTCACCGAATTCTATTTCAGTGTTCATGCAGAATCACGAACATGAACGTGAAATTCATAAAACATTAACACAGACTTCTGAAGATTGTGCTTGCTCGGAATGAACCTAAGTGATAGTAGAAACTTACACTATTCTCAGCTTCACTCTCAAGCCATTCTTTGGTGGCGATTCGCTCGGCCACAAGAGCCGTTCCGAATAATGTCTAGGAGTATACAAGGAAATCTCAGGTTTTTAATTTGCAACAGGGACTTTTCAGATAATTATTTCTTTCATATAACTTTTCAAAGCGAACAGGCAGCATTTGCATTTTATGACTGAAACGTTGAAGATTCGAAAAAGCCAAAAGAACAAGAAAACATTCGCATGGACTTCATGAACACGTAATGGACAGATGTATATGGAGATACTTTGAATAATAGAAAAGAACAAACCGCTGTATGATTCATACAAGCTGATAATCCTTGAGATAAAGAGAAAGCTGGACCACCTCCTGTTCGATTTTTGGCAGCGTCCGTTCGTGAGGCTAATGGAGGACTGTCGCACCGCTGTAAACTCACATCAACTGTTGCCCAAGTGGATATGAGATATTTATATTTTAGAACGCCACCGTTTCTGTCAACGTTTTCTCTTCAAAGCATGAATGAGGCATACTTCTCTCTGTATGCTATGACCACAATTCTTATTTTGCACCAGGTAAAAGAGGTTGATAATAAAGGGGAAGAGAAACAGAAGACAACGGTAACGTGTTTGTGAAAGAAACAAAAATAAAATTAAAGAAAAACCGAGGAACCGGGTAAGAGATAGACAGATAGAAAAGGAATAGTTCCACTGCAGATCCTTGTTTAATCACGTAAAAAAGGAAAACTGTTTGTCCAAACTCACCGCAAACGGATATGATTCAGGAATGTCATCTTGGGTTTTCATGTTTTCATCATCCTGAAAAGAGATATTCTTAATTACGGGCATGCTGTTATTAACCACCGATAACTTATGAACGTTATTGTTTCGAAGTTTTTGATGGTTGTAAGCTCGTCTATGGACACAATCAAAAACCCTTTTAGTTACATAGAAGGACACAAATGAATATTCTAAGAGTACAAGGAAGATGAGAGCCTGTGAGAACGTCAACCAGATGTCCAAGGCTTTTATATAAGAAACCTAACAATTTGTTTCTATAATACAGTCACGACCAACAACCCACTTGTGGTAGATCTTGACGAGCACCGTTACTCATCGTTGTTAATGTAAGTAGAGATGTGATTGTCAAAGATATTCTAGCTGGTGAAGCTCGTGGATCTAACCAGAACGACATCCAAGAAATTGATACCAACATACCTAAACAATAGTTGACAATGTTTGTTTGAGAAGATTCTCCTTACCCGTCGGAATATATGTCTGAATAATATGGAACAGTACGAGTCGTTTCATCACAATGAATGCCCGAATACAACTCCATTGAGCTGGAAGATTGATTTTTTAATTTATTAATAAATCGATTTTGTAAGTTTGTGGGAAATTTGCATAAATAGCTGTGTGCGGATTACGAACGGCAATACAATTTGTAAGTGCTCAAAGATGGACCGTTGCTAATGATTTAGAAGAAGATCAGAAACCTTCAGCACAAACGCATCTTCGCAATAGTTTTCGTCGCCGAAATAGTGAAGCTGTGATCCGAACATGCGATCAATATGTGGACAAAAGCTGTGAACACTAGTGGCATTCATGAAATGAAAGTGCTAAAGCTTGTTAGTGAGCTCTTGCTTTTCGATGAAGGCTGTGAAATAGCTTGTTATCAGAAGTTCCGAGGGATGTGAAGGGTCAAGTGAAGGAACGTGAGGTTAGTGTGACAGGAGAGAAATGAACGAAGAAAAGATTTGCTTGGATAAAATGTAACAAAAAAGAGAGAATGAGGGAAATTCGGAATGTAAACGATTACCCTTCTATGGTTGGGTTGATCTCAACAAACATACCTCCTAAAATAGAAAACCGTTGATCAACATTTCAGAGAAAAAAAGGTTTTTTCGAAATTAAGCTACAAGATTCGTTTTCTCTGGGTAAAGGTTTGAAAAAAAAAGAGAAAACATTATGAAAGGTTTGATCCACACAGGATTTTCGTGGGAATTGAATATTTTGGAATCATATTACGGCTTGGAGTAAAACCTACCTGTTCCTCTGAACATTGGATATGGACCCGCACATTTCTCGTATCTTGTCTTGGTGATTGCCATATCATTGAGTTTAATCTCATCGTTTGAACCGATTGGGAAATATGGATGATCGACATGCCATGTGAGATTCACTAGTTGCTCAATATAAGCATCTGCAAAATACAAACCAAAAATGCAAATTATAAAATTTTAAGCAAAATCTTACAGCTTTGGATAACCAGAGGGCATTCCTGATAGTCAATTGGAAATAGTTTCAAATCCATCATACAGGATAAAGTAACGTCTAATCTTCAATAAGATGGGCTTCTTTCTCATTCTATTGGTGATCGTACCTCATTGATTTGAATATTAAACCATCAGGATATATAATAACCATCATATTTGGAGTTGTAACTTCCTGCAGATATGCAAACTTTGAGTTAACAAAATACAGATCTGGGTGCCACATTCTATCTGCTATTAACTGAAAAATCATGAAGAGTACAAAACATTGGAACACTGAAGTCCCGTACTTTATTAGTTACCAAAATAGGATAAGTACAATTGTGTGCTAAACGCCGATCAAACCAACCCATAGCCAGATACATATCGACTTCGAAATCCTAGGGAAAGCATGACAGTTTATTAGATAGAAGTTCTTTACCATTGTTTGAGCTTTGAATGAAGACATTGATTCTATATAAATAGCCACATGAACATCAGTTCTTTCACCTTAAACAACAATATTGACTCGAAGAGTTGAGAAACAAGTACCCCATGCTTGTGAAGGAGCCATGAACATGTTATAACCGTCTTTGACAACTCCATTACCAATAACTTTCAATATTCTATCCCCAGATTCGGTCCATGTTAATTCGTTTGTTTGATGACCGCTTCTTTCCGGCTCACAGAGATCGTGAATCTTGTATCTCGGATCGTACCAGAATTTGCGAAAAATATTCGGATCTTCGCTAAACCAAAGAACAGTATGGTACAGGAACGGTTTCGTCGTTTCTACCTGTCTTCCATAGAACTGCGCGCGGACTCTATAAAAGTATGAGCGAAGTCCTTCAATGGTTCGGATGCTATTCCATGGTCTTTTACATTCTGTAAGTTGCGGGAATGAGTTAGAGAAGATTGATATCCAAAAAAACAGGAACTATATCAACCAAATATCTAAGAAGTAAATAGCGAAAAAACGAAGAAGAATTGATAGAGTTCCTACATTAGAGCTAGTAGTTGAAGGTTGATCTTGAAGCAACGCTGCCACTAAGTCATCGTTCGCATCTTGTCGGAAAGTTTTACGCGAATGATCGGCTACGAGAGTGGCCTAGAGGAGATAAACCAAGCTTGTACTAATACACATCCACATTTTGTTCTTATTTCTCTAACAAAAACAATGAACATTCATATTATACCTTCAAATCCAATTGAGCTGCAGCACAATGAGTAAAATCGATAAGGAATGGTAAAAGAGAGCATACGAAGATCAGAACAGAAGACATGCCATCTCACATTTGATTGCAATCTATGAACAAAAACAAATGAAATTAGAGAAATAGCTAAAGAACTACTGAATGAGGAAGCGTGGAGTCTGTTTCAACATAAACGCATTGAGAAAGCAACAAGTAAATAGGTTATGTGCAAGAAGAAGCTCAAACAACTCATAGCCATCGTTTGTCTTGACAAATGAAAAATGAGAGAAAGTAAAATATAAGTTCCAAAAAAAAAGAAGAAAACTGAGAAAATATGAAATATTCAGATGAAATAATAATTGATGAGAAACTTAAACATATCCAAGTTCAACATACTACTTGACTAATATGTACGCGGTGTGAGAAGTGCACGTGAAAGTACGTGACAGCTTCATATGATGAAGTGAAAAAATTCATTTTCGTGCAGATAAACAGATCGGTTGGTTGGGTTGGCTCCACTACAGTATGTTAAGATATAAATGAGGAGAAAAATATTTATTTATAATCAAATGAATAAAATAATATTTATTATTATCCGGAGAATAAAAAAAAGGTTTTTCAATGAATATTTCATGGATATTTGATTTTCTTTGAACGTATGATTGTTTAAGCATATTCCTTCTTTCTATTGCACGAAAATAAGAAAAGAATGAGGAGAAGGAGAACCAGGAGTAGCAGTAGGACATCAACTTTCATCTCTTTCCACGAAAAGTTTTATAAAAATTTAATTTTTTTTTGAAATTGTTTTGTTCCAAACGATGAATAGCTGATGCGTACCTGTGTGAAATGAGGAGGAATTCTCTCAAAAGATTCATATTTCAACAGCAGGAATGCCTAGCAAGTTTCTAAGATGGGAAAGAGCAAAGAATGCTCTTCTAGCAAATAACAGATTGTTACTGTATATAGCACGTTTGTGGATGTTCTTGATCTAACAGCATTCGAAAACAAAGAAAGTGTGTGGGTATATCAACATTCTCTTAATCTGCTTTTGCATTGAGCTATCCGAAAACTTCAATTTCACAAACCAAGAGAATCCTATTCTTTAGAAGTTTCAAAGACACTCATAGAATATTCAGTTTTATACCAAAATTCAGAAAGTATCTTCTCAAATCAATTCATGTATTGGAATTTCTAGGAAGCGGATTCTCTCTCTTTGCTAATACTTTATTCGAAAAGAAATTCTCTCTCTCTCTATCTCTCTCTCTCTCTCTCTCTCTCTCTCGCTCGTTCCATCTCTGGTTTCCTATTTCTTCAGACAGCATTCAATAAATCATAGAGCTTTCTGACAGTTTTGTTTAGATTACAAAACACAGATGTTAGCTCGATTTATAGGAATGATTCAGTCCTGAGCTTCTCACGTAGATGTCCACGTGCTAACAAAGCAAAAAAACTCATTTCGCTTGTCCCGGGAGTTAGAGATGGTTTCTCTCTTTGTTGTTCTCTTCTCTTTCTCTTCTACTCTCAATGAGCTTTTCTTCAATTGATTTAGAAAATATGATTAAACTTCAACCTGAAACCAACTGAGAAGAATAGAGAGTCTTCAAACGATTTTGATGGTTGGCTTAGCTTAGTACTTCAGCTCATACTTGGTACGAGAAACGAAACTGCTAGAAGAGCACTAAGTGAGAGAAAGGTTATGAAGGTCTATGAGATGGCAAACAAGAAATTTGAATTCTTCTGATGAATTCACTTTGTTTTAATATAGTGAAAAAAGGCTGAGAAAGAGAAAGGAAATGAAGTCATTGGCTGTCGTTGGGAATAAATTAGCAGGCTTTTAACGACGTTTCACGATCTTCATTCAATGTGTGCCAGTGAGCCCAATAAAGTCCTTAGAAGAAAAGAATCCGGAATAAGTTTTAGTGTCTGCACTTGTAAGCGATTTTCCACCCCTTCGAAATTCAGGAAGTCAAAAAAGAAGAGAACCCGGAAAAAAACAGAGATTGTAAAGCACAGTGGAGAATGGCGAGTTCAGGAAAAAGGAGGAGACAACGGATAATTGTCTCATTTGAGCGTCAAATCGAATTAAATCAAAAATTGAGATCAAAGGATTCGAATAGTCGGACCTGACGTTTAGTAGGCGTGTAAAAAGCTTAAAACAACATGAGAAGATAGTGTAATGACAGAATGATTGATGAAGAGTTTAGAGTGCTGATAATAGACATTTTCACTGAGAAGAGCTTATATGAATGATGAAGATGAAGAAAAGAAGGAAGGTTTGCCGCCGACCACAAGAAAAAAAACAAGAAGGTGTATGTTCTTGGAGGTTCAATAAACGATGAAAAGATCAACAAAACGCCAAAGAGAAGTGTTTACAAACATGAACAACTGTTGCATTTGGATATGGGAAGATCCGGATGATGGATTACATGGAGAGACAAACTGTTTCATTTGATTTTTTGTTTTTCTTCTCTTACATTCTTCCTTCTCCTGTGCCCGACTACCTCTCTGAACGAAAATGCAAAATCACATAATTGAAATTTTAGAGCCACTAGCAAGGAAAAGCCTTGATATATCTGTAGATTAGACTCTTGTTTATATGAAATGAAAGCCTGCTTAAATGGATCAAAAACATATTGCCAGAATTCGCTTTTTTCGATACTCTGAGAGAGAATGTTTTTTCTTATAATGTTTGTAAATCTTCAAGATGGTCATAACAGGAACTTCGGGTTGCAACCGAATCTTTGGGATTTATCTTTCATTTGGTCTTGTGCATTCTTACATTCTCACCTTGAACAGATCTCTTGTTACGAGATTACAGAGAGGAACCGAAAAAACATGAATTTGTAAGAGAGTAGTGAATGAAGACAGCCATCCGATGATACGTAATGAAAGTTCACCCAGCAAAGCATTCGAGGTGTCAAATTGACAACAAACTCAAACAAACACTGTGAAAGCTTAGTTTGAGATTGGATCAACATGATGCTCATTGCTATAGTAATTTGATTGTTGGAGATCAGAAAAAAAGGTTTTTATGGCAATCATAAACAAAAAGACATTGAAATGGCGAATGAGATTGTTAATTCTTTTACCGTCAGAGGAAAGCCTGAAGTGCACATCCGACATCAACTTTTATATGTTTTGTATGCGAAAATAAATAAAATTCTCCAATTGTACACACTAGGAGAGAGTAGCAAGGAAGAATGGAGCGAGAATGGGAGAGAAAGCAGAAAAAAAAGAAAAAGAGAATGTCTAAAAAAGGCAAACGTCAAGCACCTGATGAGCACAAACATTTAATCTCCCATCTAGGATTTGAAAAAAAAAACTTTCATCTGCTGATCGGGAGAAGTGAAGAGTAAGTATTGAGATGGATGATGGTCATGATGTGTCATGACGAGAAGATGTTGAGCAACAAATTTTCCCTTAGGGGAAAGCCGGATAAATCTCTTGAATCCTAGTTTTAGAGCACTCATAACCTCCGGAGACTAATCTACAACAAAGAAAAAGGGAAATTAGGAAATTAAAGACTAACAAGTACTTCAGAACTGAACGATACTTCAAGGATTTACGACTTTATCACACACGCACATAACTCTTTTTTGATTACCGTATCAAGTACTACGTTTAATCTAACATCTGCTAGTGCTATAGCTTTTAGCATCAGAAGCAGAAGCATAAGAGTATCATAGAGTGTCCAATAAAGTGGATAAATTAGAGCTTTTGAAATGGGCAAGAAATCCATAATGTTCTTGGAAGGTGCGAAAGTGAAAAATAATCCGCGAACAGAGAATGAGAAGAGTTTATGTAAAGGAGAAATATGACAGATGTCAGAGAGCTGATGGTCAAACTGTGTTTTCAACAGCTGAAAGAACGAGAGAATATTTTTGGTGTAAATTAAAGCATTATAAGTTCAGTAGCATGAGTTAAAAGATCTAAAGGTGAGCTATGAACTTAAAAAGAAGAAAAAGAGGAGTGGGAGTGGAATGGAAGATAATTGATGTTTGAAAAGAAGTAAAAGTGACGAAGACTAATAGAAAGAATTGAAAGAAGCCCAAAAGACATACTCGCTTACAAAAGTATGCAGCTAAGTCTAAATAAGGTATTCTATATGTATGAAATGGGTTGTTGATAAGAAAAAAAAACGAAGGAGAGAAAGAAGAAAAAAAATTTGTTCAGAACGAAAAATATATTTTGAAAGACTGTGTTGTGGAAATCTAATGTGTTAATGTGAATGAAGCAATAAAGATAAGCTAAGAAAGAAAAGAAATATTTCACAACGAGAACCAGTAAATGGTCATTCTATGGATGTGGTTATTAAGCTCTATCAGTAATGCATTAAATGCCTCATTTGGTACTCTTCTCAATGTCCACATTTGGACCACGTGTCATTAGGCATTCTAATATTCCGAAGCCTTCACATCACCAGCAGTAGATGCAGTAGCAGCATTTCAATTTTTTTCTCGCTCTCTCAGATTCATTTGTAACTGATTTTGAGCTCAGCAGACTGCGAAACTCTCTTTGCACTTGATAATTAACAGAAAGTTTACAACTTTCCTTCTCCATCTTCTCAGGCTCACCAACGTTTTTTTTGGAATAAAAAGTCGAACGAATAGTTCCTTCTTGATTTCCACAAAATTCAATTATGATTGACTAACAGATTGATGAGTAATGAAGTTAAGTGACCAGCTTAATTGCAATTTCAAACCAATGTTTTTTAATTTGTTTTAAACAAACTATACTTCCGTCTAAACAAAACTTCATATCACCTTCAGTCAAACCAACAATAATGACAGAATACTTTACGAGGATTTGAAGAAATGTTTTCTCTTCTGATTGAATTTGTTTATCTCAAAAACGCATGTGAAAACATCTTTGAATTTTCATTGACAAAACAGACAGGTTCATGAAATTTCAAACACTTCCTGAAGTAAATTTATGAGGCTGACAGACGAGAGAGAATTGGAAAAAAAGGCTGTCAAGCATTAGCTTAGCCATTAAAGGAATGAACGAGGGCTGAGAGTCAGTAGATGGCTACTGGAGAAGAAATTTAAAAAAAAACTTAAAGCAAACAATGTTTTCGTTGTCTTTCTGGGTGATCTTCAAAAGTTCCAACTCTCTTTTGGGCAATCTTCTCCTCCCACTCCTCATCAGCTTCTTCATTTCTCTCCCTCCTTCTCTTCTTTATCATAATCCCTCTGGATGCGCACCTCACTCTCGTTGTATCTCTTCATCTCGACTTCTCTATGTCTTCCTTCCTTGTAAAACTTATTCATCCCTATTTGTTGTGGGTCATTGCAAAATAGTTCACATGTACATAATTTCATTTGTTTCCATGTAATGAGACGTTCCTTCCGGCTGTCTTTTCTTTTGGTAAGAGTATGTTAAGAGAAAGATAAATATCATTAAGGAGAGGGATATGTGCACCGCAAGAAGAGTCATACTCATAAAAATCGTGTACTCATCTTAATTCTTTCACTCTATTCCTCTTTTTCTCTCCCACTCTCCATTTCCGTCCAAAAGATTGCTGTTGACTGTTTTTGTGATTCAAAAAAAAAAAGAAAAAAAAACATACGTAAAAATATTAGAGCAGAAGAATCACAGATTACCCTTTGACTTTAAGATTCAATCTTAAGCCTGCAATTCGTTTTTATAGTTCTAAAAAGGATTTGTTATGATATACAAAGCAACTATATAATCTGATCTGGACGGCCATTTCATTTCTTTGAGAATAGAGCAAATCGTCAAATCTATTAAAGAAAATAATACAAATGTATTTATACAACAAAAAGACGGATTGTGTTTTATAAATTAAATAAAGAAGATGAATGGAAGGATGAGAAGTATTTTAAAATGATGGAAACGTTAATATAAGCACTTTCGTTAGCAAGGAAAACGACTTGCAGAAGAAAAAGAAGGAATGGGAAAAAGAAAAACCAAGGATAGAAGTAGGAAGGCAATACAACCGTTTAGCGTAGGTTTTGGAAGCAAAATGATTTCAAACACAAAAACGTGATTCTGACGTAAAGCTTAATTAGCATAAATGTTTGGAACCTCTTCAAATTTAGAATTAAAAGCTCCATTATCGTTAAAATTTCAAAACAAACAAACTTGTATGAGAGGGGAGTAGTGAGCTGTCTGGGACTATGGAGTTCCGTTCATAATCACTTTTCAATTGAGCAGTTCATTTGAAGTATCATTGGGAAGATAATCATATTCAATCTTTGAATGAAAGTTTGAGCTTGATCATACTCAACGCTCTTCAAAGGATAAATCAACACGAGATTGGCTATAAAAACTCATAAAAGAAATGTAATGGGATTGGTCTTCATAACTTCTGGGAATATGACTAATTCAAGTTTAAATGAAGTAAAAGAAAATATGAAAGAAGGGCATTCAACTATCAAATCTCAAAATATGACGCGAAGGAATTCATCCAAGATAGATAAGAAAGATAATCTGGTTTAGTAACTTGACGAAACACAAAAAAGAGAAGAAGAAGAATCACAACATGTCAGCTTCTTGAGGTAAGGAAGATTACGTCAGATTCAATTACTTTCTTTTTTTCCCGCAAAGAGAAGGGAAAAAGGCCAATTGACCTGCTGTCTCATCGGAACAATTGGTCAAATTGTTGGCTCAATAGAGTACTCAATGACTGTGATGATTGTATTTGCCTATCTGAAAACATGGAGCACATGGGTGCATGGAATCGTTCCCGATGGGATTGTTTGGTATTCAACAAGATTTATTCATATAATTAGTACTAGTATGTGAGAAACCCGAACATTGGCAACAAGTCATAAGTGCAAACAGACCCTTATAAGAATCACAAAATATCAGCAAATGTACAAAATGCTCAAAAATAAGAAATTTTAGTCATTGTTAACATTATTTTAAAAATCCTAAGGATTCTTTTTTGATACTTTCACAACCATACCCCTATCTACTTCAACAACTTTGTCATATATACCAAGATTACTTATGTTATGTACAATACTTATAACAGTTGTATGTGGGAAATGTTCCCAAATGGATGATATCATTTGTTGATGTGCTGAAGCATCCAAATGTGATGTAGCCTCATCGATCAAAACTATCTTTGGTTCAGTTAAGAGTAACCGACAAATAGAAATGACTTGCTTCTCTCCAAACGATAGGTTTTTTCCTCCTTCTTCAATCATCCCATCCAAGCCTCCAGTACGATGAAGAAGAGCATCTGAAGCATTCAGGTGAAGGTTCAATTCCCAAAAGACCACTTACCCAAAGGAGATTCACTCATTAGTATTCTAGTTACCCGACTTCTCTCAATTTCCGGACAGCCTACCGTTAAGTTTTCGAATAAAGTTCCGCTGAAAAAAAGTCTGAAGTACTACGATGAGGGGAAAGTGAACCTGAATATGAAAGGATGTTGAGGCACAATAGCTATCAAGGAACGAAGTTGAGAAAAAGGCACTTTTTTAATATCATGATCATCAATTAAAACTTGCCCTGACTCAAACCTCACAGTTCTCAAGAGAGTCTAGAAAATACGAAATATGAATAGGGATAAACAACGATGAACATACTTGGAAAACAGTACTCTTTCCACTACCCGTCCTTCCGCAAATCGCCACCTTTTCACCAGATTCAATTTTCAGTGAAAAGTTGTCGAGAGCAAGTGGTGATCCACGGTCATATCGCAGAGAAACAGAATCAAAAGTTATTCGTCCCGAGATGTTTCCAACTTTCTGAATAAACAAAATCAGCAGTTGTTCACCCAGTAAAAATCACTTTTGCATCTTCATCATCTTTCTCAACAGGAAGTTCATCAATGTATTCTTGAATCCTCTCGACTGACACCATTTCCTTAAAAATATTGTTTAGATTTTGTTTTATTGTAGACGAAGTTGTTTACTTTTTCTGTTTCAATAAATGATCCAAGAAGACCATTCAGTAAACTTGTCATAGAAAGAGCATATGTGATAGCAAGGCCAACAAGTCCTAAAGTTCTCCAGTTGCTCAAATTACCACATAGAAATGAAAACAACAAACCTGAATCCACGTTGGTAATTTTATGCTGAAGGATTGCAGCTACCGAAATTCCCGCGACTACAGCCACAGCTATAAGAGATAATCGAATGGCAAGCCATTGACTTGCAGCTAGTGACGAAAACTGAGCACGGATGTTCGTAGTTAAATGAGCTCGCATTAAATGCGTGAATCTGAAAAAAAAAACAAATCAGAAAAGTTGTTTGTATACATTTCTGTACCGTTCGCTGAGTCTTTGGGCTCGAATAGTTACTAATCCATTAACTGTATCATTCAAATGAGAATAAAATGGTGACAAACTCAACGATGACAAACGTTTCAACTCAACAGTTGTAAGTCTAAATTGGTTGTTCGCAAGAGAACAGCGATATGTAAACATACCTATAATACTTCTGGATGAAGAAGTAAATGAAAAACAGGATAATCAACAGAATAGATAAGAAAGGAAGGCCCATTAACGAAATGGTCAAAGCTCCAACCAGGTTGAACAAAGAAGCTAGCAGAATGTTGAACTGAAATGAACTTGTCAAATAACGAAAAGTTCGACTAAATGAGTGCAACCGCTATCTTGTTTATAAAGTTTCAAATAAAAAGTGAGTTCACGTGTGACGTCGAATTTATTTGAGCATATGCTAATGCCGCAATTCAAAAGATGAACAGTATGCAAATGTGATACCTGGAATGGAAGATTGTCGTCTACAGTATACACATCCGCACATAAGCGATTGATTACACGCCCAGCTGGTGTGCGATCCCACCATGCAGTAGAAGTCTGGATATATAACTTGTAATTTATCATATAACAAACTTGATGCTACCTGCAAAAGCTTGTGTAGGAGGTTTTTATGCAGGGTTTTTGCAGCCACAATTCCTCCATGAGCAAACAAGTATGCTCTAATTAAAGTGAAAAATGTGTTTCCTGCGGCAATTATACAATATATCATAAGGAAATATAACGATCTATCCCAATCTGATCCTTCCAAGTATCTAACAAACATTAGGTTCAAATGCAGCAGAAATGCAAAACGAACGTTGGTTCTCTCTTCTTTAATAATAGTTGTTCCATAGTTGAGGGTTCGGTAAGGTTCGATTGATTCTCCGTCCATCTCGAAATAGCATATAACTTTGAAAACACTCAATCGCAATACCTGCTTAACCACCAATCTGCTCCGTTCTTTGATACTTGCATGAAAGTCAGAGAAATGAGCACGAGAACAGACAGTATAGGACCAGTAGCATAAGCGTAAGCACCATACACATTAGCTCTTACTGTTCCAGACTACAAACGTTCTTTTAGGGTTTAGAGTTCAAGGAAAAGATCACCTGTTTCTCTTCATCTTGCTGTATGACACGTTCAAGACCAATCTCAGTTTCAACACTCTCGAAATTATCAGAGAGGAAAACCTTTTCATGATCGGGTAAGACTTCATTAGGACTTCCTAAAATGGCGAATCAGTAAGATCATTTCAGCTCATTACAACCTTTCTTAATGACATAGCCTTCTTTATTGATCACCAACACTTCGTCAGCCTTTGACAGAAGGGAGAGATCATGAGTAGCGACAATTATGAGTTTCCCTTTTTCCCTAAGCATTTCGAAAGCCTTCAACTCTGCGTATTACGAAGACATCTTTGACTTAAAAGTGAACCTTAATCCAAATAGTATCTGCCACTTTCCGATCCAGAGAAGCAAACGGTTCATCAAGCAAGATAACGGAGTTATCCTGAATTACAAAATTTGAGGTTCAGTGACTAATAGTTATTTTTGAAATCATGTTATCTCATAGAGATTCCCAACTATACTTCATCATATCCTACCCGCTTGGGTAAAACTATCCAACCTTCTCAATCTTTCACCGTATCAAGAGAGGATAGTAAACTATAATAATAGCCTACAATCAAAACTCTTCAACTAACAATTAATATTTCTCAATATGGTTCGGTTACTGTAATTCACTTGTGCTGTGTACTTGAAGCGTTTCCAAGAACAAAGAAGTATATGACATCATATGCCGAAAGCATTTAAAAATTCTTGCACAGATTTACAATCAGGATCAGACCATAATAGTGATTTTTTAGATCATTACTTTTCATAGAGATTCCCATACTAATAATCATCACATCCTAACAAAGAAGGAATCGTTTGACAACCTAAGATGTTCTTCGCCGTATAAGACATAAGATTCTTACGGAAATTCAGTACAACACCTCCTTTCATATTACAGACTTTCGTTTGTTCGTTCATGTCACACATACACATAGGGAACACATACTATTCTATTATACCTTTAACAGACTCTCAATGAGTTAAACTTCTCAAGCATAACTATAACCACATAGTTGAAAATTAAAAAAGTTGGATCAGACAATAATAGTAATTTTTGAGATCACATTGATTCATAGAGATTCCCAAACTAAACGTCATCACTTCCTACCAGCCCATAGTTACGTTCAAACCGCCACCCGTTAAGCGCCGTATGTAATATGGGTTAGGGGCTGATTCTTCACTGATCGAAATTAGAGAAAAGCGAAGAACAACGCAGCGGTTACTCGATTATAAATAATCATATTTCCCAGTAACTAACCTGATAAAAAGTACGAGCTAACGCTACTCTCGTTCTTTGACCACCACTTAACGTTGATCCGTTATCAGAAATTTCATAGGAATCGCCACCAGGCATCAGCTTGAAATTGCAAGAGAAAAGATAAGGGACGACTGTTGAAAATCATACCATGATATCGTGCTGGAGACAAGTGATTTCGAGAACTGTCTTGTACCATTTTTCATCAAAAGGCTTACCCGCAAGAATATTATCTTTCACCGTTCCTAGAACCACAACTTTTCGAAGTATAAAGTTTGCATGACGGACCTCGACATAACCATCTTTCCTGACCGAGATATCCAAACCCTTCATTCACCAGAGCCTGAGAAATGCGAACAAAATCACAGTTACTGACTGTTTCACCAAGAAGTCCTGAAGGGTAACATAAAAGAGGGTGACTGTGACATGTTTATATACCATGAAGGAGGGTAGTTTTACCACTTCCTAAGTCGCCAGATATTCCTATTATCGACCCCTACAAAGCGAATGGAACTTTTCTGTTATGTTTCGAGAAAGTTTACTCTGTTTCCATCGAAATTGATGTTCTTTACACTAAAACTGGTAGGCCCCCAGGCGAAGCCTCCAGACTTGACTGAGAGGAGGCTGTTCTTTTCTGAAGAACGACAGATTTAATAGAAGAAGTACTGAAGGTGTTTCACCTCGATTAACCGAGTATATATTCCAAAAATCAACAACGTTTAACTGGAAAAACCACTCCAAACGTTTCAATGAAACAACAGCTTCAACGAGGCCGTTGATAACCCACGGGAAAGCATTTAAGGGCATGATGAGTATGTTTACTAAAGCGAGGGCTGTGAAAACCTGCAAGAATAGAAATAATGAAAAACAATCAGTTTCTCCCACTTTAGCTGCTGTAAGCTTCTCATGAAGAACTAAAGTGTATGTTGCTAAGATGGAAACTGTAATGAGCAAGGGAGCTGAAGCCCATAAATAAACACATAGAGCATCCAAATATTTCCTGATCTGAAGGAAGTATTTGTTTTATCCGGAATGTGGAGTATACTATACTTGGAGGTAATACAGCTCCCGCTTCCTCAACTTGGCTACTTTCTCTTCGAAATGCTTTTCCCAAGATGACATTTTCACGATTCGTATACCCTCAACCATTTCAGATGTCAACTGGAAGAAATCTATGGAATGTCTCTTCATTGTGTTCTACCTTGATTCTTTGATCCTTGGCGTGCATAAGCTTCTCTGACATTTCCCCGATTTTATTGGTAATACACTTGTTGATCGGAACAAGTATCACAGCTGACACAACACCAGACAGGAATGCCATTCCAATCTGAGAACTATGAATGCGGAATAGATATGAAGAACACTTACTTCTTTGTACAGCAAATACAGAGCCACGCACATTTGGACAGGCAGACTCCAAAAAGAATGGAATGAGTTGAAGAAATTAACAATTCTGTCAACGTCAGTCGAAACAAAATTTATTATTTTTCCTGTAAAGACGAGCATCTACATATTGAACTTGGAGAAGGATACCTGAAGAAAACTTGGAAACTTCAAACATCGGCACTCGAAGTAAACGATCGTAGATAGCAGTAACTGTAGCGGCTCGTACTCTGAAAATCGTCTTGAAACGTCATAACACTTCTAATAAACTAACTTGAGACATATTTTTTGTATGTAATAGTTGAAGTTATTGGAAGTTATCGCTGCCATAAAAGAGGTCAGAACCATCAGACCCGCGAACAAGAAGCATTCTTTCTGAAGAAAAGCTGCTTATGAGCTTATAACTGTCAACCAAAAACTACATATGAATCCGAACTCTCCAACGCAACCACTAGCAAATGTAATAGAATGGGTCCTCCGAAAGTGAAAATATCCGAAGCAATTCTTAGAATTCCCAGCAAGAAGAATTGAAGACCAAAAGTGTGATACAAGGACCTGAAGAGATACTTTGAGCTATAACTTGCTGATGACTCACATCTTCAAAGAATATGGTTGTCCATCAGAGTAAAGAGTAGGAGAGTTTTCAACCATTTCGTACTCTACTGTTGCAACTTGTAAGGAAGGTGGTAGATTGAAAATATCATTTAGCTGAAAACAAGGTGATCGAGCGCACACTCCATAATGGACTCACAGAGTTCAATTGTTTCTTTCCCCCTTTTTTAATCAGATCATTCGTCCAACAGAAAAAGATCTTAGAGAAAAGACCTGCATCTTCGTCAGCACCTTCGCTCAGATGAACGTAATCATCTAATGCCTGATGTGTATTGGCGCGCCTCAAAAATCAGAATAAACTATCGCCTTTTAAGTCCCGAGCACCTATGCAAAATGAATTCAAGAATGTTAACGGCTGTGAACACTGCATGAAGGATACAAACCAGAAGTATGAGTTGTGTTCTAGGATCCCAGAAACCAAAAAATATCCAGCGATTCACCAGAATTTCATGGAAAACTTTGGATCCGAAGAACGTTGTAATGTGTAGCATTGTCGATCGAGTCCAACTGAAAAGAAAATTTGAATTTCACGTCACTCGAATGACGTGAAAGATCATTTGTGGTGGGTTATCCGGCAAGAACGGTTGCATTCTGATGTCGACAATAATTGGATAATTACCTTTTATACTTCACAGAATACATCCATAAGAAGGAGAACATAAGCCAAACTAACGACACAACCCCATACTCAATCAGTTGGATTGACTTGATATGATGAGGAGTGAAGAGGGAGTATAGAAGAGACAGTAACATCGAAACTGAGCAGAGTAGACATATGAGTGTTCGTATTACGAATATGTTTCGTATGCTCTTAGTTGTATAACGTTCATAGCTCCGCTGAATGATTATATTCTCTACGTAATAGTTCAAAGAACTCACTGAAACAAATGCAATGCTGTGGAATATGCAGAAAAGCAAGGGTATGGATTGTCCAACTACAGCTCCGAACTCTGCACATGGTGTGAACGTTTTTTTATCTTCGTCAATTATATATTTGAAATGGAACGAAGTTCCATTGGCAAACCCACAAAATTTCCATAGTGGATCCCCCGGCGATATCATATTCTATAATTACCAGAAGTAAAGAATCATAATGTAGAATTAATCGAAGTTTTCGAGTTCAACTACAAATACTCACCAAAACGGGAGAAAGGAGAAAGATCTCCTGCTATGCGTTTTTCTTCCGAATTTAATCAGGCTTAATAGTTTTATAATCATGCTCGAAGTTCAAACTTAGAGAGAAGCATTTCACGTACGAGTTTTTAAGCTCACGCATGTTCAGCAATTTCTGTAAAATAAGCCCAACACATCAAGAACACTTTATTCGATCGTTGAAACAGGTAAACTCGGTTAACAATCATTTTGTTTGATAATTTAATCATCATCATCATCCTTTTTTCACCAATTACTTGTGGGAAGATCACTCTAATGAAGTTCAATTGGATTAAGTCGTTACCATGTGAACTATACGTTATGGTTTGCGAAAATTTTTAATTAATCGGTCAGCAAAAACTGGCTAAAAGTCCACCTCAAAAGGTGGATAGCAATCTATCAGTTTGAAAACAAATTTAAACTTCGATGGTTTGAACTTGAAACCAAGTTACTGCAATTGTAATGAGCATTTCCTTTCTTTGTGTATTGAATTGTTTGAGCTTTGAGAATGCGTAATGAGTTCTCGATATCGTTTGAAATCATTCAATCAAAAGTTATAAAACAATAGTAGAAATTCAAATATTTTCCCTCTTCTATATATCTAAGTGAGAATATAGCAAACTGAACGAACCGCCGAATCTGCAAGTGGGAAAATGTGGAGCTTTCTGTTATTTCTTCTTCGAAATGTCCACAGAATTATTTGTAAATATCATGGTTACTCTCGAGATGTGAAAAAAGCGCATGAAGTATGCTAATGAAGTTATTGGCGTCCATGCCGACAAATAATCATTCAGAGAGTGTGGACGTTGATGATCGGTTGTGCCTGGGGCAGCTGCGGCTGGATGACATCAGGTATTATGACAAACCCCTTATTAATTGAGAATAACTCGGATTGATGTATAATTTTGAAAACAGGATTGAGAGCAGTTTTCTTACAATTCAAAACATCTTATTTCTATTTTGAGATAAAATAAAATATAATACATGTCGATGCTGTAAAATTCATGCATACAGAGAATATAACTAGCTGGATGAGAAGCAAAAATGAACATTTTATAATATAAATAGTTTGGGAATTAACATTTGAGCAGAACCTGACTGACAACTGCGAAAAGAAGGAATAGAAGGGAAAGAGTCGTAAGAGGGAGCGAATCACATTTCAGTTAAATTATAAGAAATGCAAAGAAATAAAATAGTTGTAAACGATAATTCTATATTATACATAGAAAATGGTTGAAAAATAATTAAAGAAGAAAGGACAAAACTAAAAGTTGGTTGTGTAGGCAACCGTATGTGCATTTGCTAGCATTATAGAAGGTCAGACATCTTATTAGTGAAGAAGAAAATATAATTTGTTAAAATAGAAATCTCATATATGGGAATTGGAAAGTATTCGAGTTCTCATCTATTGTGTTTATCATGAAATTTGAACTATCCAATAATAAAGGTTATTTGGAGCTATGGATTGCTTGATTACCAGAGATATGAGGAGTCTAATCAATAATCTACACACACATACACACACACACACACACACACACACACACACATACATGGATGTCTGATCTTTGTACACAGAAACAAGAAAATAGTTTTTTTTCTTCAAAGAAAATAGTTCGTTAGTAAGCGACCAGTGCCTAGATTGATAAAACAATTTGTCCAGAGAAAGCCGGGATGTCTTTTCGTTTTCTCACAAATTTCAACCGTTAAAGCCTTCTAACAAGTATTTGAGGCAAAACTGAAAAAATTTGCGGAAGAGGTTTTCGGCTTTTTCATTGAAACGATCTTGCAGTACTTCTTTGACCATATGAAGAAACGGATCTTCCATCGCTTGAAACGAATTCGCTTTCATCGTTGAGACCTGAAACACGCGAACAGTTAGTTAGTCACTATGGAGATTTCAATATTTTCTTTTTTTCTAATTCCAAGGAAAAACTAATTTATTTTCTGCGAGATTTCTCTACCTTTGTTCGATGCATCTTTCCCACTGACGTCAACCTATCGCAGGCTTGCTGAACGTCTCCAGGCTTTTCTTCTACAGCTGATATTACGTCATCAAATACCTAAGAAGCAAATCCCATAAATTCTCTCACATTGACATTAACAAAGCATACATTCAAAACGTCAGAAAAATTTAAAAACCTTTTGATAGACTAACCTTAAGATAGTTTGCGGAGATCGCTTCAAATCCAGGATCAGAACATGAAGCTGAGACAGTGCCAGGATCAATATTTTTGAGCTTTGGATACATAGCCTGGTTTTCATTTTGCTGGTTTAAATACCTGAAACGTGACAATATCAAAATATGTGAGAAAAGAAAAATAGAAATTTGAATATTTTGGTTTGACAGAGGGGACAAATAAGGAAATTCCCTGCGGTGTTTGGTGTGGAAGAGTAAGTTTGCAGCAGCAGCTCTACAGCTCTACACAATACGTAAATGTAATTGAATGAGAAAAGAAAACAAATGTTCAATTATCTTCATTCTTGTTCATGGAATAAGGAGCTCGTTAGGAGGTGTTGATGGTTTGTTGACGTACATGAATACAGTCGTCGACGAAATATTACTTGTTAATCCCGTCCGAGTGGTCTTTCCATTTTTGTGTTTTTTAGTTAGAAACAGTAAAATACATAATATAATAGATGTAATTTAATGTTTGGAAGGTTTTTGATGTGTTCTGTTGGCATCACAAGTATGACATTGCGAGCAGGTAAGTATGGCCACATAGACTTGATTACCAAAACAGGACAAATCACATGTTATCTTTTGCATTTTGTATGGAAATTGATTTAAAGTTTGAGAAACATAACTACGATTGAGTAGATTTCAGGCCAAATATAACAGACAAACATCAGTGAACAGTTTTTAAAAAAAGCCTTCTCGGGCTTGAAGTTATGTTTTGCGGGATTGTCGGATGGAAGGGTGGAAAGCATTGAAAAATACCATGAAAAACGTTTTTTTCTTCATAATAACATACAGGAAATGATTGTTTTCTAGATGAAATTGTATGAAATGTACCTTTGAATTTGATACTTTTTATTTTAAAAACTTTGTAAAGAGGTGTAGTTCCAACAAGTTTCTGGGAGTACATTGCTCAATATGGTCAAATGAGGGTGCTTGGTAAGGTGGAAAAGGAGTGAAATAGTAGTAGAAGAAATAAAATGTACCTAGCTAGCATGGATTTTCCACAATCTTTCTCATTGCGTCTTACGGTTTTCCAATAATTTTTTAAAGTATAAAGTTCGCGGAAATTCGGAAATGGCAATCGACTATCAACTGTTGGAGTTTCGGCGGCTGGCGGTTCAGGAGCTTCTACCTTCCCTGCTGGCTTGGATGCAACACTTGAGCCAGATCCCATAAATGGAATACTGTGCGAATTGAGTAGGATGGGGTAGTAGAAATAAATAAAGAGAGCTTGAAGAATGGAAGTTAAAACAGACTAAAAACAAAACAAAAGGGGAGAACAATTGAAGCTCGAATGATGTCAGTTGGAATGTACGAAGAAATTAATAACCAATCGAAAAAGGAGAGGAGTAAGAGGTGGCGAATAGACAAAGTCACTTCACAAAATGGAATCTGTTATAGGGAAGGAAGCTAGAGCTCGAAACACCAAACCATTTTTCGTTTAAGCTGTTTCGTCGACAATCACGTTGTCTTTTTGCTGTTCTCTCTCGATACGTGGTTCACTTGGTTTCAAGAGAGAAAACGAGAGCAATTTGCTAGAAATAGAGATGAAAGCAGGAGAATTTGTTGGATTTCTAAGAGAATCAGACAAATTCTGTCTTTTACCTTCTTCGTCACAACATTAATTGGCTCCGCCTCGTCGTCAAATGAAAATCTGCGTAGAGACGGGGAGAAGAGAGAGTTTGCTCCACTACAATTTCTTAAAAGGCAGGTGTTGTTCGCAATATAGGAACAGACGATACGAGCCTAAGCGGTTTTTTCGTTCCTCCCCCGTTCATTTGAACGAAACTTAATTATGCGAGTATTGAGAAGGGAATGAGAAAAGTAGCGTACGTGAGGTGGAAGACAAAAGGAAATGAAGTGATTCAAAAATTACTGATCAATATTCAGAGATTGTTGACAGCCTGTAGTTTTTGAGAAACAAAAAAAATTTTTTCCTTCATCGAACAAACGACAACAACGTTCGTTTTTCGTCAAAATGGTTCGCTCTCATGAATTTAAAATCTTCCTTCTTCTTCCTCGTTTGCTTGACACAATAACACACGATAAGAACCATAAAAAAGCTCTCAAAAACCTTTCTGCAAGCTTTAAGTTCCAGATTATGAAGAAAACCGTTCTGCCTTTCCGCTCCATACAATGTCGAGTTGTCTTCTCGTCGGTAACCCTTGAGTTTCGCAGTATCTGTCAGTCTTCACAGTATTTTTTTATCAAATTCTCACGAAGACGTAGATTGGTTTTGCTTACTCCAGGTCACTTTTGAGAATAGTCTCTTGTGAATGAGATGGACATTGCATTCGATGAAATATGCAGATATACACAAATGAATATCCGATGTGATTATGAGATTACTTATCAAATATCAAAACATCGATTGCTATGTTAGTTTTACTTTACCAACAAGTCTTACGTAACTATTTTGCAAATAAGGAAGTTACTTTTCCGTGTAATGCGTAGAACTAAGGGAGAACTCTCAGTTTTCGGATTTTTCCTGGGAGCCGACAGTTAATCTGCAGCTTCCATCTGTCAACTTTCGTTAATCAACGTTAAGCAGAGCAGATGAATTGAGTACGCAAAAGCAAGAACCAAATTTACACAATCGAATAGGATTTTTTTGAATTCCATCGAATTAGCAATTTTGAGCAAAATCGTTTCCATACATGTCTTCTGCAGCATGTTTGAAAGCGATTTATGAATGTCAGATAATTCATGAAACTCTTCTATAGACATATAATTTTCAATCGCACCTCTGATCACTTAAAGAGATACGTCACCAAAATGATATTCAAAGATACATGGAGAATGAAAAAAAGTGGTAGAGCTTAATCTTCTAAAAGTCGAAGAAAAGAGTAAATTAGATGAGAATACATTCACACTTCAAGCATACTTCAAAGGCTTTTCAAGTCCTCTCGTATGAGTTTAGCTAACGATCTCAAACTAACCTTGATAATAAAATTTGCCCCGATTCTTGACTCTTCCTGTTTATAGTTTTCCAATAATTCTTCAAAGTAAAAAAATCCCTAAAAATCGAGGAATATTCCGTTGCAAGGGTTTATCTCAGGCACTACCTGTAGCTTTCCAAACCAACCCTTTTATCTAGTTGCTTAATAGGCTCTGGCTCGGGTAACGGCGCAGCTTTATCTTTATTTTTCTTCAATTTTTTAAAAACTGCCATACTGAAAGACAACAATAATTAAAAGAATAATAGTAACGTCATAATATGAATCTATATTCTCTTTGGAAATTCTCTTCTTCAAACGTTTTTTCTTCAAAGGTTTATGGATGGCACTCTACCCGCAACTTCTCCTAGTCATACTCCTTGTTTTTCAACAAAAAATTCCTTTCTTACTCACGACTCGAGTGGCTTTTAATTAGAGCAAGCTGATAATTTTCAATAAGCAACTTCCAGAACTCTCTCTCTCTCTCTCTCTCTCTTTCTCTGTTCCTCTCTTCACATGATCGTTCCATCTATCCAGTTCTCTCACAATCGTTCTGTTGTCCAACAAACGGTTTCTTTGATACCAAAAGTTATTTACATCTTCAGCTTCACTTACAAAGGCATTTTCTTTCGAGATTTCTTCTCCGATATCACTGATACTATCTAATGTGACTTTCTATCAGTTACGCTTGAAAAATTAGCATAAATGAGATATCATTTCTTGGTTGTTAGACACGATGAGCGGTTGCATTTGGGATCAGAAAAGCAGAATGGGAATCCAATACAAAAACTAATAAGAATTAAGCAAATAAATAATGATTATGATTGAATTTTTCTGAGTTTTTGGAGCTTTGATTAAGATTAATTGAAAAATGGGCAAGAATAGTGGGGAGAACAGAGAAAAATGTCTGAAAATTCAGAAAAGAAATCAATGAAGTCTGTTGAAATAACAGGAAAATGAAGTAAAACTAAGTTATTCAAATATTTTTTGAATAAAAAATGAAAAAAGAAAAAGCTCTAAGAAAATAAAACAGTTGAAAAGAGAAGTTAGAAAGGTAGAAAATGCCAAAAGATCCGGTCATTTGCGAATCTTTTGTTTGCCCTAACTGTATCTTCTGAATCATCAGACATCAAATTGCTCTTGGATTCTGCTTCGTTTTGAACAATTTCTTCTTTTCATCTTACCTTTCTGACGGTTTTCTCTCATTTACTCAAGCTGTTTTCTCTTTTTCTCTCAGTTTTTCATAATAATCATTGATCCATCTGACATGCTTCAAACATGAAAAGTAAAAAATGTTTTTTTAGTTGACAATTGAAGAAATTTCAAGTATCGTTGACAGAAAGCCTTGATTGCAGAAATCTCTTCTTCATCTTGTGTACTAAAGGAGGCAGCAATAGAAGTTTGATTACGAAAGATAAAGAAAAATATTGTCAGAAGTGTGAATTAAACAAATAGTTGCATTCTTCTATCCCCCTTCTATCCGGCCCCTCTCTCACTCTTTTTTATTTTTTTCTCTTAAGAGTAAGAAGAAAGAGAAAAAAAGAAAGAAGCAGAAGAAATTATATTTTCTGGAGACATAGGTCTTGGGTGATCTTTTGATTCAAAGCTGTCGGAGCAACGGAAGAAGCCAAATATGACCTGATGTCTAAATGGAACAAACGACGATAGAATCTCATAAGCTCTGTTCGAGGTCTTTTTCTCTTCAATAGAATTAATGAATAATGTATGAGTTTTAGTATATAAAAGAACAAAAATAGCAATAGAAATGCGAATAGTACGGCCAAAATGAGTTGCCGTAATAGTCAAATTTCACAAAAGAAATGAAAAAAGGAAACGTAGTTCTGACTGGAAACAATTTTACTAAAACAAGCAGATTCTTTGAATTGTTTGATTATGAGCAACACAACAAAAACTACGAATAAAAATCTCTCCTACAATTTACTTTTCTTCGTTAATTTATGCAATATCAGAGCTAGAGAGGGAGATAGAGGGGGGGGGGGGACAAAGAGGGAGTCAGAGAGAGAGAGAGAGAGAGAGAGAGAGAGAGAGACTGATCAAGAGTTAAAGGAGCTGTAACACAGAAGAAAGAGAGGATGGAACTATCGGTAATTGCATTCTCTTCAAGGTAGAAATATATCACCCCTCGCTTGTTACAGGAGAAAAAAACAACTTAAGCTATCATAAACATATTTATTTCGAGAAAAAAAGAGAGAAAAGGAAGAAAAGTTTTATTTACCTGGAGAAATACTACTTCTTAAAGATGCTGATGATGATGATTTTCCCCTTCTTGTTTCTCTCTCCTCCTCTTCTTCTTCGTCTTCTATTCCAATTCTGAAATGAGTTTTATGAGTAACGAAAAAGAGTTTTATTTTATTTTACTTGAACGATAAAGAGGAAGATGTTTAAAGGAATGAGATTAAAATGAGTCAAAAACTATTGTCATGAAGTATTCGAGAGAATAGTGAAGAGCACAAAGAGCATTGAACGTACGAATTATCAGAAGACGATTAAAAAACGAAGAAAAAAGGAAGCGAAGAAGATGAAGATGAAACTGAAGATAGAACATGTGACGAACAGAGAAAGGAGAAATGAATAAGTTCGCTTCTTATGGACAAGGAGTGAGGGGGGGGGGAAGGAGAAAGAACAAAAAAAAACCAAAAGTTGCGTTTTGTGCATTAAAACTTTTTTCCTTTTTCAGAATTTACAATTTAGAAAGTCTTTAATAATTAAGTTAGAGCAGAACTTAGAAAATAATTTGTTTTTGTATAAAAAATTATAATAATCGAGAGAGAGATGGGGAAGTTGAAAGAAAGCACGAGTGCTTGCTTTTACGATCGGAGAAGAAAAAAAATGCAACCGATTACAATGTCGTATAATTCATAATACACGTGCCCACGTGGCAGTGGCTCCACGTGCTGAGTGATTAGCATATTTAATTGCGTGGGTACTAATTTTATTTATAGAAGAATTAAATTAAATGAGAAGAGCGAAGGTATTTCACTTGTTACCTTTGGCTCTCTCTTAATTTATGGTTTTCTCTCTTCTTCCTTACTCTTTCACTCTCTATGTCTCTTCTATTTCTGTTGAGATGTAGCCATTTGAGAGAAAATGCTATGCTTAGTATGTAAAAAGAACAAAATCGATAGGATAACATGAAGCTTGAGTGATGACATTATATATTTTTATGTCCATCATGTCATATTCATGAGGAGCACCAATAAATATTTACGTCACCGCTAGAAGGACAAAAAACAAATAAGGAAAAGAAATTTGATTTACACATCAGAGTCAACCGTTTATGAATGATTTCATATTCAAATTACATTCAAATAACATATGACAGGGAAGAAGCGAGAACACAGAAATAGTATTTGGAAACGAAGCAGAAGGAACCGCACAAGCTTGCATTCTCTTGCTCATCCGTTGAGACAAATAAAAGAGAGTAGAAAAGTAAGTTTATCACAACATGAAAATGAGATATATCCTTAAAAAATAATAAGTTGGCATAGATGGAAAAGGAGATGGAAGAAGGAAGAGAGAGAGAGAAGGAGGAGCAACAAGCTCGTTCGTTGCTCTGGAGCCGATCCCAGAACTGCGGTCTTTGAGGACCAGATGTCAATTAGTAAAGCATGTCATGTTATCTGTCTCTCGTTTACGTTGTCTTTTTTTATTTTCTTCTCTATTCTCTCCTGTTTTCAATTCGTTTCTACTTTTTTTTCTTTCATTCTTCATTCTCCTCACATCGTTTAGTGCTACCTCTATTTGAGTCATCTTGTCTATCTACTTTGATCTTCATTCTTAGCTTCATTGACATCTAGCTTATCGAGGCCACAAATCATCCAGATTTTTTAGCAAAAAATATTTCGAATAGAGAGCAGAATGAAACTTAAAAGAGAGAATTGTCAAATCACAGTCTTATTCAGCAAGCCAACGCTTTGAAGCTGAAAAATTCATACATTTTCAGCTTATGCTCTTAAACAACTAATGGTGGTCGAGACGAATATTTAATGAAAGAAATGCTTCCGGTCTAAAATTTGGTAAAGAAAGAGAAAAACTGCTTGGCTGGAGAAAAGTCGAGAAATCCTTTTTCTTCACTCTGTTCCAACGATATCTTCGATTCAAACGATCCGGCTAGGCGTTTATTCCCACGCCTGCACTTAAACACGCAAACGGAAGCGAATAAAATTCAATGTTGGATGTTTGGAGAGTGAGAAAGCGGAAAAATTGGTAAAACTTTCTTTATTTGTTAAAAATTTAAAAAAAAAAAAGTTTTTTTCCGAAAAGAAAAGTTTGAATCGTATTTTGTCATGGAAAAGCTAGATAAGAAAGACTGGCCGATGGATCATTTCAATTAGAAAAGACAATAAAGAGAATGAAAGGTGTAAAAGAAAAAAATGGAAAGAAAGTGAGAGAGGGAGAGAATGAGAGCGTGAGAAAGGGAGGGAAACAGGGACTATGGATGGAGGGACAGAGAGAAAGAGAGGGAGTAAGATGGGATATGTTGTGTGTAGGAAAGGAGCTATTTTCTAACGGCGCTTTCCTTTTACGGAAAATGAGAAGAGAAGATTAATGTGAGGAAATTGATGGCTTCAGCCCACAAAATGACTGAACGCTATTGGTAACCCCAAGTGTGAACGAACAAACAAAGCGAAATTCTGCTTTCCTCTTGTTTTTGTTGAAAAAGGAAAAAGAAATCTTTGTAAAATCTTGTTAAAAGCAGGTAGATGATAAGACGATTGTAAATAGAAAGAACAAGTGACGATAAACCGTAGAAAAACAAGATAAAAAGACGTTCACGTTTCATAATTGGCGTTTTCAGAATCTATTGAAAGCTTATAATTACTGAAATGAGAAATAGACATACGGAGGGAGAGGTGTTTTTTCTTTCCTAATATCTTGAACAAAGCAGATGAGAGAGGATAGACTGGCAAGCTCAGACATCAAGTAATCAATTTAAATGAACAAAAATAATATTTTTTAAATTCAAAGAGGTTTGTGAAGGTAAAAATGTCTCCTATATTAGTCTTTCAGCCAATGGGGCTGTTCGAGTATTTAGAATGTCGATCATTTGATGTGTTTCCATATATAGCCATTCAACTGGAATGAAACAACAGTATACCCGTGATTGTGACGTAGTATAAGCTTAGTATTGTTCCTAAGCACGTTGATTGGTCCTCAAGGCTTTACGGCTTGGGTCATGACAAGTCTTTTCTTGATTCTGCTACTGAGCAGAAAGGAAGTGGGTCTTGTATGAGTCAATCCTTTTTTTATGAATGAAAATCGCTAATAGACTCTTGCACACAGACAGCCACACAGACAGGCAAAAGAAAAAAACGGAAAGAGGAAAAGCTTAACATGTATTTTCAGAATATTCCAATATAACTTCATAAACGGGTGGAGGGAAACGTTTTTAGCCAATGACCCAATTTCGGACTGAAAATCACCAGCTTTTTCCGTCCAGCTTCCTCCCGTCCATACTCTCTCTTCCTAAATTTGTGTTAACTGACCATTTTTTGCAGTTAACAGAGCAAATCTCAGTTCATCATACGAAATTTACTATTTATAGTTGTTTCAAAGTATGAGTCAAGATAAACGGAAAGAAGAGCAATAGAGCTAATTCCAAAAAATGAGAGAAGTGGACACAAAGCGAGAAAGATGGACGTGGCATATGCCAGAAAACAGATCACTCGAGCTAATCTATGTCTTTAAATAACAATGGGCAATCGCAATCGAAAATTCCTATAATCAATTGGACTTTACATAGCCATAAACCATAAAAATGGATAAAAAACAAGGAAAAAGTGAACAAAACACATTTCCGTGTGGATCGAGGAAGCTAGTGATGGTTAAACAAAACTGTTCACTGGTAATCAGATGTTATTCGAAGATGAGTGTTAATCTGTCGAACTTCATAAGATTCCCTTCATGTCTTCATTCTTTCATTTTTTCCTTGTCAACAAGACTTTAGCATTTTGTGTGTCATGTCACTTTGACATATTTGACGTCTTTTACATGACGTGAATAGTGCCAGATTCAGCAATTTTCACTTTTGTTATTATTTGAAGCGTCTTTCATCAGACTATTTTTATACAATTTCCTTACATGGAAAGCCCATGCATGCACATGTGAGAAGCCTATTGAAAATGCGCTTTGACGTATGACAGTTCATATATGAAAAGAGTGAACTACATCTTCCTCGCATCACTGGCTTCCTTAAATAATTTTTATGATCATTTTGTTCTTTTTTTTATTCTGGTTGTTTTCTCCCCTCTCACTCCCTTTTCTATATTCTCATCTCTCGTCGATCTATATGGCTAGCTGTCTAGCCATAGTTCGGAAATCCATAATATGTGAATATGTTAATTTTTGAGGTTTCTATGTTATCATCGAACATAGAGAGGAAATTATCCAATGATGAGAGTGGAAAAGCCATGATTGATAGTTAAATAACTCAGAAAAGAAAGATCCGCCATCGGAATGAATGAGAGCAACCGTTCATATGATCCGTTCACGTAGAAATAATTTCAACGCTCACATTTGAATACGTAACTCGTACGCGTGAATGAATTATCATTAGCGCGCTTTTCAAAAGTATTCTGAATGGTATGAGATGAGATGAAGCTCGAGTAATATATGGCAAGAGAAGTTTTAAATTCGAAAAACTGGCTAATTTTATTGCTTAAAAGCAGCATTTGTGAAAGAAGATAGCAAAAATTGAGTGAATGATACACAGATAGATACATAAAAAAAGAAAAAAGGGAAGAAGAATGGAGAATTATGTGTCAGATTGGGATCCGTTCTCCTTTTTCAATCCAATTCACTGTTCTCACATAACGGATACCAACTTAACGAGGGAGAAAAGCACAGGAAAGAGAGCGAATGACAAAGAAAAAGCGAAAGTTCGAGCTTGTTTTCCAAAAAAGAAACTAATCGTTTCTTATTATTCCCACACATACTCACATACATACAGACACGCGTACACAAGTACACAATCACGCACACGTGGATTTGCTCACCGGCACACATACACACACTCAGATCACGCAAGAAACTTCGATGAGGCACAAGAGGAGGAAGAAGATGAAAGCTGGAACAACAAAAATGTCGCCACAATTTCATGGCTAAAGTATGCTGAACAATTCCCAGAAGGTCAAGTGCAGATGGTCTCACAAACATTTTTTCCATTTTTTTTTCTTGCTGGAAAGTTTTACAACACATTTTGGAGAAATATGTGGTTGGAAGAGAAGAATAAGAAACTCGCAGTAGAGCAAGGCTTGTGAAAGACAATAAAGAAGACAACAATGAAGGCTTAAGGTGTGAAGTCTAGGAATGATTCTCGTTCATGGAATTGCATCTTAAATATCTAATAATCAAGTAAAGAGAATCCTTAAAAGATCATTAATAAGAGCATTGGAACAAACTACTTAGTATTGTGCAGTGTTCTTTGAATTAAGTTGTACGTGCATGTTGGTGTATGTGCGTGTGTGTGTGTGTGTCTGTGTGAGCGTGCGTATTAAAATATATGTGCCGATACCTATATGAAAAGCTAATTGAATGAAGTAAGATATTTTTTTTGAGACGATTGGCATTTTCTTTGAATAGTCAATATAGAAGACGCAAAATGTAATTTGAGATGTCTGCGTAAGAATTCAATTAGAGATCTAACAAAAATATTGGATGGCTAAGCAGGATAGATGCTGCAACAGAGAAGAATGCAGTTCAAGCTCAACAAGAAAAGGAGAGATAGTTTTTGAATAAAGATAGAGAGAGGCGGAAAGAAAGGAAAGCGTGAAAGAGTGATGGAGCTTACGATAAAGAGAATACTTTTTTATTTTATTTCCTTCATTTAAGTTTCAACTTTTCCTCTCCACTCCTTTCATATTTTCGGAATCTCAATGTTCACACAAATCTTGCTCAAAGATGTTTTCAAACTCGTCGATCCATCAATCAGGCTTGTCTCAGTCTCATGTAATGCGGATACAAAACGATTTAGCAATTATAGGAAATAACCATTTTATGATAGTTGTAAATAGAAGTTAGTGTGTCTTCCACAACATATTTTAAGCTTAGATTTTCTATTGTCGAAGATGTTTTTTTCGGTCAAAACAAATAGACGGATTTTTAATAATTAAGAAGTTGCTGGAGATGAAGAAGAAAATAATTTCGACTGATTTCTGAGCTTGTCAAACAGTAAGAATGATATCAAGTTTGAGAACGAATTAATAATTTGAACAAAAATTAAAAGAAATGAATCGGAAAATGATCGGAAAGCACACGCATGGACATACGTGCACGGAAAGATTCACACAGGTCACATCACTCGCAGTTGTACTACTGAGGCGGATTGCATGCAGATGAGCCAGTAGCCACTTAGCTTAATAACATTTACTGAGATTTTATTAAATCAATCAACAATCAGACAGTTTTACATACCAAATTAGAAGAAAAAAAATTAGTTTCCTCTCAAAAAAACCAAAAATGCTGTTAGAATTAGTGAAATGTGTAAATAAAGTTTTTATAAAAAGAAAAACATGCAAATAAACGAGTAAAATATAGCATTTGTTCGAATGTAAGCATGTGTTTGGCAACGTGAGTCTTCAGTTTTCCACACGCCCTCTTCAATCCTCCCTCAACCTCCCCCACTCTTTTTTTTTCTCTCCCTCCTCTCCACATCCTCGTCTATTTCCATTTTTTTAGGAAAAATATCTTTTCTGTCTTTCTTTTTGCATCTTTCGCAGTTTCTGTATATGTATGTACATGTGCCACAGGCATAAACATAAAAATACGATGAAAAAGAGGGTGGAAGAAATGTGCTTGATTGAACAGTATTTTAGCATGAGAGAGCAATAGAGAGAAAGTGAAATAGGAAAAGAAGCATGAGATAGAGAAAAGAGAGAAGGCAAGAAATGAGGGTAGGAATAGATATAGAGAGACTGAGGGGCGATGAGAAGAAAGAACTAAACATTTCACAAAAACAAAAAAAACATCGATTTTGCTATTCTTTTAAAGAATATTTGGTTAACGCCTTGATTTTCTAACTCAATTAGCATATTTCGTAGCTTCACGAAAATAACACGTAGGCTGACGTGAAAGTTCACGTGGGAATTGCGCCGAAAGCACAAAAGCATTTTAATGATGTGTAGTGGTGTAGAACGGTTGGAGCCCATTACTTTCAGAATGAAAGAGAGAAGGAGAGAGCGTTTTTTTCTCTTCAAAAAAAGAAGAAATAAATAATTTTTTTGAAAAGCAGTCAGTGTGGGGAAAGTATGAGGCATTACTTTATAGATAAGCCGTAAAAGGATTACTCAAGCATGATTTGATGCTTTAATCGTTTGGGACTTTCCTTAAATCATGCTAAGTCGGTTGGTTGAAGAAAAAAATTAATGCTCTTCAAGTCAACTATTAGCTGGAAATATGAAAAGTGTATAATAAACAAAGAAAAAATCATGAATATGGTCCCCTAAACTAGCTTTATCCTGGCTCTCTCATATTGCTCCACGAGTTAAATGAAAATGAGTGGAAAAGGAAGAACCGTTTAGCGCAAGATCAATTGGGAAAGATAATTCAAAAACATAAATGACTTTATTGGAATCTATCTAAGCTTTTCATTGTTTTTAAGCAAAATAAAAAGATTGACTTTTTAATTATGGAGGCAAAAGATTGGTGAAATGGTTCGAAAAAGAAGGCAAAATTAACTTATTTCAGTCTATTTATGAGAGTATAAAGTGTGAAACGAAGAGATTACACGAAATTAGTATAAAGCGTTCTAAGTGGGAGATGAAGAATTCATTAAAGACGCCAACTTTTCCATCTAATTGAAGACGGAAGCTATTTCAAAGAAGATTTTAAGACAATTTGTACAAATCAAAGTTTTTGTAGAGAAATGAAAGGCGAATCAAATGAGCGTAGAGAGATGGTAAGCCTGGAAGGGATAGGGAGAGAAATAGAGAAGGTTGGAATGTAAAGAGAGACAAAAAAATTCGATTAAATTATAAAAGTATAACAAAGTAAACTAACAAGAATGACATGAATGGCCCATGTCCTACATATTTATGCTTTGTCGTTTTAGCCATGTTTTTGAATGCAACCGATTGAATAAAGGCAATCAGTAAGGAAGAAGTTGTCTGATTGAATAGAAAAGAAGGAACACACAAGAAGAGGAAAAATGAAGAAAAGTGAGAGAGAAATGTCGAGAGAAAGACCATTAGAACGAGCCAAAAGCAGACAAACTGCTGGGCAAAAGACACATTTATATGAAAGAAATACATTGAGGGAAAAGACGACGGAACATCAAAAGAACAGAAGGATAAGAAAGAGCACGAAATCCGCGAAATTCGCAAATCAATCAAGTTATGACAACGGAATATCTTCCTTTTTTGCTTCTTTCCTCGCTTCCTCGCTTGCTCACGCCTAACTAAAGTGGACAGGCTATACATATCCAGGCTCACCGCGAATTATCTTTCGCTATTTTGTTTTTTTCTTTTAAGAACTTGTTCTTTCGACTACTTCTTATAGATTTCTTTCTTTTTTTTCGACGTCTTCCAAAACATGAACAAAAACAAAAATAACAACAAAGCTGAGCTTCTTCTCAGTTGACTATGTGAAGCCGATTAAGTTTGAAAGAATGAAAACAAAGACTAAATCATTATCTTCTGGCCACACAAGAGGTTTAATTGGAAATTTCTTGAAACTCATAATTCCAAATGAAAAAAATAAGAATATGTTTGTTTTTATAAAAATAAAAAAAAGTTTTTATTTCTGCAAACACAGAGTCAGGCGGATCGTTGACGGCTAACACGGATGAGCGACAAACGATGGCTTCTCTGGGGGTGTTATGTGTGTATGAAAAGAGACGACTAGAGAAAAAGCTCGAGAGAAGCCTCACACTCATTCAGACCACAACCGAAATCAGTATACTTCGTAAAAGTTCTCATAAATGGAACTTGAAACATATTCTCCTTGTGGAAGGACTAAAGTATAGAAGTAAAGTTCGGGATAAAGTTGAAATTAAGAAAATCTTAGACATGGAAAGAACAAAGCCTGAAAGTTTGCAGAATGCGAAGCGGAGCAGCTTGAAAAGCTTCGAGTTGTTCCTTATGTGGCTGCCATTGTATTCTTCTAATATCAGCAATTACTAAAGCAACTGCTAAAACAAGTGATTAACTACTTCTTTCTTAAAAACTTTCAAAGCTTTTTCATCTCTTGCTTCCAACATCATAGGCCATAAACATATTTATTGCGCTGCAAGTTTGCCGTCTTGAAGTCACAGAAGTCAGTCTTGACATCCCGAAAGACTTATTTTTATGCATTTTCGCGTGACCAAATCGCCTTTGTGACCATATCGACCTGAAGTTTCCAGAACTACGCAGTTTGTCACGAAAAGCTGTCGTCGTTGACCTTTTCTCAGACTCTCAGATTTTCTGAAGATGAAGGTTTATAGAAGAACGGGAGGGAAGAACTGCTTTACTTATACAATCGCCTTTTAAGTAGTCATGTGGAAATTTAAGGAAAGTTTTTATTCTTTCATGTCTCTCCCTGCTTGTTTCTCTCTATGTTTCATCTTCTGTCTCGCTGTTCCTCTTTCTCTCCATCTCTGACTGCCTATCATTTCCTTATACTGCTCCTCTTCTTTTCTCGTCCTCTCTCTCGCCTTCTCCTATTCATTTTTGCTTCCCATACACATGATGAAAATGCAAACAAAACATCCTCAAACTTGGAAGGATGAAAAATAGTAAATTATATCATTTGCCTCAATTTCACAGAATAATCTTCTGCCGTTATGAAACTCGTAGGTCAACTGCAAATATACTGTACATAGTGAAAGTTCTCTCCAACACAAGCTTACCAACTACTTGAAGCTGAAGCAATGAGTTAAAAGGATTTTCCTAAAATATTTTCTCTTTCTTGAAAAGACTCCTGGATTCAATTTATAAGCCCAGCAATCATTTGTACAGAGAATTTTATATGCTTCCATACGTTCATAGAAAATTAAGAGAAATAGAAAAAAACTGACAAAAAACAATGAAATTCTGCTGAAAATATATTTTTTTCTTAACTTGTTCCAAAATAGATAACGTAAAGAAGAAAACATAACAAGAAAATAGTAATAAATGTCATTGGCGCTCAAGCTTTTGACCGAAAAGCTGATATGCTACAGTTCTCCCCAGAATCCTGTTGATGACATGACTCTTCACACAAAGTGAAAAGAAAGAATCGTTGAATGCTGGTTATGTAAGATGAAAAACAGATTCATACGGAAACGGGAAGTTCAGTCAGATAACTTAGAAACGATAAAACCCTCTATCCCGTACTACTCATGGGGCGAAAGAAGCTGTAACCGTCATCAATTATCATCATCTCAGCATATTCTTACAGACAACGGGTTCATAAAAGTTTTCAGATAATTTCATTTCATAAGTTAAAACAACGAGATCAGATGACACAACAATTAAAGGCTTTCAATGAGGCAAATCAAGACAACAAAAAAAGGTAGAAAAACAATATTAGTTTATGATAATAGAAGAAAAAAAGAAATTTTGTATGAACCCATTCATTTTCATGCGTTTAAATATACTCTGTTATTCTTTTTTTTTTCGAACGGAATTGAAAATATTAGTTAAAATAAAGAGAAAATTGGCCAAAACTTTTGGTCGATGGAATGGTAAATGATAGCACAGCAGAAGCACAACCGTTTCGGGCGCATTGTAAGGCAGAAATGAACTGTTACGGGACACACGTAACGCGTTAACATAATTAGCATAAACAGGATAACAGGGTGAATTAGACTACAACATTCCAGTATCTTTCATGTTTTCATGGATAATTGTATCAATAACACTATTTATAACGTGTGTTACTTGAGTTGTATCAGTTGCACAAGTTTCATGAACATACCTGAAACAAGAACAATATGGCATCAGAGTCTAAAGACGAAAAGAAGTGAGGACTTACGGTTTTCTCCCATTCTTCACATTTGATACAAAACGCCGTCGGATGTATTTGACTGCTGGTTCATACTCATTTTCTCCTAAAAGAACATTTTCGTTTGAACAGTTCAACGATTGGTAGAGTTCATGTGCTCACCAGTATATGATGTGAAACATTTCTTCAATGGAACTTTCCTGATTTTGTCTTCAAATAAATCTTTTTTGTTTAAAAATAGAATAATTGAGCATTCAGTGAAGTATTGGCTATTAGCTATACCGGAAAATAGATCAATTGCCTCCATTAAACGATTCTTAAAAAATATCCACTGAATTAGAGAAAAACACGAACTTTCAAAAGTGATTTACCGTACTATTATCTTCTTTAATAACTTGATCATACTCTGATATAGCGGCTATGTATATAATGGCATCACAGTCGTCAAAGCAGTGTATCCATTTTCTTCGTTCTGATCTCTGTCCACCAACATCGAAAACTCTACAAAACACAGTTTCTGCCTAATTCTTTCACTTTTTTTAATTTAAAAAAGATTACTCGAAATTAATTTCACGGAACGTGAACATAAATTTAACCACTCCTGTTGTTGGAACTCTAGTATGCAATATATCTTGAACTGTTGGCTTGTAATCTTTCGCTGCTAAACGCTCGATGTTGTCAAAAAAACTGAAACAAAACATTTATATTAATATCGAAATAGAAAGTTTTTAATGAAGTACTATGCTGCTGATTCTGTCATATGAATTTCTTGACGATATTCAAATGCTTTCTTCACTCCTGTATCTGCCCATAGTCTGCACAATGCGTTCTTAAGTTCAGAATTGATTTCCTGTATCTCTTCGTCTTGAAGCTTACGTATCAAACGACACTGAGGCTGAAATATAAAGGAAAAAACCATGACTGAAAGCTATTAAAAAGATGTTGCGAACCTCTAAAGAAGTATCTTGTAATGGTATATGCTTTTCATCCAATAACATTAAGACACTAGACAGATTTTGAACGACGTTCGAGAATATGACGCTTCGTTTCTCCATCAATTCATTGTCGGAAAAACCATTATGGTGTAATAATCTGAAATCATGAGTTTAATAGAACTTGCGTGCTAACAGGAATGGAAATTATTACTTCATTTGTTTCAAGCAAGTGCTTTTTCCACTTTCACCAGGTCCTAAGAGTAATAGCTTTTCCCTCAACTCATTTTTTGGAGCAAGTTCTTTATCAATTTTTTTTGAAATAGCATTCTGTTGACGTCGTTCTTTGACTTCTGTAGATTCGCAATTGCCCATTGAATAGTAATTTTCTGAAATAAAAAAGAGGAAAAAAGGAATTAAAGAAAACATAAAAAACGGAGTAGACAAGATAAATGAATGATCTTCAATCTGCTTATGGAAAGCTTGAAACGATGAAGACTATAAGCAATCAATTAGTCCTTGAAATATAAAGAGAAAGGAGGAGAAGTAAATGAGTTTGAACTTTTCTATAGATAATAATAAAGAAAAATTTTGAATGAAAAGAAAAATGTTCGGCAAAATGCTTTTTTTGGCCAGTAAATACATAGTTTTGGAAAACAAATACTAATCATTTCACTGATTTATCCTTTTTATATGATTATTTTTCGGTTTTTTTGTTTTAATACATGCCAATGCTTGAGCAAAAAAAGGTGAGAAAGGTAGTTAGGGAGGAAAAAGGTGCCTGCTGAAGAGATACAGAGGAAGAGAATGGCAAAAAGAAACGAGGTGCTTGTGGGGAGGAGGAGGTTGATGAAGAAATAAAAACAACATGGATGGTGGTTTAATTGGCATTTACATTTCTCTTTGAAGCTCAATGAGTAATCTTCAGAGATATCATTCTGCAATCAAAATTATATATGACAACTTCAGAGATTTCATTAAAAACATGCCAGAACTCGTAGCAAAGAGACCCACACACACACACTTACATACACACACGCTTACACGCACACACACACACACGTACATACACACACACACACACATACATGTACATACAAATATGAATATCAGTGCTGAAGTGAAGAGTGGGGAAATGAAGATGTAGAAGGAAGAGGAACAGATAAATGATAACACAATACCCAGCAATAAGCGACTCTGATGAGCTCAAAAGAATCGCAATTGAAGTGAAATGCAACTCAGCTCTCCCTTTCATATCGGGCTTTATTCGTTATATTTTTATGAACAGGTGCAGTTGAGAAAAAAAAGAATAGATCAAAACTACAGAAAAAGTTGAAACAATGTTGAAACCTCATGAATTTCAGAGATATCAGTTGATACGCAGAAAATTAAGAAGAGAAGGCATATGAATGTTTTGGCTAATGTTCATGAATAGTTTGCTAAAGAGGGCCTGCTAGCTTCAGTGATAGATAGGTAAGAGAGAAATTTTAGAAATAGCGGGAGGCTTGATTAGAAACTGTGTGCGACAAGTGGGTTACCTAGGCGACTTCTCGTTCACCTATCAAATGGAGAATCAAAACCTAGTATTGCTTATGCAGATGGTTCGAAAGAAGTACAAGAAAAATGAAAGTAAAGTACAATTTCCATCATTGACTGTGATAACACCAGAGATAAAATTGTGTTTTTTCGGGAGTTTCGTGAGCAGTAGATGATGGAAGTTCAAAAAAAGGAGAGAGGTAAGTGGCAGAGAAGCAGAGAAAGATGCAAGCATGCCTATCAGAAAAGAAATAATGATTCTTCATAGTATGAATGAAATGTGAAAATTTCTTGAATACCCTTGTCTACACACAGACGGAGGAGGAAAATTGTATTTTATTTTGAAACTGACATGTACACAATTAGAAAGAGAGAGTTATGCCCCATTACGGCAAATTTATGAAAATCGATATCTCCCAATTACCCTCTAAGTAATCGCGTTTTAGATAATCGCTTATAATTCATATCTCCTGCATCTCTTATTCAATTATATTTTTTGGATAACTTCATCCACAAACTTGGACGGAATCGTGAGAAGCAAGTGAAACTGATGTTATTTTGTTTAACAGTGCGTTTTGCATTAGCATACCCAGAGAACAGAAGTACAAAACGGTTAAAAACACTACTGAATTTGGAAATAGAAATCTTTCATTAAATTATTAAATTAAACAATTCCGATCATGGTTTTAAACAAGAAGTTGTTATGAAAATCTTACATCTGGGCCATGATTGATTCGAGAGCACTCAGATGTTGTCTGTTGTTTTCAGAATACGAATGATAACGATTCAATGCGTCATTGGGCATAACCGCAATTTTTTGACGAGAGAAGGCTATTTGGGGATCTGAATTTCCTTCTTTGCTATATGAAATTCCAATTGGAACTCGTCCATATCCTCTAAATACCAGAGGTGCACCTGGTCTGTAACCATATCGTCTCGTGGTATAGTACCCTCTGGCGGTAGTGTACACAACAGGCTGTCGCGTGTAGCCAACAGGTCTGTAAGTTTGGTATGGAGCACGAGTTGTCACGTAATACACAGGACGACGTGTAGCCGCTGTTGTATGATAATAAACGGGTTGACGTGTCACAGTGTTGTAATCTTGGTATGGTCTTGTTTGGTACACTGGTGGTCTAGTGTTGTAGCTAGGTGGTGCCGCTGGAGGTCCTCTGTAACCTCCTCGAATGAAATCTAAGAATCGTGAAACTATTGGAGTTATTTGATTAACTCCAGGAATTCCTCGAATGTAGTCACTCATTGTTTGGAATCCACAAGTGACTGCTCGTACATTAGTAGTCAGAAGGTAACAGGAACTAGAAATCAAAATGAGAACTACCAATCAAGCGTATAGCTCACTTGCACGAAACTTTGCAATTTTCTTGCATATATGTTGGGTTTCGTTGACACTCTCCAGACGACGCCCATGCGGAACAACTAGGATGCAGATTGACACAAGCTGAATCAACATATTATTGTTTTGAATCAGTTTTCCGTGAACTTGGTCCATTCCAATTATTGGGTCCTGCGCATATATTACAAGAAGGACGGCAGTACTCGCGCATATATGGCATGTAATCTGCTCTGGTACAATATCCACTATCTCTCCATACCACACAACAATAATGAGCATTAAGACAAGCTGAATAAATGATATATTCTGAATAAAAAGCACAAAAAATACATGATGGAGTCGAAGTAGTAGGGTTTGACTGTGTTGTAGTTCGGGTTGTAGTTGTAGTTGTTGTAGCTCTCGTTGTTGTTGTAGTAGTTGTGGGTCTTGTAGTTGTTGTTGTGGTTGTTTGTTGCTGCTTAAGTGTACTGTTTGAGATACTTTCTGATTTTTAACCACTTACCGCTTGGCAAATGTTGTTGACGCAGACTGAGTTATAGCAAACATCCTCATCTGTAAAAGGGTATAAGGAAATGCAAAATGAGCATCTATCTACTTCGATTATATCCACGACAATTTCCACCTAAAACAACTTTGGATGCACATCTTGGGTTTCCATTAGACAGATCACAGAACAAAAATCTGATTATTTCTCTATTTAATACATTTTTTTCTTTTTCCCATACCTTGAACCACATCCGTTAACATTTGAGGCAGAGCATGTTGGGCGTGGAGCGTAAGTGAACAATTCATCTGAAAATATCCGCATGAACAAGGTAAGATTGCTAAAAAGGAAATACAATTATTTCAGTGATCATCTACCTTTCAGAATTTAAATTGTTTACAACAATTCATAAAAACTATGATGTGAATCTCCATGGTCACGTGAGTAATTAAGCTTTGCTCTATCACCATAAGAAGACGTATATTAGACGTGAAAATTACAAAATCGCTCATTCAAACGTGTGCATTTGCACTGAATATTGCGCTATTTATAATACGTTTCCGTTGAAGTCACAGTATGCTATTTCCTTTCACTATCTTCCTACCTGTATACATATTAGTAAGACCATCAGTGTTGGTGAGAGGACCGAAAGGTAACATTTCACTGTTTCCATTATGGACTGCAGAAAAACATCTTGAGTCTGTTTGTGGATATACATTCTGTCTGGCATCACGATTCTGAAAGCGTAACTAATTCAAATTTCTTGGATAATTTTACTACCTGCCATCGAAGTCTCCATTGTTCCCATAGATAATCAATGAAAGAATGATGATTGAAGAAAATTGGATCATTTGTAGATCGGGTAGTAACAAGCATGTCACCTACAAAAAAATAAATGAAGTTTGATCTTCAGAAGTTCACGTTACCTCCGATATAGTTGTGAGGACCTCCATGAGTGTACTCTAAGGCAGACCAACCAGCTCTATTGGGACAGTTCTGAAAGTCAGGAAAGTGATTAATTTTTGTTCAAAAGTCTGCAAGTCAGTACGTTGCTAGGAGCAGTTGCAGCTAAAATTTGGTTGATATCAGATGTTCCCATCAAGGTGTTAATGTCAGCCTCGGTGAATAGTGTACCTTGTCCAGTTGAACGGGTTACGATACGTGAATTCTAAAGAAAAATCATGATGTAATAAACGATGATGCTCTGCTCTTTCTATTCATACATCCAATATTCTCCAGTTAGCAAAAGCTCCAGTCACTAACTGATTATTATTGTTAGTTGAACCCATAAGCTCTGGTCCCCACATAACGGATTGTCTGGAGTTGGGTATGTTTGAATCAAGAGAAGAATCCCAATAAGGGATGGCAAGGTCCAAATCAACTGTACGAATAGCAAATTCGAGCCTCAAATCAATTGTTCTTTAAGCACGTATGTCAGAATCAAACCGTTTAAGGAATTCTCTATGCCATGGTAAGAAACCAGGTCCGGAATGAGCTCCTGGAGAAGTTTGAAACTGTGAGTGTACACGTGAAATACGATCGTATTCCCCATTGTTTTTGATTGCCCACAAAGCGGAATGATATCTACAGATGACAAAGTTTTGAAGGACATAATCCAGTGAAATACCGGCTTCTTTCATTATCTGTCATAGCGCGATACTCCTTTCTGAGAGCTCTCTGAACGACACGCCCGTCTTGCAAACGGCATGGATTGCCAGATCCTGTTAAAATTTGATAAAGTCATCAAAATAGCTTCATCTAACCTCCCAAGAATCCGCAGAAACATGATAATGTCATGCATTGATCTTTGTTGGACGGTTGCATGGGGATAGCAGATAAACCATTAGCAAACGTACTGATAGCAGGTATTTTTGCAGTGGCAACAATATTCTAAAGCTTACAATAGAAGATCATTAAAACGGGAAGAATTCTACTCTTGTGTTGAGATTCCAATTATTAATTTGTTCGCAACTGTGCCTAAGACTGGGTGTTGGTGCTTGAGAACAATCTTGTTGTGCATAGCTCAAACTTGGTAAAGCTATTGCCCAAGCAAGAGTTATAAAAAGCTTCATAACTAAAACATAGATAATTACTACTTCACCTACGAAAATGGTATCAAAAGATTAGACTGTCAGCAAGCGGCTGAGAACGCAGCTCGCTGCAGGGAACTTGCATTGTATATTAACTCTGTTAAGAGTAAAGAATTCAATGAATTGGGTCAAAGAATTTAGCCAATAACCAATGCTTTATAAGCCTACGGAATCATTTTCATTTTAATATATCAGTTTTCCTAATTAGGTTAACAGGTTACTACTATTGTTCACCGAGAGAATGTATGGTAACAGAGCCCTCCGATAAATGAAATCTGAATAGAGAAACATGACGTGTATTCCTTAATAAAATATAACTTCCAGTCATATCCTTCGTTTATTTAGATCATAACCCTTGAACTTCGATATATTCTTTGATTTCGGAAAGAATAGCTTGTTCTTACAATGATATAAGAAAAACCATAAAACGTGTTGAGAAGAGAAGGTTACTAGAGAGAAGTTACAGATTTTATTCTCTGAAATCCATAAATTAAAATGTATCACCGAAATACGCGAAGTGATAGTTGTCAGTATCTTCCTGGTTATGTATTTCATTTGCCACTACCGACTCCGAACACAACCGTTCATGACTATTTCTCATTTCAAAATGAAAAAAACAACCAGAGACTATTCATACTACGCCACGCGGCATGCCGTTATGCTTTCTATTATGGAATGCCCCAATTTCACTTGTCATCTTTTTTTCGGGAAAGTGAATCATAATTTCAATAGTTGGATCCAGAATGTACAGACAAAAACCAACGAAAACACATGTCTCTCGATCAAAGGTCCTGCCAAAAGAATTTTGAACAATTTTTCCGAATAATCTTTGTGGGTCCAGAATTAATTATGGGAAAACGAATAATAGAACGAAAAAACCTGAAATTGAGATTCATACTTCCAAGATGTAATGGGATGGAATTTGGTTTGGGTGGGAGTCAAACCTCAACACCAATAGATTATACAAATGGTTAAGAGCGATTACAAAGAATGCTGCATGGAACGGAAGGATTTGCATTTTAATTCTTACATCATTCTCTTTTTTTCATTTTTTAAAGTTGGAAAAGACCGCACAACGCTTCTGCAATTTATGATTACTGTGGTTGCAGTCATGTGCTTAGGTCGTTTTGTTTCAGATAGAAGCTGCGTATGTGTTTTTCATCAGACGGCCTCAGATATTTTTTGGCCTAAAAGTTTTAACATTTTGTTTCTTATCATCTTGACATTAATACAAATGAATTCAGCGCTTGCCAATCGTTAGCAGCAAGCTACGATCATTTTTTAATGAAAAACTCTGATCAAGCATGTCTGTTGCCAGTAAAAGACGTTTCATCACCAATAAGGTAGGAAAGTTGTTTGCTTCCTTATTTAACTTCTTCCTTAGGTGGAAAGTGAATATTATGAACCTGTCGAGGGTGATATTATTGCTCAAATAAAAGGGCCTCGCGGTAATAACTTGCATGACGTAAGTTGAGCTTTTCGTTTCGTCAAAATAACACAAACTTCTAGGTGGAAGATGAGTTCGGGGAAACTTACGTTGCTAGTATGCCACCTAAGTTCAGAAAAGCTGTTTGGGTAAGACGAGGACAGTTTGTCATTTTGAGGTCTATCGAGGAAGGCGATAAAGTGCGTTTATCCACTCTCATATCTTTATTATAAGAGGGTTACAGGTGAAAGCTGAAATTGAACATGTCCTTGACGAAGAAAATGTTCTGTATATAAGAGAAATCAAGAAGTTAGTTTTGTAGTCAATTGCATTAGTAACTGTTAATGTATCAGATGGCCTGCGCATTTCGAAGAATGTGCTGAACAAATGACTAGAAATGCCAAGAGAGGAAATACGGGTGATCATCCAATGATTGATGACGATATGCTTCCACCTAGGTAACGGTTTATGCTTTTCCCTTACTCATTATTGTTTTTAGTGATAGTGATTACTCGGATGAGGAAGATGACGATGAAGAAATGGATGAAGACGCTGAATACTCTAGTTCTGAAGAAGATGAAAGTTACAATCCAAATAGATCAGCTGCTCCGAAGTAGATGAAAATAGTTATCAAATCAAAGCCTGAATAAATCATTTATTTGAAATGAAATCTTGCTACCTATGAGGTTAATGACCGAGATTATCTATTAGGCTGTGTAGGACAGTTTGAACAAACCGTATGCTTCTTCTTCTGGATACTTCCTATCTAGCTTTGTCTTTGGTCTTTTGTCCTCACGTTCTGGTTCTTAAATGAATTGGGACGGTGATTAGCTGATGTGACGTTATCTTCCAATAGTTACAAACCAGATCCGTAGTAAGACTATGCCTGAGCTTATCATTCTTTCTGTCCAGCTTAACTATGGTCATCTTCCCAAATCTTTACAAAAGGTAAACTATTTTAAGCAAAAGAATGTTTACAATCGATTGCTTATATGAAATTGGCGATGGTTTCTCAATAGGGAGAGTGACAAAGGTTCTTTGGACCGATGTCATCGATAAGATTTATTAATCGGCAGTTTTCGCTTTTCAAGATTGTATACGTTGAATAACCTTTAGAAACACTTCCCAGAATAATCGATTATTATTTCTCAGTTATTATTCCTCCATGCTTGATCGTTTTCCAATTCATTTTGACCGATCACATGCTCCGCTATTTACTTGCGACTGTTAGTCTTTTTGGAATCGATTCCATGTCTTCAGTTGGTTTTAGTGTCTCCGAATCCACCCCTGCTATTAACATGCAATTTTATTTTATCAGAGGTTTCTTATCACATCAGTCAGGAACTGCTATTGATCATCCACGACCGAATTGATCGTTCTGACACGAGATCTAATTCATCAGGCCCCTGTTGTCGTTAGAATAATTTGTAGTTTTTTATTCAAATTTTATTAAAATGTTTTGTGCACGTGCTAAAAAACCTGTCCAGTCCAAATATGCGTTAATAATTTTGGAAAATGATGGACGATTGCCGTGTGAACATCACATTTTACAATTTTCAAATGAAAATTTGTTATTGAGTTTTGTCTTTTTGTTTTGTACTCCTTCTATTCCTGTTCCAAAGAATGATATGGTTACTTATATAACACTAGTGACAATGATAAAAATTTACATCACGCCTGAACTGCATAGTTTACACTCTGTTTCTTCCAGATCATCCGTTAAGAAAATGGGAAACAGCAGCTCGCTGATGCTTCGAGAAGAGGAAATTGACGAAATCGTCAAAGAGACCGAATGTAAGTCTCACATGTCGTTGATTCATTAATATCAAATACATTTAAGTCAACAGAAACCAAATCGTTCGATTGTACAGCAGATTTCTTTCACTTGACAAAAAAGGTTTGACATCTTACAGCTTTTTCAATAATAAACAAATGACATCATAGGACAGGGATTCCTATCCAGAGATGACTTCCTGAACGTACCTGAGTTAGCAGTCAATCCTTTGGGAGATCGTATTGTAGATGCTTTCTTTACCTTAGCGTATGAGTCATTCATAGCATTCATCACTCATTCAATCCGTATTTAGAGGAGATAATGAACAACAATTGAACTTCCGTCAGTTTGTTAGGATTTTGGCACACTTCCAGCCTATTAACAGGTCGAAGAGTAACTCCCTCAATAGTCGTAGCCAAAAATTACGATGTAAGTCAAGAAAAAGCAATATCTTTATATCGAGCTTTCTAGTTGCTTTCCAAATGTACGATCTCAACAAGAATGGCTATATTACCCGAGAGGAGTTCAAAGTCATCCTCAACAGTATGGTCGGTGCTAATATCACTGCTGAACAGGTAAGCTTTATGAACACGTCCTCCTCTCTTACTCGCTCAATTTAGTTGGATAAAATCGCAGACAGAACGATCGAGGAAGCTGATGGTGACCAAGATGGTCGAATCTCTTTCGAAGAGTTCTGCCGAGTAAGTAAAACTTGTCAAAGCCAAACTATTTAACGATTCAGGCAATGGAGAAAACTGATATTGAGGAGAAGATGTCGATACGATTCCTCAACTAAACTTCGAACCCAATCACCTTGTCATATCATCGTCCTCTAACCTCGATCAGCTAAAACGCTACTCAACTGAAGTTTAACAATAATATAAATATGAATATATACGTGTATACATATAAACAGATATATGTATAAGTTGGATGGGAAACACCTTAATCGTGTAACAGTTTTGATAGAATATGAAATGTTTGAGAAAAAAGTTTCCTTACTTAGCATAATGAAGTTACTATTTCATTCCAAACAATTTTTCTAGTCTTTTTTTTTTAAATTTTGCCTTTGATAAACTTGCAACAAAGAATAAACTCAAAGCTATTACAACTTCTTTTTGCTGAAGAACTGTGATTTCTTTGTATCTATTGTTAGTGTTGTTCTCGTAAATCTTAGTTTTCTCATAAGATGGGGCGGGGGTGAGTGGGAGGAGTCAACTGAAGTGACTTGTTTCGTTAGAACATGCAACTCCACCGTATTGTTTTGGTAAGGCACTAATATTTTTAATAATTATCTTATTTTTACTTGATTTTATATTTGAATGTTGATATGCAAACTCTATCGTTAAGTTAGACATGCAAATTGTTCCTCTTTACTGTTTCTCCTGTACTTCAAGCCAGGAAGATGTTCAAGTTTTTTCGATGAACATGTCATTTAACATAATCATTTGACAACTATTGATCCGATTACACTCATCTCACATACGTGAAGTGTTCTTCTGTAGTTCTCTAATATTAATTGCCACGAATGCCATGTTTGAAGCAAAAAAGATTTCAAGTCAATGAATCAGCGAATTACCTTGTCAACTTATAACTTACAACGACTGACCGGCCAATCTGTCCAAGAAGTCATCATTCTCAGTATCAGAAGACCTTGAGATATGGTTCCACACACATTTACTACAACGACAAAGGGCAGTCGTGATAACAGAAAGACCCCCTCTTTTTCCTTGTGGTCGATCCATTTTTTGTGTGGTTGTTCGTGTTGTTAGACATGTTTTTTGTCAGAACGCTCACGTATATCCTTAATACCAAGCTCTCCTTCCTTCAGAGTAGGAAAATATCCGTATGGATTAGAGATAACAGGGAAAAACGTTAAAATACAGACATTGATACGAATATTCGATAGGTGACCAGCTGTGAAATCGAACAATTTTCGACATTCATCTGCCTGATCGCTTTACGAATTCACTGGTGTTCCTAATAATATATGGATTCAAGATTCAAAGGATATAATTAGAGCTTGAAAGTTGCGCCTCTATCCGTTTTCCAAATTAGGGAAGTAGGGAGACTGTCTTGAGAACTACATCAGCTCTCTCTCATTCTTCATATAGCAGGCGGATAGTTCACTTTCGAGGCCATATGAAAGCTACTCCTTTAGCAACTCTTATAGGTCAAGCACATTCCAATTTTGAAGTAAAAAAAAAAACTTTTTTCTAACCCCGTTTCCATAATATTATTCTGAAGATAGTTGAACTTTACAAATATTTTCGACCATCTCAGACGATGAATTATAGTAGACGGATCAAAAACCTTCCCAAAAATAACATTAATTAACGTCTTACTTTTGAAATATCTTTTCTTTTTATAACAATTGTAATTTCTCAAATCTAGTTTAGGAATTCACTCAGAAATGACTTCGAAAGCAAAATAATTAAAATTTAATCCTGAAAAACATTAATGAGTTTACACTTTCCTTCTATACTGTTTTGAGGCGAGGTAAATCGGTCATGAATCGAATGTCCTAATCTGATAGATAATAAAGTTACAAATAAGTCTAATTACGTACACTTTTTCATACTAGTTTAGGACTTGTTCTGCCATGATTTCCATGATTTCACTAAACCTGGCACTTCTTCTTTTTTTCTCCTGATTAGGGAAAACACGAAGGAGATAGTCGTTCTATGACTTTCCTATTGCAGGACTTTGAACCGTCTTACCCAAACAGCTTGCATGTTTTTTTAGAAGAGAAAATACAGATTACGTGAAAAGGCACACTTCAAACTTTTTGAAAGTCATCTGTGACCTTTGTTGGTACTTTCACATCAAATTTGGAAAGGTATTCTTGGAAAATCTTAATGTTTTCAAAGAAGAAAAAGTGTTCGTTGAAGTCACGATGTCCGATGATCTCTCGAAAGTTTCCTATAATATGCGAGACATTGCCGTCGAGGTCGTCAGGGTTCGAGGTTGAATCCTCGAAGCTCCTGTTGTTTTATTTCGATTTGACTGACGATCCATTCTTCGTTTCCTCAACTTTGTTTCCGAGAAAGTATGATGAAAGAAGCCCTTGAAAACGGGATCTGGTATTTCTCATTGAACTTCCCACAAGTCAATTTCAACGTGGCATTGTAGAAGCTTATTGTGGCAAAACAGCTGCGAATTCGGCCTCTTGATTGATGTGAATTGAGGTCGCAAAAAACTTAAATTTGAAAATTAGCTTATACAGCAGGGACTACAAAGGAATATTTTTCATTTTTCAGATTTGCTTTTCCATCTTGTTGGTAGATGGCCAACTGAAACCAGCTGTACGTGTTCGTCTAAACAGAGGAATCTTTGAGCAAGCTTCTTCAATAGTTGGTAAGATTTAAGTTTTATGGAAAGTGTTTTTCAATAGTGAAAGAAGCCTTCATGCCACAATTCGAGTTTTCAACCGCTTCATAGAGTCTGAAACAAGAAATGAAGAGGCCCACGTGAGCACGTGAACTGTGAACCATGAGTCACATGTTGTACATTTGAACGGTTCTGAACCGAAAATTGTTTTTATATTATAACTGTGCGCCTCTTAAAAACAGCTAATATTACAGCTGGATTAGTGGAATACGAAGTTCCTCGCATACAAATACCTAATTCGCAACAATGCTTCACGGAGGGCTGTGTTCAGGTACAATCTTTTATGAATAATTATGTGAAATCTATCATGGCACTGTCGTTTTCCTCTTTATTGTCATCACTACCTTAAGCAACCAGTCTTCAAGATTGAGACGTTGCATGGCAGAAGAGTTAAAAACCTGTTCATTTAATATTTTTTCTTATAACGTCAGAAAGCAAAACGAATAATGGTGATAATCTTCATAAAGTAGTGTTTTTGTTGTTCTTTATTGCAGTTGTCGTTAAGAAATGAACTTTGGGATTAAGAGGGAAAGTTATTGAGTGTTTAAAGTTCAGAGATCGAAAAGAGGAAAAAGAATATCTGTCGGATTATTGTCATTTTCAGATCCATTCATTCCGCATGACGTCATTCCGATTACCACGCTCAATATCATTTCAGCCTTCACCACCTAATCAGTTTGCTTTGCGGGTAACAGATTTCGATTTCTTGTAAGTTTCCACATGAATGATTTACATATAACGGATTGAACTGACAAACGGATTAAAATACGAGAACGACCAGTGTTGGTTACTTTCGCGAATCATTGAATACAAGACTTCAGTTACATCTGTACTTTTATTGATACTGAACCACTCAAGTGTGTCTGTCATTGTACCTCGAATTCGTCGAACAAGTGCCTGACCAGGGTAAAATGAACGGTGAAAATCCTTGACCCTGGAATTTTAAACGTTCAACATTCTTGAGAGGCTTAGCCTCACAAGCGTAAGCATTTCTTTTGCAAACTTTGGAGGTTTTATGGAATTACAATTCTTGATTTGTGTATGAAAACGAATGCATATGTGAGAAAGGAGATTTTTCATATTTGTATAGTTAAAGATCTTCACAGGATTGATGAATCACTCATTTCAGTGTAACTGGCCAGTTAAGTGGAACAATTCAGGTTCTCCTACAGATTCCAGTAGCCGGTAGCGTTTACGTATCAGGTAACATTAACTCTTAGAAGACATATTGTTTCGAAAAAAAAACAGGCAGAGGTATATCTGTGACGGCTTACTTGGATTTACAAAAAACCTTCGGTGATGAGCCCTACTTGAGGTTTTTGTCCTGTGAACTGGACCATGGCTTTGTCGATACAAGAGTGGAAAATATGGGAATATTCACAGACACTGTGAATTCGAAATACAGAGTATGGTTGGAGGTGAATGAGAAAATACTGCATTACTTCAGGGGACTATGTCTGATCAATCGAGATCACAGTTGGAACAAGCCATTTGTGCTAATATGAATCGTTTGGCTCAACAGCACTTCTCAACTCGACTCACGAGACTTCCCAACAAAATCTCAGCTAAAGAACTTATTGAACTTTTGATAACTGTAAGTATAACTTCATACTCAGTCGTCCGAGCAATTATCTGAATTTTCAGGAGAATGAAGCCGGGACGAAAACTAATAGTACAACATGTGAGGGTCAAACAAATAAGCGGGTTAAACAGTTTTTACTTAAGTTATGAATCGAAGCAAGAGAGCCGCTTCTGACGATTACTACGATGATGTTGACTCTACTCCAGCTTCACCAGCTTCAACCTTGTCAAGAAGAACAACTCCAACTCCGAAGCAGATATCATTTTCGACCCAAAACTCGGAAGAACCCGGAGCTTTCAAAATTAATCGAGCTGACGTTAAGAACTTCTTCAATGTGGTTAGCAAGCATTCTATGAAAACCAACTAATATTTGTCTTATAGGAAAGACTATCACATATTATGATTGACCTCACTTTGTTAGATGCTTATTCAACTATGACAGAATTCACTGTTGGTATGGATGGAGGAGTTGCCACTACCAAAACACGTACTTTCTTTTAATCTATTGTGTCTCTATAGAAGTTTCAGCTGGATCACCTCCTTTCGATCCTCCTTTCCCTTTCCGTCTACCGGAAACTGAACAAATTCGACAAGCTGAAATTGTTATCTCGAATTATACTTTGAATAGTTTGCTGTATCAAGCACACAGGTATAATTGTGGAGTGTGTAATAAACGGATACCTGATTACAGAACGAACTCTTTATTATTCCATGTTGATTCGAAAACACCCGGAGTCGGTGGAACACTAAAAACAACTTGTTCTCTGGATGAAGTGTGCATTTCGGACCAAATTGAAGAAGTATTCTAAAGATTAAAATTGTAAAAGTTTACAATGTATCGTTTGAGGTTGGACAAAAATATCCGGACCGTAGTTTTGAGTTAATCGTCCGAACAACTAAAGCGCCATCTGTACGCATTGAAAAAGGTAGTTGGATATAAAACTTGACTCAGCATCATTTCATTTTTACAGATAACTTATATCTGGAGTTATCTGGAAGATGTTTGTTCTTCTTGGAAGGAACTCGTCAAAAAGTTGGCGTGATCCCCTTCGATTCTTTGGCCAGAATTCAGATGCAAACGGAGAATTCTTTAGTTAAAGGTTTCCCAGTTCTCCCGTTCTTGCTTAACTTCGATATTAAGGTCAAATGAAAATTCTCAAGTTAACTTTCGAAAACTCAGTTGATTTCTTCGGATTAACAGCCTCAGATTTGGATGGTTTCCGTGCCACAATACAAACAGCCTTGGAAAATCTCATGAACAAGTTCATGGCAAGAGGAATCTCGTTGAATACGAGAAGCTTAAAGTGAGGATTTTCTTTCTCTCTTGAATATCGTTCGTCTTTTACAGAATTCCTCTCAAGTTCTCATCAGCTCATCTCTCTTTAGAAAACGATGTTATAATTCTTCAGGCAAACGTTGATCTTTTTAATTCGTTATACGCAAACCAGGGTTAATATATCCAATAGAGACTCCTTAATATGATGAATAGAAAGAAAGTTTCGAACTTTCGTTTGAAATCGTACGGCCAATTGCGTTTCTTGTTCTTCAGATCAATTGGTAATGTATATGTATGTCGTGATAACTCTATGCGTTGTTAATCAGAGTCATTGTCTACAATCGGGTAATTTACATGTTAGTTCTCTCTTGGATATCTTTCTCTTTATCGTTTATTGAAATCTGTATTTATAATCTAACAAGCTATCACCAGAATACAACTGTTGAATACTGACAAAGGAACAGAAAATTTTCAACTAATAAATACCAACGAATAATGTTTTTAGTGCATAATAAAATCTGTTTCAATTATGAATTAATAAATGCTTAGAAAGACAGTCGCATCTCTTTTCGCCCTCACCGAACACAAAAGTCATTGGAGCTCGTCGTCTTCCAACTGTGGCATGAGATGTCATTGTTGCGTTTCCATATACCTTGAAATAATTTCATTCCAATAGATATGTCATATACATATATATATATATATATATATATATATGTGTATATATAATTCAATCATCGAATAAACTTAATACTAATTAACTATTGATATATATCTATCTATATTTGATGTATAATGAGCAGCAAGTATTAAGGTTTTTCAAAATCGTATGAAATCAGAATGATATGATCGATTTATAGCACCACATTTCTCTGAAATGTCAAGAAATATTCTGGCATGAAAGAGAGATTAATAGAACTAAGCAGAATATAGAAAAGCCACTCAAAGAATTGTCTAAAGATCTTTCGAAATTAATCTTCCGAAAAGTTTTCAGAAATACACGAAATGTACACCAAGCTATGTATCATCATCGCTCATGCAACAACATTACGAATTTGGAACTTACTCGGCTCATTCTTTGTACTTTCTCATTAAGAGGAATAGCCCTGGCTTGCCGTAAACGCGTCTCAAAATGTGTGCTTCTGTCATTTAATTGCTTTGGAGTCCGAGCTACTGTTAAACGTTGTCTTTCATCCAGGTAGATTGTCTTCAAACGGTCTGAAAGCGCGTCTGAAAGTCAGTCTTAAGCTGGTGTGAGTGCATGTGGAAGAATTCATTCGAGTATTTTTTCTTTTGTTCTCATTTGTCCAATATGATCATTTTGCACTACGAGTTTGGTTCTATCAAAGAGTCTGGTAATTCTTTTGTGGGATAATATGGATGAGAGGAACTTCGTTTCAAAACTGTTGGCTGTGAATAGGTGTATGCTAAATATGTTTCATAAACTTAACTAACAAAGGGATTGCTAAGTGTTGTACTGTGGGTAAAAACAAAAAGTGTCTATTGAACATAACTATTTAACTGAACGAACCATAAAGGAACTTTTCCCAAGCATAAAAAGTGTGAAACTTGAAATTAGCTGGATCCAAGCCATGCATTTTGCAGAAATTCGACACTAGCGAGCGTACTAATATTTTCTCTTGAACCTTGAAATTACAAGACATGTAGATGTGAAAACAATTGTACACTAACCTTTCCATATTGAATTTGCATTCTCTTAAGATGCGTGAGTTCCTGGAAAATGGCTTTTTCATGTATATATCGGCGAGCAGCATCTTTTCCTATAATTTTTCATTTCCTTTGAATACAAAGCTCAATCTTTAAGATAGGAGCAACCGACTTCTGCTTGCATTTGCAAAAAAATGAAATGAAAGCTCGGTATTGCACTCCACGTGAATATGTCATAGACGCCGAAACGTTTTGTTGCGTATGAACCATTTCCAAACTCACCAACAGGATGATCATGGTTCTCTAATCCTTCCCAATCATCTTCATATATTTCCATTACGCCAGAGTTGTGTTGATCCTCTTTTTTCACAATCATTAGAGTTTTGTTCTGATAAACATGAATATAAGAAATCTTACTACAACATACTTTCGAGTCGCTTCCTTTGCCTTCTTTGATTCTCACAGTTGCAGTTGGTTTCTTTCTCATTTTAGCGCCCGAAACCAAACGAAGGTTCTTTCTCTTATCAGGTGCAATAGCAGACTTCAAACTTTCGACATGAAAGAGCAGATTGAATAGAACTAACTTTTTCTCTAGGTTCGCTTTTACTTCTCTTCTGTAAGGAAGCTTTTTCGGGAATTTTGTTCTCCTTCATAACTTCTTCAGCTGTGGGCTCCATATCTTCTAAATCACTCGAGTCTGATATTCCTGGTAGATCCTGAATATTTCAAGAAGTCATTATGACTCTTTATAAGATTAAACCGTAAAGTCTGCAGTGCTTGTACTCTTAGTGGGTGATGGAACATTTGACTTATTCTTATTTGATTTCGGCTGCTTTTCTGTTTTGGTAGATGATTTTTCAGTTTTGATCATCTCGAAATTCTGAAGAAGTTTATCTTCGGATTAGCTATAAATCAAACATACTCGAATGTTGGAAAGCTCCATAGCCAGTTCTTTTGCAAACGAAGATGCTGCTTCTCTAGATTGAGCTTGTAAATCTGTCGTAGATGTTGATTTCACTTCCGGACCCCTTCCATCAGCAGAGGAAGCTCTGCGACCCTGAATTTCTCTGATCATAAAGCTTTCTGTGATTATTGAAACCGTAGTGTTCACTCCGGCGTTCACAAATTGTCTGTCATCATCAAATGCATCCGAACTTCTTCTTCGCGTGACACGTGTTCTTCTTTTGCTTGAAGCCATATCAGTTACACTTTCCTCCCTTTCAAGATGTCGCCCTACTCGGAGTCGGCCTTAACATACAAATAAGACTCGTATGTTATAGTTTTCGAATACCCTGTTCTATTTTTTCTTCATAAACTAGTTTATTCTGTGATTTTGTTTCTTCGTCGATGTCTTCAGCTTTCAATGCGCTGTACCGCATTCTTAGGTATTCCACGATCACCTGGTGGTCCTTACGAATGGCAAGGTCCAATGGAGTATAAAGTGAGCCCTTCGAATAACTTCCTTATTATCAGAGAGGAAACATTGATATACTTTGAATAGCATCAACGGATTTATGAAGCAACCTCGTGTACATAAGAACACAACCATTTCGATATTGCCTGTGGCTGCTGCCAGATGAAGACATGTTCTACCTTCATGGTTTTGACTGTCGATTGATTCTGGATTCAAAGCGAGAAACCATTCAACCAAATCTGAATAAATTGTTTGAGGGTTTGAGAATGATTCTATTCACCTTTGCCACCTGCCTGAACAGCTTCATGTACAGGCAAATCTCCTCTGTAATTCTGAATTTGGAAAGACCCTGAAAACTGCCTGAGCAGTTTAAGCATCCGGAGCTGTCCTTTTGCCGCGGCACAATGTGAAGGTGTTCTCAATCGATTATCCTATCCTTGAATTATGCTCAATCAAGATAGTAAAAGTAAAACCTGATGATTAGGATCTGCACCGTACGACAACAGCTTTTTCGTCGCTTCATAATGTCCAAATGTTACTGCATAGAATAAAGGAGTGTGACCTGATCGATCACGTTGATCAACAAAATTCCTTGGACTACACTCCATGAAATAATCAATGATCTACAAATGGAAGATTAAAAGAAAAGCACTCGCATAGACTCTCATTACGTCATGAAATCCATGACTTGCAGCACAATGGAGGACAGACAATCTATCTCTGTCTAAAGCATGAATATCCCCTCCTGCCTGCTTCAAAGATTGAATAGCCTCCAAATTCCCTCAAAAAAAACTTTTGAAAATGGCTTTTCTATTCGGATTTCTTACCATTGCTGGCACTCCATAATATTGGTGTTCTTTGATCAATATCAACAACGTTAGGATTGGCACCAGCTCTCAGCAGCACATGAAGGATGGAAATTGATAATTCATGAGGTATATCTTCAGACACTGTCGAATAATGAAGCGGAGTAGAGTTCTTTACATAATCAGTTTATCGTCAGAAAACAAAATCGAAGTACCAAATGATCTGGTATAGAGACATTAGCTCTTTTCTTAATGATATACACTAAAGCATCTAACTGGCCACACACTACAGCCCAATGTACAGCTGAATGCCCATCTCTGAAAACAGAAGTTGAACCTCGTTATTGTTCTGCAGATTACTTGTCTACATGTCCTAGATCAGCTCCATGTTCTAAGAGAAATTGAATGGCATCTACTCTTCCAGCCATAACAGCCAATAACAGTGGCGTGTGTCTGTATAAAACAATTATCTTCGCTTACAATCAAGAAGCGACATACCCTACTCTATCCTGGCAATCTACCAACGTGGGGTCCTGATCATAAACTTGTTCAATCGTGGCTAAATCCATCGTTTCAACAGCATAATGTAGAGCTACTCGATCATCGGAGTCTTTCATGGAAACTTCGGACTGCAGAACTTACATCTTTTACGATTAAAATAAAGTTTTACCGGCATCGCCTGAAGAATGTTTGTTGCTTGTTCTCTATCTTGCTGATCTAGTGCTCTAATTAATGATAATCCGGACATTCTAAAACTTGAGATTGTATGAGTATAGGTTGGTGTAAGGCCATGCAATATATACGATGAATATAAAAGGAAAGATCGACTATACTTGCTAAAAGTATAAAGACAGGCAAGTTGACAGATAGAATTGAAGGAAGGAAAGAAGGAGAAATGTATAATGCGGAATGAAGAGAAATTGCCAACAGCTGAGGCATTTGAATGTTGCCCATAGCAACGGCGAGAAAAGACTAATACTTCGATTTCGATTATAATGCATTGTTCCCTGAGCATACTAAACGTAAATAAATAAAAAACAGACAACATGTTGCTCATGAACATGTTTCATGTTTTCAATAAAGCTATTTCTATTTCTTAAAGTTGTTCGAATACTCCCGAAGTTGAAAGATCACTTTCATGAAAACATTCAAAAATTCATGACTTCATGAATAGCTTATGAATTGCGTGCTTAACATATCCGATATTGAATATCATTAAGGATTTCATCTTAACACAAGATAACATAAACGTTCATAATCGTTGTCCTTATAATTACATCTTCTAATACAAATCGTTTTTCAACAGAAATTTCTGATACTGATCCCTGAATGTTCTCAGGATGGACGATACACACGTTGAGCACCCCACGTTAAAATAATAAATAAGTAATCATAATTAATATAATTAAGCTTGGAGATCTCCAATCATCGCCGTCATTGCATAATTTCCCTTTGCAGCAACAAATATTATATAATTCTTCTTTTATAGTTCTTTCGAAACATCCTTCATACTACAAATATCATAATCATGCGTAAAATACAATTGAGCACTTACATCACATTCGATTCCTTCGAAAATTCCCGGAATGCTCATCTTGTCACAACCTTTCATGGTCACGTGCGTCTCACCTTTTAACGACACTGCGAGCTGGACATGTTAATGATATTTCAAAATAACTTACAATAATTAGCTGTCATTTTTTGACAATACTTCGATTCTGAGCAGTGAACAGTGGTGACTGGATCATTGAACGGTTTGCCGATAAACTGTCCTAAAGAAGGAACAATGCAGAAGCGGAACTAGTAATGCATACCTTTGATTTCAGAATAACAATCTACCAGCGGTTTTTCTGTCGGCTCAGTCGGATCAGTTGTAGTGAGATCCGACGTTTCCAAAATGGTTAATGAGTTTGTGTTTGCAAGTAAAACCAGAAGTAGTAAACATTTAAAGAGCATTAAATCCGAACAACTGCTGATCGAAAAAGAATCAAATATCTCTGCTGTGATCAGCTGAACTAATTAAAGTAGTAGCCATCAATTAGCTTTATTGCCATGCTCAAAACCCATAAACGATTGTAAATTTGTGATAACAGCTACATCATCCCCTTTTTTAATAACCAGGATCAATAGTGGTTTGTATATTACATCACCTAAGTCGTTACCTAAGGTCATGGGAACTACTTATAAAAATCATACCTGATAAGCTTTTTGAATATGGTTTTGGAAATTTTCTTCGCAATTTCTTCTTATCGCGGAGAGCTGGAGAAAAATAATTGTTATTACGGTGTTATTAATTCAGTGTTTACAGATTCAACTATAGTTGGCATAGTGTACTCCGTATTAACTATTCCGTCTTCAGCCTAAATAGAAATATTCCGTTCAGAAAAGCATTTGAATAATGCACAAAGGGAAACAATACAACTGGCAGTAAGATATGAATTATCACGTGCTCAGCAAAAAATTCTTCGTTCCGTGGAAGAAGGAAAATGTGAGGTACTTGTTTCTAGTTATTCACAAAATATGATCCTACCATACAAGCATAGCAGTCCCCGCCGGTCTCTTCGATGCAATAACGGCAATAGGTGGCTGGACAGTCCAAGCAGAACTTCAGTTTGGACGGTTTCATATAGGTCTGCATTCAAAACATTATATTTAGCAAACTCCTTTGTCTATCACTTCGCACATTATGCATTGGCCGGTTCGGAATATTCGATCAAGTACTTTCAGTTTGAACCAAGATCTAGGTGATAGCCAACTTCTTCAAAAACTATTGTTTGACGTAACAGAAATAAAACAAACCTGTCCGCTTTGTTGGCATTTATTTTCCATCTTGTTGCGCTAAATCTTATTTTGGAACGAGCTTCCGTACGGGATGTTGTGCGTAAGAAAAGAATCTGAGTCAACAAATGTTAAAAGTTTGAAAATCGGAGAACCTTATTATAAAAGTAAATGAGGCGAACACGATCCCGTAGAGGGAACATAAAGGGTAAGAAATAATTAATTATAATTCTCTTGATGACAAAGGAAAATAGAACCTTAAATTATTATACTATCTGGTGGGAGATTCATGTGATAGTACCTGCATAATTAGAGAAATGGTTAAAGGTAGAAGAAGCCATTTCACTCTTTCAGCAAAATCTGGTCTCGTAGGTAATGATAGGCAGTGCTCATTGTTCACCTACAACACAAAGTTTCATGTTGCTCGAAAATTCGAATGAGGGCATCACATGGTCAACTTCAATAGTTCTGTTTATATTCAACATTCTATGCAAAAATTCTGCCACCACTCCTTCGCCAAGGACTTGAAGTTGAGCGGTTTCCTCAGTTTCTCTTATTGTTTTGGATGAAGTTACTACCTGCAACGATGATTATTACATACTTAGTGCGTAAACATACCTTGTACAAGAAACTGTACAAGTAATGATCAATAGCTATCACAAATATGATAATAAGAGTTAAGATGATCCAACGGTAAAAAGGATGTTTAGCTTTTTCAATCTCGTCTTTCGTTGGCCATCTGATTTAAATAAATGATGCACAAACTATACATTGAGCATACCCAATAACATGAAGCAATTTCCATTTTTGCATTTCCATATGATTAATATGTATTAAAGCTACTTGGCCATTTTTTTGCCGATTTCTATCTATTTCCCAAAAACTTCTGAAAGCAAACCATTCTGTGCGTCCTTCCTCAAGATGATTGCCTTTCTTCAGACCAACCTCGTCAAATAATGATTTTGAAAATCAATGTTGTTATTATAACTATGTATCGTTGACACAGAATCTCGAAAAATCCTATATACGAAGAATATGAGTAATCCTTGCACAAACTGCTTCAATGTTAACATTAGAGCCTTGAATATGCTTATGATGAGAGGCTAAAATAACTTGTGACTCGCCTTTGCATGAGCAGCTGTATGTCGGACCATCAAAGATATTTCACTAATACTATATATGAATTCAATTCTCGGATTTTCTATTCCAATCATATGAATCTATAAGTAAATGATATGATTAATATCCAAACTTAATTATTTTGATCACATTAACTGCTGCTTCTCGATCTAATTCAGTAGTGAGGTTTGCAACTTCCAAAATATCTGCCTCCATTGACGATCCAATGTTTGAAGATTCTAAATGGCTTTGGCACAACTTAAAAGATTTCCTCCTTCTATCAATGTCCTATAGGAAGATCAAGAAATGTTGTTCGTTTTGTTGAAGTTTCCTTCTTGCCTGACAAGCAGATTCCATGTTCAGTCGCTTACACACAAGAAAGTTGATTATGAATGGTAGAGTGTCATAACACTTGTTCTATAATTTCATTATATATCACCAAAAACTTTGCTGCTTATACTTCAACGCCAACAAAAACTTCTCTGCAAGTCTCGACTCCTTTTGTGAATATATCGTTGCATTTTTTTGACATTCTATGCGCAATTTTTCTTCCTATCTCAAAATAAAACGCTAACATGTACTCTGAACAACTTCATCTGAATTACATCAGTCTTAAAGCGAGACCAAAAGGGTTTCGAGTCAGTTATGTTTCTCATTTCGAGCTCCGTTAATGATCTTAATTCATCATCTGTTGCTACGCCTAATGCTCGTCTTTGAACAAGAATCTTACAAAACATATTTATATCTTGAAGTGTTTCGTTTCACTACCTGTAACTGTTTATCCGTCTTGTCAAGTATTTCGTCTTCTCTCGTATACTTTGGAGATATTTCATTCATAAATGGAGCTATAAGCCGACGTACAAATGATGTAGCTTTTTTCAATACTTTGAGACCCCGATCTGAATAACATTTTTATCATTCTCAATTCTTCCAGCTTCTCTCACTCAATTGAGTTTCCAGAACTGCTTCTAAGGGTCCAGTAAACAATGACACTCGATTAGATATTATCTGTAAACAAATTATTGTTTTTTATCCTTTTGAGTCTACAAAAACTTTGGCTTGCAATTCCAAATGGCATACAATAATTTCCGCAGTCAATCGATAGTTCGTTACTATATTTTCCATAGGTCCTTCTCTAAGATTGTCAAACAACATCATAGTAAGAGGAGCTGGATTAACGGCGATTTATAAACGTTGTTTTCACATCCTCAACATGCCTTGTCCATTCTTTCCTAAAGATCCCAGAAGAACACAGAAGAGTGCGCATCGGAACATCTTAAATAGAGCAATAAAACGTTATACTTACAGTATTACTGACAGCACTTGCAGAGAAGGCAAAAACAATCATTAATATCATAACCCATTGAAATAGAATACTGTATATTGGATGAAAGTCAGCGAAATTCAATCGCTTCCATCCCATATAGTAAATGCATGTACAAACTATAACACCGATGAATCCATTAACTATATATCTCAGTTTCTTGTAATCAGTAACTTCGCTGAAAATATTTTGAGATCATTGCGGAAGAAACAATAAATAAAATTATATTAGTAGCTTCCTCCACCTTCTGAAGAAATAATCCTCAAAAAATCCAACATTTGTTTTTTTACGAAGCCGATCACGTCGTTCATCTCGGAATATGCCACGAGCACCCATTAGACTTTCATTTCAAATGAAACTGTTTTCGCTGAGTGCGCCCTGCACTCACGTGGACACGTGAGTAATTAGCATTTGGATATATTTGCGTAGTTATGTGGAGCTCGTGTTTTTGTCATAAGGAGATCACACTTGTCTATCGATTTGTACATTAGCATAATAGTGATATGGGACTATAATTCATTCATTTCCTCATTACAATCCAAGGATGTATGTATTCATTGCTTTTGTATAGGAAATGCACTTTAATACTCGACTATGAATGGTTTCATTTGTTTTTAGAATAGACGAGAACAATTTGTGAATTAAAAGTAATAGGTTTTGAGAAAATCGATAACTTAACCTCTTCTATTTATTAAATTTTTTTTTCGCGAAGCAGCAGACCTTATTCTGTCATGTTCATGAGAGACAGATGATCGAAATGAAGGCTCTTCATGTTATTTTCATTATTATTTTGTGTTTAAGCTCCCTCCCTCCCACATCGGCAAAACACCACCCCCCAATAGAAACTGATTATGCAACCGCTCCATACACTGGTGTCAAGTTAAAATGAATTAGGAGTTCACCTTCTGGACAACGCACTCTTTGATTTTCAACTCGGAAATGAATTTTTTTCTGTTCGTTCCAAGAATAAGTTGTTTTTGTGTGTCGTTATCCTTATGTTCCAGCCAATTTTAGTAACTCTCATATGCTTTTTAAACTAAGAATTAGCAAAAGTTTTGTGAGCTTTTCAAGACAATTCGTTATGTTTTCTAATGAAATTGATAGACCGTTGAGAGCAATTGATGAGTATGTTGCTTTTCTTCAGTTCAGAAGAATTTTGACAGATGGGAATAAGTTGAAATTCCTTGAGGGATTTAGTAACCATTTCACAAATATTTACAACTTTCAAGTAGTTCTTCAGCTTGTGCCTATCTCATTCTTTTCTGATTTTTAATAACTTAACCTCCATCAAAGATACTGGCTTTCATGCTTTGTGAAGTATGAATGAGGCTTTAAGTCTATCACATGCTCAATCTTCTGCATCTTTACGTAAACAAAAGATTAGTTTTGAAGTTAAAAATGCAACAGTTTCGTCAGTCATCAGTCTATTCAGGATTCCCAATGATGTATTCGCCAATCTTTTCTATGAAGTTACTTTATTTTGCCAATTTCATTTGTTTTTTGCTATTCTTAATGAATTGTGCTTCATTTTTCTTCAGCTTATATCCTTATCTTCGTTCCCTTATTCCGTCTGTTACTTCATGTTTTGTCTAATCTCTCTACATCCGTCTAACTCTCTCTCACTAAGTCAGCTGAAACATTGGCATAGAATCCTTCAGTTGACTTCTGATGTTCTTGTCGTCTGATTTGCATATAAAATTTTTTAACCTCCATCTTCGCTCCATCCAAACAGGAGAGAACAGCTTTCGTTCTATCTATCTTGAATATGTCTGTTTTGACGGATAAACTTTTTTTTTATTAGAATATCCTCTGCAAATAGCATTCGAGATGTCTTATGGCAGAAATTTATGTCTCAAGGATACCCCGTTCGAATCATTTATCCTTATTTATGAGAGGAAATATGAGAAGATTCCCGTTTGCACTAAACATTTTTTTAATTTCTGGTCGAATAGCCTGAAATTAAAAGCTTTTTTTTTATTTTACCTCTCTCATCTCCTTCATCTCTTACCGCGCCTCCGTCGTATACGGCTATATGGACTTTCATGTTTTTAGTAAAGAAAGGATTGAAGTTCACCATATTATAGCTATCTGATGCGAATACTTGGAAAATTTGAATGAGTTTTTCCTGAAATTCTGATAAACTTGCCAGACATTCTTCCTCTGTGAACGATCAGATCTTGCTTGAGGTGTTTTTATTTTTTTATTTCATATATTTTTATGAGAAAATTATTTGCATATTGCGCGGATTTAGTGGAGGAGGGGAGATAGGGAGAGAAGGCTAGAGAGAGAGGAAGGAAGCCAATGAAGAAGATGAAACAAAATGTTTTTTTTATTGATCTACACTTTACACATTACTTCATGTATCTCCCGTTTTAAGAAAATCTACTGTTAACGAATTTAATCATTCAGAGCTGGCGTTCAAACCAGATAATGTAATGATGACCATCGACGACGATGACGATGATTCGCTAGACTTTGACATTTCTATTTCTGGGTAAGAAAATTAGCTCTGTTACTTACTTATTAGATGGTTAATACTTAATGAAAACTATATGTTTCAGGCCTTCCTACGTTGGAGATGTTGTGACGATCGAGAGTATTGAACATGAACGAACATATTTATTTCAAAGAGGGTTCGTTTCCCTGAAATAACTTGAAACAAGAAAATTATTTTCGAAAAAGAGAAAAAAAAACTTTTGTGTGTGTATGTGTGTGTGTGTGTGTGTGTGTGTGTTTAACGGAAAAGCAACCGATTATAAGCGAAAGCTATAATGAAAATGTTTTTCTTTGATCATCTCTCGTCAAATGACATGTCACGTAAAATACGTGAATGACATCAAATATGCTAATTAGAAAAGCAAACAGAAGTAGGATGATGATTAAAGAGCGATTTTGATTGTTTTCAGAATTGCCTGTTGTGCCGTATGGTCATTTGTATTCGTTATATTCATAACAGTAATTCTGCTTGTGTCGAATGTTAAGATATCAACAGGCTAACAAGATAATATTTTATTTATTTATTTAAGAAATAAAAGAATTAACGCAGGTTGTTTTAATAATACAATTGTGAATGTGTTTTTTTCCTTAAATACAGACAGCATAATGGTAAAAAACAAGATTTTCATTCTTTTCCCTTTTCTCTTTCTCCCTTAGTGTTCCTTACCCTACTAGTAAGTCTCTCTCTCTCTCTCTCTCTCTCTCTCTCTCTCTCTCTCTCTCTTTCTTCCCTCTGTATTTCTCTCTTTTTTGTGTATCTTGTTTGGATAAAAGATATGCTGAAGAAGAAGAAGCAAAAAAAAGTTTGAATGATAACAAGTCAGTTTATCCATTTATAAACGATGGATGCTAGTTTACAAGAAGACAATCGTCATTTGAATATTAACTTGTTGTGTTCTACGCTGTTATGTGCTTTTAGAACTTTCGAACTTACATTCCAAACTCAATTTGACCAGTTTACATTCCTTTTCATCACTTTCTCATGACAATATGAACTTTATGATCACAAATTCAAATATATATATCTATATGTATAATTTGTATAAAATGTTTAAAAAAATGCGCGCCAATACGATTGGAATCTATTATCTGAGGAAGGATGAGAGATCTAATGAAAGCACTGGTTGAGAGAGAGAAGGGGGCAAAATGTCAGTCGGATGGAATCTAAAAAATAAAAGGAAAATGTGCATCGTTTTCAGTTTTGTTTTGTTGTCATTTAGTCAGATAGAATGGACGGTTTGTTTAGTTGAAATTGAAACATTTAATTTCAATTTTTTTTTTGTGTTGCATTTGATGGCCGTTACATTATATGTGCTCTCAAATGAGAATGTTGTACAAACGCGAAGATACATGACGTTGTATCTGGTCCAGATGTTGGCTCTATCCTCTTTTTTTTTTGAAAAACTTACAAAGATCGTTTGCTCATTTTGATCTCACGACCTTCTCACAATCTGCAGACGACTTGAAGCTGTTTTCATTAAATTTTTCGTGAGACTGAAGATGAACGTCGAACGTATTATGAAGGAGAAAGGGGCAGATAGAACGAGTGTAAGAAGGAGCAATGTTGACCTGTAATGTTATTTTATTCCTTTTTTTGCATTACTTTCGCTTAAAACTATTTATATTAATGGTTCGTACCTTTGTACTTGCATCCTCACGATCAGATTATCTTCGAAATTGTGGTTCGTTTGTGTGCTAAACGCGTATTTCTTCACTCATTAGGACTTTAGCTAATCGTCTTTACGTGACATGGTTCTCTTCATTTTCGTATTTCTCTAATATTGCTTTATTTCGCATCTGTTGAGAATTTGCTCTAATCCTTTTTTGTTTGAACCTTATTTCTAATGAACTCTCAATCAACTGCTGAAATGTGATGTTTTCGTAGAATGGACTACTGCTACGCTCACGCTCTCTCTTCTAAATCTCTTTTTGTACTTTGTTTTACTTTTTCTTCCTCTATTGTCTCAAACCTTATTTCTTTTTTTCCCTTTCATCGTTTTTATCAAGTGAATCTTCGTGAATTCGCTTTCGAATAGTTCAATCTCAATCATAATCTTCTGAACTTCGCCAACATCTGGTTGCTAATCAAGATATTCCCTTTTTCATGTTTTCACTTCTTTTTTCTCCCTTCAAAAGGCAGAAGTCAAATTTTTTGTTCTCACTCTACAGCTCATAACTTTATTGATCCACCCAAATAGTTTGTGGTTTAGCCAGATTGAGGGGACAGTAGTCTGCTGATTTATAGAAAAACGCATGACAAGAAGGTTTTTGTGAACTGAAAAACTTAACTCTTGACGAGTCTGTCTCGAGCATTTCCGAAATAGGTTAAAGAAATGAATGAAAATATGTTATTCCTTATCTTATTGTTGATTGAAATCGATCACTGTTTATCATAATGAGAAAAATGATATTTGACCTTATCATGATTGACCCAAACTATTCTTTCGAGAAATGAGACAGGTTTACCCTCATTATGGCTCAACAAATCTAGCAGATGTAGGTCCTTTCCATAAAAATTCAAATACATCGCAATTCGTTTCCATTTTGAAAAACTCAAAATATTTGAAGATCATATCATTCGATAAACACAGCATAGACAGAAAAACCGTTTATTTTTGTTGGCATTATGTTTAAAGTATGAACCATTATCATGATATCTTCTCAGTTTTCCTTAACTCTATGAATGCTTCTCTTATTTTAAGGAAATGGGTACAGCCGAAAGAGACAAAGCTCCATCTGGAGTTTGTTCCCTCACAAATCTCGTCCTCATTGTTGTAGCGGTTGTGGCATCACTATGTATTGGAGCTGTATTATCTTGGTATTTCACAAAACTTGCTTATAGTCCATCAACTCCGAGGTTAGTATCTCAGTGTTTGAATGCTGAAAGAAGAATAGTTCCCTCTTGTTAATCAGAAATAAAAAAAGAAAAGCTTGAAAACTCGTCCAGGGAGAGTAGATATGTATCCATAGCCACGTTAGTTAACTGTGCGTGCTCGTATGTTCTGTGTGAATAATACTGTCACGTTTAACATGCGATTTACTACTTTTTATGGAAATGACTTTTTCATCTTTTATTTTTCTATTCTAGGGATGAAACTCCAACCGATACCGGACCATCAGCTGTTGAGCTTCGTCTGCCACAGAGTGTAAAACCAGGTTTGCTTTCCTCGAGATCGAAATACCGATATTTTCAATTTTAGTTAGTTATGACCTTACAATCAAAACATATTTACCTGGGTATGTTGATATACCCAAAGAGAAAAATTTGACATTCGAAGGACAGGTCAGAGAAACAACCTTTTTTAAAATCTTCATAAACAAGGAACTTATAGGTTACAATCAATTTGGAGACTTTGAAGTCATTGAGGAAATTTGTATTGAATGCAAAGCATTTGACAATTAAAGAAAAGCAATGCCAATTGCTCGTGGTAATCCCTCATTTCATCACACTTGAAGTATTTGAATTCTTTTCCAATAGGACAATGAGCCTTTCAAAATCAAACGTGTAATGATGATCCCTCATTTGGAAAAAGTAGCTTTTGACTTGGATGATGAAGTTAAACAAGGTTCCAATGTTGAACTGAAAGTAAGAAGGACGTGCAACATCTGTCATCTAATTTTCATACATAGATCAAGTACACAGGATTAATTAACAATAATCTCGGTGGCTTATACCAATCAGCTTATCAAAATGCAGAAGGCAGCCCCAAGTATTTTTTTTCCAGCTGTAAACCTTGAACACGCATCCTTATAGAATAGCAGCAGTCACTCAAATGGAAGCTACAGAAGCACGTCAAATGGTTCCATGTTTAGATGAGCCTGAATATAAAGCACCTTGGACTATTAGTGTGATTCATCCTAAGGGCACTTCAGCATTGTCGAATGGATACCCAACTAACACTACCGAGTAAGAGTAAATTTATTCTTGTTTTCTGTTTTATATGTGAGAATTAGTGAATTAGCATAAAATGATGCGTGGCGTGGGTAAGCCATCAGCATTAATCCATTTGAAACTTTACTCAAGCTGATAGCGGTTGTTTTTTTACAAAAAAGTACAGGTTAACGAGATCAAATAATCTGTTTTTCAGTTTTAAAGAAAACTTCATGTTATCTACTTTCGAAACAACACCTAAGATGTCAAGTTATCTACTGGCCATCCTTGTCAGTGATTTTGAACACGTGAAAGCGAAAGGCGAACACAAAGTTGAGGTTGGTCAAACAACGTGGTTCTTTATTAAGTGTATGTTTAGTTCCGTGTGTGGGGGCCTAAACAAGCAAAGGAAAATTTAGAATATGCAGCGGAAGTTGGACAAAAATGCCTGGAATACTTTGAAAAATTCTTCAAAATTCCATTCCCGTTGAAAAAGATAGATATGGTTGCTTTACCTGATTTTGCAGCTGGAGCAATGGAAAACTGGGGATTAATTACATATAGGTGATAGAGCAAGTTATATTGACAAGTTTGTCCTGTTAAATTTCAGAGAGAATAGTCTTTTGTATGACAAGAAGTTGTGGCCACCCAAACAGAAGAGAAGAGTAGCAACAGTAATTGCTCACGAGTTGGCTCATCAAGTTAGCTACATCTGAAAATGACTATTAAGTTCAGTATTTTAGTGGTTTGGAAATCTTGTTACTATGAAATGGTGGGATGACCTTTGGCTTAACGAAGGATTCGCTACATATTCAGAATACATTGGGGCCGATGAGATAAGCGATAAAAACTACAAAATGGTTATTATTCTTCATTTTAATTATCTGTTTTTGTACTTTTCAGCAAGATTACTTCGTTGAAAAATCATTGAGTGCAGCTTTTGATGCAGATAACCAAGCTAACAGCCATCCACTTTCTTTCAAAATTGATAAATCTGCTGAAGTAGCCGAGGCATTCGACACCATTTCATATGATAAAGTACTTTTGGGGTTATATTTTCTTAAGGGCTCATCCTTGATTGATTACAGGGTGCAAGCATTCTTCGTATGATCAAGAATGTAATGATGGAGGAAAGTTTCAACGATGGTCTATATGTAAGTTCTGATTTTTTTCTTCTCTAACATATTAGCAAGCAATCCGTTTCACAACGCAAATCTTGTTGGTGAGAAGTGTGGCCGAATGGTCTAGGGGTATGATTCTCGCTTTGGGTGCGAGAGGTCCCGGGTTCAAATCCCGGTTCGGCCCAATCTTTTGCTTTTTTTGCTGAATTTTTTTAAAGCTAATTTCAGGACTACTTGACTGTTCATAGTTATGGAAATGCTCAAGCTGGTGATCTCTGGGCAGCGTTGAACAATCATTCTGAAGTGGTTGGTCCTAAAGAAGATAGGTTGGATATTCCAAAGTTCGCTAACCAATGGACTACACAGGTGGACATAAGTATGATAACTGAGCTCATTGTTAGGTTTCAGATGGGATTTCCATATTTAACAGTGGAAACCGTTAATGATACAACCGTTCGAGTGTACCAAACTCGTTATAAGTTGAACCTTGAAGCAAAAGAAAGAGAGAAATATGCGAACCCCATCTACAAGTATGGCTAAATATTGATAGTAGGATATCGAATGTGTTCAGGTTCAAATGGGATGTACCAGTTTGGTATAAAGCCGGAGATCAACCAGAGAAAATGGTTTGGTTATCTAGAGGTGAGATAATGAATAGAGAATGAGTTTGTATTCTGATTGCTGCTCTTAGACGATGACTTGTATCTCAATTTGGGAGAAAACCATAAAGAACTACCACTTGTCCTCAACGTTGAGGCCCGATCGTTTTTCCGCCAAAACTATGATGTTGAAGGCTGGAAAAAGATAATCAAGCAATTGAAAACAGATCATACTGTAAGATTATTCTACAGATGTAGCCAAAAATGTTTCTCATTCTAGGTATATAGCAGTGTTACACGTTTCGCCATTATTTCAGATGCTTTTGCAATGGCTGCTATAGAAAAAATTGATTATAGCACATTATTTGATCTTCTGGATTACATTACAAACGATACGGTAAATATGCGAGAACAAAACTGTTCAATCTTTTGTTCAGGATTACATGCCAACAGCTGCTTTTATTGAAGGAATGAAAGATCTTGAAAAGTACTTTGGAACTGAGCCTGAAGCTAGGTTCTTCGAAGTGAGTGAGCGAGTTTAGTATGGAATGTTTCAATGATGCTTCTAGGATTACATGAGTAAAATGATCCATATTGATAAGTTCAAGGATACTTATCATTCCATATCCGAAAACTATTTAGATGAGACCCAATACTACAAAAAGTATGTTACTCAGAAAGTTCCTGTTACATTTAATTTTAGCATGAGAGAACTTCGCATGTTCCAATTTGTATGTAATCATGGTTCTGTAGAGTGTAACACATTACTCAAAGAAAAATTCATTGATGTAGTCTCTACCACTTGTTGGCCTAATAAACTTCTGAGCAAATGTGTTACGTGAGTTTCAGATCCCTCTCTCTGCACAAAAAAGTTCTCTTTTAGAATTGCTGCTCCACTGAGGGAGAATGTGTACTGCGCAGGTGTTAAAAATGGGGATCAAGGAGTTTTTGAGAAGGTTTAGAAGATAATTATTTTTCTTTTTTGAATGAACCCCTGTTGTAGATGTTACAATATTATAAGAAGGAACCGATTCAAATGGAACAAACTAATATCTTGACTGCTTTAGGATGTAGCCAAGATCCAGTTACATTGAAGAGGTGGGGGAATTTTTGTAGGACATAGAAATCTTTGATTTGAAGCCTATTATTGACGGCAATCGAGCGCAGCAATGTTATTCGTTTCCAAGATGTATCCTCTGTTTTCCAATATGTTTCAAAAAATAAAATAGGCAAGGAACTATTGTTCAAGTTCTTTGTTGAACATTGGAATCAAATTCACGAAAAGTAAGTTCCTAGAAGGCATATCACTTCGTACCTTTTCGTTTTCCAGTTTCAAAAGTGATATAGCAACGTTGGGTAGAATTATTTCCAACTCTCTCGCGAATGTGCGGAATGAAGCTGATTTGAACCAAGTTTGTGATTAATACATTTCTTTTCATTTTATTTCAAGCTCGTGGAATTCCGGAGAACTGCTCCATATGCTTCTGAGTACGCCATGTTCGCGCTCAAGATTGAGAAAACCCAGACAACAATTGAATGGATCAAGAAGAATTACAAAACAGTAACGAAGCTTCTGAAAGACAGAATTTGAAGAATTTATTTATTTGCTTGATTTGTACAAGCTTGAAGTTTAACTTATTGCTAAATATCTGTGCCTGAAGTATCATCAGTACACAATAAATCCTAAAAATTAGTTTCTCGTTTTATAGTTTAACAATTATGATCATTATATGTGAAACTGCATCTAAAACAATAACCGGAAAAAAAACATTAGCAGCGAGTGGTTTCGATCCACCGACCTCTGGGTTATGGGCCCAGCACGCTTCCACTGCGCCACGCTGCTGCACGACCAAGTGAACCATGAACCCTCAGGCTATTATTCCATGTTTAGACTTGTTTGATCTTCAAATAAATCTTCTTCAATGTACATTGCAACTTACAAGCGTGAACTAGTGACTATTAATTTTGAACTAAAAGGTTTCCGACCAATAACCAAATTCCGATCAAATGGATTCAAGACCAAAATCTATTTTGGAATGAATAATGAATAGAATAAGTTTTGAATATATGTATACTGACCTTCCGTAATCTTTCACTCTCAATAATTTCCTTTCAATTATTCGCAATGTTGTTGATACAACATGCTAATTCCAGCTAAATCATCAAGTTTGTAAATAATTCTAGCACTCCCAAGCAATTCAAAAATGAAAGATCGGAACACGAAATCTTTATTATTCGTCCTTTCGATTATTTCTCGGACGTGCTCTAATCATTCTCAGATGTTTTTGCTTCACTCGCCAAGTTTAGATATTTTCTGGAACTGACGTTATTTTCCTATGAAATGAAATTTCTTTATTAATAGAGTTATTACGGAGTTCAATGACTAAAAGCTTCAAACAAAATGACTTTACTAACCTGTGAATGCAACCGCTCCGTGGAGAATGATTAGTTAATTTGCTCACACCTACACCTCACATCCACTAAGAATCACAGGTGTGTTGTGCTATCTTTCCAAGAAGACGTGGCATAGAGTCACGTGAACGTGTCTATTCCGCTCCAATATGCAAATTAAGAGGTTCCTAATTTATTCGAATGTCCCAAGTTATTGAAATCGGAGAACATCTGCTGAGAACGGCAAATTGTACACAAAATGGTTCACTCTTCCTTAAAGAATATGCTTCTGATATTTCTTCTCCTTTTTTTCTTCAAAGTAAATAAATATATCTGTGTATGTGCATGTGAATAATATACAAAGAATAACTAAATTATAAACACATTAAATCTTGTATACATTTCCATATTTCTCATACTCAATATTAAAAAAGTTTTTTTCCCTCTCTCTATATGTCTCACTACTTCTTCCTACCTATCCTCTTTCCCTTATTCTATATCTTTCCACAAACTTCTGTATGAATGCGATAGTTGTTGTTGATTTACTCCCACTCCCAGAAGCAATGAGAATTCAATTTTCTTTTTCCTCCGTTTAAGCTTCTTCCTCTTTGGAGGTTTTTTTTGTTTCGAAGCCAATTAAGTAAAATGAAACTCTCAGATTCTGCTGGAATTCTCATGTCCAGAGCAATGATTACTGTAATTAAGATATTCCATCGGTTAATTTTATATTTATCATATTTATTAATTACATGCCATATACGGCTGTCGTTTAAGTTTAAATGAAACTCTCTAAAGTATATATTAATACAAATATATATATATATATCAACACTTTAAAATATTATACTGCTCACTTTCGATAACTAATGAGATGATTATTTCATCACCTCATCGCCAACGACCACTAGCCTTCTTTGCACCACTCGTGCCATCATCTGTCTCCTCTTAATACCTTTTTTGCAATCTTCTTCTCATTTTGTATTCTTTTGCGCGTTCATATGTATTCGGCCACCTATGGCATCATCGGATGTCCCGAATCGTCATTTCTTCATGCTGTCCTTCTTGATGAAAACACTTTCTTCTTCAATTCTGAAGAACTACTATGGTACTTGATTTAGCGAGTCACAATATCCGTCAAATTCATTTTTATTCATCTTCTTCCTATCAACAAAAACGAAATCTTTAATTTTTTATTTCAATCAAATATATTTTCGAATCATTATGCATTCCATCTGGATCAGGAGCAACAGCTGATTCATGAAAGGTAATAAACCATTCCAAGAAAGGCGAGATATTAATAGGTTTTCAGGCACTTCGGGGTGAAAATCCTGAAAGCTCCACCCTCTTTTTTATCGAAAAGTTCATTCGCAAACGATACGCCCAACTTATCATAATTTCATATTTTTCTACTCCTTCTTTTTAGACAGATTGAACGAGGCATGGTTGCCGAGTCTATAATATTCAGTCGCATGCTATAATTTGTATTGTTAGAGTAATTGGCAAAGTTCAGATATCAGATTTCCTCATCCACCCCCACCAAGCATCATTTTTTCATTTTTCTTCCTCTTTCTAAGAAAAGCAACCCTATTATTCATAAATTTCGATTTTTCATTTGAAAACGTGCCACAACTAAAAATATAATTGAAGCCTTCACTGCAAATGACGTTAAAAAATGATAGTATAATGACGAATACGATGGGAAATCTCCAACCAGTTAGCCATCATATGCTTTAGGATTTTTTAAAAGCAAAGGTTTGTCTCTCGATACTCCAGGATTTGACAGCTTTTCTACCTCCTTTGTTCTCCAATTTTTTATCTTTCAAATCGGAATATTCTTTAATTAGCTTCTAGATCTCTGGATTTACTATTGTGAATCGGTAAGCTCGGAAGGATTTTTTACCCAAGAAATTACTAATTGGAATCTATAATTTAGCGTTTCAGACGCAAAAATTACACAATTTTTCTTCCATTTTGTACATCAAAGATCTGCTTTACTGAATTCAAAACCCGAAATTTACATTTGTACCTCTCGTGACACGTGCCGAGTCTTTACAAGGTATTGTTGTTGCTCTTTTGCTTCCTCCCCTCCTCTCTTCTCACTCATCACGTTTTACCCTCATCTAGAGCTCTTACGAAGCAGTTTGAATTAAAAATTAATTGAATCATCATTTGCCAAATCAGATGCTACTTCTACGAATTGGTCATTCGCTCTGACCCTCATCAACATTTCAAACGTTCCGTATATTGTGAAAGCTTGATGGAGCTCACGCCCATGTATGCATTCCTATGATGGGCTTCTTCGATACTCCATAGATGAATTGACCCTCGTCCAGACAAACGTACTTCCGAAATAGACCTCCCCTCATTCTCCTCCTCTTCTATTCTTGCTTTTTCTTTTCTTTCTTCTTCTTTTCTTTTTCACCTTTACGACAATCTTTATCTTGTTCTTCTCTACTCTTTAGTCTGTGTCGTTTCTATTTATGGTAGTTCAATTATATCGTTTGCTTGTTAATCTTCGAAGAAACAGCCGAAAGGCTTTTTTTCTCTCCAAAAGCTTCTGTTGAATAGCCCTGTAATTCATTATATGAGATGATAACAGTTAAGCTATCCTTCCATAATATTCTTTTATTCTGAACAAACTTATTTGTTTTTCCATTAAAAATTGAATTTTTCTTATTTTTTCCTTTTATGTTCATGTGCTTCAGCTTTCTATTTTTAGGAAATATTTAAGAGATATGTTGAGATATATCGCTTGCTTTGGTATTGTTCTGCTGGTGTGTGCCGTAGGTGCTGCAATCATTCCAAGAGGTTTGTGTGCAATCGAATTGTTGTCCAAAAGAAAAACAAGAAAAAATAGCATTTTATAATTCCATAAAGTAGAAAATCTTTTTGTTCCTTTACAGAAGATGATTGTGGTCTGATTTTCGAATGTGAATATCAAGATATTGTTTGTATTGAACAAGTCTTCCGAATCCTCCCCCATTGTCAGACACAAATAGGTAAGTAGGACTTCTCCTCCTTCATTTTTTTATCCAATTTCAATTGTCTTCAGCTGAACAATTGGAAAAGCGAACTCCGATGATAAACAGTAAACGTCATAGCCGAGCCAAAGACATTTTCCTGAAAAGCTACATGAATCGCATCGGATGATCATAAGCTCAGAAATCAGATTAAATGGAAAAACCTTTATTTATTCCGACTTACCGATATGTAAGAACTGTGTTATCACAATCCTCTATCTCAGTAAAACAGCTTCATAGAAATCTTGGTGTTCCAGTTTATATCTTTCAAATAAGAAAAATAAACTGTTTTTGTTGATCAAACATCTTTTATTCTCTGGCTCATCTCAATATACTTCCTCGAATTATTCACTAAATTATTCCTCAGAAGCTTTGATCTCCTAAAGTTATATAACAGGTAGCCAAAAAGGTTAATGACTGAAAGTCAAACAAAGACGCTTCGCTCATCTCAACGCATCAGAGTCAGCAAAAATTAGAATAAATTAATAGCCTTAAATGGAAGAATTAACATCTATTCGATGCATGATATGCAATGCGGATAACACAATTCACCATTCAAATAGGCTCTTCCAAAATATGGCTCTAGTAATTTCGATGGCATTTAGTGATGGACAACTGTTTCCATCCGAAAAACCTGCACATGCTTTGATGACAAAAAATTGGAGCAAGAATTTGAGGGGGAAACGGAACAAGAGACGATTGCATTTTGTTAACTTGGTCATTACGTGATACATGTTCATCTAATATGGACAGTCGCATGACGTGAGTATAGCCGACAACATCATGGATAGAAGTTCAGTTTGCTTGCTCAAGCTCACACGATTCGTTAACGATGACCTTATTAGATTCCTTAACTCCCAGAGGCTGAACCGTCATGCCAACACTCTAACTGATCTCTAATTCCAGGGTTTCCGCGCTCTAAGTTCGGAAACACTCCTGTTCAAAGTCTAGAAATGATCCTAAACTAATCTGAGAGCGGAAACGTAACAAAAGCTTTACAAGGAGTCTGTCGTCACAAATCTCGAATGCTTTAAACAAGAGCTACACCCTCTTACACACTGATACTTTTCACCTGAGGGAATCAACTCTTGAGCTGTTGTCAGTTTTTTTTCTGCATGATGAGAATCGTCAACTTATACATTTGTTTTTTTTCCAGTGAGTCGGCTGACGAAACTCACAAAAAAATATGAAACTGCATATAAGCAGATTATAAAACTGCTGTCTTAACACTATCCCTTTCAGGTCGCAGTTCAGAAGGAAAGGAGGGAAAGATAGAGAAAAGTAAAAATGAAAGTCTGAAAGAGTAAGACAGCAATATTTCAACCTAAATTAGCAAAGATAACGGTCGATTGGAGAGAATATTTCTGATGATTAGGCTTAATTGCAACGTATGTTTGTGAGAGAATTGATGCTAATCCTAATGATATTAGAACTAAAAGGATAAAGAAATGTAATTTTTAAAGTTTTGCTCATCTTTCTGGAAGAATTGGAAATGTAATTTTCAATTGAAGAACTTGTACTTCTTTCTTTTATGGCTTGTTCAGCATATGAAAGAGAGGAAGAGATCAGTGTACTGCAGTACTCAAGTTGTCAAGAACAAGAGACATCCAGGGAAACAGATTTATTAGCCAACATTTGCGTACAATCAGAGTTTGTTCATTACTTACGAGAATTTCACAAACAGTATGGGATTCAAAACTATACTGAATGTTCTCTCAAGCTCCTCAGAATGTTTTTTCGAACATCGTGGGTATGGCGGCATGGCGTCCCTGATGATGTTGCCATTCGCATCACCATCAAATTCTTAAAAACACAACAAAACTTCATTTTCCCATCAAACTTATTTGCAACTTTGTGAGTTTTGAGTTTCCTGTTTGTGCACATAGAACGATATCATTGCTATTCTTTCCTTCTCTTTCCATTCTCGGTTGTTTCGGTTGCTTGTGAAGTAACGAAGCAATATGCGATTAACATGATTAAGCGTAATCTGATGCTTTCCAGCTTAAATGAGAGACGCTGGAGAAAGTTTTTTGTATTTTAGTTTGCAACCATATGTGGAAACCATTAGATCAATTATTTTAATAATGTTTCAAATCTGTATTACATTCGTCATAATCGAATGAGCAACAGCATGTGCATCTAAGCCCTAAAGCCGTCTGCTAACATATACTCACGGGCAGATCTGCAAAAAAAGGAGAAGAAGTAGAGCAAAATTGTATGGAATATAATGCAAGCTGACCAATTAGTGAATATATAGTCCTGTCTTCATATATATATATATATGTTTGCGAATAATTTTATAATGGCAGATTGTTTGAGTATTTTGAGCAATTAAAAAATACTACACACTTCCATATAAGTACATTCAATACACTATTAACAATCAAATGGGTTTAAGATATACATTCATTTATAAATTAAACGATTATTTGAGCAAATAAAGAACAATTATGCAAATCAACCGTTTATATTCGTTCCTATTTATAACAATGATTTGTTATGGATTGTTCATTTCTCGCTAAATTGTAGAAGCTCAGCAAATGGACCACCCTTGAACTTAAACATAAACTCTGAATGCTATTGCTTAGTGGGGCAACCGTTCATCAACAAAGCATACAAGCGAAATGAAATGACGTGTCTTCACATGGCTTTACGTGATTCCATACGTCTTTCTCACGTCAAATGTTCAATGTTCATGAAATGTATTTTTTTAAGAGATTTGAGCATTCGGGTTGTTGTTTTATGCCTAACACGTTGAGGTGCAATTTCCATTATGGTTTAAGTCTTTTGATCTTTCTTTCGTAGACGTAGCATTGGCTGACGGTCCGAAGGATTGAGCTTTAATGGGAATAACATTCAAAGACTTTTGTAAGATATGAGCAGCTGGAGGAAGCATGGGAGCTGAAAGCATTGATTGTGATGAAAGCATTTGTGCTTGAGCAATTTGAGAATTACTCATATCCTAATAAATAAGAAAAATATTATTAGAAAGTTATGAAATTCCAACTTGAACAGCCTTAGATATTGATTTGTGCATTACACGCATTGAGCTTCTTGTTTGAGATTCAACCTATGAGTGGTATGAAAAGAGATTCAAAACGTATTATGTGGCAATTACCTTGGACATCTTGACAACAAAAACAATTGACAAAATCAAAATTGCTATTAAGATAATTGCCATAAAAGAGAGCAGAACGAAAACACAATTGAGATTAGAACTAAACCATCGTCGCTCTGTCTGAATTTCTGTAATGTACGTAGGGAGTTGACGTGTAGGTCCCACGTTATTACAAACCATAAGGAGGACTAGTCGTTTCATTAATCAATTGATTGTTTTGAATAGGGATAATGGGAGTAATCATTTCTTTCGTATAGTTCGGATAGAGAAGGGAGTAATGAATGATTCCATATAAAGGAAGTTAGCAACGCAATAGACATAGCAACGATGCATTCATGTCTTCAAGACCATTAGTACTTCTTTTTACTATGTTTTTTGGGAGAGCTCACTATGCAGCTAATAACTAAGAGTTTCACAATTTCGACAAAAAAGATTGAAGATTCGAATCATTTATTCCATTCCATCTGTAGCTGATTGAAGTAATCGATGACAGTTGGAGATTGGTTCAATGAGTCTCCAAAGACACTCAGGATAACAGTCGAATCCCGGTGCGGAACAACTTGCTTTCGACAATTAATCCAAAATGGTAAATCTAAAAAAGAAAACATAAAACATGACAGCGAAACCTGAGCAAAACAGTTCTACGCAGACACGGATAATGAGTTGGTGGGTTGTTAAAATGGAGGAAAACTTACTTTTCTTGTATGAAGTCCATTTAAACATGATGAATAATGGAATACAAAATTCAAAAAAGATGGACAACTGGAAAATAGAAATGAAATTGTGTTGATGGGGTTCGTTGGAAGTACTGTATTCATGAATGTAAATATGACTATGTAAACGGCAGCGCTTTCGCAGCGTTCAGGTATGAGAATGAACTTTTCCTTGAAAATAGCATTCCCGACGAAGTCCGTAACGGTTATGAGAGTATCGAATATGGCTATGGGCAAAAGAGCGTTGCGTACAACTCTATAAGATGTTCTTAAGTACAGGAGTAAGAAACAGCTTCACTTCATATTCTCTATTAACTGATAACGTTGAGTTAGTGTCATATGATAACTACTGGAATTCATTAAGCGTCGATTAATCAGAAAAATTACAAAGAAAGCCTTGAAAGAGAATGAATATGCAGAATACTTCGCACTATTTACCAGACTCGTTAGAGCACAAAGCGCTACGAGATAGTAGCCTGAGGCATAACCAACGTCATCCTCTTGTTCATGACTGGAGATTTGCGTGATTTCGAATATAGCAAAACAATTCTTCAAATAATCCAATTATAATAAGTACACAAGAAGAACTTCTTGCTCACCGCGAAAGCCACCAGTACAAACAGGAAAGGCCAAAAACGGGAATGCTCATAGCGCGAATAGTAAATGGTGGCGATTATGCGTTCTGTTAAGAAGATTCATGTACACCGAGATGATTGTCAGATTTACCTATTATGAAAGATAGATAAGCAGGGGAAATGTAACCATAAAGATATACAATAGGATATTCCATCAGATCGTGTAATGCATCGAGACCGAACACAAAAAAAATTCTTTGAGTACTAAGACATAGTCCGCAAAGAGCATAACTAAAGATGATTGATCCCAACAAAAAGCTGAATTACGAGTAATTCAGAAATTGATGTGAAAAGAATGTATTTTCACCTAAAAAATGGATGAAAGCGATTCGATATCTTAACATGTACATATAGGAGAGTAGCAAATAGGAAAGAAGATATTTGAATTAAAATAATAAAGTAAACATTAATAGCTGTGGCCAAATTTTGAGGGCACAGGGCATGCTGAAAAGAAAAGTAGGGAGAAATATAAAAATAAAAAACGAATATTATACTTTTACTGCTTTTACATAAAAAAAATTTACCTCAACCCATCCACCCAAAGAGAACTGAGCAGTTCCCATTGCGAAGTAATTGGATAGAATGAAAACAAAAGAAAGTCAGATCATGTTCAGAGCGAAAAGGAGTTTTTGTTATATGGAATAACTCGTAAATCGTTGGACACACAAATTTGATTGTTCTGGTGAGAAAAAAAAGAAGAAATTCAAACTAAACTACAAATAAGGGGATCTTGCATTCGCAATGACTAAACTCAGACATCGCATATCGTCATCCCTGATTATGTATGTCCGACTACTGTGATGATTGAAAGTGACTAATTGCTCAGAGTTATCAATTATGTTCCAATTTTAAGCTTCCTAACCCCTATGAAGCTATAAGAGGACCAATGATCATAAAAAGAGTTTTAAAATTTGATTTAAAAATAATAAAATATAAATGAGTAACTCTCACACCATAATGCTCAATCACCATTGTTGCTCGAACTTCTACAACCTTTAATAAGAAAACGAGTTATGGATAAAAATAAAATGCTTCATGTTCATAGTGATTGATAAGAATGCTGGAAATAAAACGTTTAGGTACAAGCGCGGTAAAATAAGAGGAACAAGGAAGTTTTATTCTAACAAAAGACGAAATGCAACTGAAATCAGTTTGTGTTCAACCTACATGTTTTGTTTACTGGAGTACGTATAACTAATTTCCAGCTAAGTTTTGGTATATTTCTTTGCGAGTTGGATGAAGATGTCTCCGTACGGAATGGCCAACAATACAACCAACTGAAGCTAAGCCCAGGACAACTCCCGAGAATACTGTTGCTTTGTTTTCGAACGATTCACGAAGAGTTCGCTTCCTCGTTCTTTCGCACAGGTAAGCTTAAATTACGAAGATGTATGAAAACATTTTTGAAATAATAATATACCATTGCTTTTAGGGCCATATGGCTGGAAGTCTATATCAGGGCTCATCGCGACGATAACATCTCTAAAGAAGCGAGTCAAGGAAAAAAAAGATGATTAAGAGCCTAACTCAAAGCCTTCACTATGGAGGGTTATGTTGACTTGATCCTTACAAATATACTTCTGATTTAGTGGCGAACTGATTATTACAGACGAGTTATCAGATTCGAAAGATGCTGATCTATCTACAACACACATAATTGATAGGTGAAGGTAATTCATGTTATCCAACCTTCATACGATTCAGTATACACAACTCTACGTAACTGCCAACGTAGCTCTTCTATCTGTTTCACATAAACGTTTTTCTATGATGATAGATAAAGGAGGATTCTATGGGCTATTCATATCTTACAGTTCCGAAGTAGAACTTCAATTTTCTTTTTCGATTCTCGTGCACAATTATAGCTGTCAGAATTGGATCTGTTTTGAATTCTTTTGAGCAGCGACCGCTTATAATTGTTTCATCCGACAATAGATCGAACTAAAAATGATACATTTGCCTGTTTCTAGCTCACGTTTTTTGAAATCGTCTAACAACATACCGGAATGAAATTGTTCGCCTCCTTGATATTAAGATTGAACACGCCTACTTTAAACGTCAATGCTATACATATTCTTCCCTGTAAACAATATTTCGATTCACGCTACGTGAGCAATGCCTAATTTGCATAAACTACAGAAAGTATTGACATCGACATCATTCATGTACAATCACATTCGCCTTGAGCGGTTGCATTCTCACTTTCATTCTCATAAACTCATCAAACATCAATCAAACCGCATGAAAAAATTTTCTCGCGGCAGTCTTTAATTCTTTGTCCTCGTTGAATTTATGGAAGTGTTTCCTTAAATTAATAACTCACTTTATCATTTGTTAATCCAATTTGATTGGTGTCCACATCCACAAACGAGGTGTAATTCGCAGCTGTTAAGTGGAGGAGACTGATTACTTGAAATAAAAATCTTTTCATAAACGCAATAATGATGATGAAATGAAAAATGAATGTTGCTGTTGGATGGAATATTTGAGTTAATTAATACAAATCAGATGGAATCAAAAGGAAAGGACTTTTGTAGCCTGGAGCAGCTGATTAGGACTAGTATTGTTCAAAGACAAAACAGTTTTGAAAGTTCAATTATTCAAAAACTTACTTGAGCCAATGATAATTAGCAAAAACATCGCTTACAAATGGATAATATTGCTTTGAATAGTAAAAAGGAAAATATTTAGCATAACAATCGAGGGCCGAATGAGCTTGAAAGAATGGCGAAAGAAGAATAACTCGTTTGAAGAGCCTCATTCTAAGCCTTTTACGTCTTCGTTCTATCTTTCAAATGTCATATATGAGAAAATTCATATGAAAAGGATGTGAGGAATGTCGATATTTAAACAATCTTAAGTAAACGAAGAGAAATAATTAATTTTCACTTTTTCAATCAAAAAGCATTTGTGAATCAAATGACAGTCAGGAAAGAAGCATTACAATCATGTTCAGCACCTAACACTCTTTACAATCTGCACTTTGCAAAAAAACCTTTCCAAATTTCATCTCGTTTCTCTTCTTTTTCGGCTTAACCATACTTACCTTGATACTTCCACGTAATCCACCAACAGTCAGAAACTTTGAAATCTAAGTATATAATATGATTTTCAATGCTAAAGATTTGATAATCAACTCCAATACATCCATCAAGCAATTACGAGATCAATCCATCAATACGAAACACCAATCTACAACAAACTGATTGATTTCCAAGCTTTTCATAGACTTTTTATTCAGTGAGAAATGATTCCGTCTTCTTCGCTAACCTTAATAAGAAGTGTTTCTATCATCTTACTTAACGAACAATCTATCTTTCACTCCTTCTTTCTTCTCCTCTAAGATTCCATTCGTCCATTTGTCTTCCGGTCTTAATGTCATTCCACCTCATTCTCCTCTTCTCCAAAAACAGATGTAAAAGACATGCAAAGTTCAAAAACACTTCCTTCTCTATCAGAACTTTGAAAAACCTAACATTATTCAAATCAACTCTTTAAAACTGCCTAAGAGATGAAACACTCAATTTATAATGTAATTCCTCCTTCAAATCCGAACAGAAGATTTATATGTCCATCCGCCAGATGTTTCTGTCTATTTTGAGGCCTTCAGATGAGCTTAAGATGGCCAAAACCTTTTCATTTCTTTCTATTTCTATTACTCCTTTCCATATCCAATAAGACAACTTTTTACAGCTTTTAAAGCTTTATAATTCTCTCAAGTTATATACAATTATGTAATCTCAATTAAGCATTCAAGCTAGCATATAATGTAGCATTTCTTTCACAAATATAATAGTACTCGTTTCGGCAATCATAGAAGTGAGTGAACTGGTTCTTAGGCTCAGCATCGTTGAAGTGAGCAAAGCACTTAGTTTCACAGGCAGACATACGGTCTTCAGACTTGAGCTTATGGTTCCTGAATTTGAAAACATTCTGTGATGAACCAAAAGTGAAAAAACTCACAAAAGTTCGAAGTCCATTCCACCCTTGGTTTGATATTGCAAGCAAGCAGATCCCGTAAGTCCGAGCCAAGTTTCCTTGTCTTGAGGAGCAAGAACTCTGATAGTATCGAACTCCTCAAGGGTATCAGGTACGAACAAGGCAGTTTCCAAATCGTTACAGGCGCGTTCAGCTTTGTCCATCGCAAGTTGGTCAGAACTGATCGAATAGCAGGATTCGCGGTAGCTAATCCATCCTCCAGGGCACAATTTTACCTTAATAGTTTGTTTTGTACTAGAAACATGAGCACCATTCCTACATTATTGGGAGTAGCAGCAATACTCTCGATAACTTCAACTACTTCCGGCTTTTTTGGAACATGACGATAGTCCCAGTTGATGAAACCGTCTAAAAAAACAAATGAAGAGCGTTCCTTAATCAGATGCTTACCAGTATCGCAAGGAAGTTCTCCGGAACCTTCCACTTCATTACCAGTAGCAGGAGCGGATTGAACCAACAAGGCGAGCGATGAAATTAAGAAGAAAAGACGAGTAGCCATTAGTACTTGGAGTATAAGTAGTAGTTAATATATCCGAAATGTGTTGTTGACACCACAACTGATTATTAACAAAATTTCTTATCCTTATATACCTATTTTTGGCGCCATCTTTTGTGATCTTGAGCCAATGATCAGACTGTTTGACCAACAATTGGTGATCGAACCTCTACTTTGTAGTTGTTTGTTATTGGCATCTTTGGAAACTTTCAAAAAGTAGAAATATCCCTGTTGAAAAACTCATCTTTCTAGAAACTTACATTATCATGAAGCTTGTGCGACCGGATTGCTTTGACTAATTTGGGAAAGATGAAGAACAAACGCAACGATACTTTACTTAATTGGCTCTTCTCATTGTTTCTCTTCTGTGATTGTCCTTGAATTTGCGTCCGCCAGTAGTTTGGTAGACAATTACCTTTACCTCCCTTATTTGCAATTTTGAAAAGAGACACGATGTCTCTTCCTTTCTATTTAACTATATATGAATAATATAGATTATTGGCATACTTTTCAAATTAGAATACATTTGTATTTTTCAATTTGAACGCACTGAAAGGCATCGATCAATGTTGTCTTGTTTTTATTTACTTCAACCGACAGATTTTGTTTCTCAAAATATATTTATTTGGATATTTGATTTCTTTTTAATCCTTTCGTTTTAATATGTCATCAGATCAGATTTATTTTGAATATTGTCTTTCGCTGAATAAAAGGTTTTTTTTTGGATTCGAAAATTCTGTGACAGACATGACAATTACGATAAAATTCTGCGAAGTCAGTCTTCTGGAAGTTATTGAATTCCCTTGAATGAGATCCTTTTCCTCCTCTAGGCTGATGTTTCTATCATACTCCTCACCTATATTGCGATTTTCTCTTAATAATCATATCATGTCCATACCTAAATCAAATTTTATTCTTCAATGCTCTCCATCTCTCTGAAATTATCTGTTCGACCTTGGTTGTTTGTTCTATTTCAGCCATTTTGTCTTTGTACTTAATCTCATTTTCAGGTAAACCCTCTGTCAGATTATTTGTTCATTATTATGATCAATTGAATTATATTTCTTCTTCAAAAGAACTACGAGGGCTATTGAACCAGCTTTATTTCTCGAACTTCTAAGCAAATGGGCCTACAAGCAATTGAACTACTTGCCATTAGCTTGGCTGTTGCCATTTTCTTCGCTCTCCTTTTGATAATTCTCAACTGTGTCACTTCATGTTATCAAAATTGTCGAACATCAAGGCATACTTTCTTCTTTGTTGCATTTCTTATTACATGTTTAGACGAAAATCTGATGTCGAAAAGCTACCTGATGATTATGTGAATGAAATTCATCGCTTATTAGATAGGCACAAAAAGGTTTTCATTTTCTCAACTAGATATCACACAGTTCTTTCTATCAGGTAATGAGCAATATCGAAATACATGAAGAGTATGAACGACTTTCCGACGTAAGTAACAAGTAGAGCTTTCTTCATTTTGAATGATGTTGTCGTGTGACTCGGTTGAACCTCTCCATTTTCAGGAGCCACCGCTCTCACCAATAACAGAGTCTATGGTTGGTACCCCAATACGGGTACGATCAAGGAGCAATTCCGTTAAATTGCAGAAGCTGAGAGTAAGAATCGGTTGATTTCTTGTAACATGATCTATTAAGGATGAGTTAGAGGAATATCGAATAGATAAGATGGACACAGATCATATTGATAAAGAGCAATGTGAGGACAAACGTCGCACATGGGGTGGTTTGAATGATTCAATTTTCGACCCCATTGACTTACCTAACAGTACGGACGCACAAGTTCAAACTACGTAAATGTCAAAAATCGATGACGTATGAAAAAAAAAATTTTCAGAGGAACATTGCAGAGAATGAGCACTCCAGCGGTCATGAAAATTGAAACAACCGTATGAACTGTATGGTAAACTCCAGTGCTATTCATATCTAGCTCAAGATTTTCGAAACGTGTTCTTAAGCATATAATAACTATAACTACATTTTCGAATCACACTTTTCTGATCTCATTATAAGTACTTTCTGTGATAAATTTTTTTTTAGATCCTTTTATTAATTACTTAATCAGTATAATTATATTTTATGAGTTCTTATGGAGAGCTAGACTAAGTCCTACTCTAGATTCTCCCATGTCGAACACATGACAATAGGCTCTGAAACGAATTTGTGTTGTTGCCAGAGTGATGTATCAGTGATAGAATACCTCAAGAATGGATCTCCGAGGATGATAGAAGGTCCAAATCCACCACCGTTCATTTGGAAGAAAGCAAGAATACATTTTCCATCTTGGTTAACCTGAGAGCGAGAAAGTTCTGATTGAAATTTATAATTTAGGACGTACCACATAGTGTTTGTATGAGATATTGTATTGACCTCCGTTGATAGAGAGAACGATATCAGGGTAAGCTTTACCACAAGTAACAGAGAACTGAAGCAGAGGCTTTCATCAGAATACTATTTTTAATTTTGATACCTGTCCTGTCCACTCGTTCATTGTGGCATTCAAGGCGTTTCCGATACCTGTGTAAACATCCTGAAATTCAAGTTATAATCGTAATCATCAAGATTAAAAAATTACAGCAGGCACACCGATGAAAGAGGTACCGGTGTCAGAGATGACTTGATAAGTCATACGTTTTTGGTAGCTTCCTACGCTAATTCTGAACATCGTCTCAGTTTAAGATCAACTATTTTATTGAAAGTGTACCCTTGGATAGCGTATTGCCAATACCCTTGATGTGAAACAGGAACATATGTGATGTTCTTGGTACAATGATTATTATCAGTGCTACCATAAGTGAACACTCCAGCTGTTGTGTTTTGATAAGGTCCAGCTCTTAACCAAATACAATAAAAACATTCAAGAAGATATGCCTATTACTCGTCAAGCCATACGGTGAAAACTGGTGCATCTAATTTGTTCATAACTTGGAAGAGTAGAGGTGGAGTCAGTGTTACAGAAAGTGATGGCCAAGCCATACCGAAGATACCTGAATTTTCCTCCAGTAAACAAAAAGTTTCATCGAAACGAACCATCCATAGGCTGGTCTTCGAAGAACGAAGCGATTTCTTGGGCTTGTCCGAACTTTTGCTTGTTGCAAATACCTTTGACATCACCAAGCTGAATGACACAACGTTCGAAATTAAACATAAAAACTTTTATATTACGCAGATATTATCGACTCCCATAATACCAGCAGCTTGACCTGTACCATATTGAATCGAGAAACGACCACCATCATAAGAATAAGTGGAAGAGGCAGTTCGGTTGAAACGATTCTTGAAATCTGTAAATGTATTATTATTCTTAAGCTTCTTGCTCAGAACTGATTGTTTTATCATGATCACATTGATACTCTTAGAATATTCTACATTTCTTATTCTTTGATCACTGATAAAACTCATTAAGCCTAAATAAGCATGTGATTGTTCACTCACCACATGGGTCCTTATTGAGTTGAGAAGGAAGTAATCCTTTTGATTGAGGACAACACTTTACAGGGTCGCAGAAAGCGGGACAGTTAGCTGCTGTGAGTTCGCTACAATAATCATTGCAGCCAGGAATTCCTTAAAAACACAACTCAGCTATATACATGTACTGGTGATACCTCCGCAAGTGTTATCAGGAATCCAAAGATCAGATGATCCTGTATCCAAAATAACCCAGAACTCTTGGGGTGGAGTTCCAATGTAGATGTTTCCGATATACTCAGTCTATATTGAAGTATAATTATTTGAGGATCATAATTGAAGAATACATCGAAGAAATCGTATCCTAATTGGAAGCCAGTAACAAGCTTTGATGTGCGTCCTCTGTTGAGAACCTCTTCCAGCTTTCCCTACAATATAAACATATAATTTAGGAACAAGAATGATTCTGGACATACCGCTTTCAAAAGCTTAGAACGTCTAGACTCGATTCTCTTCAACGGTACTTCTAACACCGTTGCCTCTAAGAGGGCACAACAGGCTAGAAACAGAGCTAACGTCTTCATGTTGGCAATGAAGACGAATGATGTTTCTCTTATCTAGAATACTGTTAATGACTTAATCCGATTGCGAACTCTTTGATATTCACTCCCTAAATGATTACTTCGATCGCATATTTGTAGAGTATGACGCGAATTCTTGAAAAAATGATTCATTTTAAACGTCTATAAAGATAATCATGTAGATAACAAACAACAATTAACTTTCAACAATTATAACAATAACAATTCAGCTCAAATCATATCTCGACGAGCTTCAAGCCAGTTGGATGTGTGAAACTGGACATTCTTAGCTGACAGTACAACTCCTTTTTTCTTACAAAAGCCTTCCAAATCTTTCAGATATTTCCTTTCCAGGGGAGTACTTTCTCTTTCTAACTCAATTTTCAGAAGTTCTTCGGGTAAACTGAATAATTGATTTAGTAAAGTATATTTTACATTAAACACTTACGAGCTCACTAAACTAGGAGGCATGAAGTGTGGCCCTGTCGAAGGGCATCCATTCAGTATGTTGTTCGCGAATTTTTTGATGTCTCTGTTTCGACGCTATGAATGAGATTGATATTAACACCTTGATTGTCATAGTATGAACCTTTGATAGCATTTTCAACTCCAGTATAGCATTGGTACCCAACGCGTTAGACACATCAGGGTCATCCAAATCCAAGCGGCAAATACCACCGGCGCCTCCTCCACACTCATCGTCATCTGTAAGAGTGCTGAGCTTCGGGTGAGCCTGCAATTATCACTCAAAATGTTTGGATAGAATTGCGTTATATTACTATGAACAATGAGCGAACTATGCTTATTAAGCACAGAGTATATGGATCATCCATAAGAGTAGCGATTGCGAGTAGTCGTTTTGCGAAAGCTGCTACTCTACATAATGGTACCTGGAACATAAACTGTGAATTGAATCTTCTGGCGGTAGTTAACCTGTTTTCTCCTCTCATTAAGCATACAATGCAAAGCTTTAGCAGTAACAATCAATTGCTTGCTTCTCAGTTCTTTAAAAAATGTATGAATCATCTTAATAACTAGTGTTACCTGGCTTCTCTTCGAAAGGTAATGTGTTAAGAATTCGATAAAGAGATCGATAGAACTTGGAAGGATCAACATTCAGAATCTTTCCCTCTCCCGAAAGAATAATGAAAACTGTGTGAATACAGTAAATCTGATCTACTACACGGAGGTTCTGAAACAAATCTGTAGTGATTCTGACGTTTTCATAGCTTACTTTTCTTTCCACAAGCTCTTCCATTGTATTAACAATATCATCGAAGAACTCAACGTTCAACAAATGGGCGAATTGACTCAAACCTTCCAAACAAGGCTCCAACAGTTTTAGATCGGGCATACGTTTGAGAACCGAGAAATAAGTTTGGAAAACATATTTCATAGCCTCAGTGGCCTGAAACAGGAAGATGTTAAGAAACTAGTAAGAGAAAGTTGTGACGTACGTTCTTCAATTTCTCACTCAGAACTTCCTGATTATCTAATTCTTTCAGGTCCGACTCCAACTTATCCAATTGCTTTTTGTACTGAAAACAAGTCATACTGGAGAAATAATGAACACATTACCTTTCTGGCAGTTTTGTTCGCCTTTTCTCTTTTGACACGAGCTCGCTGAGCGAAGATTTTAGTTTTTTCAGATTTGTTATGCCTCTGTTCGACTTCCTAATAGACTTGAGACAATAAGAAAATTGAAAGAGACAACACACTTTTATGGTTAAGCTTAATAAGGTTCTTATCAGGTCAGGATTTACTCGTCCTTTCATCTTAGTGACATAGGATGTAATACTTCTAGATCCGAACAATGACATTTTTAAGTAAATATCTTCAGAAAACATCTTTGCTATGGCATCACAAGCAAGGGTAGAAACCTTATATCGAAAATTAGTAAGAGCGAAGTCAAAGTAACACTTACGTCCTTATTCTTTGAAGATGATAATCGGACAAGCATTGAGATGATGTTAGTCGTGTAGTTGAAGTGAGCACAAGTTACCATTATTCGACATAATGCCTTCATGAAATAGAGTAAGGACTAATCGAACAGACAACATACTTTGACTGAGATGAATCCGATCTTGTAACTGAACGAATCAGGTTCCAATCGTTGATGTTTAGGATCAAACTCTAGAAAAGAAACGAAATTCGAGCTGAACTATAAATTCCGCTTACTCATGGCATACTTCTCACAAAGTTGTAAATACTTAAGATGGTATCTCAAATGTGATTCCTCATATTGAATAAGCTTCTTTGTCTCTTTCTTCTGCTTCTGCTGTCTTTCTTCATCGGTAAGCACACGGATGGCATATCCAGGAACGATATCAACAAGAACCTGACAAACATAAACTTTCAGAACAAGATTGGATAAAAAAACTGACTTGCATCATACTAACAACAGCTAACTTCTGAACAGTTTCACGAACTAGAGAATGAACTTCCTCTCCTTTACATAAGCGATACAACCTTCTGAGTTTCACAATCTGCAAATGAACGGATTCATAACTTTCAACAATCACGATATCTAACATTGGATTCTGGGTTTCCTAATAAACTTTGACATATTGTGGATATTTCTTCCTTGAACTCCACAATCAGTTCCTTACGTTTAGCTAGAAGCTCAGGAGCTGATAAATCGGAATAATCCTGATAACAAAACTTGAAATCTTCTAGAAAATTAGAAAAACCTCTAGTTCAGGCTTCGTTTCCTCTTCTTCAGCTTCATCTGCCTGCTCTTCATTTTCACTATCCTGTTCGTCTTTTTGACGTGTGGGTCTGATCAGTCTGCCATCCTGAACAGAGGCGTAATACGAGTTATAGAACTGTACCAACCTGTAGCTTAATAGGCAACATTTCTTCTTCATCATGCTTTAACTGTCCAGCGAAACTTCTTTTTTTAGTCTCAAAATCGTTCTCTTCGTCTTCTTCTTCCATTCCTTTAACATTCATTTAATAAGCTAGACACACTGTTATACTTACTTTGAGCGTGTCTCTTCCTCATGTTGGCGAAAGCACTTTTCTCCCAATCTATATCAGCATCTAACATATCCAAAGGAAGAGCATCTTCATTATTTTCAGTCTCCCTTTGAATTAAACGATCGTCAGCCCAATCATCCTCAACCTATATTAGAGATAGACACATTAGTACGAGATCAACCACAAAACAAACATACATTAACTTTGAGCTCTTGTAATCCAGAAGTTCTACGTAATTTAATATCTCGTAAGCTATTACTTATATTTCTTGAAATTTTCTTTTTCTTAGCTAAGCTATTTAACTTCCTTGTTGTTTTTTTGGCATTCTTTGATTGCATTTCACGCAGTTTTTTATCACGAGCAAGTAGATCACGCCCCATTTTTGTTTAGGAATATGATAATTTATATTGAAAATGTAAAATAAAGAATTAAATTTCAGTAGATTATAATTATTCCTCTCGAATAGTTAAAATATCGCAACAAAGTTAGTTTGATTGAACTGTTAAAGAAAAGTTCTGTAAAAGCTGCTCTATTGACAATTTTGAATTCGCCTTAGGACCATTTCAAAGCTTAGAAATTCTATGATGTAAATTCTGGAGATGGGCGGTGTGACATATGAAATTACTCCAGGACGGTTCCCATGCTGGTTTTTTCTTATTTTTCTACTAGTTTAGCATTTTTTTCTTTTTATGTTCTTTGTTTGTAAGCTTAAATACCATACACGGTGCACCCATTTCAATTCGTGTTGTAATGGCATTGAGACAGAGTCTTTAGTACGACAAATTTCAGGTAAAAAATGTTGTTCCCCACAGCACGCTTGGCTATGAATGCTTCTTCATGCACTAGAGCTCTTGCTCGTTCTACATATCTTCAGACAGTGTCTCAAAGATTTAAGTAAGGTTTATTTTTCCTCTAAATTTCTCATTCAAAATTTTAGATCTGATGGAGTTAGAGGTGCCGTCATCGGAATTGACCTTGGAACTACCAATTCTTGTGTTGCCGTTATGGAAGGAAAAACCGCTAAGGTGGTTATATTATATGATATTTGAGATCATGATGGAAATTCAGGTTATCGAAAACGCCGAGGGAGTTAGAACCACTCCATCCACAGTGGCTTTCACTAAGGAAGGAGAACGTTTAGTTGGAGCCCCAGCTAAGAGACAAGCTGTTACCAACTCTCAAAACACCCTTTATGCGATTAAACGTCTTATTGGACGACGATTTGATGATGCTGAGGTTCAAAAAGACTTGTAAGAAATTCTGAGCCACAGACTGATCTTATCTCCATTTCTTCCAGAAAAGTCGTCCCCTTCAAAATCACCAAAGCCAGTAACGGTGACGCTTGGGTTGAAGCCCAAGGTAAAGTTTATTCTCCATCCCAGGTATGTCAATAAAGCGGATCAGTTTATTTACTTCGCAAGCCAGGTTGGAGCCTTCGTTCTTATGAAGATGAAAGAAACTGCTGAAAGCTACTTGGGAACTGCTGTTCACAACGCCGTCGTTACTGTTCCAGCCTATTTCAATGACTCCCAGAGACAAGTGCGTTTTTATCATATAGTCTATCTGAACAAATCTCTTTACAGGCCACCAAAGACGCTGGTCAAATTGCCGGTCTCAATGTTCTCCGTGTTATCAATGAACCTACTGCTGCTGCTCTTGCCTACGGTTTAGATAAATCTGAAGATAAGATGTAATCATTTTGACAGTTTTTTTATACTTCTAATAATTGTCATTCAGCATCGCCGTCTACGATCTCGGAGGAGGTACTTTCGATGTCTCCATTCTCGAAATCCAAAAGGGAGTCTTCGAAGTCAAGTCTACCAATGGTGATACCTTCCTTGGAGGTGAAGATTTTGACAACACTCTTGTCCACTTCCTCGTTGGAGAGTTCAAGAAGGAACAAGGAATCGATCTTACCAAGGCACTAATATTTTCAATACAATAAGGTTTCAAATTTGTTCAGGACCCTATGGCTATGCAACGTCTCCGTGAAGCTGCTGAAAAGGCTAAATGCGAACTTTCCTCCACAACCCAAACTGACATCAATCTTCCTTATCTCACCATGGATGCTTCTGGACCCAAGCACATGACTATGAAGTTTACTAGAGCCAGATTCGAGCAACTTGTTGGAGATCTTGTAAAGAGAACCGTCGAGCCTTGCCGCAAGGCTATGCATGATGCTGAGGTAATCGCTTTATTCAATGAATCTCGGAACTATGTTTATGTTTTAAGGTAAAGCCTTCCGAAATCGGTGATGTTCTCCTTGTCGGAGGAATGTCCAGAATGCCTAAAGTTCAACAAACTGTTCAAGAAGTATAGCTTTCATTCCACCGATTACAACTCAACATATGTTTAGGTTTTCGGAAAGACTCCATCAAAGGCTGTTAACCCCGATGAAGCTGTTGCCATGGGAGCTGCCATTCAGGGAGCTGTTTTGGCCGGAAATGTTACTGATGTGCTTCTTCTTGATGTCACCCCATTGTCTCTCGGTATTGAGACTCTCGGAGGAGTCATGACAAAGCTGATCACCAGAAACACTACTATTCCAACCAAGAAGAGTCAAGTATAACCGTTTTTCTTTTCACAAATATTAGTTTAACCGTACCAGGTTTTCTCGACTGCTGCTGATGGACAGACTCAGGTTCAAATCAAGGTCTTCCAAGGAGAGCGTGAGATGGCCAATGATAACAAGATTCTGGGACAATTCTCTCTTGTCGGAATCCCACCAGCACCCCGTGGTGTTCCCCAAGTCGAAGTTACTTTTGATATTGATGCCAACGGAATCGTTAACGTCTCTGCCCGTGACCGTGGAACTGGAAAGGAACAACAAAGTAATTGCATATTTCTCTCCACTCATTTAAACAATATGTTAAGTTGTCATCCAATCTTCTGGAGGACTCTCCAAAGAACAGATTGAGAACATGATCCGTGAAGCTGAAAAGAACGCTGCTGAAGACGCCAAGAAGAAGGAGCTCGTCGAGGTTCTCAACCAAGCTGAAGGAATCATTCACGATACTGAGAGCAAGATGACTGAGTTCGCGGATCAATTGCCAAAGGAAGAGGTATGGAAATGCATAGCAAATGCAGGTTCACTATGATGTTTTAGGCTGATTCTCTCAAGACCAAGATCGAAGAGACTAAGAAGATTCTTGCTAACAAAGATAATGAACAACCAGAAACCATCAAGGAAGCTGTCTCCACACTCCAACAACAATCCTTGAAGTTGTTCGAGGTATGGTTTTTGCTTCAGAATCGAGGATTGATAAACTTCTTGTAGGCTGCTTACAAGAAGATGGCTGAGAAGAACTCTGGAAGCGCCGATGCCCAAGAAGCTAAGACCGCTGAGGAACCAAAGAAGGAGCAGAATTAAAATTTTAAAAATTAATCTCACGCAGTCACTTTCCATTTCAATTAGATTAGTTTAGCTATGTGATTATTTACTCTGTAGTTTCCCCAGCGCTAGTTGATACCGGCTATTCAATCTCATCAAAACGGTCATTGTTCTCATCTTTTGTTGACTTTGTTATTATGCTACTCTGTTTTTCATTTTGTTTAAACTTGATAGTTGTCCATAGTTTTGTTTTTTTATAATTTGTTTACGTTTTAATAAAAGGTTTCTATGAAATTTATTCCTTAGACTGTTGTTCGTTCAACTGGCTATTTATATCCTATCGTATTGCCTTCATGCCCAATTTTTCTTATCTTTTCACCGTTTCGTTTTCTAATTCCCGTCATGTCCTGTTGTACTTTCTATTACACTTTATTATATTCCCAGTCTTTAATGACGTTTTATCTCCATTTTGTGCTTTAGGCTTTGTTTTTCTTGCAATGTCAGGGAAAGCAGATCTTAATGATCTTATCTCTAAAGGTGTAAGTTGATCTGCAGTGCTACCTTATCAACTTCGATTGTTTGTTATTAATGTTTGAGTGTTCTCATCTCATCAATCCATTTGTTCGTGCTACTAACCGTAATGTTTTACTTTACTAATACTATCGTTTAGGCCATGTCCGGTAAAGCTGGAGTTGTTTCTGTATTGTTAGGAGCCCAATGGGGTGACGAAGGTAAAGGAAAGATCATTGACTATCTGATCGAGAACTATAAAGTTTGTGTCGTTCTGAATACTTGTTCTTATTTTCTCTAGGTTGAAATCACTGCTCGTTGCCAAGGAGGAAATAATGCTGGTCATACAGTTGTTGCCAACGGAAAGAAGTACGACTTCCATATTCTTCCTTCTGGAATCATTAGTGAAAAGGTGAGTTCACATGCCTATACTGTTGTTTACAGTTATTTAGTGCTTCAACGTCATTGGTAATGGAGTTGTCGTGAATTTGGATGCTTTCTTCTCTGAGCTTGAACATAATGGAATCACCAATGAGCCAAATTGGGAGAAAAGGTGCTTTTTCTGCTCCTTCTTTTCTCTATTTATTTATTAAGAATTATGATCTCTGCTGAAGCACATCTTGTCTTCGGAGTTCATGCTCAAGTTGATGGAAGACAAGAGGACTCTCTGTCTCAACAAAAGTATTGCCAGTCATGATTAATTCATGTTATTTTTTAATTTTAGCAAAATTGGAACTACCAACAGAGGAATAGGTCCAACATATTCTTCAAAGTGCTTCAGAAATGGAATTCGTGTTGCTGACTTGATGGGAGACTTCAACGAGTTCAGTGAGAGGTTAGTGTTTTGGTCCATATCTTACGAAATTCACAAATGACGTGTCGGAAGCAGCTGACAACACATGATAGACGTATCTCTTATCTCTCAATGCTCTTGCTTATATGAATTTTTGAAAAAGAGATAGGAAAAAAATGTTTTTTTTTTCAGATATCACAGCCTTGTTGCTCACTACAAGAAACAGTTCCCAAGTATAGATATTGATGTCGATGCTGAACTCAAGAAGTTCGAGGCTCAACGCGAAAAGCTCAATGCACTCAATTTGGTAGGAGACACCGTTGGGTTCATCAACTCACAAGCAAGGAAGGGAACTTCTATCCTCGTTGAGGGTGCTAATGGAGCTCTTTTAGATATTGATTTTGGTTGGTTCGCTTATTTTTCTCGATTAATAGCTAATTTTAAGGTACATATCCATACGTCACTTCCTCCAACGCCACTGTAGGAGGTGCCTGCACAGGGTTGGGAATTCCACCAACTGCTGTATCACAGGTTTTGAAATCACCTTCTAGTCTTTAATCTTTTATTTCTTGGTCTAGGTAATCGGCGTTGTGAAGGCCTATCAGACTCGTGTAGGAACCGGTCCATTCCCTACTGAACTTTTGAAATCGGACGGAACTCCAGATGAAGATGGTGAACGTTTGCAAGTAATTGGTCAGGAAGTTGGGGTAACCACAGGACGTAAGAGAAGGTTTGGATTTTCTGAAAAAGAACTTTCAACCAATTGGCAATTCAAGATGTGGATGGCTCGATCTTTTCCTTCTCCGCCGTTCAGCTCAAATTAACGGATACACCGCCATTGCTTTGACCAAATTGGATATTCTCGATTCATTTGAGGAGATCAAGATTGCTGTCGGGTACAAATTGGACGGAAAAGAATTGACTGCTCCTCCAGGTATTATAACCAGTTTGGAAATATGGTCATACGAGTGATCTATTGTTTAGCCCAAGCTGCTGCATGGGGTAGAGTTGAAGTTGAGTACAAGGTGTTCCCTGGATGGAAGAGTGTAACTTCCCATATCAGGCAATTCGATGATTTGCCAGAGAAGTGTCGCGAGTATTTGCGGTTCATTGAAACTTTCATTGAGGTCTGAATTTCTTACGACCCGTTTGTTTGAATTCCTATTTACAGGTGCCAATAAAATGGATCGGAGTAGGAGCCGAGAGAGAATCACTTATCGTGATGAACTGAGCAAGAATATCTGAAAGCTTTTAATTGTTACTTTTTGATGATGAAATTGATGTAATCTAGTTTATGAACTGTTGGTAGATGATATACTATTGGGGACTGTTATATTCTCGCCTTGTCCCCATGAAGGCTGCTGTTGATTCCAACAGTAGAATTTGTAGGCAAGGTATCTTTGTCACCAGCATGTTTCTAGACTTTAGTTAGACGTATATTTTGTTTTAATAACCTTTGATGAAAACTGATGAAACCCTCAGTTGAGCATATCCTTTCTTAGATTCTGCATTTAAGCATAATAAAATACAATTTTAGTTTTTGGATTTAGCAATAAATGTGTCAAACAAGTGGAAGCTGATTAATTTATTACTTTATATAAATACTTATTTTATAAGTTAGAACTCAACAAGAAAGACTGATAGGCAATTTGTCGCGTATTGATTTTTTTAATTTACTTCTTTCCAGAGGTCAAATAACATAAGTTTCCAGCTCCACAGGTGTATCCTGTTGGACAGACTCCGTTAACACATTGTCCTGAATAATGATGATGTCTTGACGGTAACAACGAAGTATAACTCACCAAGAACTCCTCCTGATCCAAGGGGACAGCAGTAGTTGTTTGTGTTGCAAAGATATCCAGTTGGGCATTGTTGGTTAACACATTGACCTGTAAGCTCGAAGAATGAGAAAAAAAACTTTGGTAAGGTTATACCAGTTGAGTTTCCGGATTGGCATCTGCAGCAGTAGTTGTTGGATGAGCAGAAGAATCCTTGTCCGCAGAGGCCTCCAAGACAAGCAGCTACAGCTGGTCCTCCGGAGCAAGCAGCTAAAAGATTACAAATGAGTATGAGTTTTCAAATTTCTAAGTTGGTAGTGATGTGAGCCCCTAGTTAAATGTTCGCTCGACGATTTCTCCATGTATGGGTATTCATCTATATTAGAGAAAGCGCATTTGTGTGTGTATATATGTGTGTGTGTGTGTGTGTGTGTGACTGTTCCTTGTTCTTTCTTTCTTACACACTTCTCCGTGTCTGTGTGGTCTTCTTTATTGTTCGTGAGCGGCCACTTAGCCAACTTCAAAGCGCAAATAGAAGCGCGAGCCCCGAGAGAGCTCGAACTTTGAGAAGATTGAGCTGCTCGACCTTCTTTCTTTTCATCACAATCTCTCTAGTATTTCTTCATACCAGCAAATACGTCTAACTGATCAGAAGGACAACTTTTGTAACTTGAGTTGATTTTAATCTGTCAGGGTAAGAAGAAATGAACGGAGGGACGATGACAGAGTTCTTTGATGATGGAAATGAAAGTCGAAAGTGCAGGGGAATTATTGGCAAGTTATTGAAGTATAATTACTCTCACTTACTTTCGAGTGAGTTGCCTGGGCAGCAACATCCAGAAACACAAACGGCAGATACGGAATACATTTGACATTGGCTTGTTGAGGCGCATGATGAGTAACAGTTAGCTGGACAACCATACTGACGCTTAGCACGGCTAATGGTAACATTAGCATCTCTAAGTTCTGGTCCTATGCTTGAAGTTATTAACTCGTTCATTCATAGACTTCATACCTTCTGGGCTGTCGGGGCTATCCAAAGCGTCGACATGCATAACGTAGACGGCGGCGAGTGGCAGGAGAACAGCCAAAGAAAGAGCTAATCGCTTCATGATAAGGCTACTGTAAAAGTAAGACTGAGTATCTTCATACTAAGAACGAGTTAATGAGGGAAAATATGAAAGAGCAGGAGATGACAACGAAATAAAAGCAATAAACAGTAAGATATCAAGGCTGAATATTTCCATGAGTTTGAGTGACCACAACTTAAGAGGGGACAAGGGCTTTGGACAGCAGTGAGATTTATCCGACTGTCTGCTGAGCGAGCAGGGGGGACTCATTAGCGATGAGTAGCTGTGTACCTCCGTTGTGGGACTGTCCGAAAAGGGCGGAGCTACAAATAAAGCTGTTACGGAAGGAGGGAGAAGAAGAAGATGATGAGGTCTGATGAAGAATAAGATGAGAATGGACACGCGACGACTAATTCTCTTAGGCAAACGGAATATCTCATCGGAGCATTTCTGTGTCGACTGGCAACATGACTACTACCTCTTTTCGCGTGCTACGGTTAACTCCAAACATACTGACCTTCGTATCACAAATAAGCGAGAGTAGAGAAATGCAAGAAGAACAAGAGCGGTAAAAGATAAGATGATACAACATGTACGAGAGTATTAGAGGATAAGCACGCTCGTGTTTTAAGTGAGAGGATAGTACAATCTTGGTGAAATCATCTTAACAGTACTTGGCTGCTGATGTTTTCTGTTAAAGGAATCCACTTATGCTCACAAGATGAAAGAGATGAGAAGACTTCAAAAGAGCTGAGAACATAACGTACAAAGTTTTCAAAGAGTTTTGCACTATCGTACTGTTCGAAGTTTTCTTCAGAAGCATTACCAGGTTACCTTTCCTCACATAGAGTAAGGCAAATTAAAAGAAGTTTTAGAAAAGAATGAAGAGAAAGGTTCTGAAATATGTAAATGATAGTTGGGTGATGAAGTTTTCTGACACTCAAAACGCTGAAGCTTGAGACTCTGAAGCTATGCGTTTACGGACTTTATATCGGACCAGCGGCCGGTCATCCGAAATAGTCTCCGGCCAACCGGTTTTCCGTCCGCCCTTCGTCCTCGGTACGTTGTTGCTTTCGAGTGATGGAGATGAAGAAGGTGTATAAGAAAGAAACGCTAAAAAAGAGGTTCTGCTATATTGAAATAGCACGGGAAATCTAAATAAACGTCCTCAAAGTCCATCTTATCATCCGGGAACCCATTATAGCCGCTTCGTTCTGCTTCTTTGTCTTATGGATGAAGTAAGCTAAGCCCCGTGCGTCATTAATTCGAGAATTATCAATGATAGTGTATGGACTTGACTCAATTGGTTCAAACAGTTTTCAACACCTGCAAGTTATCTGGGTATGATATACTAAATGTTCTCCGAACGCTCACTTAGAAGTTTGTTAAATATTCAACCCCCCCCCTCCCCTAGGACAGTATTTCTGAACACCGTACCAACGGTACCCACGTCATTTTACACGTGGCCAAAATAAAAATCATTTCCGAAACGTGATGGACCTAGAGCGGTTGCTTTTCCAATTATAGTTAGACTAGATGTTCGTTCTTATGTTTATTTGTGATTTCAGATATAAAAGCGCATACATGTTGAAACGCTCTAAAATTTTCTTCTCTTCCTCCTAAATGTTCCAAGAAGTTCCCAAAACATGCTCTCGTAGCGTCAGTTGAATTCTTCCGATTATCGTAAAACTGCTTTTCCACTTCCAGATAGATTTTGCACAAACAGCTAGAAGGTCATGTGCTATTTCGCATCCGGTCATTTATGCCAAACTAGACTTCTTCCTCTCGAACCTGGACCATTCAGAACACAAGATTCTGAGGAGGCGTTGTCTGATAGAGCACAAAGATACATACATGAAAACCTGAGAAGAAAGAAGAACGGTCTCATTGCCTCAGAGGTATGTTAAGATTTTAAGAAGGCAAATAACTTGAGTGTATCGGGAGAAAAAATCAGTTATTTGGAAATGAGAAAGATAAGACAGACAAAGAGAGTAAAGTGCAAATTTGCATGTTGAGGTCATCCAGTTGCACTAAGTGCATGAAGAAATATATCTTAAACAATCATAAAAAAGCTTTTCCACATTCCTCGAGGTTAAACGCCGTGCTCGCCACATAATATTTTTCTTTTCTTGTTGTTCGACATCTTTTTTCTTGTTCATTCCTTTCTAAACTTATGTGAAGATGTTAAATTAGGGAGTGTAAAGGCGGATGAAACGATTCCGTTTTTTGCTCTTAGGGGATTTTTCTTTGCTTCCATAAATAGTGCTAGCCGAACCGCGCCCAAACACAGCTTCTCGTAATGATCAATTTGAAGAAGATGCGATACGTTCATCTCTCATGCGACATAGTAAGATTACTTCGGCAAACAGTAGAAACGGAGAGAACTGACCAATATTATACGAATAACAGTACAAAGTATTGTCAACGGACTGTCCATTCTTCAATCTCTTCGAAAGCTTCTTCTCTTCAGCTGACTATAGTCATATACTCAAAGAAGTTTGTGCAAATTTTCCCACTTCTGCTCTTCTTTTTTACTTTGGGTTTGGGTTAGATGAAGAACGAGGCAATATATATACATATATGTGTATATATATTAGAGAAGGGAGAGCAGTTCTTCTATATTATTATAATAACTTTCATCTTTGGCAGCCTTCTTCCTGCTCATTCATCAAGTTGGGAGTTTAGATATAGCAATGGTTTATAACTTCAATATTCGAATGTGTTTCTCGATATAAGTTTCATTCCCGTTTTTTTCGCTCCTAAGACAAAATTGTTTGCCCACAAATACATATTCTTTCCCAGTTTGCAAAAATCGAGAACGACAGGTCCCTCAAGAAAAGAACTATTTCTTTTGATACATCAGGATCAGGAAGATATTCAGTTCGACCGCTGCAGTATTTCTCTCCGACGTTATTTTGTCCCGACTGTTCAAGAACTGATCATAGCATTGAAAACGGTGCTGTCCAGAAGAAAATAGTTGGAGTATTTTTAGACGACAACAATTCCGAAGATTTCTACTTTCCGAACGGTATCAACTTCATTTGTGCGATAATGAGCCAGCACTTATGAGAGAAAATATCTTTCGCAGAAAAACAAACTTTTGAACGGAATAATCATTCTATTTTTAGACTTTTGAGCTCTAATTTCTAGTGGCACACTCTAAATCGGCGACTTCAGACAAAATCATTTATCAAGCACTTTCCATGTTCGTACTAGAGGTCATTGAGCTTTCGCGAGCTTCATAGGAACGAATGTTAAGCAGTACCTTCCTATTGACATACTGACGAATTTTACTTAAAATCTCATTTTTTTTGTTTGACAATTCCAAATGAAAGAATGACAGCATACTTGGTAATGATTACGTAATCAGTATACAGCCAAACGAACCGCCAGAGATGAAATAAGTACTGAGTTCTTTTCGTGACGTCCACTTTTCGTCCTTCTTAACTTCCTGTATGACAACAGGTAAACACTGTGCTGCGGACGTTTTGTAGTTATTTGCTTTCTTTTCTCTAAACTAACTTTCTTTATTTCGTCTTTAACTTGCTAGCTCCGTAGACAGCTTACCCGATTAGGCAGTTTTACCCATTCAAAATAGTTCGAAGATTAAGAGCAGAGAATACAAATATGTATATGAATGTCTCGTAGTTTTCAAAAAAATTTTGGAGAATGTGATGAGATTTTATTTCTGGATGAGATTATTAATTATTGAGAGATGAGTACTTAATGCTTGAAAGGAATGTTATTCTTTTTCAGAACTTTCTCGAGTTCAGACTCTTGGTCGGCGTTCACCAATGGGAATAATGGCTTCTGGGTTGTTCCGAAAATCTTGTCGTCATCTTCTTTGAAACCGAAGAGCTCATCAACAACTGGTGGAAGATCAGTTGGAATCAAATCGATACCTGGAATATTCATGCATCATAATCTATGTAGAATTCATTGTCTACTTTTAACAGTGAGGTTATCTCTGTGAGATCCTGTCACTTTTGGTGCTTCCGTTGTTGGAACAACTTCTTGAAGTTGACGTGCCATTTGAAGGGTAGCTACAAGGTCTTCTCTTGAAGGTCCTAATAAACGTAAAAGTCGTCCTAGAAAAAGAAATGAGCTGCGGTACATCCAGTTTCGCTAACTGAGAGAGTTGGAGTTCATCATTTTGTTCATTGGAGTGTTCAGAAGACCGAGAGCAGCATCAACGACATCAGCAGCTTCAGCGGTTTTGATCTCGGTTTCTTCGGTGGAATTAGTTGTTGATAGGACAGGGGCAGATGTGCTAGTAGATACTTGAGAGTCTACTTCTTCTGATGAAAGATCAACAACGAAGGATTCCGATCCTCGGAAAACTAAAACAATTATGAAAAACAAAGGGAATATAATATACCTGGAGATCCATAAGCAAGGACAAGAATGCTAAGAAGAACCAAGCTTTTCAATCTGAATGAACTAAACTTTAAACATTGGAACTGATAGAGAAGAACTTACGGAAACATGGTGTTGTTACGGGGAAGAGAACTATAAGATTGTTTGAAGTCTGATGAATACTGTTTGGAAGAAGTGTCCCAAAATCCTGACCTAATTCGAGCTCTCGTTTTATGTTTTAGGCAAATGATAGGATGGCCCCGTTCTATCTCTTGATACATTTTCTTTTCGATTTTTCATAATTATAAGATCCGCCTTGAACCATAGAAAAACGTTTATTTACTTTTAGTACTATGCACAGCATTTGTTGTGAACTTCCTACTTTCTAGCTACAGTGGTTCCATTGAATCCAACGTTGTTAGGATCCAAATCGTAGAACTCAATTATGACCTGAAGAATCTTCTAATTACTTGGAAGTACGCTATTCTTATTACTTTTTCTTTTTTGATGCTTAAGGCGTCAAGACAGAGAGCAGTAATTGCTTGTGTTGTGGCGAAGTTCTGATCTGGTGAAAGCGAACCAATAGAACGAATCTGAAACAGACGATCAACTTCACGCAACACTCAGGAACTAACATTGATGAGAACCACGGGATCGTTAGTGCCTCCATGAATAAGACGAGCACCACTACTAACTTCGACTGCAATTCTCTCCCTAGAAAACGAAAATATCAAGCATAGGTTGCGAGCAAACCCACATGGGTTTGTTCAAGCAAGTCGAAACGACTCGCGTAAGTTCCATTTCGAATGTTTCCCTCACTAATGCAGAAGCCAAATTAGTTACAACTCTCAACATCGGCATTTTGAACAGTCGGATCTGTAATAGTAGAATATTGAATAGAATATTGAAGAAGGTAATGTATTGGAAGGCAAAACAAAGAGTTGGAGAAAATGAAACAGAAAAACGTGTATATAGCAATCAATAACCCCGAAAAGATTGCAATACTGAACACTGTTCTTTCTTATGTGTACCGCCACCTTTGGATAATCAATGAAACCAACAGAAAGTATAACCAAAAATAGAAGAAGAGTAAGAAGTTCAGAGACAATCAAAAAAACTTTGTCAACTTTGATAAACAGTTTTTCGTTCCAAAAAAGTTTACCACGGAAGACTATTAGGAGAAGACAAAATGCATTCACATGATTTCACGACTTCTTTTAAACTTTAAAATTGAGTTTTCTAACAAAGAGGAATCAATGAGTTCGAAGGTTATAAAACCTTTTTCTACCTTAGCGATTTCTTCTCTTCATTTCTCATTCATCAGTTCTATTGTTATTCATGTTGTGAACAATATAAACGAAACCATTCTATAACGAAAGATGTTCATGATTTGATAGCAACTTCGCTTAAAATGCCATTGCGAAGGATTCTATTTGAATTAACAGTTATGACGAAATAATTCAGACTTGGTTTGGGAAATAAAAATAGTTTGTGCGTCAGCTGCTCAGCTTTCTTCATGAAGGTTACAAGGAGAAGTGGAACGATCTTTGGATCATTTGATGAAAACTAATCCCAGAGCACAGCTTTAGGCTTCCCCTCATCTAGTGAACAAAATATATACTGCGACGATTGATATATGCTTCATAAATTTGTGATCAGACTGGGGTAATGCAAATCATTTCGATTTGGATTTGCTCGTTAGCTCTACGAACTAAGAGTGACACTTATCCACCTTGATAAGGTTATAACAGAACTCAAACACAATATCTTTCTGAACTGCATGAACACGCGAACCATTAGTTTTCCCGAACGAAACAAACGATTTCCCCTTTTCTGACAGTAAGAACTGTTTTTTACTAGTCCAATCAGATATCCGACGTTTTAGTCCACATTAATCTGATTCATATTTGCTTCTTGTCACTCTCACTCTTGGGTGATCGGTTCAAGCAGAACCATTAGCAGCTCCGATGATTACAGTGGCACTCGTGATAAAAAGCGGATCTAATTGACTTACATCTCATAACAAGAAAATATTTATGATAGAAACGAACTCTAGAAAGGGTACTGTAGCTGAAGTATGCGTGAATCTTTTTTCTACAGAACAATAGAAAGATTGAAACTGTAATTATCCGAAAACAGTTACTTTCAAAGGTACTACGGTAGATCTGAATTACTACAGAAGTTACAAACTCTTTTAATAGAATCACACGGTCATATCAACAGAACAACGGATATAGGCATTTTGAACTGCTAACGTCCAGATCCACAACGTCATTGTTTTCTGAATGTTTTCTCTTAAGGTCAACACTATTACGTTATTGCTGACGTCAAAAGTGTATCAAAATGTGTGGCTGAATACGAAACTCTGTCTATCAATAACTATGTACTGCAAAGTGAGGTTGGTGATAAGAAACAGTGCACATTATTCCTCGGAAAGAAGTCCACGATGAGAGGTCTGAAAATAACCAGAACATGGTGTTGATTTGTACTTATCTTTTTTCAACAAAAATAAATACAGAAATAAAACTTTTTTGTGAATGAGCTTAGTGCTAACGAAGATAAGAATGGCGAGTATATAAAGAAACCCGAAAATTCTGAAAGCTATCAAGCTCAATTACGATGAACACAACTCGAATTATTTGCTTATTAACTGCGCTATTAGCTTTCGGCACTGCCAAGGTATATAGTTATTCATATCGTTACAACAACTCTAATGAACGTTTTTCAGAGCATCCCAGATTACAAAGATGCCCGAGTATTAGGTCTTCTTGGAATCGGTGGCGGAGGACAAGCAGGTGCTGGTATGCTCAATAGGCTCAACGCTAGTGTCATATTCTGTCACTATTGTAGGCGCTGGATTGGGTGGAACAGTCAATGGCCTTCTTGGTACTGTCACAGGTCTAACCAGTGGATTACTTGGCGGAATCGGAGGAAGAGCAGGTGGTCAAGCTGGAGCTGGTGCTAATGTTGGTGCTAACGTTGGCGCCGGTTTCGGCGCTCAAGCTGGAGCTGGAGCTGGAGCTAATGTTGGTGCTGGTGCTGGAGCTGGAACTGCCAAGGTGGTTTTACATTCAATGTATTCTCTGTACTAAAATGAACTACCCAGATGATGCATGATTATCACAATGCCCGTGTATTGGGTCTCCTTGGAGTTGGCGGTGGTGGCCAAGCAGGAGCTGGTATGCTTTACGCACACATGTAGAAGAATTTTTTCACATATAACAGGCGCTGGATTGAGTGGAACAGTCAATGGCCTTCTTGGTACTGTCACAGGTCTAACCAGTGGATTACTTGGCGGAATCGGAGGAAGAGCAGGTGGTCAAGCTGGAGCTGGTGCTAATGTTGGTGCTAACGTTGGCGCCGGTTTCGGCGCTCAAGCTGGAGCTGGAGCTGGAGCTAATGTTGGTGCTGGTGCTGGAGCTGGAACTGCCAAGGTGGTTTTACATTCAATATATTCTCTGTACTAAAATGAACTACCCAGATGATGCATGATTATCACAATGCCCGTGTATTGGGTCTCCTTGGAGTTGGCGGTGGTGGCCAAGCAGGAGCTGGTATGCTTTACGCACACATGTAGAAGAATTTTTTCACATATAACAGGCGCTGGATTGAGTGGAACAGTCAATGGCCTTCTTGGTACTGTCACAGGTCTAACCAGTGGATTACTTGGCGGAATCGGAGGAAGAGCAGGTGGTCAAGCTGGAGCTGGTGCTAATGTTGGTGCTAACGTTGGCGCCGGTTTCGGCGCTCAAGCTGGAGCTGGAGCTGGAGCTAATGTTGGTGCTGGTGCTGGAGCTGGAACTGCCAAGGTGGTTTTACATTCAATGTATTCTCTGTACTAAAATGAACTACCCAGATGATGCATGATTATCACAATGCCCGTGTATTGGGTCTCCTTGGAGTTGGCGGTGGTGGCCAAGCAGGAGCTGGTATGCTTTACGCACACATGTAGAAGAATTTTTTCACATATAACAGGCGCTGGATTGAGTGGAACAGTCAATGGCCTTCTTGGTACTGTCACAGGTCTAACCAGTGGATTACTTGGCGGAATCGGAGGAAGAGCAGGTGGTCAAGCTGGAGCTGGTGCTAATGTTGGTGCTAACGTTGGCGCCGGTTTCGGCGCTCAAGCTGGAGCTGGAGCTGGAGCTAATGTTGGTGCTGGTGCTGGAGCTGGAACTGCCAAGGTGGTTTTACATTCAATATATTCTCTGTACTAAAATGAACTACCCAGATGATGCATGATTATCACAATGCCCGTGTATTGGGTCTCCTTGGAGTTGGCGGTGGTGGCCAAGCAGGAGCTGGTATGCTTTACGCACACATGTAGAAGAATTTTTTCACATATAACAGGCGCTGGATTGAGTGGAACAGTCAATGGCCTTCTTGGTACTGTCACAGGTCTAACCAGTGGATTACTTGGCGGAATCGGAGGAAGAGCAGGTGGTCAAGCTGGAGCTGGTGCTAATGTTGGTGCTAACGTTGGCGCCGGTTTCGGCGCTCAAGCTGGAGCTGGAGCTGGAGCTAATGTTGGTGCTGGTGCTGCCGCTGCTGGACAAGCTGGTGCCGGCATGGGAGTTGGTATCAGAGTTTGAAACGCATAGAATCGTTTCACCTGTTTCAATACTGATATAATATAATTGTAATATAGTGGTATATAAGAGAGTTGAACTCGATGAAATAATGTTTTTCTCATAAAATAATAAATTTTTTTCGTCTAAAACACATTTGAATCAGTAAGATATGCAATAACAGCCATATTCTGTAAGCATTTGTATAGATCCTCCACGAAGTAATATATGAAAAAAAGGAAAAAGCAAAAGTCATGTATTTCATAGATTCCTAATGTTTCATACAAACCACTAACGAGTCATATCTATGGCAATGACATGAGAAGGAGTCACTTCTCGTCTGCCAAATCACCCAATCACAACCGTGCTACAGTAATGCTCGATAATAAAAATGAGAAAAAGGCAGAAATCATTTAGAGCATGCAAAAAGCAAATCAATCGGTCGTGTCTTGGAATTTCATTCTTGATCGTCATGTTAGAATTTAGCGGTCGTTCACGCATCACGTTACAATCTGACTTGTAGTAACAAACTCTTTACTCGTCAACAATTGAAAAGACGATATACGTTTCAGTTAGAATTGTATCTTTGTCAATTGACCAACTCGTCTTAAGTAGCCTTGTTCTTAAAGACAGGATATACAGGGTATTTTTTCAAATAACGTGAGAAAGTGTGTCGTCGCACAAATAGAGATACTGTTAAGAGGTGTCAAACTATTTCGGTTTATCTCATTCACGTAAAGCCCACTCTTGATCATCCGTAAGCTGTTTTGATTATTGAAATTGAAGTATCACATGATCAATGATTGGGAAAGAAAGAATATCAACGAACTGTTAGTTCGCAGTGTAAGTTACACCGTAATATAAAATGGGTTCGATTGTACTACGGTAGATCTGAATTACTACAGAAGTTACAAACTCTTTTGATAGAATCACACGGTCATATCAACAGAACAACGGATATAGGAATTTTGAACTGCTAACGTCCAGATCCACAACGTCATTGTTTTCTGAATGTTTTCTCTTAAGGTCAACACTATTACGTTATTGCTGACGTCAAAAGTGTATCAAAATGTGTGGCTGAATACGAAACTCTGTCTATCAATAACTATGTACTGCAAAGTGAGGTTGGTGATAAGAAACAGTGCACATTATTCCTCGGAAAGAAGTCCACGATGAGAGGTCTGAAAATAACCAGAACATGGTGTTGATTTGTACTTATCTTTTTTCAACAAAAATAAATACAGAAATAAAACTTTTTTGTGAATGAGCTTAGTGCTAACGAAGATAAGAATGGCGAGTATATAAAGAAACCCGAAAATTCTGAAAGCTATCAAGCTCAATTACGATGAACACAACTCGAATTATTTGCTTATTAACTGCGCTATTAGCTTTCGGCACTGCCAAGGTATATAGTTATTCATATCGTTACAACAACTCTAATGAACGTTTTTCAGAGCATCCCAGATTACAAAGATGCCCGAGTATTAGGTCTTCTTAGAATCGGTGGCGGAGGACAAGCAGGTGCTGGTATGCTCAATAGGCTCAACGCTAGTGTCATATTCTGTCACTATTGTAGGCGCTGGATTGGGTGGAACAGTCAATGGCCTTCTTGGTACTGTCACAGGTCTAACCAGTGGATTACTTGGCGGAATCGGAGGAAGAGCAGGTGGTCAAGCTGGAGCTGGTGCTAATGTTGGTGCTAACGTTGGCGCCGGTTTCGGCGCTCAAGCTGGAGCTGGAGCTGGAGCTAATGTTGGTGCTGGTGCTGGAGCTGGAACTGCCAAGGTGGTTTTACATTCAATGTATTCTCTGTACTAAAATGAACTACCCAGATGATGCATGATTATCACAATGCCCGTGTATTGGGTCTCCTTGGAGTTGGCGGTGGTGGCCAAGCAGGAGCTGGTATGCTTTACGCACACATGTAGAAGAATTTTTTCACATATAACAGGCGCTGGATTGAGTGGAACAGTCAATGGCCTTCTTGGTACTGTCACAGGTCTAACCAGTGGATTACTTGGCGGAATCGGAGGAAGAGCAGGTGGTCAAGCTGGAGCTGGTGCTAATGTTGGTGCTAACGTTGGCGCCGGTTTCGGCGCTCAAGCTGGAGCTGGAGCTGGAGCTAATGTTGGTGCTGGTGCTGCCGCTGCTGGACAAGCTGGTGCCGGCATGGGAGTTGGTATCAGAGTTTGAAACGCATAGAATCGTTTCACCTGTTTCAATACTGATATAATATAATTGTAATATAGTGGTATATAAGAGAGTTGAACTCGATGAAATAATGTTTTTCTCATAAAATAATAAATTTTTTTCGTCTAAAACACATTTGAATCAGTAAGATATGCAATAACAGCCATATTCTGTAAGCATTTGTATAGATCCTCCACGAAGTAATATATGAAAAAAAGGAAAAAGCAAAAGTCATGTATTTCATAGATTCCTAATGTTTCATACAAACCACTAACGAGTCATATCTATGGCAATGACATGAGAAGGAGTCACTTCTCGTCTGCCAAATCACCCAATCACAACTGTGCTACAGTAATGCTCGATAATAAAAATGAGAAAAAGGCAGAAATCATTTAGAGCATGCAAAAAGCAAATCAATCGGTCGTGTCTTGGAATTTCATTCTTGATCGTCATGTTAGAATTTAGCGGTCGTTCACGCATCACGTTACAATCTGACTTGTAGTAACAAACTCTTTACTCGTCAACAATTGAAAAGACGATATACGTTTCAGTTAGAATTGTATCTTTGTCAATTGACCAACTCGTCTTAAGTAGCCTTGTTCTTAAAGACAGGATATACAGGGTATTTTTTCAAATAACGTGAGAAAGTGTGTCGTCGCACAAATAGAGATACTGTTAAGAGGTGTCAAACTATTTCGGTTTATCTCATTCACGTAAAGCCCACTTTTGATCATCCGTAAGCTGTTTTGATTATTGAAATTGAAGTATCACATGATCAATGATTGGGAAAGAAAGAATATCAACGAACTGTTAGTTCGCAGTGTAAGTTACACCGTAATATAAAATGGGTTCGATTGTACTACGGTAGATCTGAATTACTACAGAAGTTACAAACTCTTTTGATAGAATCACACGGTCATATCAACAGAACAACGGATATAGGAATTTTGAACTGCTAACGTCCAGATCCACAACGTCATTGTTTTCTGAATGTTTTCTCTTAAGGTCAACACTATTACGTTATTGCTGACGTCAAAAGTGTATCAAAATGTGTGGCTGAATACGAAACTCTGTCTATCAATAACTATGTACTGCAAAGTGAGGTTGGTGATAAGAAACAGTGCACATTATTCCTCGGAAAGAAGTCCACGATGAGAGGTCTGAAAATAACCAGAACATGGTGTTGATTTGTACTTATCTTTTTTCAACAAAAATAAATACAGAAATAAAACTTTTTTGTGAATGAGCTTAGTGCTAACGAAGATAAGAATGGCGAGTATATAAAGAAACCCGAAAATTCTGAAAGCTATCAAGCTCAATTACGATGAACACAACTCGAATTATTTGCTTATTAACTGCGCTATTAGCTTTCGGCACTGCCAAGGTATATAGTTATTCATATCGTTACAACAACTCTAATGAACGTTTTTCAGAGCATCCCAGATTACAAAGATGCCCGAGTATTAGGTCTTCTTGGAATCGGTGGCGGAGGACAAGCAGGTGCTGGTATGCTCAATAGGCTCAACGCTAGTGTCATATTCTGTCACTATTGTAGGCGCTGGATTGGGTGGAACAGTCAATGGCCTTCTTGGTACTGTCACAGGTCTAACCAGTGGATTACTTGGCGGAATCGGAGGAAGAGCAGGTGGTCAAGCTGGAGCTGGTGCTAATGTTGGTGCTAACGTTGGCGCCGGTTTCGGCGCTCAAGCTGGAGCTGGAGCTGGAGCTAATGTTGGTGCTGGTGCTGGAGCTGGAACTGCCAAGGTGGTTTTACATTCAATGTATTCTCTGTACTAAAATGAACTACCCAGATGATGCATGATTATCACAATGCCCGTGTATTGGGTCTCCTTGGAGTTGGCGGTGGTGGCCAAGCAGGAGCTGGTATGCTTTACGCACACATGTAGAAGAATTTTTTCACATATAACAGGCGCTGGATTGAGTGGAACAGTCAATGGCCTTCTTGGTACTGTCACAGGTCTAACCAGTGGATTACTTGGCGGAATCGGAGGAAGAGCAGGTGGTCAAGCTGGAGCTGGTGCTAATGTTGGTGCTAACGTTGGCGCCGGTTTCGGCGCTCAAGCTGGAGCTGGAGCTGGAGCTAATGTTGGTGCTGGTGCTGCCGCTGCTGGACAAGCTGGTGCCGGCATGGGAGTTGGTATCAGAGTTTGAAACGCATAGAATCGTTTCACCTGTTTCAATACTGATATAATATAATTGTAATATAGTGGTATATAAGAGAGTTGAACTCGATGAAATAATGTTTTTCTCATAAAATAATAAATTTTTTTCGTCTAAAACACATTTGAATCAGTAAGATATGCAATAACAGCCATATTCTGTAAGCATTTGTATAGATCCTCCACGAAGTAATATATGAAAAAAAGGAAAAAGCAAAAGTCATGTATTTCATAGATTCCTAATGTTTCATACAAACCACTAACGAGTCATATCTATGGCAATGACATGAGAAGGAGTCACTTCTCGTCTGCCAAATCACCCAATCACAACCGTGCTACAGTAATGCTCGATAATAAAAATGAGAAAAAGGCAGAAATCATTTAGAGCATGCAAAAAGCAAATCAATCGGTCGTGTCTTGGAATTTCATTCTTGATCGTCATGTTAGAATTTAGCGGTCGTTCACGCATCACGTTACAATCTGACTTGTAGTAACAAACTCTTTACTCGTCAACAATTGAAAAGACGATATACGTTTCAGTTAGAATTGTATCTTTGTCAATTGACCAACTCGTCTTAAGTAGCCTTGTTCTTAAAGACAGGATATACAGGGTATTTTTTCAAATAACGTGAGAAAGTGTGTCGTCGCACAAATAGAGATACTGTTAAGAGGTGTCAAACTATTTCGGTTTATCTCATTCACGTAAAGCCCACTCTTGATCATCCGTAAGCTGTTTTGATTATTGAAATTGAAGTATCACATGATCAATGATTGGGAAAGAAAGAATATCAACGAACTGTTAGTTCGCAGTGTAAGTTACACCGTAATATAAAATGGGTTCGATTGTACTACGGTAGATCTGAATTACTACAGAAGTTACAAACTCTTTTGATAGAATCACACGGTCATATCAACAGAACAACGGATATAGGAATTTTGAACTGCTAACGTCCAGATCCACAACGTCATTGTTTTCTGAATGTTTTCTCTTAAGGTCAACACTATTACGTTATTGCTGACGTCAAAAGTGTATCAAAATGTGTGGCTGAATACGAAACTCTGTCTATCAATAACTATGTACTGCAAAGTGAGGTTGGTGATAAGAAACAGTGCACATTATTCCTCGGAAAGAAGTCCACGATGAGAGGTCTGAAAATAACCAGAACATGGTGTTGATTTGTACTTATCTTTTTTCAACAAAAATAAATACAGAAATAAAACTTTTTTGTGAATGAGCTTAGTGCTAACGAAGATAAGAATGGCGAGTATATAAAGAAACCCGAAAATTCTGAAAGCTATCAAGCTCAATTACGATGAACACAACTCGAATTATTTGCTTATTAACTGCGCTATTAGCTTTCGGCACTGCCAAGGTATATAGTTATTCATATCGTTACAACAACTCTAATGAACGTTTTTCAGAGCATCCCAGATTACAAAGATGCCCGAGTATTAGGTCTTCTTGGAATCGGTGGCGGAGGACAAGCAGGTGCTGGTATGCTCAATAGGCTCAACGCTAGTGTCATATTCTGTCACTATTGTAGGCGCTGGATTGGGTGGAACAGTCAATGGCCTTCTTGGTACTGTCACAGGTCTAACCAGTGGATTACTTGGCGGAATCGGAGGAAGAGCAGGTGGTCAAGCTGGAGCTGGTGCTAATGTTGGTGCTAACGTTGGTGCTGGTTTCGGCGCTCAAGCTGGAGCTGGAGCTGGAGCTAATGTTGGTGCTGGTGCTGGAGCTGGAACTGCCAAGGTGTTTTTACATTCAATATATTCTCTGTACTAAAATGAACTACCCAGATGATGCATGATTATCACAATGCCCGTGTATTGGGTCTCCTTGGAGTTGGCGGTGGTGGCCAAGCAGGAGCTGGTATGCTTTACGCACACATGTAGAAGAATTTTTTCACATATAACAGGCGCTGGATTGAGTGGAACAGTCAACGGCCTTCTTGGTACTGTCACAGGTCTAACCAGTGGATTACTTGGCGGAATCGGAGGAAGAGCAGGTACTCAAGCTGGCGTTGGTGCTAATGTTGGTGCTAACGTTGGTGCTGGTTTCGGCGCTCAAGCTGGAGCTGGAGCTGGAGCTAATGTTGGTGCTGGTGCTGGAGCTGGAACTGCCAAGGTGGTTTTACATTCAATATATTCTCTGTACTAAAATGAACTACCCAGATGATGCATGATTATCACAATGCCCGTGTATTGGGTCTCCTTGGAGTTGGCGGTGGTGGCCAAGCAGGAGCTGGTATGCTTTACGCACACATGTAGAAGAATTTTTTCACATATAACAGGCGCTGGATTGAGTGGAACAGTCAACGGCCTTCTTGGTACTGTCACAGGTCTAACCAGTGGATTACTTGGCGGAATCGGAGGAAGAGCAGGTACTCAAGCTGGCGTTGGTGCTAATGTTGGTGCTAACGTTGGCGCCGGTTTCGGCGCTCAAGCTGGAGCTGGAGCTGGAGCTAATGTTGGTGCTGGTGCTGGAGCTGGAACTGCCAAGGTGTTTTTACATTCAATATATTCTCTGTACTAAAATGAACTACCCAGATGATGCATGATTATCACAATGCCCGTGTATTGGGTCTCCTTGGAGTTGGCGGTGGTGGCCAAGCAGGAGCTGGTATGCTTTACGCACACATGTAGAAGAATTTTTTCACATATAACAGGCGCTGGATTGAGTGGAACAGTCAACGGCCTTCTTGGTACTGTCACAGGTCTAACCAGTGGATTACTTGGCGGAATCGGAGGAAGAGCAGGTACTCAAGCTGGCGTTGGTGCTAATGTTGGTGCTAACGTTGGCGCCGGTTTCGGCGCTCAAGCTGGAGCTGGAGCTGGAGCTAATGTTGGTGCTGGTGCTGGAGCTGGAACTGCCAAGGTGGTTTTACATTCAATGTATTCTCTGTACTAAAATGAACTACCCAGATGATGCATGATTATCACAATGCCCGTGTATTGGGTCTCCTTGGAGTTGGCGGTGGTGGCCAAGCAGGAGCTGGTATGCTTTACGCACACATGTAGAAGAATTTTTTCACATATAACAGGCGCTGGATTGAGTGGAACAGTCAACGGCCTTCTTGGTACTGTCACAGGTCTAACCAGTGGATTACTTGGCGGAATCGGAGGAAGAGCAGGTACTCAAGCTGGCGTTGGTGCTAATGTTGGTGCTAACGTTGGCGCCGGTTTCGGCGCTCAAGCTGGAGCTGGAGCTGGAGCTAATGTTGGTGCTGGTGCTGGAGCTGGAACTGCCAAGGTGTTTTTACATTCAATATATTCTCTGTACTAAAATGAACTACCCAGATGATGCATGATTATCACAATGCCCGTGTATTGGGTCTCCTTGGAGTTGGCGGTGGTGGCCAAGCAGGAGCTGGTATGCTTTACGCACACATGTAGAAGAATTTTTTCACATATAACAGGCGCTGGATTGAGTGGAACAGTCAACGGCCTTCTTGGTACTGTCACAGGTCTAACCAGTGGATTACTTGGCGGAATCGGAGGAAGAGCAGGTGGTCAAGCTGGAGCTGGTGCTAATGTTGGTGCTAACGTTGGTGCTGGTTTCGGCGCTCAAGCTGAAGCTGGATCTAATGTTGGTGCTGGTGCTGCCGCTGCTGGACAAGCTGGTGCCGGCATGGGAGTTGGTATCAGAGTTTGAAACGCATAGAATCGTTTCACCTGTTTCAATACTGATATAATATAATTGTAATATAGTGGTATATAAGAGAGTTGAACTCGATGAAATATCTTTTCTTTTTCTCATAAAATAATAAATTTTTTTCGTCTAAAACACATTTGAATCAGTAAGATATGCAATAACAGCCATATTCTGTAAGCATTTGTATAGATCCTCCACGAAGTAATATATGAAAAAAAGGAAAAAGCAAAAGTCATGTATTTCATAGATTCCTAATGTTTCATACAAACCACTAACGAGTCATATCTATGGCAATGACATGAGAAGGAGTCACTTCTCGTCTGCCAAATCACCCAATCACAACCGTGCTACAGTAATGCTCGATAATAAAAATGAGAAAAAGGCAGAAATCATTTAGAGCATGCAAAAAGCAAATCAATCGGTCGTGTCTTGGAATTTCATTCTTGATCGTCATGTTAGAATTTAGCGGTCGTTCACGCATCACGTTACAATCTGACTTGTGGTAACAAACTCTTTACTCGTCAACAATTGAAAAGACGATATACGTTTCAGTTAGAATTGTATCTTTGTCAATTGACCAACTCGTCTTAAGTAGCCTTGTTCTTAAAGACAGGATATACAGGGTATTTTTTCAAATAACGTGAGAAAGTGTGTCGTCGCACAAATAGAGATACTGTTAAGAGGTGTCAAACTATTTCGGTTTATCTCATTCACGTAAAGCCCACTCTTGATCATCCGTAAGCTGTTTTGATTATTGAAATTGAAGTATCACATGATCAATGATTGGGAAAGAAAGAATAGTATAGGTAAAACATAGAATAACATTCCACCTAATGGTATAGGTTTTTAGGTTAATTCGCACTGTTGCGTATGAGAAGCCTCACTCTGTTGTACAGCCTTATTGAAAGATTGAGTCAGGCGTTGGATCAGCCATTTTGCATTCGGGACAAAAACGACGTTTCCAGAATTAGTAACAACTATTAACAAAATGATGTTCTGGGAACCCACCCATAATTTTTTTCAATATTTCCGAGCAGGATAACGGTTTTTTCATAAAACCAAACTGTTCGGAGTTATCAAATCCCAGAAACTATTCGAACTCCTTTGATATAGAGCAGATCACAATTCAATTTCCAGTGAAGTGTATAGTCCAAATATTAACAATGTTTGCCTCATTTGTTTTTCTTGCTCTCATAATCATAGACGTTCATTATGCTATAGTACAGAAAAGGGAAAATTTTAAATACGATTCAAAGCATCTAAACCGAGAAGAGCCAGAACGTAACTGTTCCGCCATCATTCAGAGCCGGACACAATATTTGATGAGAATCAGTTTGAGCTGATCTTGAAACTTGTACGTAGTACGAGATGAATGTATGAGCTTCATACACAAACTTATGCTATTTCTGAAATGTGGGGGAAATGTATGTTCCCGTTTTCACTTTATCTCATACAGATTCTCTTAAACGACAAATTCTTCTGAACAAGGAAAACATTCCTCAAGTATATGCTATATGTTTCAAACATTTCATGCAATTCTGTATTAGAAGCTGTAAGAACCCAATGTACAGTTCGACACAGCGTATGTCAGTCAACTCTTGGATATAATTTGAGCACAGAGTTCTGCTCACTAGTTCAAATTAAATTGAAAGTAAGGAACTAAGAAGAAGCTACAAATAACGGAAACATAACAGCACCATCAAGACTACATATGTAAGTCATCAATGAAAGAACTTCGTAAACTTCTGAATTAGTTCTTAAATCCGTTATGTCAGATTCAGTAGCATTACTTGTTAGGAAACGCTGACTGATTATACTCATCACAGCTTTGTATATTATAAGCTCACAACTAGGAAGTTTACTTTGAACGGTTCGAAAAACAATATCATAAAGAAGGGGAATCGATGACATAGCAATAGTTTACTGTAATAATCTAACGTAGTTAGCAGGCTTCAGAGGCTTCTCTTTTTGAGAAGTTCTTCAGAAGTATGAGTTCTCATAGTGTCTTATAGAATCTGTCGCATTGAGCTTCGCACATAGATTAATTCAAATGTACCTTAGAACATTTTTTTAGAGAAACAGATTCTTGAATTGGAAAAGTACAAGGCCATTCAACCGTAAACACGACTGATTGGATAAACAATCTTGAAAACCTGTATCTCGCAAAATTAAAGTTGATTACAAATAGCATAAGGTGTGGGAAGCTTGGTAGTCATTAGCAGTATTAGTTTATCTTTAATATGCAGCTAAACGATTTCATATATCCGAACAGCTGTTATTGAGCAATTGCCACATGGAATTCTTCGCTTCGAAGAATGTTTTCTGATCAGTAGTAGCCATTTTTTCCATTTTTTTTAGAATGTAATGATGACTTTCACGTCATTCAGGTTACATCTGATTGTTGTTTGTCATACACTACGTCTTGCCAGTTCCTCTCTCTCTCTCTCCCATTTTCTTCTTCTATAGTCTTGTTTTCTCTTTCTGTTCTATTCGTGCGCTCTCTCCCCACTTCTTGCCGTTATTTCCCGTCGGTCCTTTCAATAAGGCCACAGTCTAGTCCGCTTGGCACAAAAAGAACTTCGATGTACTTTGAACTCCTGTACACTATATAAGCTTATGTCTCATTGCAATATGCAAATTTGTTTTCAATTATCTCAAAAGATGATCCCATCATTTCTCAAATGGAACTCCTTTCACCATGAATTCGATTAAAGAAAACTTTTTTTTTTCAAAAATCATTTCCTGTTTGAATTTTCATAACAGCTGCTCTCTGTCGATAATTCTCAGTTTATGCTTTGGAAACTTCATTATATTTCAGCCATGACAATGGACTTCCTATCTGATAACTCTAAACGTTTCTTAGGAGTGTTTCATCACTTCTTCATGACTTATCCATTGGCTTTAATAAGTTTATTCACTCCTGTTTTTCTCGTGAGTCATATCTACTTGATACGATTTGTCAAGTTCATACTTTTCAGTTACTTTCTTTCCAATGGCATATCATAGCACTCTACATCTGTTGGTGGTTTTATGATCGGAATTCACCCTGTAGGGGAGGCTATAAAAGTCAATGGTGTAAAAGGTGTCAGAATTGTTTTATCCTTTTCATTACTGCTTCTTAGATGGAACATACATCACTGGTTTGCCGAATACTTCCCAGTGAAGTTGCACAAAACAGCTGATCTACCCCCAGAAAATGTAATTCGATGTTACTTCTTATGTCATACCTCTCATTTTCACAAAATATGATGTTCTAGAACTACTTGATTGGTTGTCATCCCCATGGTATCATCGCTATTTCTGCGTACACGAACTTCGCCACCAATGGCACAGGAATTCTTGAAACGGTTTTAAAATTAACATTGTTTTCTGAGCACCATCAATTTTAGTTTCCTGGCGTGAACTTCAAACTATGTACTTTGGATGGAAACTTTAAGACTTTCTTACGACGAGAGCTACTCATGCTTTATGGTTTCGTTTCATGTTCGAAGGAGTCTATCGAACACATACTGACCAAACAAGGAAAAGGAAATGCAGTGGTTCTAGTGATAGGTCTGCTAATAAAATGTACTTTGTTCAATGTTCTGGTTGACTAGGTGGAGCAGAAGAAGCATTAGACGCTCATCCAGGATATCATTGCTTAACTCTTCAATCAAGAAAAGGATTTGTACGGGAAGCTCTGAGAACAGGAGCTCATCTTGTTCCTGTTTATTCTTTTGGAGAGAATGAAATTTTTGTTCAAGTTTGTTGAAAAATAGGGTAATAGTAAACACATTGGGTTAGGTAGCCAACCCACCTGGATCTGCTCTACGACGTATTCAAACCTGGATGAAGAAGAAAATTGGAATGTCTTGGCCACTATTTCATGGCAGAGGATTTTTCCAAGTGAAACTATATGACAGTTGTTAAAACAAATAATCGAATTTTCAGATGACGTTCGGATATTTGCCATATCCAAAGCCCATTAACACAGTGGTAGGTCGTCCTATTCCGGTGATAAAGAACGAAAATGCCACTAAAGAAGAAGTCGACGAGCTCCACGATATTTACATTAAAGAGTTAACAAATCTATTTGAGGAAAACAAAACAAAATTTGGTGTCGATAAAGACACAGAACTGGTTATTCAGTAATCAAAAAGTGAAATCTCATGCAGCCTTTCCAAATCATCTCATACTCTCTCTGTACTTTCTAATCTAACATTCAAATATTCACATACACACACTTCAGTAGAAACATTTACTTGTCGTCGGATGATCAAATCTATTTTGGCTTTCAAAAAATGCATCAAGCGGTTATTGTTGTTTGTTTTATTCTGTTTGTTCATATCATTTCAACAATGTTATTTATTATAATGAATGATAAGAAGATATTATTTACAAAATCATTTGAAGCTTTGTTAGAGTTGCTATGAGTCCCGCCAGATCTCGCTTTTCAAGCAGATCACTCGATGGAAACAAATCGTCATCTCTTAAAAGTTATAGTCTTTAGTTATGATCGCAATGATCAACTTACGTCAAACCAAATCGCTTGAGGCTATCCAAAAATGTGCTGATATTCTCATTGGCAGAAAACAATGCTGGCTTCTCATTTATCGGACGAACGAGACTGTTTGGTCGAAGACGATTCAGAAATCTAAAAATGTTCGAATACCAAGAGGATTGGGATTAGCTAGGTGAAACCAAGAACAGAACTATACAAACGAAGAACAGCCGCATTGGAATCACTAACCTGCATAAGATTTTTCCATCATGCAGTTTCTCAAGATTTTCTTCAAAGCCGAACGATAAGTCCTCATTCGTTAATCTAGTAATCCATCCAAGAATTAAATTTTCTTTGTGCTCATCACGTCGACCTTGTAACTGTAAGTAGAAAGGCTTCATTTGTTTTAAATGAAAGAATAGAAATAAAAAATGAAAGCTTGAAAAAAATCTATTAACGTACCCATGACATGCGGAAATTGCGATTTTGTTTGGAGCCATAAGTAAATGCTGATCCCTCGCTATTCGATGTTAATTCCGGATATTGCGATTGTCCGGTGAACTTTTTCCATCCAGCTGCCATAATGAATCTACAAACATAAAGTGTTCGTTGAAAAAGTGAACGAAAAAAATCGGAATATGTATGAGAAATAGTTCTAGTGTACTCAAGAGGAGCTTCACATTGCTTTTCGATGTTTTTACAAGAAAGATAAATAAATGACGAGGATGATAAATATGATGATGATGATGAGGATGATGCAGACGATGAATTGATTGAGAAATAGTAGAAAATCGTAGATTTGGCAGTATTGGGATTGTTCATATCTCTGCAAGATGTGGGTGTCGTTCTTGAATGCCGCCAAGCTGTTTATAACATATTCCATTCAGTGCCACTGTGAGCTTAACTTCAATTCAACTAATTTCTGTTTAACTTTTCTCTGAAACTGATAATAATAATACTGATTATATATAATGATAGAATTTGAATAAAGTAATTGTGAAGCTGAACGAAATGAGAGCGTATGAAAGGGAAATGTTGAAAAATGCGATGAACATAGAAGAATTTAAGACAATACAAAAGGTAAATAAACGTAAACCTACTTAGAAAGCATCAAATGAAGAACAAGATAGAGATGTAGCACTCCATAAGCATATACTTTATTATCATCGTCACTATTATGCGAACGCGTGAGGTATATGGTTAAATGAATTATTTTGAGATTGTGATAGGAGGAGCTGTGATGCGGAGAGATTCAAAAATGAAATTGAGAAGAAGCTGGTTAGATGGAAAGAACACCCAAAGCAAATACAAAATAAAGAAAAGATTGCTCAATTGCTTAAGTTTTTCTTTTTTGCTTAAGTTTTGAAACAATTTTTTCGACAAGAGGAAATTCGAAAGAGATACATGTGTATGTATATATTCTGTTGTTTTCATTTCTATAAACATGCAACCGCTCGATACTGCTACCTCATCTCAAAATGATTATAATTAGACGTCCTTCACGTGAGAAGCTGACGTAACTCTAAGTATAAGTATGGTCGGATAAATTAGAATATACAGGTTCTTCGCTTTCGATAGTTTCTTCTACTGTTTTTCGATCGCAAAAATATCACTAACTATATTAATTATATCAATGATAATAACCAGTTCACGGGTTCTCATTCTTCCAAAAAAGAAAAGAAAAAGTCGACAATAAGTATTTGATGAAGCGAAAAGAAGAAAAAAATAGGTTTTTCGTCCACAAAATGTTTCAATTTTCTTTTTTGCAACGTGTTAGCTAATTACTTCCTTCAAGATACATCTCTCTCAATATGTCCTTTACTGAGAATCTCTCCGACTTTTCCTATCTCATACTCTCTCTGCGTTGTTCTTTGAAGTTGTTTTCATATAATTAGTGAATCTTCTTCCACTCTATCCGATGTCCTCGGACATCTGGCTGTATATCCTTCTGTGAAGAAGGATTAAAAGAATATTTATTACAAATCAATACAAGAAATACTAATACCTCCCTCCACTTTCTCTCTCTCTCTCCCTCTCTCTCTCTCTCTCTCTCTCTCTCTCTCTCTCTCTCTCTCTCTCTCTCTCTCTCTCTCTCTCTCTCCTTCTCTCTGTCTCTTTTTCTCTCTCTCTCTCCCCTCCTCTCTTAACCTTTTTTCGCTTTTTCCGTTCCTCTACTTGCTTTGTTCTTCTGAATCAAACTAAAGAATCTTTTTGATCTGGTAGCAGTTGATAGGAAAACCATGACTTTTCTATCCAAAAAATTGTTTTTCTTTTCATTTTCTCAATCGCTTGGCTGCCTTCTTCAGATGTTTCGTTTCAATCGTAAATCAGAAAAGAGCGCGGTATAGCATCAGTTTTACACAAAAATCAAGGAAAAAACCCAAGAGGGAACCGGAATCATGACCGCAGAACTCTGTACGCATGAACGAAATGCTATACCGCCACAAATCGAATTAATTATAGTCATAATTAATCTTCTGTCTACACTCTTTCATTCATATTGAGAAAAAAATCATTTTCACAGCTGTTAACGATGCTCCGTATTGGCAAGGTGTTTGTTTAAAATATCACAAAAAAGAAAGTTTGTTGATAGCAATCTGTTCTTTCATTCTTGATATCGAAGATCGGCAATTAGCGCATTCTCGCTCTTCACTAAAGCTGCTTCTGATCCAAAATTTTCTTTTTTTTCGCTTCATTATCATTAACATCAGCTATTCAGACTGTGATTATTATATGCATAAATGATTCTTTTCATATCTCTCCCGTTGTAACCATCTTATTCTCATCTAAAAATAGCCTTGGCTAGTGCATATTTCGTTCTGTGACTAATACGATTCTTCTCGCTAGCGATAGCGCGCGCGTCTTCTATACCATACTTGGTTTTCTTATTGATTTTCTTCAACGTCGCTGATCATTTCACTGTGTAATTGATCTTCAAGCATTATTCCAATTTAGAGCTTTATTCATCGAGTAATAGACGAAGAGATCGTCTCGATAAGACAAATGAATCATGAGGTATGTAATCATATGTGTTTGCCGTTCTATTTTATAATTATTCATCAGTGCTTTCAACATGGGAACTATGGTACATCATGAGGGTTGGCTAACACGATTGAGAGACAGCGTATGGCTCATAGCTCCACTTCAAGTATGTACTCATTCTATCATTTTTTTAAAAAATCTTTTCGTTACAGTCAAGATGGATCAAAAGGTTTTTCGTCCTACGAAGTGAAGGATTTGCAGAAACCAAACGATACTTTTTGGATGAATTTAAAGAAGAATCTAAAAAAACACTCATCAAGACTCATGACCTAGATCGTTGTGAACAAGTATGACACTCATCCTTCTATAACCACAACTTATAAATATGCTTAGGTTGAGTCTCATCTCCAACTAGCTGACTCCTCATGTATTAACTCATTTGCCATATTTAAATGGATTTTCTCAATTCATTTAAGTAAACCTCATTCGCTCAAAAGATCTGAAGTAATTTTTGTAGCAAAAGATGAAATAGTGAGTTTACAATATGAGATTGTTTTAATGTTTTGGATATTGTAGGAGATGGGGGATTGGGTTCGCAAGATATGTCGATTCTGTCATTTGGAAAAACGAACAGGTACTTGTCATCAAAATCCATATTCTTGTAATGAGAATGGTATTATTACTCTTCGCCATAATGGTAATGTATTGTTCATGTTAAGATGTGCCACAGTTGTTCAATGACATGTCTGTTTCATCCGATCATTCTATCGACAGCTTCCTAGATGGCCCATTAAGCGATGTCACGTCTGAAAGTCGAACAGGAACAAAAACTGTTGTTTTCTTTTTCATCCATTAGTTCATATCTTTGTTTCAGCACATGCGTAATATGGCTTTCTTTCAAATGAAAAATCTCTCGCGAATGGCTCACAGAAATGCTGGGATTGAATTGCGCCCACTTCAGAGCAAAAAAAGTGCTGGAAGTCGACATAGTAAGATCTATGGAACTTCATTCTGCTTTTTTTTAACTCTCATACGTCTTATTACTTGTTTTTGATGCCTGTTATTGTGTCTGTTTGCCTTTACTGCAGAGTAGGGTCATGTCGTTTTGCTCTGCTTCGGCAGCCAGTGGCCGGATGGTCTAGGGGTATGATTCTCGCTTCGGGTGCGAGAGGTCCCGGGTTCGACTCCCGGTTCGGCCCAGACCTTTTGTTAATAGTATCAAGCACCCAATAATGTATTAAGACGATTAAGTGATCGTTTATGAGCAATCCCTAATTTTTTGAGCAACTTTTTTAAACATTTTTTCATTCGTTTTTACAGATCGAACGTGTTCTTCTGCTTCTGGCTGCTCACTCTCTTCCTCACATAGGAGTGGTACAACAGAAGATGACGCCAGCAGTGTGCATAGTGCTCGATCAACAGCAAATGGAGTACCAATTGTACCTCCTCGGTTAGCAATAATCATACATGCAATTAAATAGTAATTCTTTCCAGTTTGTCGCGTAAATTGCTGAAAAAGCAAGTCTCTTGTGCACCGTCTCCAACTGGAACAAAAGTAAAACTTTGCTCATTTGTTATTTTTATGAGATGATTTCAGTTATCTGAAGCTGGCAGCATCCCATTCTCTCATGCACTCATAAATGGACTTGGTAGTGGTGAAACAATCAAAGCGTATGTTAGAATAACTGATAGGTTACATTGAACTATTTTAAGAAGCTCTGGCAATCTATCCCTCACGCGCAATAACTTATGTCTGTCTTCTCCAGTAAATAAAGGTGATTCAGGGAGATATTTGTGATTTTAATGCATTGTATAGGCTCATATCCAACACTCTCTCTATCAGCTTCATGCTTGACATATCCAACTATAAACGATGCAGATGCTCCTCCTGTTGATCGTACTAAGGTGGGGAGACAGCCGAATAAAAGTTCGAACTGCAGTGTTTAGAAACCTCCTAACCTACGCATAGATCTTGAAGAAGGTAGAACTTGTGGAAGTATGCTCAACACACCCATTAGCAAAATGTCTGCACCCCGTAAGAAAACAATGGAACATCCAAAGGTTATATTTCACCTTATCATACATCTACAGTACTGTTTCAGAGTGCCGGTTTAATACACAGCCGGAAAGATTTAGATTATTTCGAACCGCCTTTATCATCTTCTGTAACTTTGGAAAGGAATGCCAAATCATTGGACGCTCAACACTCTGACCTGCAATACATCACCATTGATAGCAAAGCAACTCAGGTAATTGAAGAGTTGGTTGACGAATGATGTTTGATTATTCATTTGCAGAATTTGAAAAGCATGGCTTTCAATAGGGGCAACGGCGATAATAATACGAGTAATCTTTAAGAGTTGTTACGAACAGCATCGTGTGATAAATGCAGGTTTTTTTCTGGTAATTACATCTCATAAACACTGAATACTTAGCAAAATATTTCATTTAAAAGAATCATTATGTTTGCTCATAGTTTGTACAGATTTTGCACATTTGAAAATGGAAATAAACTTTTATCTAATAAGAAATGATTTGTTTTTATGATGAATAATACCTTTTGTGACATATCACTCTTCCTCCTTCATCCATGTTTTCTACTACTCTGTTTTCTCTGACAGCTTTTATCCTGCTGCCTTCCATGTTCACAGGAAATTCCTCTTTGCCCTTATTGGATTATTGGCATCCGTCTTATTTCTATTCTAGTCATCGGGTTCACATTTACCCAAATATTTCTACTTTACCTTCTTTATAGGATTCAAATCCTTATCTGTCTGTTTCTCAATACATAACGACCATCAAAAGTGTTCGTTTTTCATGCTTATTCATCCAATGAGCCGATCTTCTACATATGACCATGTCCATCATTTCAGTTCGCCCATAAAAGCTTTTTCATCTAATAAAGCATTTTGTAACAAACTCTGTTTATAATATGATCTATGAAAGTAATCTTATTCTGAAGTCCGGGAATACTACTGAAAATAGGGAAAAGCAGAATACTTTTGACTCATATTTTTCAGGTGAATACTTCCTTGTCCTCCGTGTCTCAAACTAATAGCAATGACGATGAACTTCTCTGGCTTTCTCTCGTCTAGAGCAATCGTTTAATTTGAAACCCAGATTTCCCTGGAGAACTTCTACTTCTAGTTCTGGATGTTTCTTCATCACATGCAAAGACGACCTGGTTTGACTCTTCTTCATTTTTATATTTTCAAAATCTCATCCAGTTTATTTGCATCTTTCTTTTTATTTTCAGTTTCAACACTAGCTTTTTCCAACTTCGTCTATCCAATCTATTAGTTGGTCTCTCTTTTTCTCTTTACTGCTTTTCCGATTTCTTTGCTCATCTCATAATAACTAGCAACTCACATACGTTTTTTCTGAACTTTAGTTCTGAATTATACAGGTACGGGTCGGTCAAGTCCGGCGGCATCGTCGGAGATGTGTGGAATGATGCAAAGTGGATTGTGCAGGTTTTCTGAGTTAACACCCGGACAATTCGGGTTGACAAAGCAATTGGTAAGCACATAAACGTCTAACTGTCTCGGAGCCGGAAACTAAAAAACTATATATAAGAAGAAAAAAAAGGAAAGCGAATGTGAGCACAACCGTGTAATAGCGTCTGAGTTTGAAAATAGACGCTGCCACGTTTTCGCATGCTAATAAGCTCACGAAATACCATTATGCATGGAGCATGAACCATTACGTAATCCAAACATACTTTATTATATTGTTGATACAATGTTGATAAAAAAACCGTTGATTTATTACATTATAAAATGAGGAGCTTCCTGAAAAACGAATCTATTATAAAAACTTTTCATTTTATTTCCGACTCTAGTTAAACTGCTTTTCTTTGCTTCACCATTCCTTTTTTTTGAACTTACTCAGACTATTGCTTCAACTAGTCTTTAAGCCTATCTATTTTGAGAAAGTATCACTCTATTTCTTTCTAGTTTTCTCTCTTTCCCCCTCTCTCTTTCATTACTATTCTGGTCGCTTTCAATTTTTGGAAATCGATAAGAAAACGATTAAAAGTAAACCAACCTGATGCTGAAAGACGACGGGAATATCATCCATTCGTTCATCTATCCTTCCAAATACTCTGCTTCTATTTTATCTCATTCATCCCATTCATCTCTTTGGTCGACGACCAATCGAGTTAAGAAGGCTGTAAGTTATCTAGTAAATATAGTATATTTGCCTATTCTCAGCTTTTTGGGCATTTAGCAATTAGAAAGAATGAAAAACTTAGATGAAACAAATTCACAAACAAGCTTTGACCTCATTTTTTTGCAGGTGCTCCGCTTAGCTCTACCGCATGTTACACTTCTTCTAGTTTCAATCATCTATGCAGCTTTTGGTGGATGGATTTTGACTGTTATCAAATATTCTGACCAGTCAACCCAAGAGCCAGATCTTCTCGAAAAGTATCTCTGATATGCATACACTTCTTATCGTTTTTTTTTTCAAGAACTAAGGGGAATTTCACAAAGTATTTGGTTTCCTTAATTGGTTCTTCTCGGAACACGTCGAGAGTTGAAAAACGCTTCTCAACATATGTAACAGATATCCACAATATATACCAAGGATCTCCGTATGCTTGGAGTTCGAACAATACTGTAAGAGTCCGATGCTAGCAGAAGCGTATAACAAACTTTGTATAATTTTCAGGAAGTTGGGGACATTATTTACCCCTTGTCTAATGTCACTTGGAATCTTTTCTTTGCTGCAACAACGTTGACTTCTATTGGATATGGAACTGATGCTCCTGATTCAAGTGCGGGACGCTTGTTCTGTCTTTTGTATCTCTTTTTTGGTATACCACTTTACTTGATTACGTTAGCTGATTTGGTAGGAACACTGTTATAATAGCTGAACTTACTCGCTCATTGTGAACAGGCAAAGTTTTGCACGGAATTCATGAATCGGACGTATACTGAAGTACTGAAATGCAAATTCCACATTAGGAGAAAGTTTAAACGTTGGCGAGCCGGACGATTACGTAGAGACTCGGTTCGAATTGGACAGGTTATAATTGCAGGAGGAGAAGATGAGGTAAGAGCTTTAGTCGACAAAGTTTTTAACCATCTTCATTCAGGTCGCCGAGTTTCTTTGGACCCATTTAGAGCATGCTCAATTCGTGGAAGTCCCATTCGTTCTAGTAATAGGTTTGAATAACGATTCTCAGGAGATATCCATTTTTTGCTTGCAGGAATACTTCTTGCTTACATCGCGTTATCTTCATACATTATAGCCAGTGTTGAGAATTGGACAACGTCCGATGGTTTTTATTTTGTCATGATGAGCGTTCTGACGATCGGATTTGGAGGTGGTTCAGAGCAACACTTAATGAATAGAGGAATCTTTGCAGATCTTGTACCTCGTAATGATGCGTTTATCTTACTAGTTTTGATATTGATATTGATTGGATTGGTTCTAACAACAACCTGTGTCGATGTGGTTGGCGCATACTATATTGATCGCTTACACTTCTTCGGCAGACGTCTGGATGATGTGCGTTCATTAAAACTCTATAAAATATATGTTAAATTTTAAGGACCCATTATCATGGTTGAAAGCTGTTCAACAAAAACGAATAGAAGCTATGAAAAGAGAGGCTATGCGAAAGCTTTTCGAAACGGTCACAGCTTTACATCACATCCGTTTCACAAGTAGTTGATAATGATTCTTCACGAATAATAATTTTTATAGCTTTCAAACACTTAACAACTTATGAAACTTTCGAAGATCCCAATCTGTCACCACCTCCAGAATCTCCTAGAAATTTGGTTGCTTCAAACGCTACTGCTGACTCTGTTTTCTTGAGGTTTGTCAAAGTAATGGAACAGCGAATAAATAGTTCGCAGATGGAAACCTCCCGTTTATGTGGAAGAAGGGAAAAGATACTGGTACACCTTAACTTTCAAAACAAGGTGAAAACACTTTTTCTTCCGTTTACTAATTGATTCTTAGGACTCCTCAACGAAGATGTAATGTAGTGGTGGTTGATTTCATCAATGCCGAGAAGTACCTTGTGACTGGATTGAAATCTTTCACTCTCTACGAGTTCAGTGTCTCAACGACAACTCGATATGGTAGTAGCAAACCTGCTAGAACGCAAGAATACACTGGTATACAGCATCATGCTGTGTCTTCCATAATGTTTCAATTGTAGAACCTTGTACAGTGCCCCAGTCTGTACGATTAGATGCTGTAAGTAGTGAAACTGCAACCATATCATGGCGCACTCCTAAGATGAACAACGGACCAGAGGTTATGAGAAAGGAATGTTTGTTGTCAACATATTGTTTCAGAGTTATGTTATTCAATTTGCACAAGAGCCTGCTCCCCAGTTCCCATATTGGAATAGATACAAAGTTGGCCAATCCACACGGTTTACTCTGACAGATCTATTACCTGGCACAAGGTGAATACTAAAGAGTAAGAGAGCCTCATTACAATTCTCATCTTAGGTATATCATATGCGTATCAGCGGAACATAACTATGGGCTAGCGGCTATGTCGAAGTCAATTCGATTCCGCACAAGGAAATGGTGGGGCGATGAAGATAGTAATTATCTACAAGTACCAAGTCAGTATGGGGAGAGTGAGTTCTTAACAACAGTAGTTATCAACGATTTGTTTGGTTAAGACGGAAGCCGTAGAATAAGCATGGCTAGTGTGTTTAGTACTCTATCAGCTCTAAGATGACCAGAAAAACGGGATAATAATATCATTATTTCATGAAATAGGAACGAGTTACCTTTTTCGAAAACTCAGGGTATATAGTAGAATCATCCTTATTAAATTATTGAATACAAAATCTTGTCTTTCATTGATTATATAGTTCGTTATGTTGTCATTTAAGGTTTATAAAACATTTGGCTGCGAATTGTGCTAGTGTGAGCATGTGTAGACTAGGTAACCAGTGTTTAACAGGAGATGAGTATAGAACGAATATTATTAATAAATAAAGTTTCTAACACACAAGCACCACATCAAACAGTATTCTCATAGAACTGTACAACAACACCGTCAAAAAACAGTAAATATGCATATAAAAAGATCACGAAAACGTGCTGTGAGCTTGATAATAAATAACGAAAAACTCAGACGTCTGAGTAAAGAGCACTTGGGATTAAACATGAGACTATATCGAATAATGAGCAAATAGATATAATTTGTATAAGGCAATAGAACTCTGATATAAATAACTCAACATAATCTTCAAATTAATAAAACTCAGTATAATTATCTCAAACAACATCACATAATGAAGTATAGAATCTCGTTAAATTACAGCTTAAAAGTCATGTGTAGTACAGAAAATGAAATTGCATGCAAATCTATGAGACAGGAAGATATGAAAACATAAACGTTTGCTTTTTCAGTTAAATATAAAAACTTTTCTCAGTTCTAAACACGCAAAATTTCTAACCGATTTCCATAGCAGATTGAAATCCAATCAGGATATGCAGTGGACCAATGAATTTGATTTACCTAGAACTTGGTTTATATGATAGTTTTCTGAATTCACATACTTCTCCTCCAGCTTGATAAGCCAGTATAGGGTCATCAACAGGTCGGGGCATTTCATGAACATCCCATATCAACGCTTGTGAATCATCCGCTGTAAAAGAACTTCACATACTCTATTTTAAAATTTCACTTACCTCCAGTGCAGAGATGACTACTGGAGTGCGGAGCCCAAGAGACTCCGTTTATGGCAGCTTTATGATTTGATAATCTGGCGACAGGGGTACAAGGTACACGCATGTCCAAAATCAAAACCTGATAGAAGAACTGTCAGATAGAAAAACAGAAATATTGTTACCTCATTACTACAGCTCGCGAAAGTTGCCATATAATTATGGTCATTACGATTCCACGCTAAACGCAGAAGCGAAGACTGCTTCGAAGACTCAAAAACGATTGTGGAATGTTCTAAATGTCGTAAATCGAACAATCGAACACTTCCATCGGCGCCTATAGTATTAAAGAACTTCACAAAAAAAAGGAAAAAACCCATACCAACACTTCCAAATATATCTTTACTACCACGACTAAATGCAATGTCGAAGACTTCTTTGTCGTGGGCAATTAATTGTGTTCTAACAGATCCGTCTACAGGTCCCCTCACACTGCCTAAAGCTTGCCCAGTCTGAAGAAAAAAATAATAACAATTGAACTGAAACAACAATCACCTCAAGTTGCCAAATTGTACAAGTTGTGTCAATGCTACTAGTTCCTATAAGATTCAAATCCAACTCGTTCCAATCAAAGCTGGTCAAAGGTGCACAGTATTCAGCAGTTCTGTTAGTATTCAGCAATGTTTCAACTTTAGCCTGGTTATCGGCTCCAATCTGTAACAAATCAAATATACTCCCTAGGAATGATGTATCTCCTTTACCCTCCAAAGACGTAGATAATCTCCGGATGTCGCAATTAGATCTGGATAATTTCCTTTGGAGTCAGGAATCCACATAAGTTTTGTTGCTGGGTATGGGTGATCGAAAGAGCTTCGTAGCACCAATTCACCAGCATCTTCGTCTAATTGAACTATTGATATCTATAAAGAAAAATGTAGAACCACAAACCTTTCCCAGCTAACCTTATTGCTATACTCTTCGATAAAACTACTGACAGCTATCCTAAACCGCCTTTGAGCGTCTGTCGCACAACTCCATGTTGAGGAAAAAAGCATGAAAGGAGCATCAAATCCATAGATTTCCTGAAAAACATGAATTTAGAGAAGAATGAACTGTGGGACAAGTACCTTTTTCTTATCTTCATCTTTCAAAATAGAAGAGGTTGAAGGTGTAGCGGCAGGAAGAACTATTGGATTAGAAGTAGATGCAGTGACGTTTGTAGAGGAGGCTGAAGTGGTTGCACTTCCTCCTGTTGTTGTAGAAACAGTAGTAAAAGAAGAGTTTGAAGAAGTGATTGGAGCTGAAGTCACAACTGTTGATGTTGTTGGTACTGATGAAGCCGTGGTAGTTGAGGCTGTTACAGAAGAATTGGATTGACTAGAAGGAACATGTTTTGCAGATGTTGCCGTAGGGACGACAACTGCAGGCTTTGATTTAACAGTAGCTGGTTTCTCCCTAATAGGTTTCTCTGACGGAACGGATTCCCCAGTCTGAACAGTTTACATAAGAAAGATAGAACGAAGAGAGAAATAAATACCTTTGTAGTGGTTTCGCTCTCTTTGGTTGGTGTAGTGGATTTTGTAGATTGAAGAAGAGATGAACTAACTGGATGGTAGTTAGAAGGCCCTCCTTTTCCTGAAGAAAAAAAAGAATAGTGGAATGCAACCGTGCTTGTACGCAAAATATTCAGATATGAGACATCAACCATAAAGTAAAGAGAAGTTATATCAATTTACCTGGTTGTACACCAGCAGGTGGGATAATATGCCCAAAATGCGATTGGGACGAAAGAGAAGGTGTTTTGTCCATACCTAAAGATAATACCATCTCAACAATATTTATCAAACTGCAAACCTATTCCGTAGAAAAGAAAACGTTGAAACAAACAACTCTCTTACGGCCACCACATACTTTCTCAAAGTTCTTCGCGAAGAAAGTGACTAAAAGTAATGTAAAACAAAAATAACAACAAAAAAAAAACTGATACTGCATGAGGTTCAGAACCTGCGGAATGAGAACAAGAATTCAAAATAAATTATATATATATATATATATACATACAAAAAGAGGAATTGACAAGGTATGAAACGGTAAGAAATCAACAACAAAATACACACAAATTAAGAATGTTTCAGAGATAATACGAAGTTTAAAACATGATAGTAACATGAACCAATAAGTTTCATGGAAGTAAAACTCAAGTAGTATGAAATACTCATTTTGGTAGGAATGCAAAAAAAGTGATGCTTCGGCAACAAAAAACAAGAATAACAATTACCGCATGGGACTAGAATGACTAAACTCGCAGAATTTCCAAAGACTTGTTAAAGCAGATAGATATCCAATTATTATGTGCAGCTCCCCAGTGAACTTGATTCACCTTCAAATAAAGTGGAAATGCAGAACAACGAATAAAAACCTTACTTCACCGCCTGCGGAGTAGGCTAAAATTGGATCATCTATAGGGCGAGGAATCCCTGATATATCCCATATTAACGCTTGCGAATCATCACCTGAAGCTTGAATAATAAACAACAGCATAAAACTCGAGAACACGGTTGAAACAATTTAAAACCTATTACATGTAACTTATAGTAAACGAACCGGCAGTGCAAATATGTTGAGCGCTGTGAGGAGCCCATGCTATTCCGTTGACGGCACCATTATGATTTTTTAATTTTGATAAAGGATGACATGGTTGTCTAATGTCGATAATAACAACCTGGAAATGAAAAAATTCCCTTGAAAAATGTGTCTTGCAAACCTCTACGGAGTCTTGTGCAAAAGTTGCTAAATAACATGGCTCGTGCTTATTCCATGCTAATCGCATCAATGGATTTTTGGTGGGATCTTCGTAAACTATGGTAGAGTGTTCCAAGTGTCTGAGATCGAACATGCGGGCGCTTCCGTCAGCTCCTGATATATAAAGGTTGAAACTGAGAACTTGGAAAAAAAACTAACCAACGGTAGCAAAATGATCCCTTCCATTATGTATTTTACTAAATCCTATATCATGCACAGGTTTGTCATGTGCGATGAGCTGAGTTTTAACGTTGTAGGGTAACTTGGCAGTTCCAATCGGAGCTCCAACCTAGAAAAAAACATCAATAATTTCATTTTTTATGATACATTACCTCGACATCATAAATAGTACACGTGGTATCGATACTAGAAGTTCCTATAAGCCGAGGATCAACATCATTCCAATCAAAGCTAGTCAAAGGAGAAGAAAACTGTGCGGACTTGTTCTGTATATATTTGCTATGCTTAAACTGATACAAACAAACAATACTTACACTAATTAAATTCGCTTCTTCACTAAGGACACAATCAGAAGAGATGTTATAAATTTTTAAACCATCGGTACTCAAAGCTAACAGATCAGGGTAATTATTTTCCTACAAAAACCAGATTAAGCATGAGAAAATCATTCCTAGCTTACTAAATCAGGGATGAAAGCGATAGAATTTGCAGCAAAGTCTGTTTTAATAACTCCCTTCTCGACCAACTGTCCAGGGCTTGAGGAGTCATCAAGATGAATCAGAGAAACCTTTGAATTAGAAATTTGTTGCAAAGTTTATTTAAGTAACTTACTTTGTTATTTCCGATATCAACAACTGTTCCAACAGCCAATCGAAACTTATCACTTTTCTTCATGGACCATGCTGACGCAAAAAGTGGAAAATCTGACGTATACCTAGAGACAGCTTTGAAGATGACCTTAATCCCAATTGATACCTATAAATTTCGCTTCTTCTGGGCTCCTGTCTATTTTGCGTAGTTGCACCCTGTCTGGGAGTATTGTTATTCCCAGGAGCTGCTCCGGGATTTTGGGATTGACTAGCTGGTTGTAGAAGGTTTCCATTCGCTACACCATTGATTGGAAGGTTACCATTATTATTAGTTTGCTGAGCTAAAAATAAGCAACATGTGAAGAACAAAAAACTGAAAAAACCTCCAATAGGTAAAGCACCTAATTGAGCTGCAGCTTGAACAGCTTGGGCATTTACCTATAGCACATGAAATGATTATAGTTCAGAAAAATGGGGAACCTGAGCTATAATTGCTTGCATCTGAGCACCGACATTAGGAGCTGCATTCACACCTTGGCTTGACTGACTATTAGACATGGGGGGATTTGCGGAAACGTCCGGCATTTCCAAAAAATACTTTGATAAAATAAATTCGCCGAATTAAGTTGGAAGCAGTAGATAGTTAGACGAAGAAGTCCGGGATAATCCTAAGAAAGTCGAATAAGTAGGAATATCTCGCTCAAGCTAATGTTTTACAGAAGCATTATCACGTTCTTTCCAATAGCTTAAACCTTAGAAAAAATTGGAGAACAAATTAAATATAGGTGGACTTAATCGATATTCAAATGTGTAAACTACACTTAACGAACGCCTTAGTCGTAATACGCGCCAGTATCTAAGGCGCATACTATGTGTATATCCCTGCATCCCTCTCAAATCAAATACAGTCAATGACAGAAAAATGACTGATGTTCTGGACTAATGGGATATTTGAAACATTGATCGCAGGGAAAAGTTGAGCTTTTCAAAATATTTATTTTTTTTCACACTTTGTGCTTGAATTAGAAAAATATGGAAATATAATGTACAAAACAAAATAAAAGTTAAATCTAGTAATAACACACGGTTCTCATAATACAAGTAGTGAAGTGAAGTTAGTTTTGGACTGAGCCAGAGTCCTGGAGATCATGTTTGCTCATAACAAAAGCTTCGTTAGTTGATCCTACATTACATGTTATTGTTTCTGCGGGTTTTTCTCTCAAAGTTCCTGAAATGAAATAAATATGAAAATTTATGAGAAACAATCATTCAAGAGCTGTAGGAGTTAAAACTCCTCTCTGCACTTGTAGGAATGACGTAGACCAACCCATTTCTTCAGTGAATTTTCTCTGATCCCGCACAAATGTCATAGCGGCTATAGCGAACAGGAGTGCACTTAGAATGAGTATCACGTTTGGAATGTAAAATGCTTTCAGCAACGAGTAAAAATTAGCTTTAGGACTATCATCAGAGCCTCTTATTGCGTCTGAGATCTTAAAACGTCAGTTTTGATAGGAATTTGATAGTTTATTGTTACCAATCCTATTATATAGGGACCTGATGCGTCTCCGAGCAGATGCGATGTTAAAATCTGCCAAGAGTTGGCAGTATTACGTCTGTGAGGTACGACCACCATCTGAAAAATGACTGTTTCAAGAGTATGATTTACTAACAAACCATTTGCATATCAACATTAGTTGCCCAATTGAAACAGAGGGCTGTAATACAGATAAACATCATTATCTGAAATAGAAAACCATTATACTTGTTCAAAAATAGGATAACTAGCCCATGTAATAAGCATATCGCTTGGAATTAAGTGTACTCCAACGAAGAAAGTGGGTACTCCTATAACTGCTCCAACCCCACAAATGATGGCATCGGATCGAGGAGTTTGTATAAAACGGAATGGTCCTGTACCATTACGCATGAACTGAAAGCACGTCTTACTCATGAATAATGACGAAAAAAAATACCGAAGAGATTAATGTACCGAGGAAAACTCCAGCGATGCCTCCAACACAAGTGATTGCACCAAATATCATGTTCACTCTTAATTGTATTATGTAGTTCAGCCAGATTTCCGGGTCTTACTGTGCTTTCGTGCTATCACTCAGAGAGTCGGTACTGTTCAAGTTCTCTTTCCAAGCATCTTTGTGCAGTACTGCCGTTGGTACCCACCAAGACATTGTTCCCACTACGAAAACAATTGCAGTGTAACCAAGAGTTGATGTGATATAAGTTGCGCTGAAAGCATAACCAATTATTCAATATTATTTTTTCAATAAATTAGCAACCGCCACGTGTTGAAATTCATTTAAAAATAATGGTTCATCACGTGTTTATGTCACGTTTTTCCACGGAGATATATGCTAATTCAATCAATTGATTCCCTACTTCGTTAGTAATGATTTAATATCTTCAAGGTAGCTGGTAGCCTCAACAGCTGCTGCAATCTCTCCACTTTCGCGCTCCGCTTTTCCTCTTTCAGGTTCATAAACAAATATAATTGTGGCAAGTACACTGATCGCTCCTTCAAATAACTAATAAACAAAGAGATTAAGTATAAGAATACCCAAAATGGCCGTAATACGAACACCCCATTTCCACGAGCCTAGAAGTGCAGCAACTTCTGATCCAACAATAAATCCGCACCCGCTAAACAATAGTCAAATAATATAATCAAATGTACTGTTACAATTACCATCCAACAGGAATAGCGAAGTAGAAAAGCATAAGCATATTACTTCTTCGGGACCCAGTGAACATATCAGCGATAATAGTGGGCGAAATAGTTGCGTAGGAGGCTTCTCCTATGCCTACTATACCGCGGAAGAGCAAAAAGAGCCAAAAGTGCTGAACTCAGTTGCTTTTGGTGTTTACACATATCAAAACAAAAACCTCTGCAGAGACGAATGTTGAGGCGAGTACAGCAAGGATCCAGATAATTAATCCGACAACCATTATCCATTTTCGATTATATCTACACTCGTTATGAATGAAGGCACTTTAAGCATCTACGACGAACCTGTCACCTAAATATCCACAAACTGGAGAAAATATCATGAAAAAAACAATGAAAACAGTCTGTAATAATCCTCCTTGGGCATTGCTAATATTGTAATATTGTTGAATATCAGTTAAGACACCTGGGAATATAATATATGTACTTAAGGGATACTTCCCTTTTTTTACAAACCTGCAATCGTGAAACGATCCATATAATTTAACAAGTTAACAAAGAATAACACAACAATAGATATGTATGTTCTATGGCTGGATTGCGTTGGCTGTGGATTTCTTCTGTCATTTTCTGAAGCATTCACTTCGTAACTATTCTTGCCTTGAGGTTCTTCCATACTTATAATCTAGAAATAACACGCTAGGTAAGATCATACAGTCATGAAATGCCAATCGAATGAAGCTTTCAAAAGAAACAAACACTTTACTGAAAATGTTCAACAATCAGGAGAGCAATTTTGAAAATATATCGTTAAAAACAAACAAATCACTTGATGTTGTTGAGAAGTCATTACTTAATTCAACAAATATAAACCGTAGGTGAAAAAGGAAGGATAAGATATTGATAGAGTGAACTGAATCTCAGACAGACATGGAAATGAGTATACAAGAGATGAAATGTGGTAGAGAATCAGAGAGGAAAAGACGTGAAAGAAGAGAACGAGTTTCGACGACGACGACAGATCGTCACAAAACATTTCATGAAAATATTTCTAACATAGAATATACAATGAAATATAAGTTTTCAATGAGTCCGCTTTCATAAATTCACGCTCAAGTAAATCTGGAAAACGCAATTTGCAGAAGAAAAGGACAACAAGAAAATGGTTTGAAACGATTTGAAGGTAACGTGGTCCAAGGTCGAAATTCTGAATTTCAGATCATTTGCTCTGATTCATAGTAAATAAAGACTGGGTAGAGATCTCTTAAGATGATAGTGAGCTAGTATTCGGAAAGAAATTCATCAAATAATAAAATTCAGAACAGTCGTCTCATAACGCCAGCTTTGTCAGAGCACGATGAACTTTTTATTTTAGAAAAAAATGTTTTTTTTTCCATTCGTACGAGTTTATTCATACATTTTTTCAAGTTATCGTCATAGAAAGGAGGAGAACAGGAACATGCACTGATAGTTCTGTCAGACACATGAGCATGAACCAGAACAAAATCGAGTCACCAGACTACAACAATTGATTCGAACATTTCAAGGTCCGCACATTTATGGGAATTATAGAGGTTCTGAGAACGGAAGGAAGGATTTACTACTCTTCTATATTCTTTCAGCCCAATTCTACTTCAGGCAACCATATGTATGTAAGAAGGAGAGAGCTCTAAGCCTGTATCCCTTCATTATCCTCCTATATTAGGTCAGCCGGCAGGTGAGTAGTTGTCTACGAATTGTTTACGATACAGCACTATGATGTCCTTGAGTCAAGCGAAAACATAGACACAATCCAAAATGAAGAAAGAGCTAATAATATTAAAAGTCACTTCTTAGAACACTGTTAACACATAAAGTTGGTGATGAACTGAACTAAGAGGAAAGCACAGCATTATCTTCAAGCTTCGATGGCGAGAGCAAGCGGGGAATTAGATATGCTTATACTTTATCAACATACCTAATCAAGACTTTAATAACTGTGATTCCAGATTGAAATCGAGAATACAAGTTGTAGTTGACCTGTTATTAAACTATAAAGATACATTCTGGTACTGTCTTCCACCCGAGAAGCTTTAACTGCGATTACAACATTTCATATCAAAAAAAGCCGATTAGAAATAGTTACATAGATAAATCATTAAACAATTCGAGATATATCATGCTAGCAAGAAACTGATCATTTTGCCCTTCTCATACCAAGTACAAGTAAGAAAACAGAAATGTTTGCGAAAACTGAAATTATCAACAAGCACTCGATGAAACGACTACTGTCCTCTCAGAGCTATGGAACTAAACTGATTGCAGTTATTATGATTTGTTAAACATGAAGATTAGAGGATTATCTGGTCGTCCTTGCTGTCATAGAGGTGCTAATCATCGACGAATTCTTTTTTTTTCCTCGACAGTGGCCAAATTCTTTTCAAATTGTGCGAAAGATAACAAGCGGAAGGAAGTCTGATTAGAGGCACCGTGCTAGATTACTTTGCTGATAAAGCGATAGGAAGGGCAACAAAGAGAAAGTGTCTGAACCTAGTTTGGTAAAGTGAAGAACCGGCATGTGAACCTTTTGAAAGCCTTAACTATGCTATTAATAAACCCGACTCTCTATCAGTACAGGAAAACAATAGAATTAAACTTTTTTTCACAAGTGAAACAATGAAAAACAAAAAAACAATAACAATAAATATTGAATACCTACAGCTCTACGTCTACAAAGATGAGTTGCCTTTGTCTAAGGAAGATGAACACGTCCAGCTGAGATCTTCTTGGGATCGCGTTGCTCCATTTCTTTCAAAGACCCCTAAAAAAGATGAAATAAGGATGGGGAAACCACAATTATATCATACGTTATAAACACGTGGCTTTGGGCCAGAAAATGTGTCTTCTATGGCATAGGATAAAAGAGAAGCTTGCATACCGGTATTACAATTGATAACTATAGGCTGTCCTTCAATCAAGCCATTGCTAAGACCCCCTGAAATTCCGACCTCCGTCTGGGTAACATCATATCAGTCTTACACTTCTTTATCTCAGAATCACTCTTCATCAGGCCATCTTTAGTTAAGAGCTCAATCGATGGTGTATTCTTGAATCCGGGAATATGTGAACCACCCACTCCTGGACGAGAATAGAAAGTTCAATTGAGGGACACAGAGTGTGAAACTCACTATATTGATCTAAGCCTGTATCCTCGAGGCCTTCGAACTGTCCACGACCTCGGGAGTCGAGGAAGTTGTTCTGAATGGAAACCATAACATAATCATAAGCACATCAAGAGTAAGTTACCTCATCAGTTTTATCGATATACTCTTTGTCGTTCTCATCTTTCTCTTCGAGTTCTTCGAATTTGATGACATGCTCTTTAATCTTATCCTTAGCTTCCCAGTTACCTGCCTTCAGAAAAAAAAATGAATGAGAAAAAACGAAAGGTTCCGTACTTCTAATTTAACGTCATCAGTTGCAACTTCTAATCCATTCTTTTGCCACTGCGCGAATCCACCGTCTACTAGAGAAATTTTTTCGTGTCCATATGACTGCAATCACACTTTAAAAATTTCCAAGAGTAAGACGAAACCTTGAGTAACCACGCTAAGCGAGCAGGGAACATCATTCCACCCAATGCTCCTCGGCCATATAGAATTAAATGTTCATCACGATTGATTCCTAAGAGCTTTAGACCAACTTAGAAAATCGTTAATCTGGCATAATGATTACCTGCATGTACTCTTGAAAAACTTCAGGAGGATAAATGCTGAATCTTTCGTACTTAGAAGGATACATAGCCGAATCCAAACTCATATGTACAGCATTTGGGATATGTCCAGAGAGATACATTCTCTTGGAGCTGAAGATGAAAAGAGAATGAAAGGTATTTCTAAGGAGCTCATTACGGTGTTTCAAGGCTATTCAGAAGTTTGAATTTTCCATACAACTCCTGTTCAAACTGTTTCCAATCCAATTTTTGAGAAACATTATATGAACAATCTAGAAGCCGGACGCCCTCCCTAAGCATTGGATGATTAGTATATATCAATATTTGAACATACTTGTTTATAATTCCTTTTTTAAGTAGGCTGTTGACTGTAGACACATTGACAAACCGTGTAAGCGACATACCTCTGAGTTAAAGCATTACAAAGGAATAAAATAAAAAAATTAAAAAGTTGAAAACGAGAAAGTTTGTGATGAACACTCTCTTCGAAGTAGACAAGTAAGTCGCTAAGCTAGAACACTTTTAACAATGGAGCATGAGAACAACCGATCACCACGCGTGTGCGCTGAAAAATGAAATTTTCGTTTCAACTTCGTACGTTTCGATGTGTTTTCAATTGAGCTTATAATGGAAGTTTTATGTTGTTTTTTTGGTTATACAAATACAATTCATAAGTGATTATTCTTGGAATTCGTTCAGCTTTTTCTTCATGTAGTCAGTGTTGTGAATTCTCTTGCATTCATCACCCATTTTTTCAAATGCTAAAGGATGAATAGAATTAGCGATTGTGTGAATTTGACCAATATTCAGTTTCTGAAATACCATTGTTTGTTTGGTGATGTTTAAAACTTTCTAAGGTTTTGGGTGTTGAAGTTGTTCAACAACTAACCAGTAAAGCGTCCTTGGCCTCTGGGCAATCTTCTACAAATTCTTGATAGAAGCAAATCGTAGAGCATTCAATGGCTCTGAAAATATAAATATTCAGGAGACATTTTGATCTATTTCTATTCACTTGCAGTTCTCGACTTGCTTATCAATTTCTCCATCTTTCTTCTCCTTCGCGTACTTGTTCCCATGACATTTATCATGACAAACTGCAAAGAATCATTGTGATCTCATTTAGCTCACGATCAGAATGTACCACTTTTCACGTATACGACTCACCTGTATCAATTTCTTTAGCTGCTTCGCTTAGGCATGGTAGATGGGATTCCAAATCTTAGAATAGTGTTGTGTTTTTCATATTGAGATAGAGGTAATACCTTCTTGATAATCGATACATATGATTCGATAGAAAGTAGAGTACTGATGGAACTTCCTCTGATCTTCAGTTTCACACTTCCGAACACAGTAAGCCCCATCTTCTAACAACTCGCAAACCTGAACATAAGTTCCAAAAGTTGGATATGTGAATGAACTTACATGATCATAGTTCTTAAATATATGACTGAAGCTCCTTTCTTGCTTCGCTAATGGCAATATACATTTCTTCAAACAATCACTGATTTCTTCCTCAGCTGAAAATAATGAACTTTACTAACCATTATGTAACAAACGCACCTATAACGAAGATTAAAATCGTACTCAAAATGAAGGGGATACGCATCTAGGATGGAGTGCAAGAAGGAGAATGAATTGAAGGTCGTTCACGGAACATAGTGATTGCGATGAAAATGTTCTAATTCGGCAACTTCTCAGAAATGGACAAATGAAAAACTCGGTAACGAATATAATGGAACGGACATTAACATTTTCAGGTCGTCCCAAGATTTTTGAAATCAAAACGTTAGCAGCGAGTGGTTTCGATCCACCGACCTCTGGGTTATGGGCCCAGCACGCTTCCACTGCGCCACGCTGCTGTGTTTAATAAATTTGGGCATTGCTACAAGTAAAATTCATGGATTTGTCAAAAATTCAGGAACGAATCCTCTGTTTTTTTGTGTTGCTATGTTGTTGGTTCCTGACACTGTTATACTCAATATGGAGATGAATTCATAGTCTTCGATCTTGTTCCGATATGAACTGTACAGTTCAATATTGTGCGAAGCATCTCTTTCGGTAGAAACCGTTTGGGGACTAAGGATTTCCGAAGTAAGATGCTTCTCAATGCCATAATGAAACCAATGGATAAGTAGGGTTGAGTTAACAAAAAAATAAACTTCATTTTTACATGATTATAAGTGAATTGGATTATTTGATACAAACATAAAGCAAAATGAGAACCAGTATAACAATATGATAATAACAAAATGCTTAAGAAGCTTTGCTTTCCCTGTTAACTTTCAAGGTTTTTTGATATTTCATCAGTTGTGAGGAAGCCCGTATCTCGTCTGCACACAGAAGAAACATTTCTTCCAACAATAAGTCTGGAACATCTCCTATTTTTTCATTTTTATCGCATATTTGAAACGCTTTTGCTGATGATTCAGGTGCCAGCACTCTGCAGTGAAACTATTTCAATCTATTATTCACAAAAAAATACTTGAGAACATCCTCCATCTTCTTCTGTTGATTAAACTTGGATATTGTACTCGTCCAAAATCCATACAAGAAAACCAAATCTCTACAGAAAAGACAATAATTGGATATGATCTGAATGATTTCAACCTGTTCAGAAATTTGCCATCGTCATCGTTTGATCCTATCAGATTCCCATTCAAATTGAAAGAAGTGCGAGGCTTAATCGAGACAGCATAGTGTGATCCATAATGAAGACCGAGCTGAGATATAAAGAAGATATTGAGATATATATTCATTGTGACTATACTTTCTCTAACTTTGCACAATGAGGGGGAGCTGAGTTACGTATTGGCTTAGGAATAGCGGGATGGAAGCTTGTTCTCTGGAATCCTTGATTTCTGAGTAACCTTAAAGAAGCAGTTTCGGAAGATCACGACTTGGAGCAAACCTTATATCGAACAACTTCTGGAAAAAAGCAGAGTTTCTCCGTATGGAGTGACTGTAAAAGTCGAGGTCTTTAGTTGTTGTGCACAGAAGATGGCTCAGGTGGACGACATCCAAGAATGTGAGCAACTCAACTGCCCCATACCGGTACATAGTTTGTTGATCAAAACCTGCATGATGCATAATGACGTTTTTCTAAAAAAAAAAAAAAAAATGAATGGCTGCCAGCATAGGAACGAACCTTCAGCGCTTCAATCGTGGAAGCCTGCTGACTACTGATTGGTAAAACTGATACCAAAATGGGGGATTTACGAAAACGGCATCCAGATTCATCTGCGAAAGCCTTTCAAACGAAGTATAACCCACGACTAACCAGAGCTATGAGAAGGTAAAAACTGCAGAGAGTTTTCTGGGGTATCTTGGGGAAAGAGTTGTGCAGGAAACTTCAATAACTTCTTTCTTCCAATCCCTAATAAGGAAGCTAAATCTGCTCGATAAGCCTTCACATTATGAGCATTTTTCTGTTGCTGTTCCGCAAATTTCTGAAAGCTAATGAAAATTCCTTCGTATGAGCGTTTTGAAATAACAAACTGTAAATATGGATGAGAAAGCTGAATTCCCACATTACTTCATGAAATCTTATTAGAAATTCTGACAACTACACTCTTCAAAGAACGCTTTTAGCCTCAAGAACTGTGTTCTCTCTCCCAGACGAATTGCAACTATGTTAGTTTAGGAATCAACGAGATGTCAGAAAGAAAATGCCAGGCAGTTCGGCAATTTGTTTCATGATGGATAAGAAGTCCTTTGAGACGTTTAAGTGAATGCAATGAAATCACTTAAGAAAAAAGTTCATCTGTTATATATGAGCAGCAAAAAGTTGTTTTTGACCAAATGAGAGCCTTGACATCAATTGTTGAAAGACATTCCTGATTCTCTAATAACAACTGATTAGCATTCCGCAAACAAACAACATATAAATAGTAAATACGTAATGACTCGAGTGTTTAACTGGTTCCTCATCCAAAATTCATTTCATGAATGGAACCTCGCAAATGGCGCTGGGATAGCACTCCCCTTTTAGCTTTTTTTGTTGAAAGAAGGAAAGAGAATTTCTACTCGGCAAAAAGATAATATAATTCTATATCAATCGTTTATATCCTTTGCTATATCAGAACAAATGCCAAAAACAAGAGATTTAAAGCTGAGGGCAGACCAGATGCAAAAGGACCCTGAGAGGCGGAGCTCCAGAGAAGCGCTGCCGGAGCGAAGCTTAGTCCGTTGAGCTGTAAGTTCACAAGCCTGTAGGTTCAGCTTCAGCAGCATCCGAATTCTCTCTTCTTTATTTGACCACAAATATTGTAAATTCATATTTGAAATTGAAATCTTATAAAGTAAAATTCATGTCGCAGGAGCCATAACCTCACTCGAACTAAATTGCTATGTAAAGTTTACAGCTGACATATTCCTTGATATATAATAGAGAATGACCAGGGTGAGTTGGCGCGATTCTTCTAAACAATGCAATTCTTTCAGTTCCTTATACTCGGAATTTCTCTCATATTAATTAAAACTAGCAGACAATCTGAGCCAGTTGAGTTTAGTGTTGAGGAGCCTGCCAACTTTCAGCAAAATGTCAGACACTTGCACCGTTTGAGACATTCCAGAGGTACATCTTCCAATACTATGTCGTTTATTAGTTATTCCGCAATTGGAAATGTTTTGAATTATGTGGACGAGTCTTTATAATCTATTAAAGCATATGTAGTTCCTATGAACTAAACTGACGCGCTTATAATTTAGAAAGTTTCAATATGCCAATATTATTTATTAGTTTTTCTCTCTGAGATGACAGAATATGTCAAATCTCATTGTAATAATGTGAGGAAGTGACATAATCGCATGTTAAGTGATGACCACAATATCCCTCTTATCACTAGCCCACGGATAATTAGCTCTAATCAGTTGAGTTGCCGATAAACATGAATAGAACGCCCCATGAACCGAGCTAAATATGGCTTCAACCTTATTATACAATCGGAGAATATAAGATGACTCCTCATCTAGACGCTTTGTCCAAAAAAGCAGACAAACTTCATATTTTATGCGTTGAAATCTAGAAAACCAAAACAATTATTTGGCGTAGTGATTAGTGAAATGAAGATATTGGCCACCTGGACTTTGAGCTTTTTCGCCGGCGAAAAAAAAACAATTCTCAATAACTACTTATCTATGCATTTAATTCAGATTTGAAACCCCTGCCATACAAATCCGCTGCATTCACCATTACAAACCCTAAATCACATAAATATGAATCTTTCTCATTGAATTGTCCACATGTAGCTGATGCTAGTAACAGCCAGGTTAGAATATGCTTTTTCGCAACTACTATTATCATCGCAAACTTAGGTTAAAATCGAAGTAACGTGGACGCTAAATGACACCATCTGGTTGAAAATTGAAAATGGAGAGAAGAGGATCTACAACAAACTAACCACATTCAATAAAAGAACCGTTGCTGGTGAGAGCGACCCTCATTCATCATGACTTAAACATTCAATCTTAAGGCAAAAAAGTTTTGAGAGTTTTGTTGAACAATGGACGTTATTTCTTTGATTATGACGAATTGACTGGCGATTTTTCAATGGAGATTCGCCCAGTCAATGTAGCTGAAGATGCTGGAGTGTGGCAATGTCATGTAACAGTTTATCAAAGAGGAAACACCCACACTCTTACAAGCCGAAGCAGAGTGAAAACCCCACATGCTGTGAGTTCGTTCTTTCCATAGCTCAATGGTTATTTACAACCCAAAACTCTTGTTTCTTTTGCTCAATACGTTCAAGATGAGTTGTTGACCTTAGTTTGTGTTGTCTCAATTCGGTGCTATTCGTACTAGGCTAAACGAGGTTCTCGACATCAATCAGATTTCCGGATTTGAGAGTAACCAGAGGTCATACTACAATCGAGATGACTTAATGAATCACACAATCTTCCTAGTATCGTTGGAAGCTTAAACATATCTTGAATTTTCATGGAAGAAACATATTTTCTTTTTCTAAACTTGGAGTTTCTATTAATATTCTGGAGAAGCTCGTCACCGAGCGTGAGACAATTGAGCTCTATTAAATGATCGCGAAACGAAAGGGTCGGGGAACAACTCAATTATTTCTCACAAAGGCTTGAACAAAAGCGATAACTTTTTCACCCACTTGCCTTAACTTCATCAGGTTTCATATGCTAAAGTATATCTGAACATTCAAAAAACACTAATGCCTGCTGAAATAACCCGACAGGGCTCTTAAAACACCTCCCCTGTTCATTAATTTCGCAAAAACGAACTACGTACTTTTAAGCATCGTAGCCGTGATAGCCAAGAACAAATTTTGCACTCTCAGAGAGATGTTTACGAAACATTCCCTTTGATATCTTCCGGTTTGCCAGCTGATGAAGAGCAACCCTCTAAAGGGATGTCCTCATTCAGTCGAGCCGATAAAGAGTTAGTACACATAAGCAGGTAGGCGAAGTATAAGATTGGAACACCTCTCATTTTTTCAAATATAGGGATCAATCAACTAGACCGAAAGCTGTTGTTTTCAACAGAAGAAATAGAGGAGGTAGTAGTAGTCGCGGGGCTAAATCGAGACATGCAGAAGACACAATAGACTATGAAACGAGCTTAGGTATGAATCCCTATCTAGCTTACACACACACTACATCTCTTTTTCAGATTACAAAGAGTATAACAGTCCCCGATCTCGCTTGAGAAGCACCAATTATCTAAGCAGTGTTAACCATTTGCCATATCTACTATCACTTCTTTTATTTTTAGTTCTCAAAGTACTTTGAAATACTGATGCATTTTGTATTTTCTTTCAAATAAAGATGGGAACATTTCTAAACGCACCTTTGCTTTCATTGAGAAGGAATGAGAACTCTCAACCATTACGAGACCACCAATGTTTCTTTGTACCAATCTTTCAGCAAATCTGAAAGTAGGATTAATGTGTCTGCTCCACATAGAGTAGATACTTGGTGGAGTGAAAATTGAATAAAGTTACATTACTACTAGATAATGAAGTCTTTAATCCGGCTCTAGATTGAATGGCTTCCATAAGAACAGCTGAAAAAAACTTTTCATACGTGCCGATGATTGTGCCTTCTTTTTCTTTGGATTATTATGATCGAAGCTCAATTATGTCAGCAGCCTCACACTTTCAAGACTTCCGCACGCGTTTCATATCTTTCTCCTAGACAGCGATCTGTATGTACAATTCATTCAACCTTCAATAATGAAGTTAGCGGTCTACTACGAAAAATCATTTCTATCTTCGCTGCTCACAGAGCGGTCTGTATGTAGAATTCATTTTTACTTGAAGAAAAAAAAATTAGCGGTCTCAAGCATGAGAACCATTCCTATCATTCATGTTCACAGAGCGGTTGTTCATGGCTCAAACATGCAACATAATAACTTACCACTCTTTTTTTCTTTTATGACAAAAAGAGTGGTATGTTTTCATATTCCGTTTTGAACACTATTTTCGTGCAGTGTTCAACACGATCGACCTGAATACACGAAATCTTTTTACACTCTCTATCTCAGATAGCAATAGCTCATAATATGAAGTACATTAGAGAATTTGTTTTCTACAAATCTCGAACTCTATTCGTATTTACTTGAGATGGAACATTACAACCACTTGGAAGTAACCTCAAAAGCATAATAAAAACACTCACATAGTGCTCTTTTTACAGGTGCACATCCATCAGTACGCAATCTCGACAACTCTTCCGTGTAATCATGTTGCTCCTTTCTGAATAGAAACTTTATGATGTACATTAGCACCACAAACTTCGTTGGAGGCTCCAAACTCAGTGGTTCTACTGAGTTTCCTTCATCAGTCCACTCAAAGAATGGGTCAAATATGGATTCAGGTGATGCACAGTTCTGAAAAACCGATGTTCAAACCCAACTCGAGTTCAAAGATAGTTTATGAGGAGCACAAAGTAGCAAAAAATTAAGGGAAATGTATCATGCAATGACTACTCAAGAACTATTAAAAGAGTTAGCACACACTGTAACCTACGTGTCGTACAAGAGCATGACCTAATGATGACAGACTTTTACAAATCTCTCTCTATCAATATGCATAAAGATAATTACTGAAAAAACACATACCTTAGCAGTCAACGGAGTTGGAACCTTAAGTCTTTCATGATGAGAACACACATTTAATGCTCTTTTTATGATCATTGTATCATCACAAAATCCTGAAAGTAGAAAGGATTGTTGCACTATTTCCCCATTGCATCTCAGGAAAAAGTTTCTCACGAAACAAGCTATTTATATTATGCGCGTATACAACCTCATATAAACAGTAAACAATTTTTTTATGTAGCAAGTTCGATACAATGTTTTCAGAAATTGATGCATTTGCTACTCCTTTCTTCAAGCTGATCGGGAAGAGAGAAAGTGATGCAGCCGTCTATGAACCATGTTCTATCAATTTAGAGTATCAAGAGTCACAACTCAGAAACAGAACGAACACCACAGAAAAAAAAATATTTATAAATCAACCCGTATATATCAACAACACGTACAAATCAACCAAAAGGAGTCAAATATGACGCTACAATTTCTGCTAATAGATTGCGATGTTCAGGAGCAGACTAAAAAAACTTTAACCTCAGCAATGTTGAGAAACAAACCTTGATAGTTGTTCGAGTTCCCTCTTTATTCACCCTAAGAGTAGCTTTCAGGCTTTCTATGTCCACTTCGAACGATCCATCGGGGTTTGTTAAAACCTTATGTTGGAGATTTCGCTGAAATCCATTAAAGTAATATCTCGATTCAAAAAAAAGAAAAACCTTTTGTATGGCTTTGATGACAATATCCGAAGTTACTTTTCCAGTATATCTTGATCGAGCTTTCCGTTTCGCAGGCTTCAACAAATTTCTTTATTTAGAAAAACATATGAGCATACCAGTAATTCAAAATCATCGTCATATGTGGATAATAATCCTGAGAGATGGCACAAGCCGAAGTCTGTATTGCTTTTTACACTTTTAGCTTCCAATTTTTTGAGAATCTGTGAATGAACAGGGATGTTCACGAAATCACAGAACAAATACCTCAGGATGGACACGAATTTTTCTCTTGTTCCCTCTTATGGATTTGATGAAGAGAGGTTCATTCTCCTTGACCGGGACAATATGGCTCTGCAACAACAAAGTTACAAAATGTGATACTGGGTATCAACTCACAAACTGTAATGCTAGATCTTTGCGACGGGAATACATAGGCTTTGAGTATTGCTCAGGAGCATAGATACACTGTAGAGATTAGAATTGATCACTGTCGTTAAATATTGTTATAAGAAATACCTTAGGTTTCAAATCGTTTATAAGGGTATTGTTCACTTGAGCAAAATCCAGTCGTGAGTCGATGGGATAAAAATAAGCTCTAACTGCTAATTCTCGGAAAGGTTCATACACTTGCTGCAGAGGGAAGTCGGGATCTGAATTCAAGAGATAAGAAAAAAACAAAAGATGCTTACTCACTTGTAGAGATAAGAACATTTTTATTATCATTACCCCATAATTGGATCAAATGAGCAGCATCTCCTATTCTCAAAGTGGGATGACCACAGAGAACCTGAGATGAAAATAAAGGAACAGAAATCAAATGAGCACTCACAACACACGGTGTTTTGTATTCCTTTGAGAAAGAGTCGTAAAGCGAATCATAAACCTTCAATCTACCATTCTTTATATACTGAAGAAAAATATCATCTAAGCATTCCGAAAAACGGTTTTGATAATACCTCTGAGTGAAGAAACGGTTCTAAAGGTATGAAGACATTATTCTGTTTATCTGACGAAAGATACTCCGCATTTACATTAGAGTATGCAAGAGCACTTTTTGCTTGGGGTGAAATGAAGTAAATGGGTGTATCGAGAGGGACACCAGTCTATCAAACAAGTCAAACCGTTGTTTTATAAGTAGATTTACCGTATTATCAATGCAAGCAGCTATAAGATCTAGAAGGTCAAACACAGGACCAACAGGTAGAGTCGGAATTAGGACGTTTCCACCCTTTTTCAAAGTCTCGGAAACTAATTCACGTATATATTGCATTGAACTCTTAAACAACGTAAACTCTTTGTAATGAATGAAAAGGCATACCAGTGGGGAATTATCGGGAATAGGGGACAGTGAAGTTAAGAGCATTATATCAGCTTCTTTGACCTTTTCCCAATCCACTGGCCTTGAATGAGTATTTCTAGCACTTGAAGCAGCCAGATAAGATATCTATAGTAAAACTCAACTTTAAAACACACTACGATAATGTTCGACACCTTTCCTTCATCAGCTTCAATTACCCAGTTACAAGATCCTATGTGATATCCACTACTATAGGCAGTAACTTTAATATTGTCGATTGTGGACTGAATTCGATATATATCGAAAACCCAAAAGTTAAAAACTAACGAAAGATTGTCGCCAAGCAACAGGAGTAATCGTGCTCAGAGTAGCCTCCATAACTTCTCTGGAGTAAAAATGTCTCCACTCCGACGGATCACCCCATGGATGGTTTGAACTGTAAAAGATTTTGCTAGCTAATTACTTTGTTCTCAACATACGGAACATCATCCGTTTTCTTCCATCTTTCATCTCCCCGGTCAATAACAATCCGATCGTAATACTCTAACATTTCCAGAATCATTAATCTGAGTTGCAATTGTTAATCCAGAAATAGTCAAAGTTATATACTTTCCAAACTGCATGACGGGCTCAGTTGCGTAGATGGATCCTTTGAACCCAGTATTGTGTACATAATAGGGTAATGCAACTAATGAGTTCCAGTTTGAGATTAAGATACAGTCAACAGTTTCCATGCATAACTCTCTCAGCTTAATCTCCTCGGTTAAAACGGGAACCAATATATGAACTTACTGGAATTGCGTTAGTTTGGGGATGGCCTTCAATGTAAACTGTACGATTTCCAATATCATAACGTCCCAAAGCATCTTGAGCTTTAAGTATGTCGAACTTCTTTGATGTTTTGCTACAAACAGAGGTTGGGGGAGAAGAAAGTATCTTGTCTTACTATTGAGAGAATGTATGAGGTAAGAAATGATAGAAAGGTGAGAGATCAATAGCACAATCCAAGAGGATCGTTACATTAGGCCATTTTAGCAATATACAGGGCTTGGTTGGATCAGGTGAAAGGAAGTTCTGTAAAACTGATTATTTCGAATGTCCCATTCCGAAAAAACATACCACATGCATTACCAATTGGATTATTTGCTATTATGTATAATATGTGCTGTGTAAGTTTCAACTGAATTCAATGTTGTGAAATTTTCAATTTTAAGCAAAGTTATAATAACAAACTATCAATTCGGAATGCTTTTCAAAATGGATTCGCGCAGTGAGTGCATGCGGAATTTGCAGCTGGGGCGCACTTCCACGTTCATTGTTTAATTTACATTGCTGAAGAACGGTTGACATGCACTGAATGTTGTGCATGACAATTTCAATACAATTTTTCAATTTTCTTTTTTTTCAGAATAAGATTTATTATCTGTTCTTCTGTATATCATTCGCATGCTCTTTTAAATCAAAGTTCCAATCAGCCTTATTGTTGAAGTACTTCTGCTTTCTATTTCTTTTTATACTCTATTACAGGTTAGAAAATGAGCAAAGAGTAAATGTTAAAATGTCGAAATCTTCTACATCTACAGGGTTTAGTTTCCCTCCTCGGGATCCTGGATATCCAAGGTTATTTTTCAGGCATTTTTTCGTTATTGTATGTTGTTTTAGAGAATGCGATTACTGCTTTCCTAGGATTGATTTTTATGATGGAGCAGAATTCGCTCGTCATCTTCGAGTTGTCCATTCTACCAAAGAAGGTGGATCATTTGTTTGCAGGTGTGATTTTGATCGATTGAACTGTTTATCAATAACGACTTCAGATATGGTGAAAATAATGTATGTCAGAAGTTGCCTTTAGAAGGGGTTTCTGATGTCGACTACGAAGCCCATATCAGGCGATTTCATACTTGTGGTATCTTTTTTCTGTGTCTGACTAATACTAACTTGTCTAATCGCAGTTGAACCTCCAGCAATATCATCGTCTCAACATGAAGATAAAGTTTTCACAATTAACAGGTTGGTTTATTTTAATAAATTCTTTATTTTTTGTTTTTTGGTAGTTTATTATCACATATTTCATTCTGATCAGAACTTTCTTAAAAGGGGAATGATTATATACACGTGGGCTTAGATTGGAAGTGAGATTTTTAATCAACTTGGATTTTGGTTGGGTTGGGGTTCTGACTGTATCCCCCTGGTAGTGGTTGGACCTGAAAAAGCATTGTTTTTGTTTGGTTTGAGAGCATCGTCAACGAAAACAAAACACTGTCACACATACACACGAGTTAGCATTCTAGATAGAACAGTACGATAGACAGACCAAAGTTATAGAGTTAACTAGATAGTGTAGGTTCCTACTTTATGTCTATGATCCACCTCTTCCTCCTCCTCATCCCCTATTGGGAATGGGTTTTCGAAAGGATTTGCTGCTATGGAAATTTTACTTGCTTTTCTGTCATTTGCTATCTCTGATGTCTGAAATTTAAATAGGAAAGATAGGATAGGTTTCCAAACGCGTCCATGTGGCTTAGTTAAACGGAAAGGAAATTGAAATTGTGAGTGAAAATGAAATGGCTATCCTCTTGGTATAATATTGGTTACCTTGCTGTCTCTTCTCTTTCCTCCTACGGCACTGTGCTTCTTTAAGATCTTTTCTTGGACGACTTTTCTTGTGCACCATGTGTAAAGATAAGTACCTCCCTGAGATACTGATATGAAAGAAAAACAAAAATGGATAGTACCTGAATGAGGGAGAGGATAGACAGTCCAAGCCACATACCAATGGATCCTCCTAAGGCAGCAATGAAAGCAGTAACAGAGTATTTCCATTGTTGCTCCATAGATAAATACTCGAAAGATCCCCAGTTCAGATTGATAAGTGTAAGATCTGAAATTAATCCTCGTCAGCTCTTCTACTTTCCCAGCTCATATTTTCGTTTACGACGCAACTTTTTTTTTAGTTTTTGTATTGAATTTTTTTAGTTTTGCTTCGTTTTTGTGGGCAGGTGTTGTCTTGAGATCCGCTAGCCACAGAAAGATGGAAGACATATCACTTGCTTGACAAGCTATTAGTCTTACGTATATTTATCGCAACCCTATTTTTCTTTGAAAACATTGACGTTTAAGAACGGTTTAAGACCATAAAGGTGTAAAAATCAAAAAACGCTTACCAGGTCTGACCATTTTTCCTTGAACTTCATGATCTATATCGAAACGAATTTGATGGCAATCACGAAGGCACTTGTTAGCACATTCTGAGTCGGAATAATTTCCTCTTTGGACACTAAATTTCGCAATATAGCATGATTACACTATCATGATGACTTACTCGACTTCACATTGAGTGTAATCACATAATGGGAATTCATCCAGGTCATCTGCTAAGTAACTCAAAGAATGGGCAGTACAGTTACACATTCCCTGAATCACATATGTTTCGATGTTCAAGTGTTTACTCTCTCACTCTTATCATTTCCATTCTGCATCTGGAACGGCAATCAAATTCCGTATCTTCTCCATCTTCTTGATCTTTACATGCCGTTCCTTCTTCATCGTTTTCCAACATATCATAGAGTGCTCTAACTTCAACAGTTACTTCGTGTCTTTGCCCAGCACAAAGCTATATCTTCTTTGGTAATCATAGAACAGGTCGAACAAACCTCGGCTGTGAAACCATCCTTTGCTCTTCCTTTGCCTTCCATGAATCTGTTGAGAGAAGATGGACGCCCGTGGAAATCAACACTCATACATTCCAATGCAACTCCATCAAGATTCTCTTGGTTGTGCGATAGAAGCATTGTGAAGAAGTTACCCTGTAAAGTTGTTTTTTTGAAGTATCTGGTATTTCTACAAACTTGATCATTGATTGCATAGTCAGTGTCAAACCAAGGTTGATAACAAATTTGCATTTGAGAAATCCAAGATGTTCTGAGTCTCGTTTTAATGACTAGATCTTCATCGAATGTTTGTCTTTGGAAACGTTGCATCGACCGCCTCAAGACTTCTGTTCCTGTTTTTTGCGTGAATTCTTCGAATGTGACCTTACGAGAGTTGAGAACTCCATGCCATTTCTGAAGAAGATACTTCAAAGATCTTATTAGTCGTTCGGATACCTTGAATGTAGCACGTTTAGTGGCCAATCGTGGGGAAGCTCTGAAGACATTTATGGATCTTGCAGATCCATGGCCTGTTGTTTCTCTTTCCAAACTGTTATAAGTTGCAATCATGTCATAGGCTTCCATAACCAAACGATAGTCCCATAATGTTGTTAAGAATGAATCGTGGTCAGTCATGTTTGATAGAGCTTCCTTGAAAATTATCAAATTTTGAGTTTTTTCAAGCTATTGTACTAACATCAACAATCATATCCCATTCGTCAGCAGGAGCACTAGCGTTGATTTTGAAATGACTCCATGCTTGAGCTCTTGACATACAGAAAGTTATGTTGGGCATGCTCATTGAATCATTAAAGACGATATTGATGTCTGATTCTTTTGGGTTTTCACAGTATTCGGCAACCTAAAAGTTCATGTCTTTATTCTATTAATTGATGGGAAATGAGGTTGGAGGTTTTTTAAACCTTTACTTCCATCCAAATTAGCTCAAATTTTACAATTGAAGAATCAGCAACACAATTCGTTGAACAAATGGATAAAACAGAAACTTACTAGTTCTATGACATCTTTAATAGTTAGAACGGCTAGAAAGGCGATGATGAATAGAAAAGCCCATTTTCTTGCTCTCTTGCCGAAGCAAGCATCTTTGCAAGATGAGCTGCCTTCGGCTGTGCTTTCCTTATCTGCCCCTCTAGACATCAACAGGCGATATCTGAAGAATGAACGTTTACATTAAAATTGAGAAGAAGGAAGTTTTTGTGGAATAAGACCGAAGTGACATCTACTAAGGACCTGTAGGCACAAAGTGAATACTTGGTCGCGAGAGCATGTTTTGGTTGTTTTTCTTACTAGCAATTACAAAATTTTCTTTATAATCGAACTTGTTACATTAAAAAAGCGGAACAAACGAAATAATGAAAGTCAAGGAAGGAAAGGAAGAGCCCCCAACGTCTTTCAACATTAGATAACCGTATAAGTAACGGCAAGTAGGCGGTAACTCTGACCGCTAAAGATTGATAATGTGACTGTCGGGAGCGGGTCTGTCAGAATGGCCAGCGCCAACCAATGTACCTGTTCCGCTAAGCAAAAAAGCCTCTGCTTTTGTCTCCAAAAACTGTCAGTCGGTGGGAAGTTCTCTCTTTACTTTTTTCCTATCTCTCTTTCTGTAGCCCTTCTTCGCTCAACTACCTCCACTCTCTTAACGAAATTGTCTCTCTTTAATTTTTCATTTTAAATGGCATTCAACTCTCGACCGCAATAAGGCATTGAGACAGAAGGAGAGGAAGAAATTGGAAAAGACACAAGGGCCAATGTCTTAGGTCGTTTGACTAAAACCTGTTTCCTTGGCCAAACACTTTTGACATCTTAATGTTTTTGTCAAATTTGTGTCTTCTTTCTAATGATGCAGTAATTGTAATCTACAAGAGCCAATTGACATGCTGATCAACAGTATTAACACTCATGGAACTTGCTGTAGGGCTACTCCCAGTTAAGAAACATTTCTGGGCAGGTCCACTGAGGAAATAATTTTTGAAAGTTCTTTCTCTAATAGGATAGACCTTCAATGATTCCCGAAAAATATCACGAAAAAAATGAATGGCGAAGGGTATTTTTGGATATGCTAATTCATCTTTTTTTCATCGGACATTCTTGTAAGGGATAATTTTACGATGAACTTGACAACCATCGTAGAATGGGGTGAATCGCCCTACTACTCTTAATGGCAAATGATAAGAACTGATTTACGTCTTATTGCCTTTTTTTCAAAGTTTTTGAGAGTAGTAGAAGGACATAGTATTTGGAAACAGTGAATATGAGAAATAGTAAATGAAACGATTTCAGCTTTACCCAAAACTTGTCTGCAGTACTCTCGGATCCTGGGCGCAAAAGGAGTGAAGTTGCTACATTTTTTAGCCGACATTGGGGAGATTCATTCGTTCCTCCAACTTCCATACCTCCATCACGACTGATCCCTCCTGTCACTGCGCAACAGTTTACTTCTTACATCAAAAGCACAGGAAAGGTTCGTGAAATATCATATACCATGATTAGAATATTTCGAGTTCAGACTTATAAAAAATATCAAACGGCTAAGAAAGCTTTGCTCCGCCAACAAATTGCCAACGACGATAAAGCAGACGTCGATGACCTGCCTTCAGTAAGTGACCTTTCGAATTTGCACTGATGTGGTTTCGGCTTATCAATCGTCTTGTTCTTTATTCGGACAAAAGAAAAAAAAGAACTTACCGTTTTTCACGATTTCGCTTCTGTTTCTGTTGGTCCTGTAGGTAGAATTGAAGCATTGGTCTGGCATCAGATAACTCATAGAGTTAAATATGGCTAGAAAAGTGTTTTGGGAGTTGAAAAATAAGCGAATAAAGCAGGAGACTGAAATCTTCAACAATCAGCCAATAACTATACTAACTCAAAAAAACGAACACCTGTTGTTGTGTTGTTTAGTGTTATATCGGCAGCTTTTAGCCAAGTTTAATGTCCTTGTGCTTCCAACACGCTTTGTTGCCAGTTTATCATTGCCAGCTTGCTTACGTCTTCTCTCATTTCAAGCTTCTCGAGCCTTTTAGAATTCACTTATCACCTGAAGTTTCTATTTTTACAGATTTTTGTTGATTCCTCTTTCATTCTATCACATGGGCCAACTTTCTCTAATATTTTCACCTATCCACACAAAGATGATCGCGACCCATTAACTGTGACGACGAGTGGGAAATTGGTTGTTCCCTTGGAGAAAAACGAAGAGCAAAAAGTGATTCGAACAACATGTCCAAAGTGTTTATTTCGTTGTAGCCTGGTACATTTCGAGATTATGAACAATTCAATACTAAGCTGGAAGCTATGCATGATGTTGTGGATTCTCGGCTGGCCCTTAAACTGGTTTCCAAGTCTTCAGAATTTTGGAAGATGGTACATAGTTATGGAGGGCTACACGAGGATTTGACAATGGCCATGGCAGATATACGATCCGTTAGGTATTTGGGATATTTCTGCTCTTGCTTTAAGAAAAATGATCTAGAAATAACTTGAAATCTGTTTCGGAGCTCATCTGTGAGAGAACTCGGAAAATCATGAAACTTTATGAGAAAAGAGAACAGAAGCAGAAAATGCTTTCTAGGCTCCAGGTATCAGCTCTCTGTCACTGTTTACTCATGTGGTTTTCAGGATATATCATGTCTTCGTCAAGCTCAAGCAACAGTTCAAATGATGTTAAATCAATCAGACTACCCAAAAGCTATTGATTGCATAGAAACTAGTCTGGAGGTCTTGGAATCAGAGTTGCACGGAGTTCAATGTTTCAGGTAATTAAATTGAGACAGCTGCATAACCTATCTATCTCTCCAGACATTTGGCGTCTCAACTACACGAACTTTACGGCGTTATAGGAAAAATGATGCATGAAGATTTCGCACAAGTAATTCAGAAAGAGTTGGCTGGTAAACCTGAGGAAGGATCTCATATCATTTATGAGGTTAGATCATTCAATTGAATCTCATAACTTTCCATGTTCAAGGGAGAGCTGTCCTCTATTACATTAGGACTAATGCAAGTACGCAAGTTTTCATTCATACACGTTCTGAGCACTGAAATCGCCGAAGCTGCGAAGGGAATCATGAGACAGGTATTTCAGTTTGATCTGTTTACATTACGTCCTGCATCAGGTGGTAAAACAAGTGGTAGTAGAAAGTGGCATGGACTTAACTCAGTTCGATCCTTCTTTGAGGTATCACATGATATCAGATATGACATTCATCTCGAATTTCAGTCAACTTGGAGAGCCTGTCAGGAAATTGGAATATAGCAACTTTTTGAAAACTGTACATGACGTAATGAATGCATTGTTCTATTTCTGTGAACGGCTACAGGTATGGAATACTTCAATTTTATCTTTAATAACCTTTGTTCAAGGTTCTTCAAGACACGATGATGGAATTATCTGAAAAAGTTTCCAATGATAATTCCACTGAGACGGGACGTTCTTCCGGTCAGCCTCATGTTGGAGAAGCCAGTTCTCAAAGTGAACAAGAGGTAACCTCTGTTCACTCAATCTTAGCTTTTGACCTAAATTTTACAGGAAGATTCAAACACCAGAAACAAGCCAACGCATAGTGGAACAAATACAGATCCAGCAGCTCTGATGGCAGTTGAAATACATTCAATATTCCATCTGAGACGAGTTGTCTCTCTGATTGCTGAGTACGGCTATCATTGTGCTCAACAAAGAATATGCCGGTTGCTCGAAGCACGAATGAAAGATGTTAACAACGAATCTACAACTCCCACACAGTTGGCTGAAATAATTGTGAAAGTTCGAGACTATCAGAACAAATGTGCTAGCCGTGGTTGGCAGAAAGTGCAGGTTTCTTGAATTCGATGATCGTCGTCCAAAGCCTATTTCAGAGTCTCTCCAATAATGCGTTATCACATTGTCTGGATAAACTATCAATGGAATACATCGATAGGTTCCATTCTCAAAGGCGAACTAGGATAGGGTAAACCGACATGACTGAGATGGTTCTAAAACATGTCTTTTAAGAGAGGTCTTAGATATGGAATTGTGGAGAGCCGCTGAAGTACCTTTAGTTTTCCAAGAAATTGTTAATAACTGTTCAAGCACAGTAATCAGTTCTTTTACAATGCTGTCATGTAAACTGTATGTTTCAGAATCAATTAAGAAATGTCGTAGCGTCTGAAAAATCTGAAGTTTCACCATCAATACTAATAGAAAACGAAGAATATATAGTCGTAGGGTAATGTTGAGATTTTGTTAACGAATAACATGTAAGCCTCTTGAAGGTCTGTCTTAATGTTTATCCGTATCCTTGCCGAGTACGTGGAATGTGTTTCCGCCTTGCCAGTCTTCTCACCAGATATCTTAACCAAGATAGTCGAATTGTTGAAAAGTTTCAATAGGTTTCGTTCAGTTAACTTAGATTTGTCTCAATATAGTATTCTAGCCGTTGTTGCCAACTAATATTAGGAACTGGAGCCTTACATTTAGTCGGTTTGCGAACCATTTCTGTCCGTAACTTAGGTATTCAGAACAAAACTACATTATTTCATAATGATTTTTCAAGCTTTGACATCGCGATCACTTCAATTTGTTCTGTACTTCATACCAATTGTCATCTCGGAACTTGATTCCACTTTAAAGGAAGATCAAAAACACAGGTTGCGGCATTTCAAACAAGTTACGCTCTTCGTCTTTTCCCCTAATTTTAATTGAATCATTCAGGTCCAAATAGATTATAATGATCATATCAATGAAATTTCTAGTAAATTGGAAAGTGTCATAGATTTGCATATCTCAAGTTTCCTGAATACGGTATGTACTTCTACTTTGTCGTTAACCGACTTGTGTTCTAGTGGGAAATGAAAGGCGGGCTCCCTTCACTGGCGTTTCAGCAAATTTGCAAAAGGCTTCAGAAGTTCCACAGTGGTATGTATGGTGTTATGCCTCCTGATCAGATCAAGGTTTATCATCACTTCTACCAATAATCACTTTTATTTTAAGAAACTGTTTGAGTCTGTGCATATCTCTTTCAAAGCTCATCTTAAAGACCACATGGGTAGGCTTGGAATAACTCCACAACACACAACGGCATACGGGTATAACTAGTTACAAGATTTCGAAGTACAATCGAGTTTTTAGGTTCGTTTGTCAAGATTATCAATTCTATTCGAATAGCATACATGCTATGGAATGCTGTAAAGATATAACTTTGGAACCTTTAAATGAAATCATATTTGGGCCTTAGGATGTATGAGAAATTCTATATCCAGTCATAGTAATACGGGAATAGCTAGAAAAATTCGTTGCTTTCAATCATTCCACAGATTTGTTATAATATATATTATATATAATAATTAATTTTACTTTATGTTTTGATCGTTTCACGATCAAGTGCCTTGTGATATATCGATTGTGTTTTTGATAATAACTCGAAGGTTTTGAAATAAGTATACTGGTTTGGAGATTTAATATGAAATTATATCGGAATAAACATATTCACTTCAATGCTATCTCTCCCAGTCGTACGGAAATTCTTGTCGTCCAGTACGTGCCAGAATATTTCGGAGAATCTAAGAAAGTGGAAACAATAACAAGAAAAAATTGCTGAGAGGACATACTTGATAGATGCTTTCGTAAGGGGGTGTTCCGTAATAATCAGTTTCATCAAGCATCGTCATAATCGTTCTTCACAGAATAGATCTAATGAAGTGTGATTTCCACTTACCTGTATTCTTGAGGACAATTTGATGGGAATAAGTCATTAATTCCTGGTGGATGCCGACATCGCTTTTTATACTCACCAATCTGGAACAGATTAATTAACATTTCATACCGTGAGGTGAAACCTGGCCAATATCATTGGTATGTTTCCAAGGTACGCGCCCTATTGTCATCTCTATCTGCATGTAGAGCCAGTTCTCAACATCATCCTTTCTTAACGAAAAATTTCGTTCATAAAAACGATAACTGTGAAAACCTAGACAAATCTTGATTCAAGTGGCATGCCAAAGAGGCATAACGCGCGGTTCCTCTGAAACCAGCCTGAGATCTTGGCCTTCTTATGATTCCCTGAATAAGTATTTACTTGAGATAATCAAACCAACAAACACACATCATCATTTATGAATTTCCGACACATTCCAAAATCCAACACATAGATTTTGCGTATTTCGCCGTTTTCTGCTCGTCCGATCGAGTAGTTGGCAGGTTTCAAGTCACGGTGTAAGTATCCGATCTCATGTAAATCTTGGACTGCTTCTAAGGTTTGTATTCCTACTCCGATAGCACAAGGCAAAGAGAAATGCTGTGAAGGGCTCTCCTTCCTTAGTTACACAATCAAACAATTAAAGAAGATACACAAAACCTCAGATCATGTAGAGATTTACCTACAAGGGTCATCACAACAAAATTGAAAGCGCCAAATCGTCCCCGATCCATTATCCTACAAGAACGAGAATGAGATACCTGTATTCAGTAGTTACCGGACAAAATGACGGTTATTTTTGTTAGAAAGCTCCGTTAATACATGAACTTCCATTTTCAGAGTCTGAGCTTAACCATATTTTAAGGAGAACATATCTTGAAACAACCTGGTACTTAGCGTGGGCACTTTCTACTTTCAGGGCATAACATCCTGTAGGATCTCGCACTTGATATACAGCTCCAAAAGCTCCTTCTCCTAACTTCTTCTCAATAGCCCACCTTTCGATCTAATTTATAGTTATAAGAAACATGAAGAAACTTGGTATACCGATTGACCGGGATGAAGTTTAAGAGCTTCATTACTCATTCTAGAGAAGTGAAGTAGCACAGCCGATTTCTAAGTTTTTCTCTTTCAAAAATATTATCTACGTGGAATACCACGTAGATAAAAAGCTTCATTGCTGCTCATAAGATTCGAAATGTTCGAGAATGACAATTAAAACTTTTAATTTTGAAATCAATACAGTTTGAAGTAATTTTTCATTGAATTGTCAGTGTTTGTGTATTAGCATAACCAGAGGTATACGAGTTGTCATTCCTCGATTCAAAATGAGAAGACGCGGTTGTTCACAGCAAATGGTAAAAAGATGTGCATATGCTATACCTTATATTTCAGTATTTTTTTGTTTTCATTTTAATCAATTCACCGATCGTTACTGTTTCGTACAATGAAACAAGACAGATACCACCAGCTGCTTATCTAGAAGATGAGCGACTTATATTTGGATTTTTTAGGTAAGAATTATAAAAAGCTTCTTGAATATTGTTTTCAGTCCCTGGGCATTAGGCTTGTGCATATCGTTCAGTATTGGCTTGATATTCACTACTCTAGTTGCATGCTGGACAGACCTGGGGAATAGATCAACTTATGGAGGTTGCCAATTGTCACTGTTCTCTATATCACTGAAACCGTATCAAACAGATTTGGCAGCTCAACAGGATCATCACAAGAGAAATTCTATAGATAGCATCGTTTCCGAGAAACCGAAACCAGCCGAGGAAGAAGCTTTGGTGAAAGAAGAGAAAAATACTGAAACGACGTCTATAACCGAAACATCAAATGAAGAAGTGAGTTACGCTTCCCAATGACTCGCTACATTAAACTCAGACCACCAGCCTAGCAGTGGAATCAACACAATCATTTCTTGTTGTTGAAGACACTCAAATCCATGAATCTTCCTCACATCTTGATGCATCCGAAAAGCATGCCCTAATCATTCAAGGTATCGTTTATCAGCTCTTCATTTCGTTACTCTAATATTTAAGCGATTTATCAAGTTTCGGGTAGGGATAAAAACAGTAAAATACAATGATCATGTCTCTTATTTGTTAAAAGCTATCGGAAATGAACTGTTTATTCAAGAAGTTGCTATTTTCTTTCTCTTCATCACATTATTGAGAGCATCTTCCAAATGGCTTTGATTAACTGTTATGTCAGCATCACTTAGACGCATTTGCCCAGATTCAATGGCATAAACCTGGACACTCACAATTATATCTGTAGCCTGGTTAAACATACTTGTTCTCTTAATGCTTTCATTGTAGCTGCAGATGCGAGTGAGTACAACTCCGCTCCAGACATGCTGTCTGGGCATAGCTCAGCCTTGATTCAATTTGTATAACTGAGTCTCAACAGCTGAACTTACTATTTTACCAATATCAACATCACTTGCTTTCCTCATTTTGCGACTTACAGCTTCGAGAATCTTCTTTTTATCTTCCACATTCTTACCTGGTGATACGTTCACGACTTTGTCAAATCTATTTTACTTTATAGTTATGGGGAAATATTATAGACAAACCGTCCAGGAGTTAGGAGCGATGGATCCAATAGGTCTGCTCTATTGGTTGCGGCCATTACAAAAACTTTACATTGTGGATCATCATGAAGAGTATCGAGCTCTGATAAAAGCTGCGAGACAATCCTAAAAAGCATTCTAAGAGAACAGTTTGACCCGATTCACCTATCCATGACTCCGCCAGAATCCCCACTTCTACCTCTGTTTGGAGCTAGAGAATCTAATTCATCAAAAAATATTACACAAGGTGAGGCCTGACGGGCCCGCTCGAAAACTAAAATTGTTGGTTTCCTTTTTAAATTAGATGTGAGTTAACCTTTCCGTAAATTTTCTTCACTTTGTCCAACATACTTATTCAGTAATTCAGGTCCTTTAACGCTCAAAAACGCGATTTTAAACTCTGTGGCGACAGCTGGAAGAATGTGGTAGTAGAAATTAATATATTAACCGTAATACCTTTGGCTATCAGAGTTTTACCACATCCAGGTGGACCAAAAAGAATTACTCCCGATCGTTTCAAATTTTTCCCACCATTAAGATGTCCTTCTATGCTTTCTATGACAATTTGTTTTGTTTCTTCTAGACCACCAACATCATCCCATGAAACTGCAGGAATCTTCAAAGAGAGATTGTTTTGGCAGTACCCCCTCGAGCGAACCTTAGGAGCTCCGATGGCATCAGCAAACGAAGCGTTCCTCTTATCGATCGCTGATTGAATGGCTGTAGAGAGATCTTCACATCTACTTTTAGAGTAATGCCTCACATCAGTCAAGAAGTTGTTCAACTCTGCTACTGAGAAGCCCTGTCAAAGAGGGAGTACAGATATGTAAGAAAATATCAAATGAATCAGTTGTGATAAGATACTACTCTTTTTGCAAAACATTCGAAGTGGTTGTACTTGATTGCTAATCCATCAGCTTTGTTTGTGATCTCAAAATTTAGGAACTCACGGATGTATGCCTGGCAGCGAATTGAGCTTGTGTCGCTGGGAAGTGACGAGAGAGTAAACTCAAACGATCCTCTTCGTTCAGATGCTCGATTGAAAAATGATACAACGCAATAGACAATAAAGAAGATGAGAGTTGGGTTATCTGGAGATAAGGAATAGATCAAGAATCAGTTTAAGACATTTACTAGATCAGAACGGCAGGAGAAAATGACAGTCAACCTCGATTGTTCTTCCAAAAAGTTCCTCACTGTTGAGATAACGCGATGATCTGTTGAGTTCTCATTGCGAATAATTAGATTGACAGTAAATACCTATTTCAGAGGAGTTCGGATCAAAACCAAGAACATCAATATTACTAAAATGAATTACGCATGGCTGACAATTTTTTGCTTTATCGAAAAACTGTTTCAATTTTGCTTCTGTTTGAGCAGGAATATCACTCCAAATATCAAAGCAGTTAATCTCGATTAAATTCTGAATGAAGATGGTCTTTGCCAGGAAACAAAAGAGCACACCTGGTGAGTTAACTCAGAGAACCTCTCAACCAACAGTCTTTTACCTGCACCTGCGTTTCCAGCTAACAAAAGAACAAGAGGTTCCTCTCTTATCTCAATAACTTATAATATATTATAATATATAACTTGATCAGTCTTACATGTTCCGATGCGTATAATAAATCGCGCATTCTTTCAATGACTGTAGTGAGTGGTCTTGGAACCTCTGGCAATGACGTCGGAAGTAGCGTTTTGAAATCCAAGTAATCTCCATATGGGATATTATGGTTAACAGGAGCAGTTTCATATACAGAAGTACGCGAATCAACTATGCAGGGAGATTGGAAGCAGTCTACCTATAATAGAAAAGAGTCGTTGGTTTGTTTGATGTTACGTAACTTTAACATACCCTAAAACAGTGTTTACTTTTCTCCTGACTGAACTTATCAGTAGTTATCATGGTTATAACATCATACTTATACATAATTCTTAAAAAGGAGGTTCTCGATAATACTCTTCTTCCTTACCTCGGAACTCTGAAAATGTTCGCTAATTCATCTGCAAAGTCAGAAGAGATTGACATTATCCGATTGGTTTTTATAGGAGCCAGACGGATGGAGTCAATCGGCCGACGTGAGAGGTTCGTACCAGCGAAAAGGAACTGGCGCATAGTCTAAAAATCCATCATCATAACATTTTTGATGCTATTCTCACATCTAGCTGAGCATATGTTATAGGATCTTTGTCGAATATGTTAAGAATGTCATCGGCGCCTAATAAGAATTCATCTTTTGGTATATTTGAAAGTGATTGAACCCGCATCACCCTTTCTTCATGCTTCATACAGCCTAACAAACAAAAAAATAGAACTAGTGAAAGAAAAACAGCTGTTCACCTTGTCTCGTTCGGAATGTGATAAATATTTGTACAATTTGGTTATTAACAACTCCATAGCGCAAAAGGTTCAATGGATTGACATAAATTGTACTGAGATGAAAGCATGCTGATTTGCTCATAATAAAAACATACCCTTGACTGTTTAGAGTTTTTCCTGACAGTACCAACAGCGTTTTAGAAGCCCATATGAGTTTTTTCAGTTTACGAGGACCAGAATTACACAGAAGGAATCTGGATGTCCATTGTAGCAGAGCCCTATTCATATGCTCCTATAATGTTTTTAGTAACAAAAGGTTCTTCGTTTTGGTAATGATCGCAACTATTCTAATATAACATTCGGCAATATCAGCTTATCGCTAACTCTCAGGGTTTTTTTTCAGAAGCGGTTCTAATCAAAGTAATTGGAATACATAAAGATACATGAAAGACAAAACATTGTCTAAGACCATGACTCGCAAACATCAGCCAAATATGACATCGATATCAATGGACGGCAACCAATGTATTGTTAGAACGTGGAGTCTCTGGACAAACTGATAAGAGAGACGAAGTAAAAGCGTTGTGTTCAAAAGCTAATACCACATGCATTCGTCTCTTAGCCTATTTCCTCGAACCTCTTAGCATCTCATTTCAAACTGTTTATATTTTGTGATTCCTAGAGATTTAACTGTCTATGTCAAACAATATGTAACTTTTCCGTTCCCACCCACACTAATTATGTTATCCTCTGAACTCACAATCAGGAGTCTATACTTTTCGAGATAGTACTCGTGTGGTGTAGCGTAATGTATCTTCAACCTTAATATATGATAACCATTTTCTTTGCTCTACAGATAACTGACAATGTAAGAAACAAGGCATTTTGATTGCCTTCTAATGGCATCAAGTGTTGAATGTTTCTTACATATTTGTGGACGCGTTGAAATCTTAGAATTTCGAACAAGACATGACAAATACTTTCAAAAGTCATAAAATTATTTTGTATATTCCACTTTTTTTATCCTCCACTTTCTCACCTATCAATGAATCATGTGGTTGTGAATCAGAGGTGATAGTACTTAACCACACATAATTGGCATTACTATTACATTAGGTATTTCCTCTCTCAGTTCAGTTCTTTCAGAAGTGTTCGTAACTTAAGAATCATTCAAAAACGAATATTCTTCAAAGACTTGAGAACGGCTGAGCGCTATGGTATCTACAGTCTCCCCTTCACCGCCTTCTTGGAGAATGCGGAACTTTGAAATCCTGTTAGCATTCAATCAAGCTTTCGGCTTTGCAATGGTTATATTATCAGGTATGCTCATATAAAGATAATTGAAGATAATTTGAACTTCTCAGCCTATCTTTTCAACACGATGGGGTACGGCTTAGAATGGCCAAGTAAAGCAAGAGAGGGAAATCCCCAGAACTTTCATGCATTCTTCATGCTGCTCGGACTCGTATTCTTTCAAGGAGAAGGTAAAATTGACTTTCAAACTTGACCTGTCCTTTCTCCAAAAATCAGAATATTATTTTTCTTTACCGATATAATCAATAGACGCATTCTTTCTCGGCTTATCATAAGAGTTATTTGAGACCTTCACCTTCAATGATAAACGCGATTATAAGTTATTACAGACTTCTTTACCACACCTTAAGAGGGTGACCAATAATAGGATCTTAAGCTCTAAAGTGTACAAAATATTTTCATTGTTCTCTATCTCTACTCATTGTAATCCTATTTTCCAGCTTTACTCTCATATCGCCTTTACCGTTACGATATCAAGCTTCTCTCAAAGTTGGTACATGTGCTGTTCCATATTTTAGCAATCGGATTTTTTATTGTGGGACTAATAGTAGCTATTCAACAAAAAAACATCGATGTAAAGTACACGTTCAAAACCTTTTTTTATCGAGTTGAATTAAGGGCAATAAAAATTTCACATCTGTCCACAGCTGGATCGGACTTGCTGCAATGGGTTTGTACTTAACCCAGGTGAGCTTGTGAACGACCTCGTTGCATCTTCACAACATGTTTCAGTTCTTTTTCGGATTTGTCAACTATTTGCTGCCAGGAGTCAGCTTGGAAATTAAACAGAAATTCATGCCTGTTCACAGAACAGTTGGTTGTGTTAGCTTCCTTTTATGCTGCATTCAAACACTGATTGGATTTACACAATATGCTATTTTCGCAGACAACAGCTCAGTTACGAAGTGAGTTCAATTATCTCATTATTATAACAAAAGGGAGACAACCGTTTATGCACCCACACTTTGGAAATATAGCACTTTGGAGACATGATGTTGAAATTGGCCACGTCATTCCCACGCATTTTTCTAAACCAAAATCTCAAACCAACCTGATCACTCACAACCATTCGCTCAAATGATGCTATTTCAGTTTCGGATGCTCCTTCCGTCTGAAGTGCAACTCTAAATTGGATTACATATTCAATTTCTCCGTTATATCTGTGGTTCTTTATTGTATTACCGTTCTGGTTCTGGTGGCTCCATCTGGATGGCAGCGGAAGAAAACAGCTGATGAAATGAAGTAAATCACGAACCGGATTATACGCTTTCCGAAAATTTCATAATCTCATTTTGTATTTATTATAGTATTGGAAGAGTATCTCTTAAGTATTTGGGCAAAAATTGACCTATTAATCTAATATTACTTTATTTATAAAATTTTATTTTTTTAACACTATAGCACCATCTAAGACAGGAATTATATGCGTATCGGAAGCACCATGCATCGGGGATGAACAAGATCAAGTTTAACTCTCATGTTTCTATTTAAAGCATTGGAAGAATTATTAAACAAGTAAATACAATCTTTCGGTGGCAATAACAACTAATGACAGCCACACTCTTGCACAACCATATCATTATATCTCTTCATAATTATATTTTTATGGGTATCTACAAACAATATTTTCAATGGTGTGAGCACAGTTGGAGCACATTTAGTATCTTCGGCTCTGGATGGGTTGATGTTGTGTGCCTTAAATTAATCAGATTTTTAAGATCTCATATTAGAAAACTAAATACCAAGTATTGAACTATTGCATGATTAGAAGCGTTCATTTTATTGTGCAGAGGGAAAGAGCATCCTCCGTCACAGTAGAAAGCTGAGTATCCTTCCGGAGCAATTACCCAGCTCTAATAATAGCTTTGATTGAGAACTCAAAACATTTCACTTTACCTTCCATCCGAGATTTTCGAAACTCACATATAATCCATGTCGCTTACATCCTCCATCTGAAAATGTAAGTGAGTTGAAAAAACAAAAACAAAGATCAAAAGATATAAATTGGAATTGGAAGAGCGAAGCTAATTATAGAATGAGATACAATAAGAATACCGTTTTCATTTTCTTCTCTTACATCTCCTTTTACTGATTCAGTTTCGGAATGTTTAGCTGGTGATGTTGGTTCTACAGATCGTCTTGAACGATTTTTCGCAGGTTTCACTTCTGAAACAAAAACAATAATGAGGCGAGAATGCAACCGATCTTTGGGATTTTAACAAGAAAATGAAAGCGGTCGTACCGTCATTAAACGCAGCCACCACGAAAGAATCAATAATAGATTCGCCTAAACCAACAGTGTTAACATTTGAAGAAATGATTTAGCTAATGAACCTTGAGACAGTTGAACATATATTGTGGATGGCATAGATTCTTTCAGCCATTTTTTAACTAAATCGGTTACATCAACAACGAGCTCTCCATTAACAGCAGGATCAGATTTCGAAACGATCAAGTTTAGTTTTCCATTTCTAGAAGAAATAGGAAACTGAACAGAATAAGGGAACGATTCCTACTTCTCAAAATACAACTTAATAGTAGCAGCATCGTTTGTGCCGCGAAGGAACAGATGCAGCTCAGCTTTACCTAACACGGGCTTCTTATTATCTGATAAGAAATTATCAGCAACATATTTCAATTTGTACATATTTTCTCCGTAAGAAGTAACTTCTGAAACCAATATTAAGCGTATTCATTTGAAGGGGGAAACCTTCAGCAGTTAATGTCATGATCTTATCAGCAGTACTCCATATTGAGATCATTTCTATATCTTCAGCTTCTTTATTTCTGCATGGAAAAGAGAATGAGAATGGAGGAGAATGAAAAAAAACAAACAATAATTCATCTTCTAGTTCAAGTTGCTTGTACAACTTTTCCATGTAAGTAGATACTCTGTCATGTCGCTTTTCTCTTGTCGGTGCCTCAGTAGGAGCTTTAAGATCAAGGAATTCCAAAACTTGATTATTCAACTCAGGAGTACTGAATATATTATGTAAATTTCGAAGCTTCACTGGTAATACTGTTCAATATTATCTGCATACGTATGTTCAGGGCCTTCCTCTAAATAATATGCTTTCTTAGAACAACTAGCGTAGGATAATAAACAAATTGAGAATATGAAAATTTGGAACTCTCTCATTCCGAGAATATGTTGTATTAGTTCTGTTGAGAAGCTAGGACCTCTTAACCTTGGAGAGGAGGAAGTGCTTTGGAAAATGTAGCTAGTCCGTGAAATCTCGTCATTAAAATACAGCGTTTTCGTCCTCACGAGCAGGTCTGCTATTCAAGCTTCTTCATGGAAAAACGATATGTGGGAAAGCTCACGTGGATGTAACAATGCTTGACCCTATAACTTGATCCACATATCGAAATTCCTTTCGAACGACTTAGCATCGTGCGGAAATCGTCATCTTTGCGTTCTGCGTTCTCATACTGATATGCTATACATCTGTGAAATTTTGTTATTGAAAAATGATTTATGATATCCTATTGATCTGTCTTACAACGTCTTCTCCTTGATCTTTTAAATATTGCATAACATTTGAATCTTAAAAAGTTTACGTTTTTTTCCAGATGCTGTAAATGTTTAGATGATCATTCCTTTGACAGAAAGGATTTTTGTGGATATCTTCTGAGAATCAATTTTCATGTGAGTGACAGTTTTTTTTTATCTTATTCTTCCATTTTTCAGAATATCATGTTTACGACGTTTTTACGTTGGCCCATATATCGTGCTATATTCGTTGTAGCTGTAACTCTGTTATTTTTCTTCGGAAACTTATTAGTTATTTATCAATTCATCGAACATCCTAGCCCATCTAAGCATTTCGAGTCATTGTTATTAGAAAAGGTTTGATCTAAATTTGTACTTTTAATCAGTTTGTTGATAGGAAGACTTGTATTCTTGTACCGTAACTGATACTTTGGCAAAAAGTGCTCTAGATAGAGTGAAAAGCGAAAGTTGTAGACTAAAGGTAGCTCTTTGCTCATAGGAGGTGATGTGTATCTTCGTTACAGTTATTGGAGTCTTCTTGTAAACTGAAAAATGGAAACTTTCACGACAGTTTCCCAGTAAGTCTTTGTCCCAATTTCGGTTAGTTTCGTCAAGCTAGTATCCTTCTACGAAGTGTTTAAGATGTGTCTTTGGTATCAACCCATGTTGGTTGTTTCTCAGACTCTCAAAAGGAGCGTACGTTGAAAGAGTTCACATATGAATTCAAAACAGATAACACGAGGGAAAAGTGTCAGGCTAGTTGCTACAGAGCAGGGTTTCTGTTTTATGGTAACATTGTATGTCATGAAACATTATAACTGAGCAAATCCCAGGCTTGGAATTTGGACGTGAATGTTTCTGTGGAGACGCTATCAGTGCGAAACCTTTGCCTCAAGAACGATGTATGGAGTACACCTGTAGTGGGAATGAACTGCAATATTGTGGAGGTTTCAATGCTGTTGATGTATTCCGAACTGGTCATCTCAGTGAGTTGTCAGACTTTCTCTGATCTGATAGTGATCGTTTTAGAAGCCACTTTGAATGAAAAAGCATCATATGTGAATATCAGCTCTGAGAGCAAAGGTTTCAAAAAAGGTGTTCGCATACTGTTTCTGCTTCAGTTGAATGGTCGCAATGATCGTCAGGTATATATATATAGTGAATTGGTTTAAAAGTACCACCAATCCTACTTTTCAGGTAAAGCGATTATTGAAAACAATCTACTCGCCCGATCACTTTTACTATATCCATGTAGACCAGAGACAGTTATACATGTTAACAGGTACCACTTTCCATCTCTTTTGCTTTTTATTTTGCAAGAAATGAGTGTTAAGCAGATCTTGTCTTATTGATAGCTCATAATCATACGTTTTGTCAGAGATGAAGGCTGTTGCTGCTAAACTACCGAATGTTTATGTTGCACCAGATGGTCATAGCACTATTTGGGGCGGAGCGTCACTTTTGAATATGGTTACAGGTACGAAAAGCGCATAACTATACTAACTAACTCGTTTCTATTCACAGATGCTATCAGGCGATCAATCACTCTGCCTCAAATGGCTGATTGGGATTATCTATTCAACATGTCTGAAAGTGACTTCCCAGTTTTGTCATTGGAAGAGCTGGAGGCTCAACTTTCGAAGTATGTCCAATAATTTCTTTCAACAGTTAGCCTACGCTGTTCAAGAAATGAAGGCAAGTCATATCTGGCTGGTCATGGATATAATACAGCAAAGTTCATTCAAAAGCAAGGTTTTGATTTTGTTTTCCAAGAATGTGAAGAAAGAATGTGGCGAATCGGGAAAAGGTTGTATTGTCTGAAGGACTCTCCGTTATTTTCTATTTCAGAGGAGAGTTTCCACGCAATTTGAGGATTGATGGTGGATCTGATTGGATTGTCCTTCATCGCAAATTTGCAGAATATTCAGTTTCAAACGAAGAGTTACCAACAAAGATGAGAAAGTTGTTTTCATCAATCATATTACCTGTAGAAAGCTTCTATCACTCGGTAAGCTTCTTAAATACTGTTCATCCAGAATGTCGATAGTTTAGCTAGGACACAACTCTCGGTTCTGTGGAACAATTTTTTCGAATCATCTCAGACTCACAAACTGGAATAGAAAGCAAGGTTTCCACCATGGATAAATATGAATGGCATTTGAGTATCTAAGTTCAGGGTGCCGTTGTGCAACTTTGAAAAAGGTTGTTGATTGGTGTGGCTGCTCACCACTTGTATTCAAGAAAGAACATGCCCACAAATTCAGTTTACAGGTAAGATATAATGAAATAGCACTCGTAAAAAATCTCACATTTAAGAATGCTATCAGTAAGTCTCAATATGTAGCTAGAAAGTTTGAAAGCCTTGTCGATATTGAACCAATTGCAATGGCTGAAGCACAAGCAATGCGATTCAAGTAAGTCTACCCTGACGGAATACCAAAATAGTGGTTTTTATAGACCTCATCTTCTCTTCACTGATCATCCTTCTTTCAATTCTACTTTTGTTAACTTTTACAAAGCAGATATAGATGGGTTTTGTTCGTCTAACACGTTGAACATCCTCTTTTCATTACGACTTTCAGCTGTTGACAATAGTTTGTTGGCCAAGAACTTGTTGGCTATGTCACCTTTCAAGAACTCGCGATTCATTTCTCTAAAAAGAATAGATGCCTTCAAACAGAGTCCTTCTCATCTAACTAAAACAGTTTTCACTATACAAGTATGCTACTTTCCCCTTCATTACATTGTTTTTTTTCTTAGGTTTCCGAGAATGAGCACCCGGTAGAACTCTTAGTTGACTTCCTACATCAATCAGAAATAGTTTCTCCTGCCATTGTTGATGGTTTTAAATTGGAACATGCCGTTTTCGGAGTTAACCTAGATCATAAAGAGGAGATTTTTAGACATTTCATATCATTCACAAACATGGTACGTCTTGATCAAGTCGTAATAACTCCGTTGAGTTTCAGAATGGATCCCCTATGATCAAACTTCGTTGGAAACGAGAAACTAATCTCCCTACATCTGTAAACTCTACCAAAACAAGTCCGCCTATCAAGTTCATCTGGCGAGACGCTCAGAACAAAGTAGTATTGGAACAGGTAGGAGCATTTCTAGGATCAAAAGTTAATCAACAATATTTTAGAAAGTTCCTTCTTATGACTCAATCTACGGATCTCAATTCTCCCAGTTAGATTTATCCAAGTTTTCCTTGAGGAAAGAACAAGCTGGTGTCTGGTCTGCCATAATTCAGGATACATCCATAATAGCCAACATATCATTCCCCGTTTTCGATTCTACAGAAGTAGATATCTTTAAAGTTTTAGCTGAAAAATATTATTCTATTGTTGATAGCTGTAGTAATGAATGTGCTAAGAAGCTTTGGAGTACCACATATCCTGATCCAAAGTCTGAAATTCTCATCGGGTATGACGAAGTTCATAACGTTTTAAAGTAATAATTTTATCTGTGATAGTATAAGTGATAACCAGTGATCAATAGGGTTCTTTCCTGTGTTATGTTTTTGAATGGGTTTTTCTTGCCTCGCATAAAATATTTTTTTTTATTTCATACCGTTTCTCTATGTCTACTGTCATTGAATATCTTATTAGACTGCTTAGTTTTATTCATTTCTTAATATAGTTATATGGCTATTCGACCACCTGCTGACCGGAGAATATTGGAATCAATTATAAGAGTAGTTACCCGGTTTGTGAAACATTCTATGTTTTCCAATTCGTTCTGTAGGATTTCAGGCTTAGTTGAAAACGGGGACAAGCCGTCTATTCGAGCTGTGGCTAATGAATTATCCACTGTGACGGAAAATGTCATTGGTATGTTTCATTTGTTGCTTTCACTAGCACTCAAGGTTTTAGGACAACTCCCTGATGTAGAATATTGTACATTTTTACCTGCTCCTGTAATGTACTCTTCCGTATATGAAGGTTCTGGAGTTCATGCTAGTTTGTTCGGATTTAGTAGAAAGTTTGATAAATTACCACTTCATGATCATCCGGGCATACATGGCTTTATCAAATGCTTACGCGGAACTTTAAGAGTGAGTTGTGTACAGTCTTCTTTCCTTCATTGAGTTCTTCAGATCCAATCCTACTCTATTAATAATCCAAACAAAGAGTCAAGCTTCGCAGAAGCATGTTACCAGGGAGAGAAGATAGTAACACCTGACGACGGAGTGGTCGTTGTAGAACCTCAAACAGGTTTTGTTTTTTCGGAACAACAAGAAACATATGATCAAACTTCAGGAAATATTCATGAAATCGAAGCGTTAGAAGCTGGCTCATTCTTTTTCGACTTGTTGATTCCTGGCTATGAAGATAGAACATGCACGTATTTCAAACCTCCTCTGGTAAAATTAAAAGACTTTTAACAAAAACAATGATATTCGATAGGCCAAAGTCCAAATCGGAGGAACGTGCTATCTGCAAAAAGAGCTTAACGCACCCAACGAGTTTTTTTCACATCCACTTCCTTACCAATCTCGAATAGTCATATAGTTTTACGGATTATCAGTGGAACATGATGGTGCTATTTACTTCCTAATTTGAAAAATTCTGGTAAATTGTATATAGAACGTTGAGTTTATTAAATTTCTATTGAATTCGTACTGTTTCGACTTTGATTTATGATACTCCGTTTGAACGGATTCTTACTTGCTCCTTTCTTCTATCGTTCTCTTATCCAAAGTCTCCAAGGTATGACCGTTAGTGCTGGTTGGAATATTAACCATACAATAATAGAAGATCTTCTTGATGAAATTCCTAAAGATCCCAAGGAATTAGAGAGACAATTGTGCAATGTTAGTATTTTTAAACTTTTAGTTGAAAATCTCTCTCATTTAGGTAGATATTAGAAAGTATGGATCTCCTGCTCTCTCTGACATAAATAAAGATTCAGCATTCCTTAATGGTCCTATTGTATTACAAATATCTCGTCATAGGTTTCCATTCAAAGTTTCTGTTCTGAAATAGTAATGAATTCCAGAAATATATCTCATCCTCAAATTGGAGATCATTTCCATGGAGGAATTACTCGAATATTTTTTACCGATGGGCATGGATCGATCTCTGCCCTGATGTTCGATGAAATCAAAGGCTTGAAGTATAACATGGGTTGGGATAAGGTTAAGAGCAATATTTAAGTTCCAATACTCCTCCTGGAACAAAAGTACTGTTGAGTGGCAAAATACCCATTGAAACAGGGTTTCTCATACTCTCCAGGAATCAAGTGACAGTGCTAGGAGGGAAAGTGGAAGCGCTAATAGAGAAATGGATATTGGAAAAGGTTTGAACTTTTCTTGGAAAGGTTTGCAGTCTCCGAATGGTTTAGAATGCAACCAAAGGTGTGGGAAGAAAAGGCCAAAACTCGGCACCTTCATGGGTCTCTTTCGGAAATAAGAAGAATAATAAAGAATCCAACACCCGAAACTTTAAAGCAAATGATTTTATCAATAATACAACGAAAAAAGAGCAGCAGGAAGACGACACGTTCTTGAAACAGCGGAAAGAAAATATTGAATTAGCGTCTGAAGACGCTGCGAAAAAAGTTTTCGCTGCGCCTAAGGTTTGAGCGTACGATTTTTGCTTGAGACACTATAAAAATCAGATTGCTCCTCCACCAGTAGCTGCTGGACCTGCAGAACATAGTGAAAGAGAGAAGCCGCAAAAGGTTCGCCCTGAAAAGCCAAGAGGAGGGCGCAGAAGAAAAAATAGTGAAGACGCTGATGTGAGTGCTAATTTAAACATTTGAAGCCGATATGCTCTCCAGGTTCCTGCTGAATTTGCTAGGCCTTCTGCACCTTCTACATTATTGGACTTTATGACGAGTGGAGGAATAATTTCAGCTTCGAGCGCTCCCGTCATGCATCAACCCAAAGTATGTTGCTGGATTGCAAGCTTATATTTTCGGAATTTTCAGGAAAAGACAACACTTGGATCACGGGATAATAGTAACAGAAAACCAAGAGGAGGAGGTGCTGCTGCTAGATTTAATAATACTCGCAATAACCGCGATAATGAGCCTAGACGTTATAATGATTCAAAAGGACGTTCGAACTTCCAACCTAACACGTGAGTGTCCCTGATAAATGTTGTTTATAACTTAATATTTCAGATTCAATGAGAGGGACGGACGCAACCCAAACAAGCAAGGCGAATCAGCGTGAGTAATTTTGATGAATTTCAAAACAAAAAGAGTACGAAATGAGAAAATGCAAATAAAAATAATGTGACTTACGCGCACCGTTCTGTTAGGAGATATTACCGAGGTGACTACGTTGTGAGCGTAATAGAAATGCCGATATAGATAGAGTAACATTCTAGATAGTTTAAATAAGGTTTCTAGTCTATGAAATAGACGGACGAGCAGTCTTTAAATAAGGCTCTGATTAACTCTACACAAGATAGAGTTAGCTTCTTTATTTATACAAATGCAATTTGAACATTGAAGTGTCTATAATCGGTACTTCAGTGACCTGAGGCATGATAGAAATCCAATTCATCAGGGCCCAAGTAGACCACCGAAAACTCCCAATCCTACTTATCAGGTATCGAAACATTCTAATTCACTATTTCGTATTCATTTTTTCCAGCGAGAAATGAAACAGCCACCCAAGCATTTTGAGCAAGGTGGATTCCCTGGGTTGGAAGAGGACATTGTTCACAGTATTGCATCATGTGACATAATTTTCTAACAGCAACTTTCAGAAATGTCCAACATGCATATTGGACCACCAGTAACCTTTAGGAGAAGTAAGCCATTCCATGACAAGCAGAACAAAAGACCTGGATACTCCAAGGGTATGCCGGTTTGGAAAGTCGGCCAGCAATGCAAGGCGCCTTGGACTGACGGAAGCGTACGTTTAACTCTCCAACTCCAGTTAATCAACTTAAGTTCTGCAGTATTACCCTGCAACTATAGTCAGTCTAGGACCAGCTGATATGTGTACAGTTCGTTATGACGAGTACGGAAACGTTAGTACAGTTCCTCAAGCTGTGCTCATATTTTAAATTGATAATGATTGTTACGGTTGTAATTATAATTCTTTTAGTTTTTATTTTATTTATTCCGTTGGGCAAAGAAAATTTGAACATTCAGTTTATGTGTTATTTAACTGAAACCGTTCTCTCGGTTTTTATTTATCATAATTGTCTATACCTGACTATATACGTGAGCGCCAAGTCATCATAAGACTATGGCACGAAAAATTTCTAATGTCAAGTCATTAAACTACCTGAATTGTTCTTTTTTTTTCGATCAATCACTATGATTCATTCTATAAAACATGAAATAAATTTGTGAACAAAATCTGACTTAGAAGATAAGTCAGCAGAAAGTCTTCACCCGCAAGTAAACAAATTTAGCGTTAACACAGTTCAACTTTCAAAATGTCCGTCTTACCACTTTATGAGTATACTGCTATCACGACTCAAATCGAGAAAATTTATTCAACTAAGCTGAAGGGAAACACTCTCACACTCTATCCATCTTCTCTAGATGTAAGCATAGATGTATTCGCTTCATGGACAACAAAATGCAAAGTTATTCTGATATTCAAATTTGAAATTAAGTTTCATTCTGGTATTATATATCTAAGCCTTCCTTCGCATGTGACATTTAGTGAAATGTTAATTTTATATAATATAAAATGAGAGCTTAAACTGTAAGATTTCATTAAAGAAGACATGCTTAAACCAAAAATACAAAGCAGATGTAAAACGAAAATAGAATTTAAATTTAACACTAACTGATCATGTTTTGTTTCAACAAGCCTCTCATTTAAGTTCTCTATACTTTATGTGATATGGAATACACAAAATATGGAGCTCACCAATTTTTATTAAAGGTCTAACGATTTTGGAATCCCGCCACGATGGTCATAATGAAGTCGCAACTGAATGTATTCAGTGCTTCTGAACATTTAAATTTTTAGCTTTGGTCCACGTTTTAAAAACCTTTTTCTTTCCTTACAATGAATCTTACAAGTTTTTAAGTATCGATATCTACAGGTTATGAATTGCCTCATTCATATAATATGCTACATTATTTAAATTTTGGTGTTCCTTCGTGCCCCTTGATGTATTCTTTTTATGGTGCTCATGTGAAACTATTGTTTATACTATTGTGTTTTACGATATATACTTCAGCTCTCCGTTCCATCTCTTAGTTAGATGTCGAAACTGGGAGGGGCAACAGCAAGAGTTGTCAAAGGTCTCGCACGTGTCAAACCCACAAAGTAGTACGTCGTCTGTGTTCCTTACTTCATGTATTTCATTCAGAGCTGCTTTAACGTTAACTCCTGAAGCAATCACCAGAGTACGGTTTCTGCTTGATCAGTCACATGAAGCTAGAGCCTTGAAGGTAAAACTATTTTTGTGTCATTTTGAGTATGCTTCTGTTAGATTGGTGTGAGGCAAAAAGGATGTAACGGCTTGACCTATACATTAGATTATGCCACCGAAAAGGCTAAATTTGATGAAGAAGTTGAGCAGGTTTGTTAAACCCTCATCTAGCTAAGTCTCACAACTCTTTGTTCAAGGACGGCATAAAAATTTGGATTGAACCCAAAGCTCAACTTAGTCTGTTGGGTACCGAAATGGATTATGTACAAAGCAAGCTTAGTAGTGAATTCGTATTCCGGAATCCTAATATCAAAGGAACCTGCGGCTGCGGCGAATCTTTTAGCATATGATTTAATAATATTTTGTTTAGTCTAGTGTCGTTGTTTAGTGTTGTCTTTTGTTTTTTTTTTTTTAGCTTTTCTGAGTTGATAGATTTTCTAGTTCATTTTATTATGACTGGTACAGATGCGAGAGCCCCGCTCGATTGAAATTCTCATTTTATTTGACCATCTCAAAAAAATGTAAATATATATAGAGTTTTGTACCAATAATTAAAACCGAAATCTCGGTTCTGATACTTCATTGCTGTAGAAGACTTCAATGCTTATTCATTACTTAGGAAATGGCGCCAGCTGAAACAGCCAAGAAAGTCGTCAAAAAAGCGATCAAAATGAAGGATCCCGTGAACCAGTTGGATTGTTACCCTCCCTTCGAAGATAGGAAGACACTTGATGGGTAACTTGCATTGAGTGAACAGAGTTCAGTTTATTACAGTGAACTCATAAGTTTCAAAACTTGTTGGGCAACACATCTGACAGAAGAAGAGTCCAATTGGGCTTTCGATCTTTTCAAAGACAATATGTATGATTTGTAAGTTGGAATATGTAGCAATAAATACTAACTTTTCAAATCAGATATTCCAAGTCTCAATGGGGCTGGGACCCAGAATCTAAAAAACAGGAGCTTGGAGCAACAACCGCCAGGTATTCAGCGTAATTCGATGTCTATAATCTTCACCTTTAAGATATCTTGTTGCTTATAATGCTAGCGGGGAAAGAGTAGGATACGCTCATTATAGGTTTGATGTCGATCATACTGCTCCAGTAGTTTATTGGTATGATATTCAAACTGCTTAGTTTTTACAATAATAATAATTAAGTTATGAAATTCAAGTTTGTGAGAATTATCAAAAGAAGGGCATAGGATCTTTACTCATTCAAACACTGGAAAACTTGTGTGCAAGGTACGAGATCGTTTGTAAATTCTCTCACTCTGTTTTAATTTTAGAACAGGAATGGAAAAGGTTATGGCCACAGTTTTTGCATTCAATGCTAAATCCTTAGGATTTTTCCATAAACTTGGCTATGAAGCTGATGTCACTTGCCCTGATGAGAACAGAGGGCTTGATTATCTCATTTTGAGTAAAGTTATCGATTGATCGGGTACACAATCCGAGAGAGCCGTGAAAATATTTTTGTACCGCTTATGAGTTGTTTCTAAGAACAGGGAATCGTAAAGCTCCTTAAACCCTCATTTTCAAATAACTATCATTAAATCAGACCTTTGCTGAAACATCTTTCCATAGTCCTCGTCATTGAAACAAAAATTTATTTTTGTGCCGCCAATAGTTCATTTGCAGGTATATATGTCTTAGGCTCCTTCCAGTTAATGCATTATGCTCGACAGTAGTATTTTTCGTATCTTGCTCATTGTTATACTCGCTATTTAATTCTAAATTTCACTTAATATGCTACATTTAGATATCCGATTAGTGATTCGATTTTGTATTATGCCTTTTTGAGTAAAAAGGATGTATGATGCTCATGTTTTGTGTTTCACTAGATGTACATCTTTTGTTACAATTAAATCAAAGCCTTCCCTGGTTACGTCTTGGTTTTTATTATGTGTTCTCTACTAACGATATGGGTTCAGCTGATCATCTACTTATCTCATTAAGAAGATTCAGTTTAGTCTTTGAGTTTGAAATGTTCAAATGAACTCTAGAAGAATATAATGTTGATGAGTCACAGTGTTTATGCCAGAGGAAAGACCAAGGAACAAAAGCAACTGTCCGAGTACAGAGGACGTTTCGCTATGACGTGTCGTATTTAAGGTGGATAAGATTCATCAAAGTTGTCGAGTATGAGAAAGAGTTGAAATCTCTCTGTTTTCATCTCATTGTTTCATGACTATAGATTTTGAGACAGTTGTTGACGGCTGTATCTTATAAAAGAGAGGAACAGAAGGACCCATAAGCATCAGATACTCCTCAAGCAGTAATGCAGTCGAGCTACTTTCTACTTCTTTCCTTACTGACACTCTCTACCGGTAACGTTTAAATCACTCTTCAATTTCACTTTGAAATACGTTCAGGTTATATATTCGATTGTCTTGATAGTTGTGAGTGTGATACAGAAGATGAAGTAATTCACTGTCACAATGGAGAACGAACCGAAGTCGCTCTGCCAACAAGTAATTTTAATTAAGCTAAAACTATAATCATTCAAACTATTCTAGAAAGATTGAGAGGGTATCCCGTGCTGGGTTTCACATTCAACAAGTTAGTCAATCTTCCTGAGGAAGATGTTCTTCTTAAATTTTTCCCTGACCTCCAGGTTTCTACTTAATGATAAGAAGCTTTGATTTATGATTCTGATTCAGCTTGTCGATGTTGAGCGTAATCCATTCAACTGTTCATCCACGAAGAAATACAGAACTGTAAAGATTATTTCGGATTGTGAAAAAAATATTACTGAAATAGAGAGAATTCCTCCGATGATCAGACCAAATCGTGTAGGTTTCGCATTTTTTAAACTTCTCACGTCATGCGGTGTCATCAACAGAGCCATCAATCTCTCACGTTCCTATTATTCACTCTTTCAGAACTGCGATACCTCTTGCCAGCTGTCCAGGCATGCTTCAAACCTCCATGAATATGTTCTGAAATTGTGGAAGATTATGAAGCAAAAATATGATGACTTCGAATATGATGTGGGTACAGACCAAGAGTCATAGTCTCAGTCTACACTTTTCAGAAAGCCTACGCTCAAGTCAGTGATTTCTTCATATATGTGGCGGATAAGATTAACAACTTTCGAAAAGAAATCAATGAGAGAGTCAAAGAATCGCAAGCGGATTCGGGTGAAATCGAAGTGCCCAAATAAAGCCAGAGGATTACCATGCGGTGATCGCTTATTGCTCTCCGAGTCTTCAACATAACCCCTGTCAACTCTTTTGCATCTTTCAGATGACTTTTATTTTTTTTTGTTTGTTTTCACTGTACAGTTGATTCACTGTTTTACCACAAAAATTTATTTGCTCATATATTTCAGATTTCTTAAATTAAGTTCAAACTCTCAGAATTCTCTTGGAGGTTCGAACTATTGCATTCGTTTCCTCCCCCTACAAACATAAATGAATACCGATGAAATCGGCTCATGTTTCGTCGTGCTAGCATTATTTCATCGTAACTCATGTAAGCTCATATACGACCGATCTACTGTTAACGCACGTGTTAGGAATGAAAATACGTGAACGACCGCACCGAGCGCGTCAGATGGCTTGAATGAAGTTCCTAGATTTTCATTTTCACAAACACGTACCTGCGTGAGCGGTGCCCCCATGGTTGAGATTTTAAGTGTCCTAATTTTGTTGAAAATCATCGTTTTTTTTCATTCGAATACTCTAGTTGCGGTCATTAATAAATTGCTATTAGATATACTTGTTGAACAAAGCGGAAGTTGTTCCTATTTTTAAGAACATGCGGTTGAAATTCGCATCTGAGCTTAAAAGATGGCGCAGAAGACCGAATGGAGACGCGATTTTTCTCATACTTCCGCCTTAGAATTGTATTCGATGAAATTGAATTTAAAAACTCCATATTTGACAATACCTTCTCCACATTACAGAGTTGTACATTCAAATTTGGAATACACTTCCGAAGAGATGCAAAGCTCCTGCTTTTATATGGTTTTTGCACAAATGAAAAGACTTAAACAACACTAAGACTTTATGGAGTGTGAAAGTGTTCGAAACTCCAATTATATTCGTGTCACAAAAAACAGTTCGCTTCTATTTTTACATAAACAGATCTCTTTTTCTATATATATACATAAACTATCCTTTCGTTTTTCGACATTTTTATTCCAGTAAGTTCAAACCTTTCAGAATACACTCTCGAAGAGAATTAATCACTTAAGTGAGGTCAAATGCCAAGCTGCTGAATCTATTAATCTTATTACACCAAGTTGGGATTAACTGTCCTTAAGATTCTTCATAGCTGTTAGATATGTCGCCCTTAACCAACCTGATACTTCTGATATTACCACTCCTTTCCTCCAGTGAATGCACAGATGGAGGAAAAACGTTCCCAAACGGAAAGAAATGGATAAGGAACGATAATTTTCAAGTAATTTGTGATAATGAAAAGATTAAAGTAAGTTATTCCTCTACGTATCTGAACTTTGCTTGTTCGTTACAGATCCTGAATTGTCTAACAGATCTCGGACATGTTCTTGAAGTCGGAACGAAAAGTTATATTGAGAACGGAGTCGAATATAGCTGTCTTGATACCACGGCAGAAGTTGAAGGTATTATGTCATGATTTGCATGGTTTATTGAATTATCCTCAGGATCTGGAGAAATGGCGCCTGTCAATGTTGGCGTATGCAGCGATTTCGCTGATTTTTCTGATGATATTTATGTGGGAGATCTTGTAATTTGTTGTATCTCAAGAAGGTTCAAAGGTTTGTATAGGAAAGGTTTGTGTCATACACGACTTTAACAGGATGTCGTAATCAAAATGGTGATGTAATTAAAAGCGGGCATTTTGTCGCTGGGAAGAATCTGCTGAAGTTTTGTAACATTCAACAACAAGGCTGGAAAGCGAGGGTTGAGCCGAAAGGTGGGAGGTGATTGCGCTTTGCTTTTTATAAGTAATCATAGGTTGTTTTAATGGAACGGCTGATGATGATATCGAAGACAGTCAATTTCATGTAAAAAAATATACGGTGTGGAGAAAAGGTAAAAGGAACGGAAGACCCTCTCGATTTTTTCAATGTTTACAGGAGATGTTGATATGCGTTGTGGTGATGATGGCATAACAGTCTACAGGTGCTATGTTGACGACAAATTTGTATACACAGGCACTGCTTGGATAAGTAAAGACGGAGTAGTACATGAATGCAAATGATAGAAGCATAAAACATTTATTTTTGTACATAAATCATCATCACAGAAAATCCCCGCAACCTCCTATTATGAAATGCCATCATAACAAACAATGAAAAACAGTATCAAGGCACACATTATATATAAAACTAAGAAGCTATTGCATTAAATTAAAGGCAGACTAGATAGCAATTAACAATACTATTATTGAAATATTATACCAGTATTATGAATGAATTATATATTTAACTTGCTTGGTAGAACTCTTTCCACACGAACTTTTGGAATTGACTGTCTGCGTCACAACGCTCCAATTTGATATCGTGTGTACGTGGATTTATGGTCAAACATTGTCTTGCTTTAGTCATTATTTGCAAAGTGTTCTGAATATAATATACTAAACGTTTGTTTTCCGCGAAATCCCACCTCATCATACATCCATGGACCACTGACTGTTCCTTTCTGACAATGATTGGCTTGCACGCCACCGCTATGAGGAGTTAAGCACCATTCTCCTTGTGACAACTGGCCTTCCATATTCAAACGAAGTAGCTGAAACAAGTTAGAAACAAGTACTTCGAAAAATATACTTACTTGGTTGCCACCATAGCCGTGACAACCAGTGGCGCCTAATGGACCGGGAATGCCTCCCATTCTATCAAGACAATAGCCTGTATGTGGGTTCCGTGCCTCTCCCCAGACTTTATTATCAGGAAGTAGTGGATAACTCTTCAAGACATCATAGGCAACATTATCCATATACCTGATATGACCGTTAACTTTGTGGATTTAATAATACGTACCATTTGAAATCCTTGCATTGAAGATTTTCTTTCAAAGCCAGTTGTTTCGTTATATCTCCAGGATCTACCTTCTGAGCTTGGGGCTCACGGATAAAGTAGTACTTTTCGTACTCTCCCATCCATGTCTTGATGACTCGCATCATGTTCTATAATGAAGTATGTTTAGAATAAATAAAAAAGAACCTTACAGTTGAAATGACAGGTTTTCCAGAAAGTTTTCCGAAATTGTAGGGCATATGAGAACGGTAGACATGTCCGACATGAGAACATGGAACAAACAAGATTCCACCACCACATTGCCATATCTTATGATATGTTAAATACAAACAACTAAATAATAAAATACCTTGAAACTGAGTTCATACTGTTCTCCTCCCCAGATTTGCAAACCTTCATCATAGTATCCCAACTCCTCAAACCAAGCTCTATCTATAGCAAAAAGGCCACCAGCGTGAGTAGGAGATCGAAAAAAACAAAACTTTCAAACTTTATACGAATCGAAATGATACCTGAATGGCATGCTGTCATGAGGTCGACCATTCTTCTCTCTATCACTGATTTCTGTTTCTTTGTAAAGTAAACCCCATTCGAAGATACCGCTGAAATAAAGTTCTAACTGCCGCCTTTACTAAAAGAAAAAACCTGAAGTGTTTGCTGGCACTCCCATAAACGCTTCTGTAAGCCCAAGTATCGGAGTCAATTCCATCAATTACAGGAACGGTCATGACTCGTCTTCAAGAACACAGGTTATAAATGATAAAAAAGACAATAAAACCTATTGTTCTTGATTGGAGAAAGTAGAGGAGCTAACCAATTTGTATTGACCTCACAATGAGCATCCAAAAATATGAGAACATCTCCAGTAGCGTGCTTTGCTCCGAACGTTCTAGCATTGATAAGACCAACACGTTCTCCAGTACGGAAGAGCTTCACTTTCCCATCAAACTGAGCTATGTACTTCTCCAGTTTTTGTTTCAAATGTTCTAAAGTTCGCGTTGACTTGTCTTCTATACAAAAGTCAAACCTTTATTAGAATCATCATCGACCATCACGACTTCTTTAATAAGATGAGGGGGGGATCTGAGAAGAACTGAATGAACCGTTCTCAGAAGTGGAGTCCATCCTTCGTTATGGAAAACAATTACTACAGATACATCAGGAAGTTCTTCCGGATAGTCCCAATATTTACACCTGATACGTTGAATGGGATGACGAATACAGAAAGACACTTACTCATTCAATCTTATGTCAGGAATTGTTCTATTCATAGAAATCATATCACTAACATACGTGTTGAAACCAAAAGAATTCACAGCGGCAACAGATAGTTTTCTTCCTTCCTCATCCGTAATATGTACAGGCTCTCCATTCTCTCCTGGAGCTTATAAATGAGAACAAAAAGCGAAAAGTTCTATCAAACCTGGCTGATCAGATGGAATCTCAGGAGAAATGGGCTCATAGTTTCCAGCTCTTCCGTTTGTATAAATAGCTCCAGGATCAACGCCTCCAGCTAAATTTTCCGAATTCCATGGACTTTCTCTGGGCTTATATTTCTCATAATCGGTGAAGTTGGGATCCTGAATTGAAATTATGAACCTCGTTTACATAATCAAACAAACCTGATCATGCAACCTACTAAATCCAAAGAGAGCTACGAACAACAATACAAACACTGTTATATATCTGACCGATCTACATTCAGAGATTTACACGGTCAGAGAGATCGTAACAAACTAACCGTTGTCTACAGCATCGCTGAAGTTCTAACTGTTTCCTTTTCAAAGACATTACTCAGATAAGAGGGCTAGTTTCCCTCTTAAATAGGTTGTAATCCTCCTACAAGTAGTAAGATCACGAATATATAACAAAGAATTCAGAAAAAAGAGTTATTGCTTCATATGGCTGTGCAGATGTATTCAACATATAGACAGAACAAGCATTGTTGGCAAATGTTCCAACTTCCGTGCAGGAGTCTATACAATGCAACCTTTAACAATTTCCTCTATTGCTGCTTGGAAACTTTGAAGAAGCTTTTGGTTAAGCAAAGAAATTATAATATTATTAAGATTGTTAAATTTTATATCGAAGTAAATAACCAATTCGGGTATTATTCTCTTCGATCATAACAACATTTCAGATAAATGATGCTCAAAAAATTATTTCAAACTTGCGCATCAGGGAATGGACCAATTATTACTACTAAACGTTTATTAGCTACTCCACGTTCGAAAGAAATTGTGGAATCAAATGGTAATCGTACTTTGATGGAATGTTTCAAATATTTTCATTTAGTTTCACCTACATGTGTTGACTTACAATTATTCAATGATATCAAGTCTAGGATATACAATAGCAAAGAGAACATAGAGAAAGTTGTTGTTCGAGTTAAACAAGGGGAAACGTATAAGTCTTATCTTCTGAATAAGAATGATTCGAGTCCTTCTGTTTGTGCTAAACGTTCGTGTACTTCTTTCATATAAAATAACCGAATTGCTTTACAGATGCTTCTGTACAGAAGCTAGCAAACTTTGCCCTGGCCGAAATGACCTACGAATCTGGAAATGTAGAATTCCATAGCATGAATGCTCCAGTATCACATAAATGCGATATATCTTTCATCGATATGAATACTGCCAATCCCCACTGCTCTGCAGTCATCAACCAGGTTATTTCTCAAATCAGAGTTTTGTAGTAAATTTCACTTTGTAGGCCTATTGGCTTTCATGTTCTGTTTTGTTGGGAGCAGTTCTGAAACAAGGTATTCGAGTGAACATTAGTACTTCCATTGTTTCGAAAGCACGTAAGTTTTTTGGCAATTCACTGAGCCAAAATTTCATGATATCACTTCAGCTCAAGACCTCACTTTCGCTATTGATGTCAAAGGCTTGAAAGAAACCGATTTGACAACTGTAAGCTTTATAACTATTCCCACGAAAACTTCTGTGACTTCAGCAAGATCTCTTAGATCTTTCACGCTTTGCATCGAGAGAATTTATTTCTGCAGCAAAGCCATTTGAGATACTGAATGTGCCTGAAGAGCTCGCTAAAGAATATGGTCTCGATAACAGGTAGACAAATTCTACCGACCTAAATGAAATTATTGATTATAGTCTGAGTTTATGTAAATTGGATGATTTTGTAACTACAGTGAGTGGGCCAACTATAGCTCATACTGGCCAAATAGGTAGATTTTCAATAGTAGGAGTAAGTTGCTGCACTAGTGTTTCAATTTATTTTTTGTTTTTCAGAAGAAGCAAGTGGAAAGTTCCCTTCGATTAAGCGGAGTTTCTGTACCAAGTTCTCAGCCTGTTTCTTCGCAGAATTGGGATCTAATTAGAACAGAAGCAGCCAAGGCAACATGATTTTGTATGTTTCAGATCTTATCTGTTATTGTTACGTCATGGTAGATGTAATACTTTGTTTACTTGTTTCAGAGTTTGAACATAAAAAGATTATTATTTATTTGAAACATTCTAACTAGTTCATAAAAACACAGGCTATGTAACATATTCACAGTAAAATCTAAATGCCATCATCGCTCTCATGCTTGCGATCCAACAGATTCTTCATATCTCCTACATTGTATCTTTGTCTGCGTCCCATGTAAGTGCGACTGCATCTCCTATACTCCGGAGAGATTACAAGATAATTAAATGTCAACCAACTTGTTGCAAACTCTGCAGCATTTTCTCAGAAGAGTGTAAAGCAGTATGGTAAGGAATCCGAAGCTTACACCAATTAAAGCTGGAAGAACAACGGTTCTGTGGTAAGGTGAGTCCTGAAACAACGAGCTCAGCAGTCTACGAAAGTCAAAATTCCTTTCTTACCATCCAGTGGTTGATTTCTCCGCGAATCTTAGTGTATTGCTCCTTCAAATAAACAATCTCATCCTGTAATATCTCATTGACCCTGCGAAATTCTTAGTAGGCAACCTTAAGAGTGATATGCTCGTCAACAGTAGAGTTAGTCTCATGGGTTGAATTAGAAATTGTGGCGTGAGTAGTTTGGATTCCATGAGTTTTAGGGATAGAAGTAGTTGGCACTGAATGAGGTACTGGTCCATCAGGGGTGTTGCGGAAACGTGGGTGGCTCCTGAAGATGCAATGTTAAGGTTGAACATTCCAATATGAAACATACTTGATTATTTCGTCAATCATGCCATTTTCGATATCATTGATGGAGGCATTGTGGGGAGCTCCGTTAGTGGCACACACGAAGGCAATCAATCCAAATAAGAACAGGTAATTCATTGTTAATGCTAGTCGAATAAACCTGAATTAAAGATGGTAATGGAGGTATATTATGCTAAGAAATGAATGAATGAATGAAAGTCTGTGATGGTATGGACCTCCTTATAAACACCCTACCACCCCGCGGGGTTGATAATTCAAATTCCTTTTGATCTATCTGTTGGTATAGTTTGTGTGAATACTGTTTTATTCCGAGAATCAAAGTACAAATATTAATTGATTATAATAAGTTAATCATAATAAACAACGGTCAAGTTATCCACTTGTTTGAGATCCACCGCCTAAGAATTTATTGAAGAAACCTTGAGCAAATTCACCGCCTATCAAACTATTCATTTGGCCTAAGATTACCATTGGGTTCTGAACAAGAAGAAGTTCGCATTTGAATTAAAGCTTTGATTCATCTACCTGATCTATCAATCCACCCACATCTTCACACCTCTTCATGGAACGTTGTAATTGGCCTGCGATCTGCAGGGATTCGATGATATGGCAGTTTGAGATTGCTTGTCGCAGAGAACCACATTGCTGACGTTCTGCACCTCTACGGCATGTTTCTTGGCTTAAAATTGTTCAATTATGAGTGGATTCTTAAAATGAAACTATACCTAGCTCTCATCAAATCTATTTCACCCGTTAAAATAGCGTTTTTAAGCTCATTCCCCCATGCGTCCCACGCTCCCTCGTCAGCTACCTGTAACCCAGTTAACACAATCCGATTAAGAAGAATTAACCTGTTGACAGTTTCCATACGCTGCTTGCATAAATTCGGATAAGAAGGGAAAGCAACCTAATCGAACAAAACCATGAGAAATGAAAATCTTGGAGATATACCTTGCCCTCGGGGAATACCGAAGTTATCTTTTACTCCAGGCAGAAAATCTTTTAAACCTATTTGAGGCAGTTCTAAATAATCAAATCATTGAGAATGTAAACATGTGTAATTCTATCAATATACGTACCTCCTTTCTGTCCATTAGGTCCTCCTGTACCAGCTGTAACAATTTTTGCGTTTGGTCAAAATGCTTGTATACTTGTTCTCAAACCTCTCAAAAATTGACTAGCGAGCTTCAGCAATGGATTCTCTCCAGCATTCCCACCGTTCAGATTAGCATTTGCCGAAACAATCTGTAATAATGATATAGTTTTCATGAAATCAGAGCAAGTTAACCTCATCAGTCTTCGCAGCGGTGGCGATTATATCAGATGAATCGGCTACTTTAACAGGAGTAACTGGTGCATGACGGATTTCCCCTTTCTTCGTTTGAGCTAAACCATGAAAATGAAATAAAGAAAGTTCGTTTGTGGAAACAACTGTCAGGTTTTTCCTGGGCATTAGCGCCTTTTCCAGCATTCTTCTTATTACGTTTTCCATCTGGGCGAGGGGGAATTTTTTGCTTCTTTGTTGTTGAAGCTACAGGGGTTGAAGCTTAATCAATCATTATGGAAATCGATCAGATTAGTCATGTTTACTTGTTGTCTGTGGCTGTTTCAAAGGGCTCTCTGTCGATTTCTGATTCTGCGTAACCGGATTCAAGACATCAATGAAAGCATTCCGAGATTGGCTAGCTAAGCTTGACATAGCTTAAATTTTTTTTAAATGTTTCAATGATCTTTGTTCTACCTTGTCCAAGAACTTCTGACGGTCTTGCATTTTGCGGATCGATCGGCTTCGGTGCTTCCGAGTTTTTCCTGTAAATGAACTTTTTTCAAAAGTTTAAGCTTTTAAAACAAAAAGTGAAAGTTATTTAAGCAAAGTTTAATTAGTCCCTTATTGATGGAATTTATCAGCTGTGTACAGTGATTCATGTGGTATGAAAGAGAGATGAAAGAGATAATTGCAAAGTTAGCCATTTCAAGAAATACATTAGCAGCATTATCCAGTCCGAAAATCCGGTTTCATAGACATCACAATTGAACATTTTTGTGATCCATTGGCATGTTTGAATGACCATTCATTTTTAATATTTAAAATTTCAGCTGAAGGATCTTCCGAATAAAAAAGAATTATATAAGATGAGAATGAGATCATGGATATGGTTAAGCAGAAGATGAACTTGAATAAAAATGAAACACGCTCGAAAGAAGCAACTTTCCAATATCCGTCATCCAACTATCGACAGTCGTCAATGAAGAACAAAAGAAAATTCTGGCTTGATGATAAGTGACAATATTCAAAAAAACCATTGTAGAGAGTAATAGGCGTCTTTCAATGAATAATTTCAACTCACAGTGTATCCTTCTCATTCTGTGCCAAGTTATTTGCAGCCATACTGGATAACTCCTGAGCAATCTCTGCGAAACGACCCATGCTTTCTGGAGTCAGAAGATTCATCAGAGGCGATAGATTCATATTCTAAACATTTCCTGTTTGAAGGTGAAAGTACTATTTAATTTATCTAGTATTAATGCAAATCCCGGACGTTATGTCTTTCACTTTCTCTATAGAAAGGGGTCAGCAAGATTTACGAAGTTTCTCGATTTCATTTTTATTTTAAGATTAATAATATTTCATCTAATCAAAATCATCTTACTACTGAATTATTGTGTTCTTTCTCATTTAGGATGGAATGAATCTTTCGTGAAATCATACAATATGGTAAAAGTTGTAAATGTTTATCTACTTATAGGTTACCTGCGCGGCTACATGGCTGATAATAATTAGGAGCGGCAAAATATTCATTTCTCCAGAAAATAGTAGCAGAACCAATGGTTTCTTCCCCGTTTTCTGCTCCGCCCCTCTATTCGTCACGCATCCGAGGATCTGGTATCCGGCTGGATTGGGAACAATTTATCCATTCACGTGCACAAATTCCCACTAACATATAAAAGAACAATTCGCAGTTCAAATTCTGCTGAAGGAAAGTGAAGAGAGGATAAGCTTCATATGTTTAGCAGAAGAGAATGTTGGAGTTTGGTCATAAAACTTGCAATTATGTGTCATAGTGGAACAAATCTGACTTGTCCACTTAACGTGAAGAACGTGAGCGAGAGCGCAGCATTTTATTTCTTCTGATCAGAACGTTCGAAGCGGTTGACCATTTCATAACATCAACATCGGGAAGTGAAAGATGAAAGCCATTTGTTTTTGGTGGTACCAGCTGTACTGAAAGTTATGTTCTCATTATGATCCGTTCACTTAACAAGAACGTTGGTAGTGTCTAGTGTTCAATAACGTTCCGTTTGTCAGATTCAACTAACAACTTGACAAGTTTTCTATTTTTTCAATAGTCTAAGATGTGTCAAGACAAGGAGAATAATGATTACTCAATGGAATTTCACAATCACTAACTGGTAACAAGCTCGCTCCATTGATACTTTTCATGTAGTTCAAAATTTAAACGAAATTACTTGTTTCATTTGAATTTTTAAATTTTGGATGTAAAATGTACTCGGTATGTTTTAATCTTTTTATATTTATAAAAAGAATGTAGACTTATGACGGAGGGAATGCCCAATGCGTCGTTAAAATGGAAGAGGAAACTGAGGAAGAGAACGAAAGATCTACAGCCCAAATTCTTCAGAATATCAACGAACAGTTGAATAGGTGTTGGACCATTCAACTGGAGATGTTCAAATGTTTGGATGAGAAACTGGTGTGGAATCTAGTACTGGACAATTAAGAATCAATTTTTCAGACGAGACTTCCAGAGAGAATCGTATGTTCTCTTCAAGATCTCCTTTCAGAGACGCAGGGTAAATCACAAATTTGAAAATAAAAACTAATAATTCATTTCAGTTACCAGAAAAAATACTCAGGTAAAAGGTTAAGTAGAGGTAGAAGAAAAGTACTGGCAATCTTTAGAAAAAGAGAAAAAGGACCTATGTTACCAAATACGGACGAAGAACATCTGTTACTTGCGGCTACCATTAGTTGATATTCTTGTCTGTTCCATGCTTTGCTGAATAAATCTTTTCTTACCCACTGTTTCCCTTCTTTTTAAGTGATTAGAGCGATTTTCGCTAGTAATGCTTAAAACAGTTGATTCCTCTCGTCAATATAGTTGCAGCTAACAATGGAACATGGATATGACTCTGTACATTGGAAAAAAGTGTTATTACTCCGTTTTTTGTCATCACAAAAAAGTTGCTCGTCTTCTTCAACCAAACAACGCATTCATTTCATTTCAGGGTCGTATTTAAAAAGTTTGAAGTGCAGTAGTTATAGTAGTAAACGTGCATCCAGGAAACATCGGTACGAACAAACCATCTCCAGTAATGTTAATACACATATAGCAGAGAAACTTCGTCGGCTGAGCCAATTCTATCGGCTGGAAATAAATGCGGGATAGTCCTACGTTTGCGGGGATCAGCTCTGCGTCTTTCGCCTCCCAAAGTATCTAAATGCTGAAGAAATCACCGTAGATGTGCGAGCTTTCAAGATTTTATTCCATTTGTTTTAGAAAATTATTATAAATTAGCATATTGATTTTGTATACATTGTATGTTGTTCAATTCTGTGAATGTTGGTGAATAGAAAGTTGTCCAGGTTTTTATATTACATGTAATTTATTATTCCATAAGTATTATAGAAGCTCTTGAAGTGCCGCACGTTCACAATTGTTTTGTTTATATTGTTTTATCGTTCTTATATTGTTTTCTTGTAAATCTTCTTTTCTTTCTTTCATTTTGGTCGTACGTTCTATGAACATTTTGTATATTTGAGACTTATGAACTTACATATCTCACGATTTTCAGGTATGACTGAAAGCGAGAGTTGTGAACGATCTAAAAAAATCGATTATTTATCGCTCCTTAAATGGTCGGATAATGACACAAAAACATTCTCCGGAATATTGAACAGCCTCATTGAGAAGGTATCTCATCCACACAGCATAATAAAAGCTCTTTGTAGGTCTCAAAACAGATTGATAATATTGAGAACGTCGTCATGTGTAGCCAAGATGATCAACTCTTCCAGCTGTCTTCTGAGGGATCACCGAGTGATACAGAAGTGGTTAGTAAAACCCAAATGTGACACTCAACCAAGTTTCATCTAGGCCGCCAGAGTTGGAGCTAAGAGTGCTCTTTCGCAAGAGATAACAAGGTTTGTCAAATTATACTTTTTTTGATCCGCATCAATCTCTTTTCAAGATATGAACAATCTTCTCGGTCGCCTCAGGGTTCTGATCAAACTATGACGAAGGTGTTTCGTTTTTTTTAAGTGATTGTGAAACTGATGAGTTTAGTGTCCTACACTGTCGCGCCAAGCATCACTCGAGGAACCAGTAGAGAGGACTATCTTCGACAGTGTTCGTTTGTCGTGCAGCTCCGATCTTAAAATTCACTTATCCAGGACTTCCAAAGAAAAAAGTATAATCTTCTTCAAACAGTGAAGTCTTTGGAGCCATCTAACCCTTCGAACATTTTGAAGGTTGTTAATCATAGCACAAGTTGATTCATTTTTATCTAGTTGGAGAAAATACGCAAAATCATAAAAGAATCTCAAGAACAAGCGCAATATGTAGATAACAATGCTCAATGCCAGAGTAATGGTTCAAAAGCAAATCTATTTGTGGGTATTGCTAGTGGGAGATCAAGAATAACTTGCGTTACTTTAGAGTTGGGAGGAGGACAAAACTGATTTCCCAGTCAATTCCAACTCAGTTCGTTCTCAAGTTTTAAGTCAAGTCATATTAAAAATGACAACCACGTGAATGACATGCAACATTTTCAGCGCCAAAGTTACATGAAAGTCCTGGATAGTTTCAATAATCCCTGTAAAAATATACCTCAGTTCGAGCCTTGGGATGAGGTAATTTGTGAAATTCCGAACTTGTTCATTTTATTGTTCTTAGCTCTTTAAAACTATTCAAAACAACTCGATTGCATCAAGTAGGGATGAAGAGATCACTGTGAATCTCGATTCTCGAATGAAAATATCATCAGCAAGCAGTGAGCAGACCGACTCTCGTTATCAGGATGTCAGTTTGTTTTATTTGATCATGAACAAGGTGCTAGTTCAGATAGACTCATCATCTGATAATAACATGCGTACCATCGACTCAGCTAGCTCGGCTTGCGATGAGGGTTCCGAACCGACAGAGAGGAAGAAAAGAAACCGGCCTAGAAACTATATCAATTTAGTAATTCAATTGAAAGATGATAAAAAGAATGCGGGAACCCAGGCTCCAAACATCGGGGAAAGAAGGAATGTAAAATTTAAAGACGAAAGAAACCAATTCAGCCTGTCTGTTCCCTCAGAAATGACTAACAAGATCACTCTGCAAAATGCGATAGGTGGAGGTAAAGAGAGAAAGACGGCTAGCCGAATTCAAAGCTTGTTGTTCGACACATCCGTAAGTTCAATCTTAAACTAATTAGTTATGCACAATATGTATAGGCTATCAGGAGATCCACGCGCAGACGAAAAAAGGTTTGCTACCAGCCGTAAAAAAGTGAAAATGACTCTTGATATTTAGAGAAAGTATTTTGGTGATTTCGACAGCTGTAACAGCAGCTCTAGTGATGATGATACACATAATGATCAAAAGGACTTCAAGACTGTTTTGGATGATTGTCAACGTGATCAGACTCTGATTGAGAACTTTTTGGGAGAGGTTTGAAAATCAGCTCATCAAACATCTATCTTTGTCTTCCTAGAAGTATCGCTGTCCTGTTATAGAAGTAAGAGAACTTGAGCCCACTATATTGAGCGAATTCCAGAGACTAGCGGATGTACTGGAATGAATTTCTTCATATTTGCTTCATTAAATCAGCTGTAATAATTTCCAAGTTTTATCATGGTATCCTAAATATATTGACCCTTACTATTCCCTTGAAATACATACCGTGTAATATGTTAATATGATATTCAGAAGTTTTTAACCTTAAAGTTTGTTTTTTTCAAATAACCGTTGTTTTGTTTTTGTTTTTGTGAATAGCATTAAATGTTTTCATTAATGGCATGTTTATCTTCTTACACACGTTAAAGTACGAAGGGTTTTGCTTAGAATTCCAATCATAAAGAGAAACAGAAAGAGAGAATGAGCTGAAGAGCATCAAGTGTGTGTGTGTGTGCCTTAGAGAACCAATTAGTCTTTCTCAGTACAATGAAGAGCTCATCGATTGATTATGTTCATTAATCAATATGCTAATTACATTAGCTTGTTTACGTGGTCGACGTGGTGTACACGGGTGGAAGAACTCAGTTTCATTTTTTACATGTCAAGCATTACAAGCCGGTTGCTTTAACTTCAAACAACAATGACTTCTATGCCAAAGAGGTTCGTTTTTTTTTACTATGGACTACTTTTTCCATTTGTGGACTATCTGATATACTATTCTATCTCGGCGTTTTTGCTCATTGTGCTGCAAAGAAGGTTTTTGTTCCAGTGTTTGATTGGATAAACTGCTTTAACATTTTAATTTTTTTTCTTTGCTAGCCTTTCTCTGAGGGTTTCAATTTAATCAATGAACTTTGACACACTATTTTTTGTAAAAATGTTCATATATTGAATTTGAAGATCTTGCTTGACTTAACTTGATAGACATGCGTTTCTTAATGCAACTAGCTCTCTGCGAATTTATCTTTTACGTTTTTTCCTCTGGACTGTGCTAGTGAATACTAGTGTGTCCGTTCGTCAAAAGCAATCCCGAGGGTTTTATTTCTATTGCCCTATTTAGTTTTTCGACCTTTCGTGACTTTCAACACTTCCCTCAATTTTAGAGAGCTGAGGAAGTATTTATTATTTTTTAGTTATTCGATTCCGCAATTTAATTAATGTAAAACGGTTCAGAGAGATTTATTAGCTGCGAACATGCTCTATCCTTGCTCTTTTTATTTCTAAATAAGAAAGATAACTTTGGTTCAGTTCTCCAAGTTTTCTCCTTCCTTGAGCAACTCATCTTATGAGATCATTAGTGAACTACTCGACATTTTCTTGGATTTTAACAGAGGCTATTAGAAATCGAATTCAAATACTAATGTAATAGAAAGCTCGACTAGCTCACATTGTTTATTAACAGTCAATTGCAGCAATAATAACATGAACTTACGAGTTTAATGACCATTTGCATAGATTATCATGAGAGTTCCTGATTTATATGCTGATTTATAATTTTTGTTTTGAATAACAAACGAGGCTGATTCTCTTACAAATGCTCATAATGAACAAGTTTTCATTATTCATCCAATATTTGGATTCTACGTTCATCATTTTGAGAACATTGCAGAAGTTTGAATAATGCTTCAAGACTTTCGATCCGACATATTTTGCATACTTCTGGCAATCAGCTTTATCAATTTGCAATTGTCGTCTTTTTTTGCTGGTGAAACACATCTGTTTGATCCATCCATTGGGAACAATTCGAATATGTGTTCGCTGTCTCATCGTGACAGATTTGAATTGAAGCCAAGTTGAATATTTTCGGGAAACTCAGTTTGCCCTTAGGGACTGTAGGCCACCTAGGCGAATAATGTTCACTTGTATTGCAAGAGAATGAGACTAGAGGAGCTGTGTTAATGGAATTGTTCTTCTATTGCCTTCTTCCAGTCACCTTTTTAATCAGAAACAATTTTAGTCATCCTAGCCAGAGGATGAATATTTACAATTTGTATGCCGGACATCCGATCTTCATTTGGACATTCATCCGATACATGCTTAGCTTTGTTTGTATTTCAGTTGTCTAATGCATGTTGTATCGATGTCGTTTTGACGTGTTCATTTTCAACAGATTTTTTAGAATTGACTTGTAAGACTATTTATAGTCCATTTTTCAACACCTGAGTTAAATCCGTTTGTTTTCTCATGTCCGAATTCTCTTCGCTCAGTGGCTTTGTCGATTCGTCCTAGTATATATAACCTGGCTAGTTTACGAATTTCAAATTATTAACTCCTGTTTGTCCTCTAGGAACACAAAAAGCCCAGTATATTAAAACTATTTGAAATCGGCCTCACACACTCGTATCTTATGTCTTTACAGCTCCCGTGGGATCAAGTCCCAGCTCGCTTGTTGCTCTTTCATCTAGTCTCCTGTGCCCTCCACGAAGCATGATTCTTTCACTTATTCTTCTTCCTCTTCTCTTTATCCGTTTTCCTCTTGTAAGCGAAAATTCTTTTTTATCTTTCTCTCCCTTTTGAACTGACTATCCTTTCTCTACTTGACTTTCCGCCTCTTCATTGAGCATCGTGCTTCGTCTCGTGTCGCCGACGGGCACTTCCTTAGGGGGATTCCAAGGCGAGTCATCGGCATAGCGTCCAACTTATAGGCAGCTGATCCGAAAATGTCAAAAATCTTTTCGAGTCAGTTGCTTTTTGATTTCCTTAAGAATGTGCTCACAGTAAGGTCATGGTTAGGGTTCAGCAATAACTTGGAAGAAACTCATTGATCATATGCAAGCACAATATTTTTTGCATATTTAAAAGTAGTGAAATCATATAATATTTATCTTTGTGAACGTCATAATTTTCCATAATAAGCTCTCCATAATATTCATGGATTGTTCTCTACATTGACGAAAATCTTGAATGTCTAAATATAATGTTTGAATGAGAAAGTTAAACTTGCCAAGTTTGTTCCCATTAGCCGTTAAATTTGATAGACTAAAAAGAAGTGAAGTCACATCTTCGTGCCTTGCATTTTCTCGACTTCGCTCTATATTCGTTGTTTCACCCTTCCTTGACAACTGAATTTCCTCAATAAAAGTTGTAAGTGGAAATGATGCGTATACACTTTATCTTCTCTGGAATTTTCTTTATACTGAAATAATTTTGTATTTAAAGCGAACTATATTATCGACTCTTTGCTGAATCAACAGCAAAATAATAGTAATTCTGAAGTTTAATTACTTATTCAGTTAGATTTTATGATGGAATCATTTGTTTTGGAGAAGGATCATTTTTCTTGTGCAATTCATTCTTAACTTAATGCTAAGTTCTTAAATAAAAATAGAAGTTTTGAAAACTTGAAAAAGAAGAGAGACAACTTAAAGAATTCAACAAAATTCCTTAAAACTTCTCTTTGTATACTCATTCAATTTAGGCATTTAAGACCAACCCTATCCGTCTGTTCAGTTTTGTGCTTTTTGAATTTCGCTTGTTCTATGACTTCTCAATAATTCAGTTGACTCTATACTTTCTCAGGCTTCATGGATACCACCTCATGCAATCCTCTAGCTTCTGTCTTTTGAATGTAACGAGATTAACTTGAACCTAATTATTTTTTGTATGCAATAACTGCTTTCTTGTGCCTATAAGGAAGATTTATTTTAGTCTTTGGTTAGCTTTATCCACTCTGTAATTGTGTATCTTTCGTAAGAAAACATCAGATAGCGAATGTCCGTTCTATTAAGCAATTACTTAGTTTTGTGTCACTTTTTGATGCCCACACTTTGTGTTATGGAGAATGTGATAAGGTATGATCTCTGCCTGTCCGATCCACAAACAGTCAAACTATGGACGACCCTGGTTGTCATGTGTCTGCTAGGCTTCACAAAACTACTTATGCACTATAAAAGTGAGAACAAACCGAATCTCAAGCACATAGTGTCAAACCCTAAACTTCTCTTTAAGTTGTCCTTCGAGAGTCAAACAATTACTGAGTATAATATAATTTAGTTCCTCATGTTCTCAAAAATTACTTTTCCTGGTTGTGAAAAACGGGAGCTTGCATGTACGTGTATATAAGTATATGAACCTGTATAGTCGCATTGACATATGTTGTACGCTTTCGATTTTTTCCAAAAGAAAATTACCTGAAAATCATGCTTCCTTATGTTTTTTCAATACTCACAAAATTTGTTTTATGAATATTGTCTTCGTAAATCAGCTTCAGTTGAACAGCAATTATAAAGGCAAGGCATATTAATTAGCTTCGTTATGAGTCGTTGAGAATGTGAATATTTTTCTGTTCTGTAAATAATTACTTCATTATTACTTTAGATTCTCAGTAGTGTTTTTTCTTTTTCTTTTTCTTTTACCGTAGTTAAGGTATGTGATCTGAAACGCTTTCACCTTCTGCCTCAAAATCTCAATCTAATTTGGTGTGTGAAGTCTCTAGGGTGCAGTTGAACTATCACAGAAACTCTTTTTGTTTCTTTAAGACTGTTTGTTTCTTGATTCTCCGCTCTTTCCTGTTCTATCTGCTTGGTGTCATTTCAAATATAATCATCTTCTTCATTGATGATCTATTCATCAGATGGCATTGTCTGCGACGTCTCACAACCGCTAATACTATTTCTCGATTAAGGAGGTTCAGTTAACCCAAGGGAATTCTGGTATCATTGAATAGGCATTTATTAGGAAAAGAGCGGAAAGAGATGGACACAAGGATGTATACATTCTCAATCTCGACTCCTTATCCGCAAACCACTTTGCGTTCTCCCAATCTCTTTAACGTAGAAAGTGTTTCACTCTTCATCTCTGCTTTATGTTGTCCCTCATTTCCTTTTACAATGTGCACATTCCTTCATTCTTGAAGAAATGTGATAAAGTAAATATATTATATCTGTCCTTTTTTGAAGAAACTTCAAAAGGCACTCATGCACAGTTAATTTCTTTTTGCGAACGCCCCACGTTATGACTCTTTGAGTACTTTCAATTAGATAACCATCTGAACATTTCATCCATTTTGTTCAACTATATTGTTCGTTTTGGCAAACTCAAATTATGATATAGAAAACTGAGAAATTGTTCTCAATGAATCTAGCAGAAAAATGAGCGATTGTTTTGACCGAAAGTAGTTTTCATGTTAAATTAATGATGTGACTACTCCTTAATACCTTAAAACAAGCATAGTGGTCTTTAGCTTTTACATGTCACATGGAACATAGAGAAACATCGTCACGATGTTCCACCTCTAATCAAGGCACTTTTTCATTTTATCTTTTTCCGACTTTTGGAAATGAGTTTGGCTACCGAATTGAGTCGTTCTCATCGTTTTCTTATCCTTTCCGTTTCGTTTTGCTCATCTTTGTCGAAAAACGTTGTTGTTTCATTTGTCGTCCCCTGGGTCAGGGAAAGGCTAAGAATTTTTCTTTTTTTTCTTGGCTGAGTTTGACCATGAAGATTCTTTAATCGCACAATGAGCATCAAGATATCCCCACGGCATTTTATGTTTTGACTTTTCACGCTTAAGGTCATTTGATTTTGGTGATTGAACTGCAGTCTGCTTTTCGTCCTTATTACAATAAGTTTCAGCGATTTCAATTGTTCCATTCATGCACTTAAATTTCCTCATTCTCTGATTAATTAGAAGATAACTCCTCGTTCAGTGGAAGAAACTAGCTTTAAACGATAAGTACTAATTTGAAGAACTTTTCTCAAAGACCTCCAGTCGTTTCCTCTCTCAGCCATGTGCGCCGAGCGAGCTATTTGTTGATTGCAGTGCTCGAATTTGTTTTTTTGTTGTCTTCTTATTATAATTATATATTGCTTTGTATTTGATACGGCTAATAGAAATTCTTTCGAGCCTACTTCCTTCTTTGCAAAAGAAGCAAGTTTCCAATCCATCTTTTGCTGGTCAAAATCATGAAGTAAAAGTCTTGACATCTCGTCAAACTTTGTTGACCAATGGGGTTCACGAGGTGAATACAGTTTGAAGCAAAGCATTCTACACGGATGTTTTTCCGGTTGCGAAGTATGTCTCAATACCAGAATAGTTCCGGAAAGCTTTTTAATGTTGCCATTTTTTGCTTACCAGGCTGGAATTTACGAGCTTAACTGCTCTTTTTGTATGTGCAACTTTTAAACTTCATAAACAAATCTCAAAGCAACTAGCTTGCCATTAATCATCGTTTGGAATGGCATACATACATCGCTAGGCGATAAAATCTTCCGAATTATTTGTGAAGCTTCTGCTACTAGGGTTAATAAATTCGAAGTGCAGAGTAGTTTTCATGTGTGTGAGCGTCTATATATGTTCTCCTCATTCAATCGTGTCATAATTACTTCTTCTATTATACTGTGGATGAGACAGCATTATGTCACAACGATTAAGCCTTCTTATATGACTCATTGGCAATCAGTATGCTATAAATCAAACAAAAGCTTGATTGCTTCTCGAATTTGTTGCTCTACGAACTATGATTTGTTTCTTATTTTGACTTCAATTAGTATTAAAAACAAGATGAAGTTGAGAATAACTTGTTGTTTAGTATGTAATATTTTCGCTACAGCTATTTTAATGATCTTCCATGATGCTCACCGTCTTCTATAAAGCTGTTCTTTCGCTCAATGGTAAAGTTTAGCTTTGTAAACTAGGCTGAGCAGATCGTTTCCTCATTTAATTCTCTTTTATCAAGCAGAATAAGTAAATTTGGTTTTTCTTTGATGATTGGGAAACATGCACCGTTCCCTTAATCAAATAGTTCGTTGGCCAGCCGAACTAGAAATGAATTGAACGCAGTACCGAAGTTTATAAATTCTATACAAGGAACTTGGTTTTAATTCTCTTATTCATCTTCTTAACTACCTATTCTTCATCTTCCCTTTGTCTACTCCCACGGACGAGCTTCTTGACAACTGCTGAAGCGTGCCATGTTATTCCTTTTACAGCGCGATCTTAGATATGTCAAACTGACCAACAGAATTCCGTTGTTTAGTTTTCACACAACCGAATTGATACGGACTTAGGTGATGCTTTTTGTAATCCTCATTGGTCTGTTGTTTATTTAATTCTTGGCTTTTTCTCTGGATTCAGATGTTGAGCAAAAACAAAGGTTTTGCTTATTTCAAACATGAATTTGCAAATTTAAGAATAAAGATGTGCTGACAGCTTAGTCCTATAGACAAGCTATGAAATAGTCATCGCTTTCATCATAAGTAATTACTTTTTAATGAGATATATCTGTGGATTTTGAGCTACCTTTTGTTCTTATAACCCTTTCCTAATCATTTGAAAGTGCTTAGAAGCTGATGAGCTTCCAATTTTGTGGCAAGGAAGCGCTTGAAAACATTGCTTTCTCATTCATTTCTTAGGAATTACTAGATTTTAACCCATTCATGCTGTTTGCTGGGTGCATTCCAAATAAGGGCTATGTTTGAGGTCTCAGAAACTTTGCATTCCTACATGTTGCGAGAGTTTATGAAGTGATGAAGACAACTCAGTGTCGTTTTTCATTCAATCGACTCAGCTCTTCATCCATCTGAAACTCATCCTAACATCAGATGACTTCCTGTTTCTATATGATGTTTAAGAACTTGTGTTGTACATGAAGAAGTGGGTCGCACATTCATTTGCTCATAGATTTTCGAGGCATACATATTTCACAATCTCAATCAGAAAGTATCGGTATTCTTCGAACCATGGGACACCAAGAAAAGGAGGAAATACACAAGCCATACATATTTTTCTGATTTCTCTTATTAAGTTCCGAATTTCGGCAAAGCCGTGTTTTTGTTGGTTTTCGCTCTGTTCCTCCTTCTCTTATATTAGTGCTTTTTTAGGGAATTTGATTAACATTCATTCCAGCTTTCCTATTCATCTCTTTCTTCCTCCCTATTCTCATCTCATATTGTGCTTCCTTTCGCAAAAAATCACCTATTAACTTGCTTTTTTTGCACGAATATTTAGTAGGATCTGTTTCACATCTCATAAGAAATTCTGAATTCTGCCATTGTTGTTATTGCTAATCAAATGCTGACTCAAAACAATTCTCACCTCAAACATCATTATATTCAGGAAGCTCAACCAGTCCTCAATAACTTTACAGGATATATTTTATGTTTTATGCAATATTTTCATTCTCCTATGCTCTTATTCTGGCATTACATCTTCTTGAACTCGTTCATCTGTCATTGTAATTCGCTCGACAAGTCGTTTAGTCGTTTTTGTCGTCATGCCTTTCCAAAAGCATACAATAAGAGACTCTTATTTTTACTTAAAACTCAGACAAATTGATGGAAGATCATTCGTAGATGTTTTTTTGCACGTACTTCTCCTAGGCTAGACGCTGGCGGAATGTATAGCCATGTTTCTTGAACGACTTCGTTTAAAACACTCCTCAATTGGATTCCAAGTTGGGTTTACGAAAACCAAACTTGAACTATTTGCATTTACGTTTCAATTTGTCGTTTAGCCTGGAAGAATCTTTTCGCTTTTTCAAAAAGAGGCATAAAAAGAAACCTTTCACTGAAGAATATTTTGTGAATACATTTGTAGGAAAGCAAACTTACAGCTTTGTCTTTGCACCTGATTCGTTGAAATGTTTCATCACACTCTTTCATGCTTTCGTTTTCTTTTTTGCTCTTCCGCATGCGAAGGTAGTTATTAGACGTTTAAAGCTGAGAAGCGTTATTGAAAAACATTCTTCAATTGCTTTAATGGTTTTAAAAGTTCTGGCCGTGACGTCAAATGACTTCAGGTGCAGAAGCGAGGGAGAAGCTGAAAGAGAATTCATATTGATCTTATCCTTAAGTCTCTCTACTTAGTTTCTGTTTCCTCTCAAAGTATAACGTTATAGCTGTCGTTTCTTTAACATTTCACTAGAGATTCATTATATTTATCTTTGAACATCTTTGTTATTTATCTTCATATTTACATGTTCAGATCTTCACCAAAAACTTTTCCAGATGTCATGCCACACCATATATTTGATCCTGGCCTGCTCGCCATAATTTTTCTGGGATTGCATACTCAACTGTGTTGTTGTATCATTTTATCTGGAGCTCCTGACTCTTACGCTAGGTAGGTATTCAGAAGCATTCTTTTGTCCATTAAACACTTAATGAACTTTGAGATTTTGATTCACGTCGCACATTCGATGCGTGCCAAGAAAAGCATTGCTTGTTCTTTGATTTTAACTTTACTTAAACTTCCATAATTGGCAACCCTCCAATTCATTCACTCGTTTCAGGTACCCGAAATGGGCACATTCTTATGAGAATTCATTATCATTAGAAATTAAAACTAGACAGTCAAACGGGCTTATCCTATATACAGATGATAGTGGAGTTAATGGAAACTTCTATTCAATCTCTATTAATGAAGGATATATCCAGCTTGATTTCAGGTGTCCTCATCAATCTATTCTCTCATGTACAACTTCTTCAGGCTGGGGGATAACTCAAACGACTTCCGCCACCAACGACCAGTAACTACAATTCGAATAGATGAGACCAAAGTTGATGATGATAGATGGCATACTCTTCGTTTACACCAAGTTTGTTTTGTTTGCGTTAATTTCTTCATGCCTTTTTTGCAGAGTTTCGAGAATGTTAAATTAGAACTTGACTACACTTTAGTGTTTAAAATTCTGAATCAACGAAGTTTTGTTTTTGGAAACATTCATAAGAACTCCGATGTTTTCGTTGGCGGTATCCCATCCGTATGTTTTTGGATGATCTTTAAGTATTCAGTGTTGTTTTAGGATATACACTTGCTCTCAAAATTGTCTTCTCCCTTACGACGGTTCTCAGTTCATTTAGCTGCTAATATTCGAAATCTTGTGTATAGGCTTTATCCTCAAGGTAATTAGAATATTATGGAAAACGAGTGATGCAAATTGAGAAAGAAAAACAATGTTTTCTTCTATCTACGTGTATAATTAGCATATTATGCTAATTTGTTGTAGACGGAACACCGCTATCGCGTCCTTAAATTCATTTCTTTCTATTTGATTGAGACGCCCGGTGGTCTTAATGCTATCCTCCCATCCTTTGCTTAATCTAGTTCACTGTTCTCATTTAGGAGAAACCTCACCTCAGCTAATTGACGGACATGGAATAAGGCATACAGATGACAATTATTGCCGAGCATCAGGAGTAAGTTATAAAACAAAATAGATATTATAAACAAATTTTTTAAAGGTTTTGTCTCGAGAACAGTTCCAGTGTCAGAATGGCGGAGTGTGTTATTCAACAAACGAAGGACCAAAGTGCGACTGTTCTGATAGTGATTTTGAAGGAAAGCTGTGCGATATTGGTGAGAAATATTTGCATTTTGCTTTAATTTTCGCTTCTTAATTATAGAGAAAACAGATGCGGAGTTAACATTCAGTGGGAATGAGTGGATAGGTTATGATGTGTCATCCAATTTATCGGCAATCGTACGAGCTAAAACAGAAAATATCACCCTTTCGTTCAAGACAGTCCATGGAACTTCGGTCATATTTTTTGCTGGAGATGAGAAGGTATGTGTCATTATGCTTTCATCATTTTCCGCTTTCTTCAGAGTTTCATTCATCTCATGCTCGAAAATGGAGCTTTGATTGCTTCTTCCAAGCTGGAAGGTACAGATGTACGAATCATACGATTGTTCAACAAGTTTCCTGCCGAACGCTATGATGATGATACTTGGCATAGTGTGACATTAGAAAGAACTCTTCAAGTGGTAAGAACAAATCATAGGGTAAAACACATTCATACTTACTTATCTATTTCCATTCTATTTAACCTGAACTTCAAAACTCAGTTGTTTATTACTTTCTTTCTAACATAACCAATATATAATCTTTAGCACTCTGAGAAAACAGCAGCAGTTCATGTAAGTTGTGTCCCCTCTATCCAGGTTGCTCCTTTTTTATGTTAACTTGGTTTATACATCTTTCTCAGTTTCAAACCTTTCATTTCAACTGTATTTTTCCGTTTTAAAACGCGGAGAGTGTGGCTTTCTGCTTTTTCTCATGCTTTTTCACTTCAGTTTCTTTTTGTTTCTTTTGTTGATTTTGCATGAACGAATAACGATTTGAATTATAACTATGAGCTTTTTGTTTCTTCAAATCATTTGTTGATATCATTTTTCCAGATGAAACTTCGAGTGGACGATCAGAAAGATCAAATAAGACAATATGCTCCTGAAATGGATTGGATATATAACTCCTTCGTTTATGTTGGAGGTGTGCCTAATGAACATAAAAGTATGGGAGTGAACAAGACACCGTTTCGTGGATGCTTAAAGATGGTAACTATTGTTTTCTTTGTACTTTGCAGCATTCAGTTTTAGGTGCGATATATAGCTGACTCAATGAAAATCAACTTTGTGAGCTTAGCTGATGAGAGTTATGGGGAAAGCATTATACGAACAGGTGAAATACATAATGCTGAGTTATCAATTACCAACGTCCATGCAGGTGGCGATTTGTCATTTTCCTGTAAGAATCCCGCTCCGCCTCCTGATATTCTATCTTTCCATCCTGGAGCAACTCCTCTAGTTCTCACGAAATGGACTAGTGACGCCAAAGGAGGAAGCATATGTAAGCCTTTTTTTCAAACTTGAGTTCTACGATATGTTCCAGCGTTCCAATTTCGCTCTACTGAACCAGATGGTCTGATCCTGTTGCTTAGTTCTATGGTGGATAACTCATCAGAGTACCTCGCGTTCGAATTGATTGATGGACATCTCTATATGATTATCGACTTGGGCGCAGGCTCAATTCGCTTACAAACAACTTTTAAAAGATTAACTGATTATAACTCGTGGAACTCGGTTTACATGGAGCGTATCCGCCGGCAGGGAAAGATCATAGTGAATAGCCATAAAACTGACTTCAACACACCTGGTACATCTGCCAACTTGGATGTTGGTGAGTTTTCTTCATCTATTCAGAAGCATATGTTAATTTTCTAGTGGATCCAATTCTCATAGGAGGTTTACCTCAATCAAGTTTCGTCTATCCATCCTCTATTTGGTCAATAACTCTGAGAAAGGTATAATGCTTTGAAATAGATTTGATATACATTTTGTTTCCAGTCGTTCGTCGGTTGTATAAAAAATGTTAGGATAAACGGTATTAGTGCTAAGATAGCTTCTGCATTCGAAAGTGTGAACTCTACAGGTTTCTTCAAACAAAAAGTTCAATATTATTTATTTACAATTAGCAGGAATCACTCTGGGATGTCCTACTGAAAAAGATAATTGTTCCCCTAATCCTTGTCACAACTATGGGAAGTGCTCATCTGGTACTTTATCGTTCAAATGTGATTGTTCACAAACAACAATGACTGGATCAACTTGCAACACCGGTAGGGCAACTATAAAAGTATCTCGATATAAAAATTATTTGAAGAGCCAGTATTCTATTCAATTGATGGGGAACAGAAAATGCTTTCTATTTATCCTCGAACTGTGTTGTCAGAAGCAGAAGATATCGAGGTTCGCTTCAAGGTTAGGAGTCTCTTTTTGGTGCCATTCAGTAATCGAAATTCCAGACAGAGCAATCTCTCGGATGCTTAGTTGAAACACGTTCTAATGCTCACCCTGCCAATTATTTGTCTGTTTTCGTTTTAGACGGGATGCTGCATATAGTTATTCAAACACCTACTTCGAAAACGGTCTGAACACTATTGTACACTATTACATCTCGAGTTTTAGGTCCACATGTGGGGAGAACCTGTATCTGATAGTAAATGGCATACTGCCAAAGTGAAAAGAAGAGGAAATAATATGCTCCTCTTCTTTGATGGCAAGTGGGGCAGTAGCTGTAAGAACATACTTGAGTTTTTTTCTCTGAACGCTCCTGCTTGTAGATACTCTTAACTCGTCATTAATAGTTGAAGTGGATGAAATAGTGGGGGCTAGATCTTTCAAAACGGATGAACGTTTCCAAGCTCCTTTCAAAGGGCATATTAGTCAATTGGTGTTAAGAAAGCCCGGAACAAATTCTAATCATAGTGCTTTCAGAGTTTTAACAGTGTGGATTTACTTAACAAAATTCGCAAAGAGAGTAAGCCAAACAAGGAAAATAAGGGCTTGCGCAATATGTATTTATCTTCCCTCTTTTTATTCATTAAGGATCTGTTTTAGAAAATCTAAGCTTCTATCTGTGTCTTTTACTAATTCAACGGGTTTTATTTCATTCAGTGCTGATAAGGTAGTTATGATTCTCGTTACTTTTCATATCCTTCCATTACAGATATCTTCGTTAACGGGTAACTTTAGGGTATCTTTCAAATTTCAAACTCTTGTACGTACATGTCTTCTATTCGCATATTTACCTGTTAGCTCTAACGATTACTTGATGATTCAACTTGTTAACGCGCGGTTTGAATTCGAACTATAATGACTCTTATTTAGCCGATTTCAGCATTCGCTACTCTTTTCGGTTTGGCAAAAGTGAGAGTAGTATAACGTCACCTCGACTTCCGAATAAGCAACATCTGAGCGATATGAGATGGCATTCCATTTTGTTATATCAGGTAAAAGTGAAGAAAGGAAACAAACGATTTTGTTAGTTACAGAATCAAGACACTCTTGATCATGTTATACTGATTGATAACACCACTTCAACTATTCATCAGAACAGCACTGCTATGAAAAACATTTTTGCTATTTCAGGCCCAGCAGTGTTAGGTTGGTAGATTCAACCATCCACGATATTAAATTAATTCATTTTTTTAGGAGGTGTTCCTCCTTCTTTGGCTAGTCATGCAGCTTTATCAGCACAAGGTTTTCGAGGGTGCATTTCCACATTGCGTCTCAATGATCGTCTTATTGATATTCTGGATGAAGCAAATGCGATGCACAGTATAACAAAAGGCTGCAACGGTGAGTATTGTCAAACGATTTCCTACTACCGAGACGCTCTATATTTCTTGTTATCATTCGTAAAAAAACATGTAAATAATAGTTTTAGATGAAATGAACTACACATATAGTGACTTAGGTAATTGCAAACTAGTGTAAATATGTCTGAATACTTCTCACCGTGAAAATCTTTCAAGTTTTCCATCAGTTTCTCAAAAAGTTCTCTTTAGCTGTTCTTCTCTTTTCTGTTTCTCATAACTTCCTATTATAGAAACCACCTTTTTGATCATATGCTTTACTATATTGCCTTTTACTTTCTAACTTTTGCGTATATTTGAAGGTCCTGTATCACGTTGTTCTCCGTTTGCATGCGCGAATGGTGGACGATGCATTCAACAATGGACCAATATTTTCTGCGATTGCACGTTCACTAGTTTTGCTGGAACGAAGTGTAGCGAACGTTAGTTTGAATACAGTTCATGAGTTTAAAACTATTGCTTTTAGCTGCTACAACTTTCTCGTTCAACAATGAAGTGACAGGTCTCTATTATGAATATCCTCCTGGAGAAATGCCTAGCACATCCAGAGACTTCATGGTCATAGCATTCAACACGAAACGATTGTCTGGAGTGCTGTTCTCTGTCGAATCTTCAGCAGAGCCAGATTTCTTCACCTTATATTTGGTATGTCTAGAAATTCAACAAGTTGAATGAAAAAAAAATAATAGGACGGAGGAATGCTCCAGCTCAAATACAACTTGGGCAGTGGTGAACAGCATTTTGGAATTTTTTCGAAATCTGTTAGCGATGGGAAGCTTCATACAGTCAAGCTATTCCGTTTTGAATATAATGTGACTCTGCAACTAGATAATAGTACTCCAGTGCGATACACCCCGAGAGGTTCGCTTTTTGAAAACGTAGTGATATCTTATTTATTTCAGATGGAATTGAACTCACCACGTTAAATATGCATTGGCGATTAGTAGTGGGTGCTTCGATGAATAGCCTTCACATACGAAGGTCAGACAAGACTAGGTATACAAAATGCTCGGAGAAGCCTCACAATGTAATTGTCCAGATACATCCGAGAGAACGATTTCAAAGTGTATAACTCATTCAATGGTGAAATATCCGGTGTGAATTTTAATGGAATTTCTATCTTGGATCTTTATGTTCAAGGTATGTTTCATTTTGAGTTTGTTTGTCCCTATTAGCTCAACGTTTCCTAATCCTTCATGTTGCGCATTGCTTTTTTCATATTTCTTAGATTTTTAACATTCATTCCATCCATATACATCATGAAAGCTTCCTAATAGACGATGCGAGAGATTGGTAGAAAATGGAAAACGTTGGGAGTAAGATGCATAGGCTATGGATAATTAAATAGTATGAGAGACTACTAGGAAACTGAAGGCTACTATTTATGCAATGCTTAAGACGACTAGTAGCTCCATTATTGAGTTTAAGTATAGGTGCTCATTTAAACGGAATGTCCATTCCTATCCATAATTTCAAAACTCAAACGAAACATGTCTTCATATACGTTATTCTGTCTAGCCAATGCTGAACATTCACCCCAAAGTATTGGTTAAATCTTCCTATTTTGAACATATTTCGTACGAAACATTGAGCTGCATTTGTTACCAAAGCTATTTTTAGTGTCCGTTCTCCTTAACAAGCATTTATCATTGCAACTGCATTTAGTATTGTTAATCATCTAATATATGTGAATAGCTGTAATTGATGCACTTTGAATCTTGAGATTTCCTCCAGTTACCTTCAATTCATCATTCATAAGCTGCGAACGCTCATAAATGCTTTGAAACAATTCAAACATGTAGGTTGTTAGTTACAACAAATGAAAAACCGAAATTGAGTTGTAAAAGCAGGAGCATAGAATGCTGTTTTAAAGATTTCTGCGACGTAAATGAGCACAACACTTTACCTAGCAACCACTCTCAAAGTCAAATGTTTTTCAATTAAAAAAGCATTTTCTTCGCCTTTTAATAGCTGTCCATGATTCTGATGACGAATGCAATGGCCGCTGCTAAGACAATATGTTTTTCATTCTTTCATACAAATAGTTTATTTATTGGTGAGTTATGTGAGAACGGTGACGTATTATTTATAACCTTTCAAGATTTTGTAAAGTCTTATTTTTCAAAAGAATTTTCCCATAGGCATTAATTTTCGTATCTTGGATTCCGTGATATCATTTACAATTTTTCATTGGTTATTCCTCCCGCTCATGGTATAATGTTATTCATGGCTTTCAAAAATAAACTTCCTCGTAATCGCTGATGGTGAAAGTTATGCTGAAGTTAAGGCTCTCTCCCCTTGCAATCCTTCTTCTCCTCTTCATGAGCTGAGCCGGATGTTATATATGCAGCTTAGTAGTCCTCTGCCTCATTTAACCACGTGGACTAGCTCTCTTGAGCTATAAAGTGCTCTTTTGCTTATTAAAGTACATATAGCCTTGCGAGTTATTCCTTTCTTTCATTTGCCTCTAAAATCGCATTTTAGTATGGCGATTTTCTTATGGTCTTTTTTGTTTTGAATTATTTATGTTTTCAATGTATTCACGAATCAACCAGGTCTTATTCCGAAGATATTTCTCTTTTCCTCCTGATCTGCATCAGTTTTCTGTCCAGAACGCCAATACTCGTTATGGCCAGATGGCATTATTTTAAGCTTTTGTGGTTCAAAGGATTTCTTACGTCTGTCTAACTGAACATCAATTTCTCATTGGTTCAGCCGACTGTTGATGACTTCATGAACTTTTCTCGATTGAGTGTCTTCCTTTTAAGCTTTTTAAACATATTTACTGTCAAGCTAAATGAAGGAAAGGCTTTGTATGTCTTCTTTGAAGCCCTAAATGATCTGACGGGTCACTCAATTCTTTTTGTTGAATGGAGATCGCAAAATGACATCTAATTGGAGTTGTTCAGCTTAATTTGATTGCATCTTCCATTGATTAACGTGAATTTTCATGTTCCAATTTGCTCTTAATGTAATTGATTGATTTATATGAGCATAATAGCCCCGCTAAGTACTTTTTGATTTTGAACACATCATCATTGAACTCATTTCTTCCCAGCAAAGTTCATTTTTTTTGTTTTTTCTCTTTCTCTTCTCTCACATCAGTTCCAAATTTGCAGTTTGAGCATAAGCATATCATCATCTTTTGCTTCGAGCAGGAATACTTTTTCGATTCTCTGATATTTTATGAATGCTTTTCATACAATATCTCGAGAGCTTATTTCAATTCGATCGTTATTTTGACGGATTTCATATTCCTGTGAGAATGGCCTCAGGCAAACTCGCGCTAAAAATGGAGAGATGAGTTCATGAAACTTAATTTTCTCTATTGTTTACCCAAGATTCATGTTTTTTTCTATTCATTAAGCGTTTCACTCCTTTACTCTGTGAGCCTTTCGAAGATGTCGTAGTACACGACGTCCTGCATGTCAGCTTACATTATGGGCATCCATTCAATGTGACCACATCACCCGATTAAAAGATTTTCCGCCCAGGACCTCCATTATTTTCCCGTTCTGTTTTAGCAATGCATTTTTTGAAAACCTTTTAAGTTCTTCCAAGCAGCTGAAATTACGTTATTAGTTTTCGTGAAGTAACCTACGATGTCGAAAAACATAATTAGAGTCTGTGGTCTTGCTCAATAACTAAGTGAAAACAGTTAAGTGTTTTATTTTTCATCGATGGTGTCTTCTTCAGTTCTCATTACAAACTGAGAAGCTTCAGAGACGCATAAGTATATGTCGGATTGTATGCGTCGCCAGTTTTTCTCTCATAATTTGGCATATTTTATTTCTCTCGTTCTTTTTTAGAAAGTCGAAAGGTTTCATGATATTTGTGTTGAGCAACAAAATATCCTATTTGAGCTTCTGAATTTTTTGTTTTGTTCGAATTATCTTTTTTTTCTGGAGTCGTCTTGAGATGCAAGCTTAGTTACGTCTTTGCTTCGGATGTTAGATGAAGTTAGCTTCCAAGCTGTGTCGACGAGTCTCTTCTTTTTCATTTACATCTTCATCATCCACTCTTTCTCATATAGCATCTTCCCTATCGGATATGAAAGTGAACTCACTTTTCGAGTAGCTTCCGCTCAAGATTAACTGATCCTCACTCCAAATATGTAGATTCAAAACACATTGTGACCATTGCTTGTTGCTGGCACAAGTCAATCTGTAAGAGGCGAAAGAAAACTTCAACGTTGTTAAATCAAGTTGCGTGATAATATTTTATTGTTATCAAGATAGCCCACAATCTAATTTCTTCGATTCAAGTCTTTCTTTTATTTCATTATCCCTATTCTCATATGTAATCATCAATTTTTTTTACTCAAATCATTTGAATTTTCATTTCATTTGCTCAGTCAAGTATTGTCTTTCTTGAAGAGATTGACATACAGCTGTAATCGTTTTTCTCTTTTCCTAAAATGTTATTCTGATATGCCCATTATTCTGTTTTTCTTCAGTAGTAGGAGTAGAAATTTTTTCCCTCCTCTTTCGTAATCTTCAATTCGTGGTTTCTATTTTCACTTTCTCCATATCTTTCAACTTTCCTCAGCTAAATGGGAGGTGGAGAGGGAAGTCATTGGTTTTTTCGTGACTATTGATCCGCTTCTTGAAAATGAAGTAATTCAATTGAGGCTTGTAATGAAATACGTTTTAATAGGTTTATGGCTGATCTCTTTATCTTCGCCGGCGCTTATGTAATTCCTATGCATTTCACTGATTTAATTGTTATAATTATACAATAATATATAACAATTATATTTTCATCAAAATGAAATGCATGTTCAGATGATGCATGAGAAGAAGTCGGATATGTCCTTCTCCTATTTCTCCTGCTTTTACTCTCCTTTTATTGATTTCACTCAATGGCAATATGCAAACTATGAATGCAAGTGAGCAGGAAAAGAGAGAGATAGAGAGAAACATGAAATAGACAGAAGAAGTTCTAGAGAATCGAAGTAGAGTAGGAAGAATAGAAAGAAAGAAGATGTTGCCTAAGGCTATATAAACGGACCTATATGGCGATGAGCTATGGGAACTTGATGAACTTTGTTCGGAAAACTCCGTATCAGACATTTGTATTAGAAGACATTCCCCTTTTTCTCTTGTTTGCATCCCAATTATTCATTATGCCATGTAAGCTTCTCACGAATACATGTCTGATAGTTGTTTTTGATAACAATCATGCATATAATTGAAAGTTTGGAGCGAGAGCTGATGAATCGACACAACCTTATTCGTTACTTCACGTGTCTATTTCCTAATATACGCCGTCGGCCATTGTATAGAAAGCGGATGTTAGCAATTGGCTTGAGGGAACATCTAGAATTTCTCCTTATTTTACGTTACGTTCATGTGTGTTCATGTGCTTTCATCTTAAAACATTTCATTATTTTAATGATCGAATATGATGTATAAGCATATATTCAACGCTCAATCTTCATCATCTTCAAGCTTTCCCGTTCATTCATCAAATTTCATTTTAACTTTCGCAGATGTTCTTGTCTTCTCTATTCATTCTCCATTCACAAATTGTTTTGGAAACAGCCTGTCTGAGTTGTCGTCTTTCCATATTGAGCTGTAGCCTTTTCGCGCTAAAAAGGTTTTGACTGAGTAGCCGAATGCTCTCGGGGCTGTCAACAATATCATTCTTTTATGGAATAGATGTAACTCTGTCATCACATCCATATAGTTTTGTTCTTTTCCTGTTTCGATTTCATATTTTCTTTTCTTCAAATTTTCATTATTTTTACGTTTTTTCCTCTTGATTTTCATCTCTTTTTTTTTGTTTCATTTCGTCAAATATGCTCCTACTTGTAAACATGCTATTCAAGCTGATTTTCAGATGAAAGAGAAATCTCAAAAAAATGAATTCTATATTTTCTCATCAGATGAATTTTGTATTTGAGAAAATATAGAAATACTACTTCGTTTGAGCAGTTTTTTTCCTCCATTATTTTCCCAAAAATTAACTTTCATTCCTATTCGCTCAATTCATGCGCTTCATCATGAAATAGCTCCTAACAAATCAGTCCTACGATTTGTCTTGACTATATACCAAGACTGAGGGAGATAGAACTTAAGCAGTATATGATTATGGCGAAAGGGCTTGTTTATACACGTATTTTATCAAATATTTTTGAAAAACTTGTGATTATTAGTTTCATCATGTCACTAGAAATTCAAATGTTCATCCGTATTCGAAATCATATGAGATCTTTTCCATAACAGCTTTCTCCCTCATGTCTCTGCCATCACTTGACGTACTGAACGAATTCATTTATCAACCATTTCATTTTCTCTTCCACGAGTTCTTCTTTTTCTTTACATTTTTTCCTTCTTCACAAGCTTTCATCTTTCAATTTCGCAAAAAATGTAGAAAAAATACTTTGCTGCTCGGCGCTTCTATCGCTGTTTTCAATGTTATCCACTATAACAAAGATCTTTTGGTTTCCTAATTGGAATTAGTTCAATTTTAGTTTCTTCCCATTTAAAATGTTCCACGATTTCTCATTCTTTCTTTGTTCATGACGATATTCTGCTTTGCACCTTATAGCTAGACATGCTCAAATGGCTTTTGTTTCAATTCGGTAACGTCTTCTGTTTCAGGATCTCCACGCGTGTTTGCCATCGGTCCGGTCAAGAAAATTCACGAATCCCCACCTGTTCAAGTATCAAACGACGAAATTATGCACGAAGGAATGGAAGTAAGTTGTTATTGAGGAGCTTGGATTAAAAGTTTGTATCCATGACTGGAATCATCTCGCTCTTTTCATATGTTAGATGAAACGTTTTGAATATTTCCAAAACATTGAGGTTCAAATATAATATTCTGTTCAATTGCGCTATCGAACATTTTATCTGATAAATGTCAAGTTTTGTTTTCCTATAGCCAGCTTTTGTTGAATGATAGCAATTCCATAGAGGCAACTCTCAGCTATTTTCGACAAATTTCAGTTTATGCTTCACATTTTCACCTGAACTATTCGCTTCTAGAATTCTTAATTGTTTTCAGAATTATTCAACTAACACACATATATAATATGAATGTCCTTTCCTCAATTTCAAACTAAATAGTAAATTGATGCATTTTTATCACAAAAATCCCTTTTTCATTCATATAGCTTTCAAACCATTCCTACGCGCTTGCCCGACTGCAAACTGTCTCTCCCTTTTTATAATATTAACTATTTTTCATTATTATGTTACGATTGTTATTATTATTTTTATTTTCATAACTATTCTCTAAGGTAATGTGTTTTTCAGAATTCTGCCGACGCTTTAATCGAATCGCTGGGTGCTTCTTGTTTAAGTGTAGAGGAACATGATAGCTGCTACGTGGAAACAGAGCAAGCAGGTACGTCATTGACTTACTTCGATTTTTTACGGGATAACCTGATAATCTTTAAATCGTCATCTATAAGATTTTATAATATCGAACGGAATGATGGTAAGCTTTCCCAGTTGACCTTATCAAGGTATTAAGCTTCGGCCTAGAGGAAATCTTTATTTTGTCATCGCTAGCTCTTATTCCATTTCTAAATGGGTATCGATTGGAATCGAATGAAATATTCATTATGAATTCTATAATTGATTTGCTTATCCTTTCATATCAATATCACCTGTTCTGGGGAAAAGTTAGAAGGGAAGAATATGCTTAACAGGCTGAAAAGGATTCTCCCATATAGTGTGTTGAGCCCAAATAGGAAAGATCAGATTTTCTTCAATTTCTTATTGCTCTTTGGCCAGTCCCAAAAGTTATCAATTTGTATGAACAACTTTGACACATGCTGTTTCAACTGACCAGCTTGTAAGCTTAGATCTCATGGGTGTCATCTTTTTTCATTTTTCGCCCTTTTTCGTTGCTTCTTCTTGTTGTATCTGACTAATTGTGTGATTTCAAATACATTTTGGTGAACTCTCACATCCTTCTCCTTAGTTTGGTTGATGTATGATCGGCTAAACTATATAAAACAATAGAGAATGTAAGAGAAGAAAGACAAGAAAAAAAGAAATTTCTTCCTTTTTCATTTTTAAAAAAGAGAATATCCTTTCTATAACATTCTCGGTTTCTATCAGATTGGCAAGCTGGCAGGCGTTTATTAGATTCTCTAACTATTCTAATCATTTCTAAGATTTAATATAGTCATTGTTGATTGCCTGAGCTGTTCGAAAAATATTTTCACGACTTTGGAAGTTATTTTTTGTGAGTTTTTCCACTTTTTCCCATTCTTGTGCTTCGACATAACACTGAGGGTCATATACAGATATATATATAATCAAAATGGTTATGCTTCTCATCTATTTTTTTTAGTGTTTGTGTGTTTTGTGATGATTTTAATAACATATGAGAAGCCATTAGTTCCGTTCTGAAAGGTTTTTCGTTGAAAATTTCAATTGGTAAAGAGCATTGTCCAGATAGTATTTGGATATTCTGCTGTTATTTGTCTGACCATCTTCTTCTGCTTCAACAATTTTTTGTTCTAATAATTGAGGAGAAGCTTCTTGTTCTGACCATCAATAGTGGAAGAAGAGAAATGAATACATCCATAGATGAGGTGAATGATACGTTTTCATAATGATGCCGTTCCGCCAAACCGATAGTATTAACCAGCAGTCATCACTATACTCTTCTCTTCCTATACATTTTTTTTATGGAAAGTATACGGAGCTTCATTAAAATAAAGTTTAAGCTTCTCACTAGTATTTGTTTTTTTTTGTTCTCGATAGACTGCAGACCCACTGAACGGTTGTTTTCAAGGACTTTTCATCATCATTTTTGTGTTTTTTCGTTGCGGATTATATCCTCTTTACACATTAACTCATTCCATATATCTTCTTCACTTTAACACTTCCGTTTTTCATAGTTTCGTTGCTCAAACAGTAGAAACTATGAGATGCATCTTTACTTCATATGCTTTGAATTTAGTAACCTTCTAACATTTTCTGCTCAATTGAGCTCAATCCTTTTTCCTTGTTTCTTCTCATAATAGAGATCTTTCCATAATAGGTTGCGCTTGCTTCAAGCTTATTCAAAAAAAAAAAACTTTTTCTTATTCTGTCTTTCTCCTTAAACTGTTTCTCTGCTTTGTTATTGCGTTATCATAAAGGCGCGGTTGTGAATGTTGTTTATGATCATTCTAAATGGGCATCATTTGATGGATTTAATGAAATGATGAAGGGTAAACGTATCTTTCTTTAAGGTTTCTTATCCTTTTCCTTGTAATTGGAAACGTTTGAAGGGGAAGTGCGTTGAAAGGCGAATTCGAATGCTTTTTATACGATTGAAACATTAGTTTGACTAGCAATATCAGAATTCATTTGTATAAAATTGTAATTTTTTGAGCATCCTTAGATAACTCATCACACTACTACATAGAACTGTTTTCTTCACATTTGACAAACACTTTTCCCTTCTTAAGGTCTTTTTTTTTGCTTATTTTGCTTGTCAATCAAACTGCTGTGCAATTCGCTCTCAAATTAAAATGCATAATTTTATTTGCGAAATACGTAGTTTTAAATAATTTTTTTTGACTTTCATCGTACAATCTTTCCAACTCAGCTTTGTTCTGGAATTTTCTTTTGAGTATCGTTGACATATACATTCGTGAGATTCTTCAATCAAAGATACTAATGTGACAAGTACTATCACACATCTTTTGCACAGATCATCTTCTCTTCATTGAAGCGTAAAGATGTCATCAATGATATAGAAGGTTTTTACTCGTTTCTATACTTTACTCTCATCTTTCTGCATGAGATGATGAGATTTTTTGACGGTTCAGTTGTGTGAAGAGTCTATTTGTATCTTCAAGCTAATGAACTTCAAATGTAGTTGAGTGGGATTTACCATTTGTTTCAACGGTCGTTCGGCTTCATGTTCTGCTGCGTTTTGAACGCTTTGAACAATATTTTTCATTTTCCTCACATGTTCTTTTGATTTCCTATGTGGTTTTTCTTCAAATTTCTTTGGTCAATATTCCAATATTTTCTGTACTTGACAGATTCTGTGAAAACGTTGAAGTTGTAAACGGTTTCTGGAATAACTTAGCGAGGAAAATGACAAATGGCTAGTAGATAGTAATGTAAATGGAGAGAGAAAATAGGGATGTGCTAGGGTTTCTATGCCATCATACAAAGCTTCTTTGCTTCTCTTCCTATCTTCCCCAAGGGGATATTGGCGGTCAGTGTTGGAGTCAGTAGGAAAGCCCCAGTGAATAATGTGTGAGATATCCATATTTGAAGAACTTTATAAGTTTTCTTTTATCTGAATAATAAGATGAAAACAGCATTTTTTTTTGTTCTTTTTTCTTTCTTTTTTTTCTCTGTTAGTGTCTGACAAATTGTAAAACCAAGTTCCCATAAGTTCAACGAAACTCATCGTATATCTTCATCGCTTTCTCTTCGAAGATTTTTTCCAAAACGATTGAAGTTTTGTGACTTTAAAAGGTCGTTTCAAGACCATTAATTACAATTTCTATTCACCCTCCTTTCTTCGTTTTTCATAGCTTAAGCATGACGTACAATCATAACAGTTTGCTAATCTTTATTATGTTGTTTCTTTCGTTGTATATCATCCGAAAGCTTTCAACATTCAGTAATATTTCGTGAAAATCTTATCTATCTGAAAACTTGTGATCTCGTAAGGAATGAATAGCATTGAAGAGTGCACGATTCATAGCTGGATTTTGGCTGAATAGCTCTACCATAGTTTTGCGCCAATTGAATCAGATGCCATGCGTACATGGACAGAAGAAGCTCCAAAGTTGAAGTCAAAATAAGGACTATGAACGAGAGAACTTCTTAGCTCCTGTCTGCTTCCAGTTTTTATATGTGCATATATCCGAGTCATGTCAATGTTCTTACTTATTTTTCTTTCAATTTTTCTAAGAAGCCATTTTTGTTTGGAGCACAACGATGACAGCTTGATAACATGTCGATCCTTAATAAGGAAATTGTTTTCCAAATTCGAATTGCTTCATTTCATTTTAGAGAACTTCCAGAATGAGAATAAAAAAGTGTTCACTCTATAATCGTTTTGTATAAATAATGGCATGTGGTCTCATTGTCGAGATTCTTGCGCTCAAAAATTGTTTTGTCGTCGAAATGATTAAATTTAGCAAGGATCTGGAGTCGATAGTAATGCTGGCTGTTTGAGTGTGTGAACCAATGGTCAGACTAAATGCTTTCTAACTATTGACACTTTCTTTGTCCTTGCTTGTATCCCAGAATAGAATAGGATAAGACTTTGCTTGATATCTCTTGTGTGTGGACAGAGTGTGGAAAAGCAAATGAGTAATGAATATGAGAAGGCAATTGACTGAATAAAGCAGAATTTTTTTTTTACAGAAAGAAAAAAATAAAATGAAATCTCAGCTTTGTCATTGTCTTGCTCACATTCACATAACCTTCTTTGCAAACTTCATAAACTATTCACATTTTCCCTCATTAAGCTCATAGTTCCCATATTAAAGCTGATTAGACTAATGTCAAATTATTCGTCTCCATACTCATCTTCTCTTCTAAGTTCAATGAGAATCTTTGTTCTTAAGATGGTAAAACTATACCATATAATTAGGTGAAAGATTGACACTTGGAGTTCACTCTTGAATTTCTAACACTTTTTTCATGTTCTTATTGTACTTCGAAGCTTCGAATTCAATAGAAGTCATGGCTGATTTCTCAGAAATGTTTGAAGAGAAGCTCCAATAGTACAACCGGCAGCTTCTCCTTCTTTTTTTTTTATGCTCATCAAATGAATTGTTGTTTTTGTTTCACTTCACTCTTTGTTTCTGATTTATTTTCCTTCAATTATTATTTTAATTGAAATTCTAATTAGAAACTAACATTCATTCGATCTTCCTTATATTCAAATGTTCGGATTTTCCAGTCATTTTATAAACTTTCATTATTCTTGATCACAAGAATCTTCATTGAATGTGTCTATGAGCGCGTATAGAGGTTTCGTGAGAGAAAACGAGAGAGTGAGATGAAGAGAAGGGACGAGTCTGACCTGAACAGCAAGGCTATTCTTCTTCAATATCTCAAAGAGAATATTAAGAGTAATTATGGAAAGGTATGAATATGGATGAGTATTAATCCATTCTTTTATATTCCTAACATCTTAAAGACATTCATTACTGTTGTCATTTTTCCTTCTTCTACAACATCAATTCTTCTGCTTTCACGTTTTCGAATATTTCCAAGCAGTGTTGCATTGCTTGAAAAATTCATATTTCTCTTGCATAGTCTTCGAAACATTCTTCCTGAACTTAGAAATTCAATCCTGTGGTAGAATATGTGTGTAGCTCGTTGATCACCTTATAAGAATTATTTAACACTAATAGTTAACTATATGAATAGTTATATGATCTGTTTTCATGACGTCATCAAAGAATATAGGATCCGCCCCTATGGATGATTGTGATGACAAGCACAGTCTTACCAATCCTTTGTTTAATGGATTGGAATTCTCCAAAATGTCGTTTGAACGCTCCACCACCACCTCGATTTGCTCCAAATTTCGACACCAGTCGCTTAGATCGAAATCGTCTTAACTCAATATCTTTCATCGATAAAGCTGATTATCAACAATTGCCTCCAGAAGATGACCCTGATTCCGGTTCGATATATACAAATCTAACAAACTATATAGATGAAGCAGAACAAATTGAAAAAAAATTTCAATCCGATTCAATAATTTATTCGTTAGCATAAATTTGTTTTTACAGGTTTCTTCACTCCAGTAATTCCTTCCGCTGTTACTGCCCCAAGACGAGCGACAACCAATTCCCCAACTTCCTCTACAGCTGTTCGTGGTGAGTCTCCTAGAAAGCCTGCAGAATCGACACGGAATTCTATTGTATCACAACCATCTAGTAGTTCTTCTGATTCTATAATTTCTTATTCTACTACTTCTCCACCTTTGACTCCTCCTTCTATTATCTATCTCTCCTCTCTCGAAGGCACAGAAGCATCCGACTTAGACTCATCCACACATCGATCAACCATTACTGTCACAACAGCTTCGACAAGCACGACATCGGCCACTGTAGAAACACAATCCACCATTATGCCTCCGCCTAGAAGCATTCCTGATTCCTCTCTTAACCGAGAAGTATCTGATGTGCGTCATCAAGCATCATCATCTGTTGGATCAGATGCACGATTACCTGGGCACCACGCACCCGTCGGTCGCCCGACATCCACTCGTAGTACAATTAGCCCTCACGTCCGACGTACCACAGCTTCGCCTCGTTCCACTGTGTTACCTAGGCCATATGAGAGTGTTAGTCTAGCTGCAGAGCAGAATCCTGAATATCTAGGCGACAGCATCTGGGCGGACGTTGACTTGCTACCGGAACCGATGGTAACCGGTCCAGCTTGGCGTGCGCATCAGAACACGAGCTCACGTACCGGGCCATTAACGACGCGAATGACAACTGTTGCAAGTCCTTCATCAACAACAGTAATGTCTACTACAGCTCATCAACGTAGAAAAACGACGAATAAGCAGATGACAGCTCCAGCTAGTCCAATGTCGCCATTAAAAAGTCTGACGGGTTGGTTCATATCTTATTTCTGCGTGTGATGCTTGCTTCTTGGGTTTTTAACTCCTTTCGCTCGTGAATTTTTGAAGCATCCCCATATTTGAACCTTACCCTTTATGAAGAAAATGAAAACTCTTCCCGATTTTCGTTGCTTCATTACGATCGTTTCGTCAAAACAGATTTTTTTCAATGTTCTTCGGTCTATCGTCTATCTGTGTTTGCGGTGTGTCAGTCAGTTCGTTCTGTCGGCCAGTATTGACTTCAACGGATTTAAGTTTTCCTTTTTTTCCTGGATGATATACATGTATATAACCTTTAGCTGTTCGAAAATAAGTTTATAGAGTGTCTTCATGTCCTTTCAAGGCTTGCAGTGTTCATGTTCTGTCCTGTTTCATCTTAAAGTCCTTTTCCTTTTTTCTGGCTTCGCATGATTAATTATAATTTTCCGACAACTCCACTCACCCTGTCTACTTTTCACAAAAGAAAAAACCCGAAACTACTTATTGATGAAGAGTTTCATCCATCTTCTAATGAGATTGAACATATATTTTACTTTCGAAAAATCTTTGACCATTATGTGGATATTCAATTTCCGAGCATGGGGGTGGTTAGCTTGTCAGCAGTTTCCTATTTTTGGCTTCTTCATGATTTGTCGGAGATCTTGGTACAGAAACTGAACTTTCCTGATCTTCAATGGGACTATGGTTGAATCAGAACAAACGTCCAAAATCCGCTTCTGTTAAAAAAAGAATTAAATAGGCTAAGCTTCTTGTGCTTTCTTCTAATTTAAGCAAACTAGCAGGGGGCGCCTGGAGTAGACACAAATCATTTGAAAGCTGAAGTTCCTCAATTTGAATATGACAAACTACTCTTTCCTACTTTTGGAGTGTGAATAGAGCTTTTCCTGTTTAGCACTTGCCGTCATTTGAGTTACGTCCTTAATAAGCATTCCCTCCGTATTTCATACTAGAGCTAGTAAGCTTATGCATTTTTGAATGAACTGACGGAAGGCTGAACATTATTTTTCGTTTCACTTACCTCCAAACTGTTCTTTTCTCTACATTTTCCAAAAAAAATGTTTTTTTTGCTTATTCGGGCTACTAGTAAGAATGAATTAATCCTCGTCTGTGTAGCCATCCGGAAAAGACTTGTTGCAGTATTTTTTCCATCATTCGCTCTCTTGCTCCATCTACTTCTTCTAATAATTCGAAACTCTTATTCACTTCAGAAGCTCAAAGACTTGTATAGTTCATTTATTTGCTTTCTAATTAATGAATTATAAGTATGGTTAAATGAAGTGAATCGGGCTTTCAACCCCCTTTCTAACACTACAAAGCGGCTGTTGTGCTCAACTCTTGGTTTTCCGAGATTGTTTATGATCGAAGAATTAGCTCGTGAACTGTTTTTGTGAAACTCTTATTTGAGAATGAAACAAGCACAACCGTTATCTTACTTCCAGTTTCTCCCGAATGAATTTCAAATCTTGCGTAGTTCTCACGTAAAGTACGTGGTAAAGCACTGAATTTTAAAATTTGAATTTCGCTGCAGCAGAAAAAAATTTGTGAAATTTTTAGTCGAATGATGGAGTTGTTTGAGTTTGGCGAATGACATTATTTGCGCCTTCTCCACTTCTCTTCATGAATATCGGAAATTTCATTTGCAATTTGGCACATAGGTTCGGATAAATTATGAAAATTGATGAGTTTCGTAAGAAACTTTTGAACTTTTCAATGTTTCGATGTATGTCTGTCACGTTGACCTCATCAAATCACTCGAAGTTTAGGTTTTCTGTGTTCATAAAACAGATGAATGTGTGGTTTCGTTTATTTAATGAGAATTGGCAGAAAGTACTGCACCCATCAGATCCAATATTCTTCTATTAATTAGCATCGCCCTCTCTCCCTCTCTCTCTCTGTCTCCCTCTTTCTCTCTCCCTCTCTTTCAGCTTGTTCGTTTTGCCTTCAAAGGCTAAGATTGGTTAAGAGAGAATAGATGGAAGAGACAGTAAAATAGTAAAATAGATAAATAGAGACGGAGAGAAAGTAAGAAAGAGACAGAGCATAGTTGGTCAGAGAGAAGTAGTAATTGGCAAAAGAGAAAATGAATGATATTTTGGGAAAGATAAAGGCTCACAACATATAAAAAGAAAGAGAAGAATGCTCTACAATATACTCCTTTATTCTCCTTTTCCTCAAACTTTCTTTCTTCGTCATTCTTCGTTTTCTTCAACCTGTCGGGTCTGTTCTTCTCGACAAAATCCATCAGCATCTCATTCGAAGCTCTCCAGGATGGTTTCTTCTGCAGAAGAATAGTCTTCCTTTCAGAGTTTCTAATTTCTATTCATTTGCATGTATCTTGAAAGCTCGGAAAGAGCTTTCTTCTTTCATTATCTCACCTAGAACCTCATACACAATTCATGTGAATCGTGTTTTGAACGATTCTGAAGATGATACTTTAACCTATTTGAGACTTTTGCAAGCCAAAGCTCACTTCCAAGCAATTTTCTTCTATTTTCTTTGCCATATTCCATTGTCCAACAAACCAATGTCGACTTTTTTGGTTAATGTGGTTAATGCCCAAGATAAGCCTCTGTGATTCTGGTTTTTGTGAACAAAATCAGCCAAAATCACGTCGTTAGCTTCATTTTCCTCATCTCCTTGTTAACTAATGTCACGTATTATAATCTTCAATCTTGATTCAAAGGGTGAATCTAAGTATTTCTCCGAAGAAACATATGGAGATTATAGTTAAGATTAAGTTTACGCCTTTTATGAATATATATATATATTTATATGTGTATAATATATTCTTAACGAGGGATTAATCAGTCTTGGAGAATGCCAAAGCTGCTGCGGGAGCGCGACAAAGGGAGATTTCGAGCCTCAGTCTGATTGTGCTGACTTTGTCGCCAGCACGCTTCCATTTCTTTCCTTATTAAACATGAATATTCTTGTTTTCTTTTTCTTTCTTTTTAAAGAGTTTTGTTTTGTCTTCCTCTAGAGTGGATATTATTTTTCAAATTACATAAAATTTAAAGTTTCGGATGAAGTATTTCCTCTCTTTTTTCCTCTTTTTTTTCCTCTTCTGGTTTCCTTTTTGGTCTTCTGATTCTCTCATCGCACCTCTCACATCAGCTTTCCCTCTCACTTCAACATAGAATCCATATTGAGAGGCTTCCCAAAAAGAGAAAAAATTTTCTTTTTTTCTCCTCATTTTTATCACAAAAACTTCAATCATCATCTGTCTGCTCTCAAATTGTTAGCCGAAAATGGCTTTCCAAGCTTTCTCTCTGTCTACTACCAAAAGTGCAGTGGCTTTAAGCCTTTTTGTTCTCATTGAATTCCTTTATTGTACTTTCAATGTGATTCTGCCTTCTCCAAAAAAATGTGTAATTACGCGAAGAAAACGGTTTAATGCTTCAGTTCTCAACAATTTCTACTTTTTTTCATCCGAAAATAGTTCATCATTGCTTCTACTAAATGAGCATTGGAATTGATCTCTTTCGTGCCATACTATCAAAGACTTTCTACTCCAATTTTTCCGCATCTACTGTTCTGATTTTGATGAAAAAACGAACCGCCTGCGCTCCATGAGTAGACATGAGAATCTTCAAAAGTCTTCTAATTTTGGGCTTTTTCTTGTTCATTCCATATCTTTTCATTCGTTGATGATGATGGGTGGCTTTGAATCGAAAACAATCTCAGTTTATCTTGGGAATATATGGCTTTCTCTCCCATTCATCCACCTTTTCTCGTCTTCTCCTTCTGTTTCTTCCGTTCTTTTTTTTTAGAAAAAAAAGGAAAGGAGAAAGCATTCTTCAGGGTTTTGTGTGCTCTCAGGCTTTCCCGGTCCATTTCTCATTTCGAAGTCCCCAACCCTCTTCCCACATAGAAACTATGTTTTCCCTTGTCAGTAATTATAATTAATCCATGTGTAGACTGCCTGTATGTTATTTCTAATTTAACTACTTGCCATTTTTTACTGAAATTATATTTGTTGCAGAAAAAACAACTAGTTCTTTGACTTTCTCTACTCTTCTTTCTACAACTACAACACGGCTTGCAAAGCCTAAAACGACTCCGTCGTTCACAGTTTATCCAGTGAGACCAACAACGCCTATGGGCGAATTGCTCACAACAACAATGAAGGTTCGATTAGTTCTATATTTGATTTTCAATTCATCTTCCTGCTTTTCCGCTTCAAATCTATCTTAATTACAAAAAAACATATTTCAGTACAATACTGGTGAAGCTGGTGAATTTCCAAGAACTGCTCTTGTTATGATTGCCTCCTTAACGGTTGTTCTGCTCATTGCTATTGTAGTGTTTTGCGTTTTCCGTTGTCGCCAAAATCCTCCACCGAACGATCATTATCCAATGGTATTAACAATACATTAGTGATTCGTTCTCATATTGTGATTTCAGGCTGTAAATGGAGTCAAAGCTCCTTCAGGATATACAGCTATAGCTCCAGATCTTTCACCCCCTTTAGGAGTTGATCCATCAACGCAACCATTGTTGGGCAGACAACCTCAGGTATGTGCAGTCTTCGTCGTTTCATTCCAATAACACAACATCATTGTAGGTTAATGGAAATGGTTATCAACCACTCAAAGGATCAGTTATGCCAAACGGAATGAACGGAATGAATGGCAACGGACGTTCCATATTGAACGGAAATGGCAAAAACGGCGGAGTGATTAAGAAAAAAGATTTTAAGGAATGGTATGTCTGATATAACTACCAAATGATCATCTTATGGGTTGAATTTTCTTTATTTTATTTCTCTTTCTAGTTCAATTACCTTACTACAAATTCTCATTTTACTTAATATTATATGTCGTGATATGTGTCATAATATCAATTTTTGAATTTTTTTCGAAAAAAATGTTTTTTTTTTAAAAAAAAAACGAAAAATTTAAAAATTTGTTTGTCTCTCTGTTGCTCATCAAATTACTTCCTTTAAGTTAATCAATTCTTTCATTCCTATTCCATGTATGTCTATCGTTAATCTAAGTTTTAAAAATAAAAATTTATTATGTTTTTTCGTAACCTTTCTTGTCTGAAAATAGCTTGCAATGATGCTTCCCCCCCCCTTTCATACTCGCCCTCCTCACAGTTTCATGCATCAAGCACAAACTACAACGAATTGAAGTTCAGCATAGCTCAAACAGTCAAATCCAATTATTGATTTCTATTTTCATTTTCACGCCGTCGAACGTGAAATTGGTGTGTATGCGTGGATAATTCATTTTTTCATCAAATCTGACAACAACTGGTCGTCTATGCTTCAGCAGCTGAAATCTATAGGTACGCCTCCATTGTTCTATTTACTTTCACGTTGTCATAATCTCATTTGTAAGCTGATTCATTATGGTTTTATGGGACATTCGATACATCAATTTCTGGACTTTTTTTTTCGTAACTTCTCCGTGCTTTTTGGGGGTAAAGAAGAAAGATTTGCGACATCTGGTGACGATCATACGCGCCTTTGATGCTGTTCATTGACCTCATACGTCATGTCATTATCTTTTCTTTCTATTCTTCTTCGTCTTCTGGCAACTCTTGATGAGATCAGTCAAATTAATATTTTGACTGATGATCTGTTATTCGTTTTGCCTCATTGGATGAGAGCTCTCTGCCAGAATAGTTTATAAGGACTGTGGCAAAAAGAAAGAATGCATTTGTGTTTTTGTGTTTATTCATGGATGTTCTTGATTGAAGTGCCATGAATATTTTGGTTGTCTGTTTTTGAGAGGAGAAACAAGCTAAACATTTATCTTTCTGCATCGGGGCGTTGTCCATTCCTTTCTTTATTAACTATATTGAATTGTCTTTTGTAAGAAATAAGATTGGCGGCCAAGTTGTGGAAGCAAGTTTTGGTTGATTGTTTTCTTAGCAATTTCCGGATATTATTTTTGATTTATAAATATAACGGTCGTTAGGTCTGTATGTATCTCCATTTCTTCCAGTGTGACACAAATATAATGTTATGAGCTTAATCATATGTAAGTAACTGAATGTATTATGTCGGCAAGATGAAAGAAATGTTCATTTTATGTTTTTGTTCTGCAAACTGTCAATACAAGCACAACACATGGTGTGAGGTCTGAATAGGATTCGGCTCATCTCCTTTTCAGGTTGCGCGCAGTCTGCAAAGACACTCTGTCACACAAAAACTTTTTACATTTCTTTCATTTCTTAGATTAGTTTTATTGAAACAGCTTGTTGTCATTTATCTGAAAAGAAGGTTACAAATGCGATTTTGTGAGTCAGAAAGCGATCTAAACCTTTGCCATTTGAAAGAGGTTGAATATCAGTCACTCGTATGATGAACTTTGAAACGTTTTTTTTTCAAATAATTCATTGTGATCATCTATATCTATATATGAATGAATGTTAAAAATGAACATTTCAATAGTTTAGTTATATAAGCTTGAAAGCCATGGCAACACAAGTTGCTAAATCTGGAGTTGGAACGATAAAAGGTTTAGGATAAGCTTATGCCTATGTGCACCTGCAAGCATAACCACTTTCTCATATTTATTCAGAACTGAAGATGGTTATTGTTATTGTAAGGACTGTGCATTCTGTAATCTTTATGTTCGTCTTCCTTATCTCCTTTGACCTTCCGACTTTCTTCTCCTAATAACTAGTTAATTATACGTATGTGGTTAAATATACTAATCAAGGCAACTGCTCCTCCTCTGCACACGAAATGTTTGTGACTGTGAATGTAGCTTATTTGCATATTAGTGATAATCTTATTAAATTAATCATAAACGACGCGTGCCGCTTCAGTTTATTTTCATATTCAAATACCCTTTCACTTTTTCATTTTGACTATCTTGATGAAGCTTGTGTTTGACCTTTGTTGGAAATTTCAACAACTGTCAGTCGCCATTAATTATATGTTACTTTCTCATATGAGCGTATATGGTTTATAATCTAATTGTCGTCACCAACACCCGCGTTTTTCCAATTGAAAAATAATCCTTTCTTTCTCCCGATTTTTTTGATTCGGAAATGGGATGGAGGATGGAGAGCAGAAGAGGCATTGCTTTTAACGCCTTCGGAGAAATCCATAAGCACGTTTGTATGCAAATTTCGTAGAGATATATAGGTTGGTTGAATGACTTTCAATGGATTCATTCATTCAATTCATTATTTTGATGAAAGTTCTTTGAATTACTACTGGGATTCATAATCCTTTGATGCTATCATCGATATTGATTCAAATTGATTTGCTAAAACGTAAAAGCTTTCATCAATCATCATTCTGCAGCAGCTCTTCTTCTATTTATTCGATGATTTTCATTTCATTTTTTGTGCTTCACCTCCATGTGCTGCTGCTGCTGCTGCTATTGATGTTTCTACAACAGACTGATGATGAAATGATCTTAAAAGATGTGAAAGCTCTTTTTGATGACTTCTCTTACACTTGTTCCATCTGTTTAATAATTCGCAGCTCCATAAATGGACGAAGAAGAAGAATGATGATTGCCATTTGACTTGTCTCCTTCTGCATATTTTCTTTTTCGACTTGGTTTTTTCGTTTCATCTTCCAAGTTCGACTATTTTCGCTGTCGATTTCCATGTTATTCTCCTATTAAGACAATTCTGATTTTCACATGAAAATTGGTGAGAATTAACGGAAATTCTTCCGCGAATATTTGATTTATAGCTGTCAATTTCGTTTTTTTGTGTTTTCTCTTGTTGTGAACATCATTCTCAAGTACTTGTAACATCATGTTTCCACAGAGTTTCAACATGTAATTACTGAAGTCCCCGAGGGGACAGTCAGGTACTATGAAGCTCAACCATTGAATCTTTTCCCAATCAACTTCGTTTTTCTGAACAAATTTCGCTTTTCCTCCCTTTTTCTTGCAAGTTTTCCGTTTTTGTGGGCGAATTTCTTAAGACGTCGTCTCATTTGATTCGAACTGTGAAATCGTTTTCTGCGTAATTTATGAGAACGAAAACCCGAAAAGCTCTTGATGTGTCTGGGGTGAAGGCATCTGTTATTTCTTTCAATTAGCTGCAGTCTTATTAGGAAGTTCCATGGGTAGCCAAGTCAGTTTTCATTTGCTCCCTGGACTTTAAGAACATCTGCTCAAGCTTTTATAATGGTTTTCTCTTCCTCTTCAAGTCATTGAGCTTTGTTTCGTCTTCCTTTTCCCATTCCAAGCAAGTATTGGTGATGAAGAATAGCTGCATTGTGGAGGTTCATTAACTTTTTGAAAAGTTTTTTATTCGCCCTGCGGCTGTTTGATAGAGGAAAACGTATAGGAGATGATCTGACAACAAGATCAGATTCCTTTGAACCTTTCTTACAAAGCGAAAACGAATGTTTTTTCTTTTTTTGTTTAGTTTGAGAGCTGATGGAATATCTGAGGCTTGTTCAACATGATAAATGGTTTATTTAACTGAGAACGTGAAATTTTGTTAGCGAGGAGTGGAAACGTATGTAGAATGATAAGAGATGAGACGTCTAAGCATAAGTTGTAATGATCTGAAGACGAACAGATTTCTCCCCATTCAAGACCACCCTCTCAACCCCCTCGGTATCTTATTTCTTCTGTCTTCTCTCTCTCTATCACCTCTCTCAGATAGCCATCATGTATCATCAAGGTCTCCTTCATTTGAGTATATTTTTCTTCTCTACTTTCACCTATTAGCCATGCCAATGATTGTCCAGTGTGATCTCATCCAAAAACTCTTTCTCTCATTTTCATTTTTCTTCAATTCTCTAATTAATCTTTTTTCTCTCTCTTACAATATCTTAAATGCCATGAGCTTGTCTATTAGTTGAAGCTAATTAAGAAGCTCCTTCATGATAGTTTTAAGATAAAAGCTACACCGATTGGCTTTCTCTGAATTTCGTTTTACCATCAACTCATATGAGCGTTGCGTGCTCACGCTCTCAGTTTTTTGTCCGTTGGTCAGCTTCTGTTAGTAATTACTTGTGAAAACAATTATTCTTTCCCAATTTTCCGGAAGCTGCTTTCCTTCGCCATATTCTCTATTATTTTCTTTCTTATAATAACTTTTTGATTTTAGCTGCAGAACAACATTTGCTCTTGTCGCTTCCATCAGTCGGAGGAGGTGACATAGCGAACTTTCGTTTCCAATGACCATCCGATCTTTTTGAAAAGTTTTTTTCTTCTGTCTTCCTCTTTTTCCCTGTTATCTGCCAATCACTTGTATTGTAGCGCGACAGAAACATATTCATATAGTCGTTTGACTGATTTTTGAAATTATTAGAATTCGAAAATAGGCTCTGTCAATGTTTTTGAAGCACATTAACACCTTTTGATGAATGTTCTCAGCCTCTTTCTCTCATTTCACATCTCATTGACTCTTCTTTTTGAGTCATTGTGCTGAAGACGAATATATTTCTTTGATTTTTTTGCTTTGTCCTCTTCCGGTGAAAGTATTCACAAGCTGTGCTGTCTTAAATCGAGAACGATATCGGCAGATAAAGGGCATACCAGGCACTCACACTCCCATACAAACAGCTGACATTCATTGAGCTTTTTCAGCTTGTTTGCATTTGTGATCCAAAAAACAGCATTCACTTTTCTTTTTGTCTGTGCTGATGTGCTCGTTTGAACATATAATTCATTTGTCCCTCTTCTAATCACATAGGCGGTGTTCTGTAACAGAGTTTTAAGACGTTGTAGTAGTTTGGAGTAGAATGAGTTGAAGTCCTCGCGCTAGTTTTTGATCATTCACATTAGAATAATTGGTTTGAGCCATACTGCTCATATAAGGCTTTATCCAATATGGTCATTTAGCTTAGCAATCAGAGATAGTTCTCGTTTGCTGTTTTTGTTTTATTATTTTGGAATCCCGAAAAAAATGCTTCAGAACATCTAAAATGGCAATTAATCCGTTATGGAGAACGACAGAAAGATTAGGAATCAAATGCCTTTTTTTTCAGTCAAATGATGGTTTTCCGATTCTGGAGTGAAGTTGTTTTAGTGAAGTTCTTTACTGATTCCTTGTATGAAAAGAATGTGCAGAAGAAAGAGTATAAAAAATTCCTTTTCTTCTCTCTCTCCTTCTTCATCTCCCTCTTTATGTCTTTCTCTCTTCGATTACTTCGTTCTGTACATGACGTTGTTTCCTTTTATGAATACAACAGATGTGAGCTAACGACGAGTAAACTATTCATATATATAGTTAACAGAGTTTGAAAAGAAGTAAAAAAATACAGAAATCCTTTTTTTTTGCTTCTACTACAACCTTACATCTCGTTCATCTGTATTTGAAAGTTCTCATTGATGGAGTTATGAATATACATATTCATCTGTATATGTGTTTGTTGATGATCTCATCTAACAATTGGGAAAGACAAGAATCTTTCCATCTCTACTGTTTCTACCTTCCCCATTCTCTCAAAAACTGTTTTTGTTTCGCCTCCCCTGGTTGCTTTGAATAATCCTCAATCTCACTATTCATTGCGATCAATTCACTTTGCTTTTTATCTGAATTGACAATTATCTTCACAGTTTCTGTCACCTCATCTATTGCATTGTTTTCGTATCCTAGTTGGACTGATGTTTTAGACTGTTTGAGTCAACTGCATTCGGTAACAGTGACAGCTTAGCTGAAATATAGTTTAAGGAAAAACTTGATCACCTGCTATGGATGAATCAGCTTGTAGTTATGTTCAATCTTTTTTACATTTTTTTCTGATTCTTCTCTCATTCCATTTTTACTTTGAACTTTCCGTATTCGAAGAACTAGAAATGATGGTCAGTTGATGAAGAAGACAGGTGGATAGAAAGACCCCCTGCTTGGTATTATTTCACCTCATCTGACTGTTTTTCTATTCCATCAGTGAATTTCGAAGAAATAATGTTGGGACAAAGAATAGGGAGGCTTTTCCTTCTTCTCACGCAATTTTTGTCGTTGTTGTTTATAATATTAGTAGAAATGTTACTATAGCATTTTGTCACTTGTCTTTTGCTTTTCTTCGTATGTGATGAAAAGATTCATTGTCTTGTCCGTTGTCATCTTTTCCGGATGTCGTAGATGGTCATTTGTGTAGCCCCAAGGGCATATTCACTTGTTTCTTAATGTCCGTGCACTACTTACGGATCATATGATATATATATACATCCTCATATACATATCTATATACACATATAGATAGTTTTATGGGCCGACCACTTTGCTAATACCATTCGACTATACGATGATTAAATGAAATTCACCTCAAATAGAAGATTATTCACATGTTCACGTAACATTTGTGGTTTTCTATTAATTAGTTTAACGGTTTTAATTATGAGTTGTTGGGAAAAGCTGGTTGTTTATGTGTTTACAGCCTTATGCTATTGAGTATCCCTAGAGCTTTTACGGTATAATTAAAGATATTATCCATTTAACAGGATGTTATATGATGAACGATAGGCTAATTATGGATGGATTTCTTATAGAAGATACCACATCTTTAATGAGGCTCATCGGATGAAAATATTTCTTTTTCTTCTCGTCTTCATAGTGATCCTCTCCTTCAACGAAGTCATCAGACTCAGTCTTCTCTCTATCTGTTTCGGTCTCTCTTATTGAGGATGTTCCATTCATTTGTTCCTTATGGTTGTAAAAGTAAATTTACTCATTTACAGAACCTCGTTAAGAGTTTGGATATGTAAATGAAGAGAATAAAGCTCATTTGACTCAGCTTCATCTCTGCTTTTCTTTCAAGAAATCTTTTGATCGCATTGGAATTTATGCATTTTCTCCTCTCCATCTTCATCATTTCATTTCTAACCACGGTCTTTCACATATTCCATAGAATGTTCCTTTTCAAACCAAATGAAACATTTTTATGAACTTATTTCTTCTATTTCTGAATGAAATTTTCGAGACAATTCAACGAAATTTCTTGTCTTTTCACCCTCCTTTTCAGCCATCCAATGAATGACTGACTGGATGTGGGGAAATCGAGAAAAAAATCAGGCGGACAAACGGCCTCATACAACCTAAGCTCAGAAGAATTTACTTTGAAATTTGATTATCGTTTTGACACCTTTTTCTACCTCCTCTCCCGCGTTTGCTCTCTCTCTCTCTCTTTCTGCAACCCTGAGCTGTCCTCTCTCTTCACTTTTTTCCCTCCTATTTCAGTTAATTTCTTAGATTTTAATCGAAGATCGACACCTTTAGAAGAAAAAACAGTTTTCAAGGGCAACAGACTTCCATAATTTCCTTGTTCGGTCAACAGACTATCCAATTAGAAGTTCATAATTTCTATTTTTTATGATATGATTAATGATCTTCATTCAGGAGCATCTGCTCATTCTCATTTTACCTCATCTCTCATTAATAGCTGTACTTCCTCAGTTGCTCAAATCATTTTTTTCTTAACTTGAAGTAAAAAAATGCACAAATGATGTTACTGATAGTTTTCATGAAAGCTTAATTCTATTTGTCAATACAGATGGAAATCCTGTTATTGAAAAGTCAGTTATGATTAGCTTCACTCATTTCTTGAACAAGTCATTTTCTTCTCGATCAGTCTTTTTCATTTCCTTCATTTACTTCTCTTATTCAGTTATCGAAAAAAAAAAGTTTTTGTCTGCGAATGCTCCAATAAGCTTCTTCAGAAGAGGGAAGGTAGGCGTGACTGAGCCTCAATATTCTGCCTATCTGTGGCATAGCTCCGCCTTCTTTCTTATTTGCAGCTGAATTACGACTAGCCTCTAGCATATATTCGGATAGTATGTGAGAGATAAAAGAGGACCAAGAGAAAGTGAATGAGTGCAGGATGAAAGAGACTGACCATCATTAAAAGAAGAAAACGTACTCCGTCCGTTTGGCGGTTAATCGGATGTTCCGTTACTTGTTCTGCTTGTCGATTCCGGACGAACACCATCACTCTTATCTGTGCCATTGAGCTATCTTACTGATATCCATCACATTTAACACAAGCCCTATTGATTTTTATGTGAACTTGATGAAAATTCCGCTTGAAATATCGTTTTTTACTTAAATTGAATAGTTGTTGATCAGTCTTCTCAAGTAGCTGAAGTTATTCTTTGTGTCATCTTCTCTTTTGCAGCTTTCTGAAACCATATAAGCAATTGCTTATTATAAATTCTGTAGTCTCTCTTTCAACTTCCCTCCCTTTTCTCTCTATCTCTATTCCTCTTTTTTTTCTGTTACTCATCTTCTCAATCTCCAAAATAATCATGACAATTGTTTTTTCTTCGTTCTCAACGAGACTGGCTATTTTCCTGTTGTGTTAGCTGGCCTTCTATATTATTAAGCCAGCCAAACGTGGTCTTGGTTCATTGACTGTCATGAACAATTGAACGAAAAGAACAACAGCTTTTCGTTTTTTTTTCTTCTTCATCTCTACTTCTCTTACATCTTCTTTGCATCCCTTTTCGGCTTTTCGGTTTTCTCTTGAACGCCATTACTTTATTATTCTTTTTCTTATTAATCATTCCTTTCCTTGTTATATAATCTATTTCACAAACTCAACTTGATGCATCGAAATAAGATCCCCCTCCCCACCACTGACCATGTAAGGCATGCTTCTTCTCCAATAGAATAAGACAAACATTTCGTTTTACTGAGCTTTGGAAACATATCTTTTTAGTTTTCCCTCATAGCTCTGGTGTTCTTTCTATTTCGTAATTTCACGTAAGAATTGACGTGTGCATGGGTGAGCTTGCATGCATCCATTTTCAATTTGTAGTTGTTGCGAACAGTTGTGGTCATATCTCTTTCTCAACCGCCTATACTTGTCTATATCTCTCTTCTTCAAGGACTATTTTGTGTTTTGGTTCATGTCCTTAATTTACTGTCAATCTCTCCATCTATTTTGTCGTATATGGAGCCGCTAGGAGCCCATTTCATAAGCTGTTGGCACCTGTTAATTAGATGTGCAGCCAAGCGAAGGCTCAGATCGCTCTCGATTTATGTGTGCCTTTTCTCCCATTTCTATTTGGCAATGCTTTTCGACTCAATTCACCATGCAATAGGTTGTGACCGTTCGTATTTAGTCAATATTCATAGGGATTTCTAGCCTATCATTAAATTCTCGTCAATATAGCCCTTACGGGTTGAAGCTTAGATTGAGGAAGAAGCCCGTCGATGTAAGTAGGTAATGAACATGAGAGAAATAAAGAAAATATAGAGAAAGAGAAAGGTGACATGAACAGACTGCTTACATCATCTGTTACTTGGTTCCGGTGAACTGATCGCTTCCGTCGGTGCCATTTCAATCGCGCTCACCTCCCAATCCCTCATGAACACATTGCCTTTCCATTTCATTAGTAAATTGAACTGTTTTCTGGATATATGGAGATTTTGTAATGAAATTCACTAAATGACCTTCTCTTAATGTTCTTTTCATCATAACTGCTTTTGTTGTTTGTTTATTAACTTCTATTGTTAGATGACCGTTTCCATATTGTCTACTGCCATACTTTACACATTATATGTAATGAGCTTCAGTATAATCTGAGTCAGAGTAGCACGGAAGTCTGAAACTTGTTATCAAGTGTGAAAAAAGACTTTCCGCTAATTCAAATGAGCTCATTTTCTTCAATTATTCTTCCATTTCATTGATTTTGAACGATAATTTGTCAAACAATATCGGTTTTGCGAATTTAACAGCTCATCTTCCCACTTAAAACCTGTTTGAACAAATAAATTGGTTGATACAAGCCTTTTTTTGACCTTAATTCTAACTTAGCTCATTATGGTGTTATATCATATAGTTAAATGTTGTCATATTAAGACTGTCCATCTGTTGTGTACCTCATCTCAGGTCTTTGTCATGTCTCCCGCAGTTTGAGGTTGTCAACTTTTTCTTTGCTTATAGGCATATTTGGTTATGATTACCAGCATGTGTTGTGCTGCCAATGGCATCAACCCAGACGTGGGGTGCCATGTTTCTTCTTTTGCTCTATATATATTTTCCTATTATTCAAAATGCCTGTAGTAGTCTTAGGTCAGAGGCTTAGTTTTCAAGATTTATCGTATGTGCTTATTTATGGAAACATCATTCACTAAGACTTTTTCTTTTTTTAGTTTATATTGTCTTTCAAGTCTATTCTTACGTTTAATTCCTTCTCACATTCACTCTCTCTCCCCCTTCTCCACCCTATGTGTATGCGAAGCATCTCCCTTGTTCGAAGTCTTCTTAGAATCTCTCACCTTCTTTACCATTTTTTTGAGATTTCCTTCATCGTTCAGCTGACGATCCTTACCTGAATTGTCATAGCAAAAACCTTCATCTATCCATTACAAACAATTACTTTTAATGGAAGTAAAAGCGACAACCCTTAAAAGGACATTTCATTGCCTCATTTCGTTCATTTGAACGTCTATATCAACACCTATTTTCGATGTTTTATCACCTCACCAGATCGTTTGTTCGTTCTCCTCTTTTTTTGCAAATAAAAAAAAACTACTTGGTGGGTCTAAGCCTCTCCATTTTTTGCCTACGCTCAGTTCAAATTCATCTCCTCATGTCCACTTTTTTGTCGTCTTCTTCTTCAACTATGAAACACATATGAGAGAACTGTCCCTGTGAACCAGTATTCGTTCATCTTTTCATGAGTCTTCTCTATGATTTTTTCTTAATTCAATCTCCTTCCGGATTTCCATTATGAATTGTCATTGTTTCCGCAAAAAGCTCTGTCCACACTTTTTTTGTTAAGTTTTTCACAAGATTTCATTGAAATGTGGAATGGTGATGCCACCTGGAATGTCTGGGCTCCTTCTGACCTTCTATGAACATTCTTCTTATATTAGTGAAATATAATACGGATTAGAGAGATGAGTCGACAAGTAACATTGGCTCCTCCCACTTTATACATTAGACGAGAACTGTTGTTCATCTGTCTTTGGCACAGATGACCACCAGAATATCGAGAAGAAATGTAGTGATGAGGGGTTAGTTTCGATAACATCTAACTGTCTGCTCTCACGCTTCATTTCGTTCTTTTCAAATCAAGAGTGAGTGAAAGGATGAGAGATCCATGGAGAGATAGAGAGATTAAAAAAGTCTCAAATGTGTGAGATGGAATTGCAACCGCTATTGCACGGCCTATGATTGAAAATGATTTGATTTGCTCGTGAAACTTGTATGTACTTGCCACGTTATGCAAGTTCGAGTGTGTCTGCGGAAGTAAGTGTTTATATATCCCAGACAATTCATTAGAACTTGCAGCTTATTGCGTTTCTTTCATAAACTTCTCCCTCTTAGCATCTTCCTCATTATTCTCTCTTTCTCTCCTTCTCTCTCTCTCTCTCTCTCTCTCTCTCACCTACTCTTATTTTCTCTCTCTTTATCTTTCGCTCTTAGTATTGTAAGTGTGAAGGAGAAGAGTTATGTTACTGATGATCTTTTTCATTTAAGAAATAATACTTTATTGGTCATTCTAGAGTTTCATTTTCATTGTGCTCCATCTTAATTTCTCTTTAAGCCTATTCATTCTCTCCATGTTACTTCGCTCTTTCTTCCTTAGTCTCCTAAAACTTTGAATTTTCATCATCTTCCTCCTTGGTCTTGAGCACGTTTCTCATTTTTGCTCCAACTTATTATCCCATTGACCACTTCTTCATCCATCCGCCCATCATCACATTTCTTTCTCATAATGCAGACAATTGTAATAAATATTCACATAATTTTCACAATGTCCACACAGATTTCGTGGTCCAGTTTCATATGAGTTCCGTTATTCTTCATCTTTCTTCCTCTTCTTCATCACTCTTTCGTTCTTCGCATATCGCCTCTAGCAGTTAGTCGAAGCTCCTCCCCTTTCCTCTCTAGATCTTTTCCTTTCGTTTATCCCCTCTATGTACTACATACTCTTTACTCCTCAAAACCTATTCCATTATTCCGTCACCCACATCTGAGCTAAGCTTCGGTCAGTTCAGTTCTCCCAACTGCCGATTTATGATTGATTAAGCTATCCACACACACACACACACATAAACTCATCATGACTCCGACTTTTGATCGTTATAATCATACAAATTCATTTTTTTCGTTTAATTGCTCTTGTTCGTTTTTTTCTCTCTTTTTCATGTTTCTTCTCACGTTCAATAGTTTTTGCAGTTACTTTACAAGCTTTCCGAATGCCATGGAAGAAGAGCTAAAGTGCTCGTTTTGTCGAAAATTTTTTGAAGATCCGATCCTCCTGAATTGTGGTCACAGCTACTGCCGTTGTTGCGCTTTGAAAGTTTTCCAACCATGCTCGTCGTCCGTTCCATCAACCTCGGCTGCTGCTTCTCCCCGTCCATCAACACCGGCGAACCATAATAACGGTGCATCAACTCCATCTCTTTTTTCGCATATTCTTAATTCATCGCCACTTTCTCCTCAATGCAGCAGCGGTAAGTCGTCATCTATTGTATCGTCATTTAACCAATGTGTTTAAGCGTCCGATACTATATCGGTTTGTATTTCTGATGCAGATCATGAAAGTGATAAGCTATCTGTTTTATCTGAAACGGATTCCGGTGTCGTCGTTTGCAACGGAAGAGGTTTTTTAACTTTCGAGATTATAAATTTTAAACAATTTTGATCTAGTATCTCGACCATCATCCATTATTGGACCATCACAATTCCGAATGCCAAGCATCCTGACGCCTTCAACCAACTCTGCTCATTTACAATGTGGTTAGTTCTTTTGTTTCAAAAATGCTATTGAGTTCATTCATCTACTCAGGAATATGCCAAAAGTCCACATACTTTACTGATGAGTCAGCTATTTTAACAGCTCCTTGCAATATAGCTATGTTAAATGTTATTTCTCGATACGTATCTTCTCATCCTCATTTGGCTCAAAAACCTAAAGAATCTCCAGCCAAGGATCCTAACTGCCAGGTTTGATTTCAAAGTTAATGTTTCTTCTTAACAACTTTTCTCTTGTCAGCTATGTGAAGGTGTTATCCGTTCGGCTACAACTTTTTGTGAACAATGTGATATTTATTATTGTAATGAATGTCAAATAACTTTACACCCTTCTCGAGGACCACTAGCTAAGCATGTTCTAATACCAGCAACTAGTCGGTAAGATCTTACCCCATACAACCCCCTGTTAAATTTTTCTTACAGAACATCTTTGAGCATACAATCTACTTCGCGAGAAGCATATTGTAATGTCCATAGGAGTGAATCACTTTCTATGTATTGTCTTGCTTGTAAGCAACCCGTCTGCTGCTTGTGTCTTCAAGATATTCGACATGCAAATCACGACGTTCAATCACTAGCTGCTACTTGTAAGACTCATAAGGTACGCTCTTCTTTCACTTATTCTTTTTCCAACATTGCATTTGTTCCAATATTTCGGTAATTATCTAATGGATTATCCGTAAAGCCTCAGTTCAGACTAATTGGTGATGGAGAGTAGGGTGGTGGGATAATTATTTGATTCTGACTTTAATGTTTCATTGGGAACTATTTGTAATAGCAGCAATCAACCAGATTTACTAGACTGTAAATTTGACTTAATGGGTTGACAGAATTTCTTTACTGATTTGACTTGTTCCACCAATTGTTTTCTCACAGCCTTCAAGCATCTCAACATGACGTCTTCTTTATCTACTCCTCTCTTCTACGTCATCTATCTGTCACTCTCTCTCTCTTAACATCAAATGTTATTATTAGATGTTATAAGCCCATCTGCATGATGTTCTTGTTCATTTACCTTTTTTGTCATGAACATCATCATCCGGCTGTCTTATGGAGACATCAAATGACTGTTGGCATTCTACCATCCAATGCCTCTATTTGAGAATGGCCAGCTGGCCTCTTCAATCAGTCGACGTGACGAGAAGACGTGTGTCAGAACATGTAAAAAAAAGGAATAATGTTTTTTTCTTCTTAACTAGCCAATTAGGTGAGATGAGTATCAAGGTGAGTCAAGGTCTTCTAGTTGAAGAGAGATGAATGCCATTTAAGTGTAAAAATTGTACAGGAGATGATGGTATCTTGTATTCTCCAAATAACTATACTACTAGTAATAAATACATAATACTATATGATATAGTTATACTCGCAACTTTCATATATATCATGTTTATTGCGTGCGAAAGTTGGTGGGAGGATGGTCATTCCCTAGTATGTCCTGCTCTCTATCTCACCCGTCTCTCTTTGTTAAAACGACTTGTACCTCACTCATTAAAAGGCTAAAGATAATAAATGCAATATGAGAAGATGGAGAATACATTTAGATCCTTCATAATCCATCGCCAGGAAGATTAGAGAGAATAAAAGGTAGTAGAAAGAGAATTTCTCAGGTTTTGATCCAAAATGTCCATTTATGAGGATGTCGTGTGCCAATTGACACCTCCATGGGATATTTCTTAGACGAATTCTTTCAGCCTTCTCAACCCTTTAATGACCATGGAAATTTCTTTTGACTCCTGAAGGGGTTTACCATTACCTTACTATACCTGTTCTTCCATTTCCAAATAAGTTAATTAGAAAAATATGTTTGCTACATTTAAACATTCAGTTTCGGCATTCTTAAGAGCATGCTTATGCATACCAATTCACATGAACTAGCACTTGTATCATACTAACTTCTACTACGCTTAGCTTAGAAACTAACTTTTGTTTTTTTTTTCCAATTCTCAGTTACACTCAGTTCAAAACACTGAACGCAGCACACTCGCAAAATCAGAAAATTAACTCATTTAAGTTGGTGAAAGTTTAAATTCGTGAAATCAGAGCACTCGCACCATTTTAATATTTATGAGAAAACTGGAGCTCATGCTTGTCAAATGCATTAATTGACAGACAAGAGTTGTTTGAAAACAAGCTTGGAGGGAAGTAAAGTAGGCTTTTACTTGTTGTATTCAAGTGATAATTAGCTTTGGCGATAGTTCGACCACCGATGTTTTATTGAAAGTAGCCCGTTTCTTCTCCTCCTACTTTTATCCCATTGTATCTTTTGACTTCAGTTTTATTTTACTGAAGTCAAATTGCCTCTGGGCCAAAACAAGGACTTAGATAGAAGTTGAAATGCTAATTACGTTTGAACTCGACCAAATTGAAAACATAAAACTCAAACTAATATTTCATTCGTCTCCGTCTTCTTCTTTTCACATTTTGGTTTTATCCAGTAACTAGGTATAACCAGAACCTTTGCTTTCGCTTTTGATGGCTTAAGCGACAGCCAAAATGTCCATAATTGGCTCTTTTTATGCGTTTTATCGACGGATCTCGGCTTGTTTCTTCTAAACATGAAGCTCATATCGTAGAGCTAAGGGATTGAATAGAGATGTAAACATTCAGAAGAAGTCTATAATGCTCTCAGGTTATGCCTTATTAACTTTGTGATATGGTGAAGACATCGTGAAGAGATTCTAAAGATAAATTTTAATGAGATTTCAACGAAGATTGAAGAAGAAAGATGAGACACGCAGGTGACAGATGACGGTTGATGTGTCATTTCCTATGAATTAATAACCAAATGAAAATTAATTTGTAGGGGAGAAGTCTAGAATCCGCGAAATGATCGCCTGTTCTCCATCTCGCATCTTCCTGAACATCTGTTTTGACCTTGTATGGCCTGTCAGACAGATTTGTCTTCATTTTTTTGTCTGTTCCTTGAGTAATTAGCAGGTCCTTAACTGAAAATGGAGACGAGGAAACAGACAGTTTCTTCTTGGCATCCAGATTCTGCTCGTCTATTCTTGCAGATTCTTCTTTTCCAATAGTGTTTTGGGATGTAATGAGATAGACGAAGAGAGAAATCTGAGAGGTACTAATCCAGAAGCAGATGATATAACCCTTCTACTCTCTCATTATTTTATCATATTTCTTCGTGAGTTTTGCTAATATTTTCATAACTAATGATAGAATATCTGCTAAGAAGACGATTGTACAAATTACACAATCATTAGTAGAGGATGACGAGGGGGATTCATAAGCTTAACATCCAATTGTGATGTAACAGAGGGTCAACAGTTTCGTACATAATTCTTAATATTGTACAAGAGGTGATATATTCTATCTGAAGAGTGCAAACTGCCATCAGAACAGCTTCCAATCTCTCGATCTATCTATATGTCTGTCTCATTCTGATGGAAGAAGTTTGTTAATTTTGGAATTTATTACGATTTGCCAGCTTTCACTCAATTCATCTTATTCAAGCTTTTGCAGTCAAAATTTGATGAATTTGAGAGGAAAAAAGTTTTAAAATAAAATAACATTTGGTTGTTTAGTAAATGATACGATGTGCGAAGAGATAGATGAAAGCTCGAGCTTTCAAGATTTCAATTAACACCTCGGAAATTTGGCATTTCTTCCACCTTTGTTTTCACATTACAACTGATCATCTGGTTCAATCGAAATCCAACGAACTGAAGAATGAGTAATTCTCTCAATTTTTTCTGTCGGGAACTTCCTCAAAGCTGACATGTCCTTATAAAGAAGGAAAAAAAGCAAAAGAGCTTGTTGTGAGCAGCTGTGCTTCATCGAACCATATTACATATATACTATGTATATCGTAGACGTATAGTGATAAATGGCTCACAAACGAACATCTCTTCTTTTCTTCTTCGTTTCCCACTTCTTCTTCTTCTTTTTTCCTCTTCTTCGATTCTTCTGATAATATATGAATAGTTAAAAAATAAAAGTAAAGAGAAGGGATAGAACAAGGAGAATTTCTTCTTTTTCATTGTTTAGAGCCCCTTAAAGCTTTTAAGTGGTGTAACAAGGCACGCAAAAGACGATCAACACGTTCAACATGTGTCGAAACAGAAATTTTTGTTCTCAAATAGAAAAGACAAGGGCAAATCAAGAAATTCTGACAAGGAATATTCTACGAGGGTTCATCAGGCGTTCCATTAGTGTGGGGAATATTTGGGATGTTTACTTTGTTTTTCTTTTTGTTGACTCTCGGTCAGTGGAGTGTCAAAAGGCAGAAGCTATAAGCTTCTTACCTTTTAACAATAAGCTCGATTAGTGCAGTCGGGCTGCCTTTGTGTTTCAACAGGTGTGAATGGTCTGATTTGATCCATTTGTCGTTCTGCGGCTGCTCAATCGTTTCTTAGATTACATTTATTTGAGATAAATGGCTTCCCCAATAGATTGACAGATACATATGTTTACCTGATTAACTTGAATGAAGGTATCAATTGGGCTATTTTATCGTTTGTCGGTCTTTTTTAAGAATCGAAAAATTGATGAAAAAGAGTTGAAAGAAGAAACTGCTGGCGGCCGATGAATGAGGGAAACATCGGGAAACAACAAACTTCATTTTCATATCGTTTTAATCTCAAACACGTCTCCAGTGTGGTTGTTTAGATGTGAATGTGTGTTCAGAGATGTTTATGGATGTGAAGCCTATCACATCTGTCGGAAGTTCCTTTTTCAACTTCTAATTCTCATATAAACATCAATGTTTTATCCCATCTGTCTTTTAATAATTGAAAGATTGAAATTGGATATTATGAAAGATTCTTTTGAATATATAAGGATTACACATCGCCTAACAAACATATTCTCAGGTAACAAGTCAACAAGCTTACTGCTTCTCATCGTTTTTTCGTCATGGGGGAACAACATACTTTCTACAAAGTTTTTGCCTTCATTTTCCCTTGCACCTCACTATTAACTATATGATATAGTGAGGAAAGAAATGACCATATGATATGCATCAATATTATAACTTGAGGTCAATTAAAATCAGATGTGTTCAGTAGTTTTTCTGATCATTTGTTTTTCTGAAAACATCATTTTCTCCTCAGCCTTTCAATCAACTTTCCGTCGGCTTTCATAGAGCCAACCTAACAGATTTCTGAACCAAAAAAATCAGACTAAAATGCTGTTGCCAGATGCATATCCGACACCGTAAACCACCTGGCATTTCTTTAGTATAAAGCTAAGCTTAAATATAAAGACTAATTTGCATATTTGTTATGGAAGCGATGAATATGCTAATTAGACGAGAGTGGTCACGTTGACGTAAACTACACGTATATTGCATCGATTGTAAACAAATCAACATAGGACAAGCCAACCAAACTGACAGACATTTAGAACGGTTGTTTTTATTAAATTTAATATAATTTATGATTTGAATAAGATCATAAATTGTATTTTTGGAATTTTACGAGTTGTTGTCAGCTCTCGCACGTGTCGTGTGAAATTGTAGGTCAAAAGATTATAAAAATTGGTAACTTTCATTGATCCAGCTGTTGTAGGATATGGCTTTCGACTTCACTTCTCTTTCTCCAAAAATTGAGCTTCAGCTATGTTATTGGATGGAAAGGAAATGCCTTTTCTTCTAAAAGCTTGCTTGAGTATGCATATGGTCGTCAAGGACCATATGGATATAACCAATTAAGTCAAATACAAGTGTTGTTCATACGGATGAAAAGCTTTTAACCTGAAAAGATTAATGAATTGACACGAAAATCTTTTGTTCTTCTAAAATATTAATAGTACAAGCACTTCATATTCGCGTTTTATTGGTCATTAAATCAATTAAACGTCTGCTCATCCATCCTCTACCATCGCCAACACCATCGTCACAACCAAGTGAAGCATTCAGATGGAGGGATGTTAAGACACACTGTCTCGTTTCAGTACATCTTATTAGACTCAAACACCTATTTATCCTAATTGCTTCTTAACTTTCACTGCATCCAGACACTTTGTTCTCGATGAGGTGTCAAAGGTCATGTCGGAACTGTTTTATGGCAGCTTCGACCTTTTAACAAATCCGCAGCTGTTCTTTGATATTCTTCGCTACATTGCGCAATTCTAATGACGGAAGATCTTTCGAGCAGTAACTGAAGAAGAAGATGAAGTAAATGGTTGAGTAATGGATAAATTACAGTCGTATGAGGGAGAGATATGATTAGCCTAATGTGACCCTAAAAGGGATGTGAAAGTCAAACACAGACAGATTGTTTTTATTTTTTTACTCCAAAAAGGATCATTACAGTATTGACATGGATGTTCACTGGGGATGTTAAATAAATAAATTAAATATGCTAATATTAGCTTAAAGAGATGAAAAGTCAGAAGTTGAGATGTAGTGTTTTCAATTGAACGGTTGCCAGGGCGGAAATGTATTAGCGTTTACGATTTAATGTTTGAAGGTAACTCTTCAATATGACTGGTAATTCATCTTTTTCATTTCAATTCTGACAAAAACGTTTCCCGTATGATGTACGACTCCTTAGTTGTCCTATCTGACGTCATTCGAGATTTAGAGATGCGAGAGCGATTTCGAAGATTTGTATGTCCACTCTTGCGCACTTGTTCCAATGATGTTATTCATTTCACATTTTGTGAAACTCAAAGAACAAAAAAACAGTTACGCCTACAGTTGATTTTGCAATTGATTAATGGCTGGAGTTAATGACATCTGGCTCATCATTCCATTTCCATCTTGCTCAGTTTACGTGCTGTCATTTAGTATTAGTCAAGAAAAGCAAATAGCCAGCTGACACAATGATATATGGCTATTCCTAACAGAAACATCGAAGAAAAGCACGTTCTTCTAAATTTGGCCATTTCAATTCGAGTTTGGCCATCTGATTAACGATCTAAAGGCTTATGTTCTTTAACTCAACTTCTACTTTTCTATTTTTGAAAAGGAGAAAGGGGATGTGAAGTAAAATAAACGAACACCATCTACATTTTCAAACTTCAATGATCTTCTTCTGATTGTTTCTGTGCATGTTCGGAAGTTATTATACCATGAAGGTCAATTTGATAGGAATGGTAGTAATGCAAATGCATGAAGTTGGTCTGCTGATTCATTTATTCAACGAACTTGCTTTCTCTTTCTCTCTCATTTAGTGGACAGATCATCTAATTCAGAAACTCTTGGCTAGCACTTCCGTAGCTCGTTGTTATTCTTATTTGTGAATCATCTATTGAAACTAAAAAGTCATTCTACTAGAGGAAGTATAGTTGAGATGGCAAAGTTTCTTTTCTCTCATGGATAATGAAAAACAGAGAGAAGAAGAGAAGAAGAGGAAGAAAATATGAGGAGAGACTGAAGCATCAACTGTGAAGACTTGTAGCCCAGAAGAATCACTCTTGAGTCTTCAGCTTCATCCGGTTGATTCATTTTCTTCGTCAACCACTAATTGACATGCCGACCTACCCGTAAGACCACAAAATTAGCTATGGAAGAGAAGGAGAAGGGATGTTCGACTACGAAATAAGGGAAAATGAGCTTAATTGTACTGTAATAAACAGATTGAACATCTGCCTTTTTGGGAATTTTACAATTTATCAAATGAGCCAGAGCTCAATGAATACTTGTCACTTTTTTGCCTAATAGTTTCCTTAATGGAAAATATAATTTTTCTATTTTAGAGTGAATTATCCTCGACTTTACAAGCCTTGAGTGAAAAGGCCAAAGCTGCCACTGAAGAGATAGGCCGCTTGAAACAAATGAATGATTTAATAAATGTAAGGAACATTTTTCAAGGGGAACAACTCTTAAAACTTTTGTTCAGAATTCTTGTAATGATTTCAAATCCTCGGTTTGTATACAAGTGGATAGTCTGATTGAACAGCTTCAGAAACGGAAAGAGACTCTCATGAAACATGTTGAAGATCAGAAAGAGTTTAAGGTTAGTTGTGTTACTCAAGCAATCTAACAATGATGCAACTCCGAGTAATCATTTCCACGGTGTGAAGTCTGCGAAGCGGTTGCATATCCTCATCCAGCTCATGCCAGCTATGTCTTAACTCAATAATTTCAGAGAAAAGCTTTAAAACAACAAATACAAAGGTGTACCTCGAAATTATCTCAAACGTCGGCTTTAATTCAGTTTAGTATAGAGGTTTTGAAAGAACAAGATGCTGCTACTTATCTACAAGTAAATATATGCAACTATCGCATCTTCGAAACGTGAACTTTCAGATTTCCAATGCCATCCTCCATAGATCTAGTAGTCAAGATTTCCTTTGGCATAATGAGATGAAAACTAAACCGGAGGTAAGGCTCACAACCACCGTACTTCATGAATTATCTTTTACTTTAGGTGAATCCCGAAATAGTACTCAATTTGGATACTAAACATCTACAGTATGCTATCCAGACTCTGGATTTCGCACAACTTAAAGGTACTTAATGTTTTTATGCAATATTTTCAAAAATTTAAAGCAAATGAGAAAACAAAATAAAAATTATGATGATATGATAAAGGTTTAATTGATTTTTAGCTTCGGGATCCCGTGTAAGGGGTGATTGTTCGAGAGGTAACATCCATAGACACTTGTTATAGTGATTGTTTCACACATTATTATTTAAAATCGCACATGCATGTTATACACACCATGAACAGAATTCAATTCTTTCAAATATCTCTTAGTTCTCAAGTGTCGTGAAGATAAACTGTGTTTAGTTCATAACTTCATCCTCATATTTCAGTACCATCTCCTCCAATCATCGATGCTACAGAGTGTACAGCAGAAAACAATTCAATGACAATCGTATGGAGACCTCGAAATGACGGCTGTGCCGTAGATGGATTTGCTTTAGAAATTGATTCCGGAAGAGATGATGGAAAATTCAAGGTTGGTTGAGCAGTTATTGACAGCATATATCAATCTCTTTCTAAGGAAGTTTATTCTGGACCGGATAATATCTGTACGATTGATGGACTTCATTTCAATACTGTGTATAATGCTCGAGTGAAAGCTTATAACAGTGCTGGGGAAAGTTTATATAGTGAGCCGATTTGCATACAAACCGCTCAAGGTATTTCTTTGCACTTGATTAAATGCAAGCTCATAAGTAATATTCTGCAGTTGCATGGTTCCAACTGACAAAATCACCATCCCAGAGAGATATCATTTTGTCCAACGATTGCACTTCTTTGACTGCTTCAAGTTTAGAATACAAAACGATTCTAGGATCTACTGCTTTCTCGAAGGTAAGCATGGAAAAGTGCCCGAACAAAACTGAACTTCATACTTAGGGAGTTCATTACTGGGAAGTTACTGTTGATGAACATGACGGAAACGGTGATATCGTCATTGGCGTTGCACAGCCATCGGTGAATAGAAATATTATGTTAGGTTAGTCTTTCCTCATGAAGATGCAAGAACTAAGATGTTTCTTGTAGGAAAAGATTTACATGGCTGGAGTATGTACGTTGATAGTGAACGATCTTGGTACTTGCACAATGAAACTCATCACAGCCGGATTGTTGGAGGAATAAAGAAAGGTTAAAACACTGAAGGAACTGTTCTTACTTTTCATCCAATCTAGGAGCTATAATCGGAGTGAAACTGGACTGTAACCGAGGAACGCTGGAGTTCACCATCAATGATAGACAACGCTGTTTCGAGAATGAAAGTTATGCTTTCACGTGAGTTTTTCATAATCAAGGAAGAGAGATATACATTGTTTTCAGAAACCTACCACGTGGACTATACTATCCAGCATTTTCAATCAACTGTCATGCATCTGTAACTATTCATACTGGCTTATGCCCTCCATCACCATCGGGCAGTGATAGTGAATGATTCAAGACTTCCTCAGTCTTTCTCTAGTCAGATTTCCTCAGAGTATATTCTTCAATCAAGAAAAACTGCCTTTCATATGTCAAATGTTCGTATTCTCATTGATTCCTATTGTTTGTTTCAAATGTTCTTCCGTTTCTTCTCAAGAAATAAGGAACTGACCTTTATAAGGTAAAACAGACCCTTATATACAAATTTTGTGCATTTGGTCACACATAAACCGGTACATTCTATTTTCAAATTATTATTTATATAAAGCGTTATTGAACTCTGGCTGTGTACTTTTATTTGCAAGAAGATTACTCTTCTTAAATGCATCTGCATATTCTAGCTAAGGTTGAAAGCAGATTTTTTCTGAAAAAAAAGAAGAAAAGGTTGGAATGTAGTTCAATCCCTTATACGATCTTTGAGGAACTTCATAAATACAGAATATGCCAATTGAATGTGGTCTGTACTTTCCTTGTACGTCATGATCTGAAGATCTATTTTTTGTGGTTGGAATGATTGTGTAGATCACATTTGATGTGCTTAGACTTTTGTAATATGTGGAGTGTGATGAGGGTGCTGTGTTATCAGAGAACATAGAGGAGAAGTTGATTACGGGAATTAATACTGTTTGTCTCGTTTTTTTGTTTTTGACTTCACTATTAGTTTCTAGAGAGACATCCTTCTGTATTACAAAAACGTGATAATCTTCAGAAGATTTAGTTTCATTTTCTATTTTCCATAAGATCTTGGGAGATTACTTGTTGGCTGGGAAATTATCTTTCATTTTTATACTTAGTGTTTGATCATTGAAGAGGAAGATGTTCCGATGTTTTGATTTATGTTTTTTTCACACAATAGAGGATAATACTCTCCTGGACATTTCATAAAGATTATATTCGGGAATCCCTCTTTTTGACTTTAGAATGATCTGAAGGACAATATAGTGTATCTAGATCTCAACTTGTTTGGAAGATAAATCCTATATTTCTTGATAGTGAAGTATGATCTGAATACAATGTTTTCAAAGACTTTAATAGAACTGGAATAGTTCAAAATGATCGAATGTTTTGTTTTTAGTCCAAGAAATCATCCAAATTTAGCCTGCTCGCTTATAAGCTTTATTACATATCTTGTTGCAGATGACAGCAAGAGGAGAGAAGAATGAAAAACTTGGCAAGCTAGTTTTGATTTGTTGGAAGAAGCTCAACTCTCGAGCTGTTGTACTGCGTGCAAAGATACGTCCGAATGGAAAGCCTTTTAAATCAGTGAAACAATCAAATGGAAAATACTCAATGTTGAAGGAAAAGAGCACAGAGAACTTTCAGATGAAAGCTCTTCATGATGGAAATGAGATGAATTGGTCTTAAAGTCTTTGATTGATACTTCTTGTGCCTAGACTATTCTGTATAACCCCGGAAGTTTTTTTCTTCAGTTCCCTACTTGCCGGTTATAGTTTGGTCTGTTTGGTTCTATAGTTAAGGTGGATGATCGGCTGAAGATATACTTCCTGATGGATCCTTTAAAAGCAATCACATCACTCTACGAAAGCTTTTTACTGAGTGGATTGGTGATCACTAACCCCTCAACCGAAACTGTTTTCATTTCTTCCACGGATTAACTTTCGTTATCTTAGTATCAACAGAGTCGTCTGCATTTTTTCGGAAGAAACCTTTCCTACGATTCTCTGGTCCGATGGTTCATAAGCTGGACAAAAAAACTTGAATGAGCAACTGGAACATCGTTCAAACTTCCCACTAAGCCGAGAGAAAACAAGTAGAGAATAACATTAATGTGTGAAGTATTGAAAGTCTCGGTTATGGAAGGAATAAACTACACGAGTGTCTATAGAGTCTGACGGTTGCCCACTCCTGATTTGTGATCTTCATGACATACTCTTGACGTGTTAAATGAGAGAGCTGATCTTCCACTCAAGGAAATTTATTATTCTTTGCCCAAAAGAATGAAATTCAAGAAAAATTTGAAACATATTCTCATATCGCAACGGTTTCTGATATAAAATAATGAAATCACATGTTCGCAGAGATCTAAACAAGAAGGTGCGTCGTGGCTTATCTTCCAACCGTACAAAGATCTTCCAAAGCAATATAGTAAAAGTTTGAAAAATAAACAGTTTACTTCATAAACCTCTCATCTCAGCGAAAAATGAATATTCGCTGATTAGCTTGTCATAACCTCATTAAGGTCTTATCATAAGAGAGAAAGCATTTTAATTTCTATGATGCAAAATGCATCATAGTATCTGAGCTTTACATACTGAATGTAAAGCCGGAAAAGAAGATAACATTCTCTGATTCTCATTACTTTTAAAACGATGTAACACATTAGCAGATATACCGAAAAATAGTACAATTCATATACGCACACGAACTCTTCAAACTTTCTTCGAAAACATGCCTTCTTAGTTAACACAGGTATGCTAGAATTTCACTAGCATAACAACCCTCTACAACATTCACATTGGTATTAATCGTTCGTACTCGAACGGCTTGTCACAATTACCCTTTACCAGGTGAGTGTAGTCGTATAGTTTGAAACATCAAAGTCATCAAATTATCACATGGTAAGACACTTGGGATTTTTTGAACTTAGAAAAGTATGGCAAATCTGAAAAAAAGTTAAAAATCGTTCATGATCCCTCAATAACAGAAAGGCATCAAAAATTATTAAGAAAGTCATTGATACAGTCGAACCCGAGCTACCCATTCACTGCAATCACCACACAGTCAATTAAATCGAGTGGATCAGGAAGAGATTATACGTCTCCAATGAGGAAAACTCACAAAACACCATTTAGATAATCAGATGAGGATAATGAGCAAGAATCGGAACAACACTACGTAGATGGTCACTTTCAATCTCCACAACTTCTGATTACATTCATGCAAAAATATGAATAATGATGTCAAGGAAAATAAACAAATCAAATGGTTTTTTTATTAAAAAAAATCTTCTCCAAACCTATCAATTGCCCTGCAACTTAAGAATTCCAGCATTTCATGCTACTCGATCCGACCAAAATACAAAGCTGCAACTACAACATAACAAACGATAGATGCCGATTCAAACCACGCGAGACGCGTGAAATGAAAATAAAAAAAAGACGACCGCAAATTGAATTTCCCAAAAAAATTAAATGAAATGTTCCTTTTTTTTTTATTCCGATTTCATTTGATATGAGCAAGCGGTCGTTCATGCATCTAAGATATGCTGCTAGTTGCAGAACACCGGTCTCTCAGTCGCCTTCTAATTAATTGGTGAAAGTTCGAGAATTTTTTCCAATTTTACCATATTTCTGACATTTTCTATTTCTATTTATGGTTTGAACCTTATTTTCAACATGTTACCCTATAAAATCCAAATTTGGTGACAAGAAAAGCTGCAATATGAAAGTATCGGAGTGTTTACGAGTAGCGAAGTTGTGTTTAAGGTACATAGGTTTGTTTTCTCGTTGTTCCAACTACTCTATTAAAGAAGAGGATTGAAAAGAGATTGAGCTGTCTTAAACCAGCCCTAAGTAAATACTCTCATTTATTCCTGTAGAGCTCTTATGACTTGATTCAGAATCCGAAAATTCGTTGTTGTTTTTGTGTCGAGTTCCAGAGTATGACCATTTTCATTGACGAAATGAAATTTCATTTCGAAGTTATTTGGTGAAATGAGAAGAGCGTTCGAGATATGCCTCAATCGTTCAATTTTTGATGAATTGAGAAACGTTCGCTACAGGATAAGAGATAAACCGAACGACCTAGAGTATTGAATTGCTCAGACGTTCAAAGATGTTATAGCGAGTGAAAAAAATGGAAATATTGCTTAGAGTAACACGAGGACTGCTCAATTAATAAATAAATAGTTAAAAGGATACATTTTAAAATTGTTTAATGTAGTCTATCATTCTTCGTTTCATGTCAATTCTGCATTTGTAAGAAGATCTTTTTTGCTTCGTACTTTGCTGTGAGGGTCAAAAGGCAGTAGATAATGTGTCCGAGAGATCAGTTAGAGCAAATGAAAGATGAAAAAAAGTTTATTATTATTATTTATTAGATATATGTCTTTGAGGAATTATGTCGCTTTCGCTTATTTCCTTTCTTGAACATCTCATGGGAACAGCCCACAGTTCCCTTAAGTCTGTTACATCTTTCTATTTCTCTTTTCCTTTTCAGCGGATGGTCAGCAGTGTATAATGCTTCTTTCTAAGACGAACCCTTCTCTTTTTGGTCTTCATCTTCTATTCCGTCGTTGTCAATCTTCACATCTGCAGCTTCTTCTTCTCGTCTCCTGAAAAATGAAATTGAAAAGAATGAATAGAAATTCAGTCTTTGTGTCTTCATGAAGAACATTAAAACAATTTGAAATTATTTCGGCAGATCAACGTGCCCGTCTTGGAGAATATTAGTCATTGTAACCACCAGCTCTGATGCATCTGTTGAAAAAGATGTGAGGGAGACAGGAAGAGAGAGATTGAGAGAAACATAGAGAGGAAAGGTTGGCTGAGGTGAGGAGAGGTCATTCGAAAAGAACGAAGAACTTTCTTCAACTGGATAGCAACGGAAGCCGTGCATTCTTCAATTTGATTACATTTTCTGTTATTTTTTCTTTCTAAACTTTCAATCTATTTCTTTTTTATTTTTGTTCTTTTTTTTTCTAACAAACAACATCCTTCTAGAGTTGATTCATCGCCACGAGCATTTTTCTTTTTTGAATGTCATATAGTCAAACTCTTTCTTGTTCTCCGAATCATTTCAGCTTTTTCATTAGCTTCTGACGAACTTTTCCTTTTTTGTCCACCACAGAGGAGAAGCAGTTGAAGATGAGCTCAGAAAGTTTTTGATCATAAAAACCATTTTTTCTACTTTCCACATCATTTACTGCAGCAAATAAAAAAAAGAAAATATGCTTTACTACTCAAAAAAATTTGCCGAACGAGCTCAATATGAGAATGACTAGCTGAGAGAAGGAGAAGACAGAGTAACATTTGGAAGCTTATAACTTTTGTAGTTGAACTTACAACCCAACAATCATCTTCATCTGCTTCTAATTTGAGAATTCGAATGTCATAAAGAGCTGAACTCTCTATTATTCTTGTAATATTTTCTTTATTTCATTCTATTGTTATAGACCACCATCATCAATCTCAATGCTTACTCCCGAAGGAGGAATGAAGAATTTTCGTTAAAAGCTCAAGACGATTGTCACACACATACACAACACTCTCTTACTCACACTCATACCAACTCAGCGAGCTTTCGATAACTCGCTGATAATCAGTTTTTTCATATCTTTGTTTCGTCCAGAAGTCAAACGTCGCCTTTGTGTTTTTTGTGTTTTGCTTCATTCTTTGTCTGGCTATCTTCTGTTTCATATGACAGATATTCACAAATTCATAGAACTTCTTCGTCATTTATTCGTCTTTTGGTTAAAAAAAAAGAGAAGAAGACATGTATCACTTCCTCTGTCGCATTTATCATATTTTTCCATCTTCAGCAATGTTTTGTTGTTTAGATTCTCTATGAATTATAAGAAAAAGTCTTTCTGCTGTCCTTCTCTTCTGAATAATTCGCTCTTTAAAGGTCAGTCATAACAGTCCAGTCTTCATTTGTCTGAACTTTTGCATTCCATATATGGATGATTGGGTGAAGAAACTACTTTTTTCGCTTCCCCTCGTCGTATTCTTCCCATATAATTTAGTCATTTGTATTCTATTTTATGACAACATACAACTAACTTGTTTCATATAGTTAATGAGCTTTTCAAACATCTGTTTCCACCTTCTTCATTCATGTACACTTCATGGATAGTAGTGTAAGGAATGTTTCTTTCTCTCTTCTTCTTCGAATTATTTGCATAAATGATTCTGTGAGGTAATAATTAAAGTTATTAGATGTTCATTAAGTATTGTACATCAGAAAGTATCATCCGACATGATCATGTTGCCTTTTAAAGCCAGCCGTCTCTCTTTCCCTCTCCTAATCTGTTAGTCCATAATTTACCTTTTTGAGCAGTGGTCCATGGGTAATAATAGGTGTCCCATTAGATTCATCCATTTTGCCAAAGACCTTTACCTTACAATCTCTTCTTACACATAATAAATCTTTTCCTCTCTCTCTCTCTTCTGCTCTTATTCATTCCCATTATTTATATTATTGTATAAATCATGACAATAATTAAATTATAATTAACAATATACTTTTGTGTTCATTTGACACCTTTATTTTTTTGTTTTTCTCATCGTTATTTGACACTTACTTACTCATTCTCTTACGTTTAATGTTCTAAAAGTTGCTTTTCAGATAACTATATGTATAGCAGTTATATCTCATAAACTATGCTAACCATTATATTATACTTCTCTAATTTATTATTTTATGCCCAAGGTATGTAATGCAACCGTTCATTGCGTCTGTTCGTCAATCAAATGACGCTCTTCCCTCGTTGTCACGTCAACAAGGCGTGATATGCAAAATTCAAATATCATGTTTTTGTATTATAGGAGCATGCTTTCATTGTCTTTCACCAGATTCACATCTGAAGCCAACACTTCGACGTCAGCTCAAAACTCAAACTGATGTGTTCTTCTGGCAAATCGGAACACAATGGAATGCTTGTAGGTTAGTATTTTCTGGAACGCATGTATATAGAAAGGTATACGTATAGTTAAGAGAATGATATTTTAGTGAGAAAGTAAATCCAATGATTCCATCTATTGAAGGGCAAATCTGTTCAAAATACCAAATGTGCGTTACTCTCCAACCGAATATTCCAAGTAAGGATTTTTATGTTCTCCCCATGTTTTGTCATACAAGATTCAGTTAGTCTTAGATGATCTCTATTTTTCTTGTTGATCATGTGAGCATCGGTTATATTTAAAAACTTTAATTTATTTGAAGAAATTAAACTGTTTTTTGATGTTTATGAAAACATACATCTTCTGCAAAAATATGATTTTATCATAAAATACTATGATGAGGATAAGCACGTGCCTAGCGTGCAAGGGCATCTGTTGACTTCTCACAGAATTTCAGAGATCATAAGAGTAAATTGCTGTCACACACTCAATAGTTCCTGACCTCTTCTGAATTTCTTCCTTTGTTTTTGGGTTGTTTTCACGAAATGTTACTATAAAATCAGGTTTGGTAATCAAAAATCATTGTAATAGTAGTATGAAACTTGACGGTTGTAACCAACCTTGCACCCCTCACCCACACCTCTCTCGTAGTATTTTCATTCTCAATCGCACACTCTTTCTCTCTCTGATTGTCTTGTTCAACTTGACTCGATATCTTTAATCAGATATCATCTGATGAGAAAGAAACTGCTAGGAATTCGTTCAGAGAATAAGTTTGTTTACCTCTCGATTCCTTGTTCTACCATCGGCCATCACAGTTGATCATTCTACTTGTTACTAATTTGGGGTTGACTGTTTGCGTCATTCTGACGTTCAACCTTCCGTTGTCCCTTATCAAAAATCTCTTTTAATCTATCTTTGATACTTTCAGATTCTACATTTGTAGTTCGCGGATGTTTGGAGAGTGTTCTTCGATATAGTTGGAGGGAGGATGAGCGTCTTCATAAAGAGGGGTAAGATAGTGCAGAATCAGGAGAAAAACAATACATATAGGAAGATTAATTAAAAATTCGTATCAATCTTTAAAAGATATAGTAGATGAGAGGTGTTAATAATCTTCTTAATATTCAACATCACTAATACTCCATCAGTCTAGTTACATGTATTGCAGATGCTATATGATACGATCCTTACCTATGTATCCCAACGAACAACCCATGGATTATATTATTTGTGTGTGCTCCGGAGATTACTGTAATCGAGATGAAGCTGTTGATTATGTGTCAGGGCCTTTTGATTATGAGAGGGATACCATCTTACAGTTATCACCAAACCATGATGTATATTATGAGGGAAATGGACGAATTCAATTAGCTGTTAGCTCAGCATCATTAGTCGATAAAGCTTTCATTGTCATTTACAGTACATTGTTATTTCTACTGAAATAAACTTTTTTTTCACTTTGCTTCCTACTCAAACCGCACCCTACCCCCCTCCTCTCATATGATTGCCATCAAGTTTTCTAAAAAATACAGAAAAAAACAGAAGAAAACTTGTCTTGTGTAAGAGATTATCAATTGGCTGCTATTCGAAGAATGATCTTTCTGCAAATCGAGAAACGAACTTTCATTCCTCATCATTCGGCCTTCTTAACATAATTCTCAGGTAGGTCTCGCTCTCTTTGCTCTTCTTCATTTGTTTTTTTTCGTTAAGAATCCCCTTGTAACTGAATGTGACCGCATTTGACACATCATGAGATAAGCTACTGAAAGCCACAAAAACAAACAAGATAGATCTGAGTCAAACCACCCACTCAGTTTGGTCAGATGACCTTTGAAGAAGACCAATTAAGCTCTATTTATAGTAAGGTCTAATAATAACTTGTGAAAGTGTATCATTATCTTGGATCTGCATTCATGCATATGTTCTGAGCAGAACATACATCCATATTTAGCTACACGTGTTTCATTTGCTCGCTCGTTGGTCAGTCAATGTTTGTTGCAAATGTTGCAAACGAGTGGAACGGTTGGTTCGTGTACACTTTCTTTGCTTTGCACACTCAATACAAAGCTATTAAGGAAATCTTTCTTTTCGATCTTGTGGTGCTCCGAAAATCTCTCGCTTGTTTTGTGGGCTCGATTTGAGCAAAACTGTATGCGTTAACAAATTCCATCATTCATTTTTCCCACATAACTTAATGAAATTAGAAAGAATTCGTGTAAATCTATTACTATCACCTGTGTTATGAACACAAGGTAGGTGGCATATGTCGTCTCCCACTTAAAGTTGTATCATAATATCTATTTGAGGATTGAAAAGTACGTGGGTGAGTCAAATGCAGGTTGAAGATGATGATGTAGCTTGTTTGCTCAGATGATGTGATGGAAGTGTTCTTCGGTGGAGCAAAAAAAACGTCAAAAAGAGCTTCTGTGCTTGAATTTACTTCCCTTTAGTTCATTTCTCTAGTGCTCTCCCTCTCAGTTTAACAGCTTCTTTGTGTTTCTTTTCCTCATTCTTTTGAATTAGTTAACTTAATGAATAAGATGAGCTAATTTGAGCTGGAAATGTTCTAAATATGTGTCTTGTATCCTACTTTGTTTATAAAAATATCAGAATAATCGAGATTGGAAGGAGGAATGAGAATGTTAGGTTGTGGAGCATTGTCGTAAGAGCTGGAATTGTTACTCATTTAAATTTCCGTCATCATCACGACGCTTTCCATTGTTCCTTGTCTGCCATCGGAAGCTCTTCAATAATTGTCCACCCTCGTTATTTTTTCACTTCCTTTTGTGTAATATTAAAAGTGACTTTTTGTGCTCTTCTTTCCGTGCTCTATCAGTCTGTGATGCGAGAGATGAAGAGATCGGAATGCTTGGTGCAGGAAATTAGAAAAACAATAGGTCAGAACGGATTTGATTCGACAAGTGATTTTCTAATCATCCGGAAAGGATATTGGACTGAGTAAGCTTCTGAAACGGATATCAAAATCTGTTCCTTTGTCAATAGAGCTATTAGATCATTTGTAAAAGGTGATGAAAGAGCCCCCGTTCCCTCCCACAATCTAAAGAAGATTACAATAATGTAAAGAGTTATCAAAGGCATATCAGGATATGATTATGTGAAGATATATTATAATCATCCATAAAAACTTGTTAAAACTGTTTGAGCTTATGCACAATTGAGATTTTATTTGAAAGCTAACAAGAAAATTCTGATTATGCCATGTGAAGAATCATCTATTCAATCAGTCACATTGAGGGCGAATGAGGAAGAAAGTCTTTGGAGACTTTTTTATTTCCTTAAAATGCCACATTTTCATATACAATTAAGAATGTTTATAATTCGAAAATACAAATTCAAAACAGCCCCCTCCGCCATCGCCGTTTCCGTCATAGTTAAGACATATAGTTAATATAATATAGTTCTAATATCTATGTACTTCCCCAGCTTTGTTCGTAACATTCATCAGCGGAAGTGGTTTCATGGAGCGTCCTTCCTGCTTCTGCGCGTGAAAGAGTACGTGTGTGTGTGTGCTACTCAACGTGCAGAAGTTTGAAGAGAAGTTGCCGATTAAGATGATTATATTTTCATTACATACAAGATCATTGTAGTGTTTTAATTGTCAGACGTTAATGAAGAAAGGAAAAAGTTTTTGTAATCGTTGATCGTCCCTCTATCAGCTTAATATGCTAACCACATACCCATCGTTTGCTAATTTCCATTAAGATTGTTATTAATGCACTATGTTCTTCGCTTACGATACTTTGGTTTTTAATTTGTTTTGCCTATCCATTTCCGCTTCTAATCTCCTGTTAAAGAAGATTGTATGTAGAGGACCAACCGGACCCTGCGCCTGTAACCAACAGAAATGGAAATGTAAAAGAACTTGAAGATAATGTGTAGGAACAGGAAACACGCCGACTACGTCAAACACGTGAAAGTTTTATGCAAATTTTTGATTTTTCCTAGAAACTTGTTGCCCCACATGTGTATAACAAAGGTAACACGAGAAGGAATAATAAAATGTGTCATTAATATAGTTAACTCATCAATTATAATCAGAAGCAGCAACAATGACCAGTTTTGTTACTTCAGGTGTTAATGAGCATGAAAGAAGCTGATCACACAAAAAAATTATTCAAATTAATGATGATTCGAGACTAATTATGCCTTCTTGTGACTATTCAGTTAATATGCGTTGTAAATTCGATGATCAACATTCAAAATCATATTTCGGTGAATAAGTCTCCGTTCAACATGTGTTACATGGAATCGAAGAGCCTCCATCTTCTTGGAACCTTCTTCAAACGCTAACTTTGCAGAACTACGGAAACGAATTTGAAATATTTAAATGATTGAAGATACAGTTTTCCATTTTAGAGACAGTGAGCGGTCAAACTCAGAATTCTTTTCTTTCGCACCTCTTCGACAGCCAGCTACTCATTTGCTTCTCTGTCAAGCGTTCAATGAAAAAGCAAATTGAACGAAAGCCGGTTTACCTTAGATGAATTATACCAACGAAAAAAAAACAATTTGATTCGAAATTTTCCTCAAAATCCTCAAGCTCAACGATTAAGCCAAGTAGCTTATCCATACGAGGAGTGGAGAAGTCTCTTCTAATGATCAGTGTAAGAAATAAACAAATAAATAAATTGCATGACGTCGTCAATGAATGGAAAGTTCATGTTCAAGGCAAACCTGGGTGAGGGCTTAATCTGCACAGGCGAAATATGGTCTGTTGTCGGTTTTTTATTTTTTCATATTTTCTGCTTTTTTGAGATTTCGGATGAAGCTTCTTTCCTGTCAAACGAAATGAGAGTATCAGTTAACATCCACTTATGACTACAAGTCAAAAAATATAATTTCCTTATATAAGAGGGGGCTAGAGATGGATATGAGATAACAGTGTAGTAGGGCAAAGGCTCTGTTACCATTTGTTGTAAGCTACGATAGTGTAGTTTGGAGTGTTCTATGAATGAATGGTGAATACACTCTCTCACACTTCTCACTCTAATTCAATTCGGAAGTTCAAGTTTGTTGAACGGGTGAGATGAAACAGTTTGATAAAGTTTGTATGGGAATCATCATGTCTTCATCATCATGTCCATCACATCACTTTAAAACGTATTTTAACACACAACCCTTAACTCAAATCGTTTTTATATCATTTTTTTGTGTCTCATGAAGTTCGACAAAAAAATGAATCAAAATAGCCGATCCGTTACTACAGTAAGACGAACTGATATCTGTGAAAGTTGATGGCAAGCATTTTGTCATTTGTAACAATTAATTCATACATAGTAAGATCATTTACGAACAAAATAAAACTACGAAAGCTGTAAAAGGACTGTTTGTAAGAGTTTTTCGATTGAATTTTGTATTAACGTGGCTTCACACAAGTTCGTTATATCAACTACAAACACACACACGCGCACACACATACACACACAACACGTCCTTTCGTTCTGTTCCGAAACATTTTTGAAAGAAAAATATCTTTTTTTCCTTCAATTATTCCTAATTTCATGTTTTGTGATTGTTATCGCTATTTGCTCAAAATATTTAACTTTATTTCTTATAATTTGCTGAGTTCAGTTACGCCAATTCCATAATATTCACATAATTAGAAAATGTGGGCGGAGACTGGGCGGGAGGCGGAGACGGCCGACCATTTATAAGGTCTCGATCGCCACATAAATTTCTCAGAACTCGGAACTTTCAGATAAACTCCACACCTCTCTAAGCATTCTTTACTTTAGAGATCATTATGTCTTTTTTACTTTTTTATTTATTTTATCAGTCAACTTCACGCTTTGTTTTGTCAACTTGTTGTTGAAACGTTATGCTTGTTCTTTCTTTGCATTACAGTCTCATCCTGCTCTTTCCTACAACTTTCTAAGTTTTCGCTTTTCAGAACTAATAATGATATTCGAATTGCCAATTGAACATTTTCCAATCACTGCTCGATGCACAAGTCCTTCGACTGCATCCTCATCTTCAAGCTTACCTGAGCGAAGGATTCCAATGCGAGTAGCTCATTGTAAGGAAGTCACCGGAGTTATGCCTCAATCACCATCAGGTAAATTCTAGTTCATTCAATCTTGCTCTTGCTTTCGCAAGAATTTCCAATATGACGCATCGAGTATTTCATCATATTCTTTTTCAGTATGTCGGTCCCAGTTCAAATTCCCGATCTCACGCTTCGCCACAATGCCTACGCTGAAACGTGCTATGACTTCACCTGTGTTGCTTCCATCCACATCATCGGCTTCATCATCTTCTGAAGCCCCCATCTTCTCCAGTTCCAGCAGCCAAACTCTGGTGGAAAGCCGACCCAACTCATCTCTGAGTTTAGCATCAAAAGCAATTGCTGACTCATGTCTGACTGTACCAAGATCCGGGCCACTTGATAAGCACGGCTCAAGCCCCTGTCTGAACTCTGGAAAAGGTTTCATGCAACGGATGCTCACCCGTGGCTTGAGCACAAGTCTCTTGGCTCAGTAAAGCTCCCCAACGAGCCAGTTATGACAAAGCAGTGACGTCGATCGCGCCGGAATTACGGTAACGAGAAATTTCTGAAAGTTCTTCTGCCGTTCACGGATGATCGTTATGTCCTTTCTCTATATCCTCGGGTCTAGTTTCCTGTGAAGAAGACGTTATGACAAAATCAGAGTTCCTAGTTGGATCGTAATATACCATTTTCGCACTTGCAATGTTCATTATGAACGCCTTCCATACTATTCGTATCAATATGGTCTCGTTTCACAACAAAGCTTTATCTGTATGTATATGTACGCATAATTTTCCTTCCAAAGATGATCCCTACAACAGCAATCCTCTCATGCCATATGTGTTGTAATTATAATTTATTTGAGAAGAAGAAATGATTGAACTAATGAAAGTTATGTTTTATTATTATGTTCTTGTGTTTGATAATATGCTATAAGGAAGCAAACAGAGAGATAACAAACAATGCACAGGTGGCACACATGTGCTTGCAACATCATGTGATATATGCATGTCCAGTTTGGAAGTTTCTAGAACCTACTTACCAGCTTTCTGTAAACATTACCATAAAAAATAAATTCTTTCTGACCTTCAGCACGTAACATATCACATTTGGTCTTTGATTTGGCGTTTACTTAGCTGTTTTTACCCGTCGAGAGCGAGGAAGAAAAAATGCTTCCAATGAGGCAGTCTCATGTGTTAACTACAAACAATTAATTAATCATATCATAAAAAAAAGAAACAGTCACATAATAATTTATTAAATGAAAGTATAAAAGTGTGACAGGGAGTAAGAGTGGATGTTAGAATAGAAGACACTGGATACGAGGAGAAGGAGAGAGAAACGAATTCCAACCGCTCTGCGCATCACCTTCATCACAAATGAGCTTTGACTACAATTCGCTCCAAAGTGGATGGAGCGAACGCGATATTCAAATGAAATTTTAATTGAAATGTGCATATCTACTTCCTTATCTTTCATCTTTCGCATATGAAACTCCATTTAACAGGTAACGGGGGATATCTATTCTGTTTGTATACCGGAAAAGATGAAAAGTTTTATTTTGAAAGGAGAAGTTGAACGACGAATTAGTGAAAAATCATTTCCATCGAAATATCCGTATATAGTTGAATGAGCTGGATGAAAATACAACACATGGGCAGAAGATTACGTGAAAGCAGCTTAATAAATGCTAGAAAAAGCTTTAACACGACAAATGTGTTCTGTATTTGAAAGATAAGCGAAATAGCCTGTTTCGAAATTTGAAGTAATCGATGATAATTTAACATTGAAACTGTTTTCATCGTCTCCTCCTTGTTCTCTTGAATCGACGTTGAAAGGATGAAGAGCTGACGCCGAATGCTTTCTCTTGCAAAGGTTAAAAACGAGCTGAGAAATTTTCATTAAAACCATATTCTGAAGAACAGAATGACGTACGAAACATTTTAATAGAATTTCGTCAGTTTTAGAAATCTTGGGAGTTACTATTGTCTATTTGTTTCATTTAAATCTGCAGAAACCTCTCTCTCTCTCTCTGTGTTCGTCATACAATGTGTTGTGTGTGTGTGTGTGTGTGTGTGTGTCTCCTCTCTCTGCATTAGAAGGCAGGTTTCTTAATATTTATCTGATTCATTTGAATAGCTTTTTGTGGTAAAAGAAGGGAATAGAGAATACAGATTCCGAAAAGCGAACAATCAATTCTCACATGTAATTAACAACTTATTCTATTTTCGGTCTGAGCATTCTTCTGAAATTACTAAAGAATATGGAGAGGAGAGTATGGAGATCAAGACACACTTTCCCTATGTGCTCAGGGACAATGATGTGAGTTTCGAGAATTAAACAAAAAATGATTTTCGCTTTTGCTGTAAAGGTGTTTACTCCTCTGCTACTTCAACATAGAGCCGGCTGGTTGGTTGGCTGACTGGCAACAGTCTGTCTGATTAGTAACGAAAGATATATTTCATGAAATTCTCATTAGTAGTCATTTCGTGGTCGTCGTCGTCGTATTTGTTACCTACTTCCTCATCGTCGTAGAGCCTGAAGGAATAAAAAAAATTTTTTTAAGCAAAACATGGCTTGCAAAACATAATATTCTCACCTTAGAGAGAGAAGATGCAATCCTTCCTCATTCAATATTTAACGTTTTTAAATTTAAAATCCGCTCAAATCACGGCCAATTCATTTGATAAACCAAGAAATCAAAAGTTGATTGGAACACTTCTTTCTTTAATCTAAAACATATTTTCAATGCAAATTTAGATGAAAAGGAGATCAGAAAAAAGAAAATCAGCTTAATGTAGTTTAAACTGATCATGTAGAGAGTTAAACCTCATTATGATAAACTTTCTGTTCCAAACGCTGCTATAGCTAGCTCGTTCACCTTTTGAAAAAAAATTTCGACGTCGCTGTGATAAAAGGCTATGTACGTCAGGGACGCTCATAATCCCTTTTTTTCTTACAAAATAATCCATTGGCTATATATGGAAAGGATTAATTTACATACACTGTTAAAAAAGTTTAAGGAAAGACCAGAAGAGTTCAAAGCAGAACGATGACATCGCTGAAGACATCAGAAAGCATGAAAATCAAATGAATCAAACGAAATATCAGAATTTTCCAATATCGACGTCATTCTTCTTGTTTTTTCAAGTAAATTTCTTCCACAAAGATCGACGTGACGACAGCAGTTGTGACATACCGTTCATCATCCAACAGCATTTTTCTTCTTCCCTTATCAAGATGGGACAAATGAACAAGACCAACGTAATTCATGATGTCCGGTAAACTTCTGACACATCGTTTACCATACTAGATGTCACATTCCATTTTCAACAAAGCACATATGTACAATGGCAGGCTTCGGACCGTCAACTCATCATCACCTGACCTTATTTGGAATATACTCACATCATCGTTCATGTTTTCACTTTTTTCTATGTTATTTTAAGAACAGAACTGGGAGAGAAGATAAAAAAACCAGAAAATCTTCAAAATCAGGGACGAATTCATATTTATTCTTTGAAAATTATGGTTTTCTATATCTTTTCCAAATCTGAGACTGAGAATTTCACATCCAGATAAATGAGATTATGAAGCATCCATAGTCGTCTCTTATCACATCAAATCAAAAGATCACTTCTAACAGAAAAATATGTTTTTTTCACAGACAAGAGCTCTCAAAAACTTTATTTGTCTTCATTTAAAGTAATAGAAAGGACCTTCACTCATGTTTTCGAAATGAACAGGGTTTTATCTGTTCTCATAGCAAGTTTAGATGCTTGTCTCAGATCACAGACTCGGATTTGGAGATTTGTCCGTTTTAGCAGTAACTCATCTCATTTGATAAAACCTTTTTATTCCTTTTGAAATAAAAAAGTTTTGGATTTACTTTTCACAAATCTCTAATTCTAATAATAGTGAAACAAAGAAATTCTAATCCTTTTCAATTAGAAAGAAAGAATAAAGATTGAAGGTGGCATGAAACACTCGAGCGGGTATCCCAAGAGGCAACAAACTCATATAGTTTCTTAATTTTCCATACAAACTATAATAATCTTTTTGTTTCAATGAATATGGAAACTATTATTTTCAGTTCAATGAGAGAGATGTTATACATGGCAGTTGTTGGAAAAGAGATAATTGAATTGCAATAGATGTGAATGAAGGTGGATTTCCTCAGAATCACTCAGGGTCTTGTTTACATTCGTTCGGAACTTCTCAAACGGTTGAATAGTTCATGTTTGGGAGGTTGGTGATATCCAACTATGAGAAAACTTCGAATGAACTTCTTTTTCTCCGAACATTCATTCCACTTACAGTTGATATGCAAAAGTACAATTAATTCCGAATCACTAACCATAATCTTTCCTGATGTCCTCAACTAATACAATTATTGTAAATGAGGTCAGAGATTGAACCTTTGCTATGTCTAGCGAAAGCAAGCATGATGGTCATTGCTTGTGGGGATGATAGAAAGAAAAACATGTCAATCAGTCACTGATCATTCATGGTTTTTGACTATCCAGAAGTTCTTCTTCTTCTTCTTCTTCTTCTTCTTCTCCTTCGTCTCTTTCTCCATCTTCTCTGTCATTCAGTTACCGCCTTGTTTTCGCTTTCACATGGATATAGTAGTTAGCATTCGATGATGAAAGTATAAAACGATTTCTATCAATGATGACGAGGATGATATGGAAATAAACAATAATTGGTTTTTGAAGATGCTAAAGTTAGAAAGAGTTGAAACAAAGAAATATAGAAACCAGTCTAGGTGTGGTTTCGTAATTACCAGTAGGTGTTGGAATAGATTTAATCATTCAAAAACATACAAAACATTCTATCTAATTAATTATTCAAAACAAATCAGGGACGTGTGAGAGAAATATCACTTAATGTCTTCCATATAGCTTATCTTTCCTGCAAATCATTGATTATGCTAATTAAGCATCGTTCATCGTCGACACGGATTATGCTAATCATAATGACGTGGAAGACGAGATTCTTAATCATATCATGGGTTGAAATGACGCTTAGCGGTTGCGATGATGTGCCATTTTCTGGAGTAACACATTCGAATCATTTTCAGATCAACAAAACATCAACACGTCAAGCGTTACGAAATAGAATCTGTGAAACAATAAAGAGATTAGCACTAGTCTCATTGCAGAATTTATGAAAAGAAAGTTAATTGTTTACATAGACGAATGAAGCAAGAAAAAAAGGTTCTCAACGCCAAATAACAAATCTTTTCAACACCTCCTCAACCTATGTAATTCATAATAATTTGGAACAAAACTGAATGAAATCATACTTTTCTCTTTCTCCCTCCATTTTTTCGAAAGAATTTAATCTTGTTTTTATCTATATTTGTTTATAATTAACACCAAACAAAAAATTTTCCCTTCGAAATTATTTGTTGTTAAGAGAGGATAAAGATCATTCGATTTTCAGACTTTTCAGATATTCTGAAATTACTTACTTTCGCAGGATATCCTTTATCTCCAGAATATATAGATTTCAATATTAATAGATGAATCCAGGAATGAGAATATGTTCGAAGTATGAATTCAAAAAAATAGTTGGAGTAAGTACAAAAAACTATTCGTGGCTAATAATCAGTCAATTCAGTTCAAGTAATGTCACCCTGTGCACCACAGTGTAGTCTTATCACATAAAGTCGCCAATACACATTGCCTTCAAAACATTGTCAAAATCGACCCAACCTTCTTTGGTCGTCCCTATGCATTAGTGTGTGTGTGTGTCGATTTTTTGTGTTTGTCATCGAATTAGTTTATTTTAATTATAATTGAACAGCAGGAGGAGATGAGTAACCATCGTTGTCACCGCCTTGAAGGCAAAGTCGCAATTGTCACAGCTGCAACTAAAGGGTTAGCATACATTTCTCACAAACAGTTTCTAGTTTTAATGAATTCTAAGAATGGAAAGCTTCGTGCAACTCCCTAGTTTTCAGAATTGGGTTGGCTATTGCCATCAGACTTGCAGAAGAAGGTGCGTCAGTCGTAATTAGTAGTCGTACCCAAGAAAACGTCGATAGGTATCCTTTCGTAATACATCGCTATACTTTTCATTATCACTTCATAGCGTAGTCAAGGAGTTGAAAAACAAAGGATTGAAAGTTGAAGGAACGATTTGTCATGTTGCTAATCCTCATCATCAGAAAAAGCTTATAGATTTCGTAAGATTGCATTTACAGCCTTCTCCATTTGAAAGTTTTCATTACAGACTCTTGAGAGGTTTGGGAAAATTGATATACTGATAAATAATCAGGGAATAAATCCTTCTTTCGGCTCGATTCTTGGTTAAGAACCTGGTTTGAAGGTTTTTATAAGAGTATTTTACAGATGTTCAGGACTCAATGTGGGATAAGCTATTTGAAACCAATGTGAAAAGTGGATGGCAGCTAACAAAACTTGTACAGCCTATCATGGAGAAGAATGGGTTCGTAATCAAAATATCAATTCAAGAACAGTTCATACTTACAGTGGGGGAAGTATTGTCTTCAACTCGTCGTTCGGAGGGTACAAGCCCCCAGCGGTAATACTTCATAATTAACTATTTTTCTGATATTCTTTCTAGGGAATCGGAGCTTATGGAGTCACGAAAACTGCTTTGATTGGCCTAACAAAAGTTTTGGCTCAAGAATTGGCGTCTCACAATATTCGCGTGAATGGAATCGCCCCGGGTATTATAAAGACAAAAATGAGCAAAACAGTACTTAGACTTCACCCTTCCTCATTAAAATATTTTTTGTAGCTGTGGGATGGAGGAGAAGAAGAAGTTATCGAAAATCAAGGGGTTATCTCATACAATTCGAAGGAATCGTTAAAGTAAGAACATTTTCAGATTCCGTTGGGAAGATTGGGCAAGACAGAAGATTGTGCCGGAGCCGTGGCTTATTTGGTATCCGATGATGCTTCCTACGTTACAGGAGAAATGATTGTCATTTCCGGAGGAATTCATTCTAGATTGTAAAGTTGGTAAATCTTCATTATTTTAAGAGAAAAAAAGCGAATAAATATTTGATCGAATAAATTCAGTAGTGGTATCAGTAGAGTGAATAACATGAAACACGTGCGTTCTAAAAATGTGATGAATCTCTCAAAGTTTCAAAATCAACAAAAAACAAAAATTATTAAAACAGCGTTATTTACAGCAAGGTTGATGGTAGGTGTTACCGAGTACATTTTTTTCAGATTGATGAGAGCTAGAGCTCATGCTACGCTTGCTCTCCGGAATTTCATTCTTGCTGTTGCCCAGCTTCGCAATGATTTTCCACATTTTTTCTTCAGTATCTTGGAGCAACGAAGCTGTCTCATTATCATAGTACAGGTCTGAGTCTCTAAACATCTCCATTATCAAAGCAGCCTGTAAAGAACAAGTTCAAGTAATAAGAATAATAGTGAAAGGTTACCTCTTTAATGCGATGAAAATTCCTTATTACTTGGTACTTGCGCCCATATTCTCCGGGTGTGCTTATCGAATGCATTTGTCCCATCTCGAAGGAGGCTATATGAGCAATCATCTGACACTTGGATTGCATTTCCGTTTCATCAAGAGTTGTAGAAAGCGAGTTATCATTCAAAGGAAGAGCAGATAAAGGTTTCTCGGATGATGTATCAGAAGAATCACTTAGTGACATTTTCGGTCTTGAAGTCCGGCTCACGCTTCTAGAATCGGATACTCTTCTTCTTCTTTTTGGTGACGGAGCTAGAACATAGTTCGGAAGTTGTCGAAGTGAATATCGAGTTTGGTTTGCAGAACCACGAACAGTTGGACTTTTCGTTGGAGAACCGTGGGTGTATGAGAGAACTGGAGAGGCAGCAGTCATATTTTCCTCATAGATGTGTGCTCCAGTGTTCCTTGTTTCTCCTTTCTCTTTGAGCGATTTTTCAGCTTTCTCTCTATCAGCTTTTTCTCTGAGAGCTCTGTCTTTCTCCTTAGTTGCTTGTTCCTTGGGACATTTAGGAGTCGTAGATTTTTCGTTGAAACGAGCATTAAATAACTGATTCGCGAGATCAGAATCATGAACGTTCATACTCTTTAGAGCATTGTTCAGACTGGCTCGTTTCTGTTCATATGCTTTCTTAGCTCGAGAATTTATGCCAGAACTTCTTCTAGGAGCAGCATGAGATTTCACAGTCGCGACCGTACTATTACTAACACTTAAAGCAGAGATCGTCGGATAAGTAGCTTTTCTTGAAGCATTTCTTGACAAAGAGGGGATTTCAGGGCATCGAGAAGAGAGAAGAGATTGCTCTGGAAAAACACATTAAAGAGAAGATGTATAGAAAATCATACTATTAAGAGCCAGATAAGATAACTCATCGTTGCGGCGTTTCAATCCACTGCTGTAGATTTGAGGAGTATTAACAGGTAAAAACGCATACCGAGGATGTGGTGCGTATCGAGCTGTAAAGAAAACTGTTCAAACAAGAAACTGATAAGGAAACCACTTGGACAATCAGCGCTAACTGCTGAAGAAGATGATGAAGTCAACGTGAGCCTAGGAATATTGTCTCGACTCATTCTTCTTAATGTATCATCGTCCCTCTTCAGTGAAGCCATGCCATAGGTGTAGTCGTTGGCCGGTAAAACATTTTGCATTTCCCAAAGATTTTCAACCCTGACTTCAGGTTTGATAGGTTTCTCGTAAACCTCCGAAGGAATTCGAAGAACAGAAGATGTTGAGTTAGCGGCTTCGGTCAGAAAAACTATTTCATCATCAGAATCTTCAGTTTGTTCATCCATGGTTGATTCAGGGGTCGTCATTACCGAACTACTATAATTAGGTAATTGCTTTTTGTTCTTAATCACAAAGCAGAAGTTGCCTCTAGGAACTTCTAAAACAGAAAATTAAAAAGGAATGGGGATCGAAGGAGAAATTACCAATCATTGGGATATTATTGAATTTATGAAAAGCATGTATGAAACTGAATGTACATGTAAAGTGTCCATTGTCTTCAGCTTTAAGCTAGATAAAGAATAAGCATTACAAACAGGAGATCGGTTTCCAAACCTTAACGAAAGCTGGACAGAATCTCTTCCCTTGTCTTTCTTGACCTTCAGAGCATCTGAGAAATACGAATGAAATTGAAAACATGCATTCAGACTCACTTGAATAGTTGAACACCAGGTAAAGGAAATTTATTTTCTTTGAACGTATATGTATATCGAAGGCATAAGTTGGAAAACCATTCCTGCAAACGACGTTATACGAATTCAGGCTTATATCATACAAAACATACGTTGAAGTCAAACAGTTTCGTGAAGTAAACTTCTCGTAGCCCATAATCATGGTTCTCAACATTACATAAGCTTAGATGTGACTCGGCCAAATGCAGAGTCAGCAGTTCATGGGTAAAGAATTTAGAGATACATCCAACAACAGGGCAAGCAAGGGCTTCCTTGAAAATAGTCACCTCAAATATTTCTTAGCATAATCTGTACCTTCAATCCTGGAATGCTTGGAACCACCGTACAGTCGAGAGAATGTAATTTCCGAGATACAATCGAAGTGAACTTTTTTCCACATTTTTCACAATTATAGCCATGAGTTGGCTCAGTATCGGTATTCACACATTGACTGTTCATTTCCAAGCTTTGAATGGTCGCCCTTATTCAGTTCAATTTGATATCACAAAATTTATCTCAAAAGCTTGAACAAACGGTTTACAAACGACGAAAAAAAAAAGACAAACCGTTGACAGCCTAAAGTTCAGTTAATAGTAGTTTCATTTGAGTCTTTTCCGTCTATAAAATAACAAATTAGGATTTTCAAAAAAGAATTTCAAAAGGATTTTGACATGTGAGAAAGAATCTGTGAGTGTTCAACTTCAGACTATGCCTACTTCGAACGGTTTCGTAACACGTACAAACTCCGAACGAAACGTTGACCAATGAATACTTTGATCTGTCTCTAAGAGTGAGTAGAGTAGAAAACAATTTCAAATTAAAATATTAAAAATAAAAGAAAAATTCAGTCATTCCTTCATGAAAATTCATTTCATTCAAAATCGGAAGCTGCTTGTATACAACTAATAGGGAAAACCGAAATTTGAATTTAAAAATATTTTCAAGCCTTTCCGGTAATTTACATTTGAATAATCATGACAGCTGAAGTGAACTATTTTTTGCGTACTGCGTACTGCGTATCTCATGTATCCCGTGTATCAAGAGTCGCGGGACTCGAGGACTGCCGAGGGATGAGGAAATACAATGACGGGAAAGTATTCGAAAGAACAGAATGAACTTTCTGCTTCAGTCTATTTCAACTTTATCTGTTGTTCTCAACACTGCTTGAACGAAATACATCCACATCTGAGTACTGTAGACATGTTGAATAGTTAAACACAAAGTAATTCCATCTCCAAATTTGCAAACATAGACGTCTTAAGACCTCAATTATCACTTGTTGAAGTTCAAAATTCATTTGAGGGATTACGTTAAGTGAACTGGAACTCTTCCGATTACAATACATGTTGGAATGTTGATGGGCTAAGCACCATGCGAGTATGAGCAATGCGTTTACAATATCATTCTTGGTCAACTGTTTTAAACAGTGCTTAATAAATACAAAACATTACAATATGGCTTTAAAAACTGAGAAATTATTTATAAAGTATCAAATATGAGAATCATCGTCGTTTTCGCAACCTTGTTCGCTTTTCTGCCAATCATAGCTGGTGTTCTTCATGATGACGTTGTTTACAACTTAGCTTACAACCCTATGGATAACATTACGTACAGTCCTACAGATAGACCACGTAGGTTGAGTATTGCGAAATTTGACTTCAGTAACTATCACAGGCTGTTATATGGGATTCTGCCCCACATTTTTCGTCTGCCAATTAGGATATTGTCTCTACGATCATAATGCTGCTAGAAGATATGCAGAGCGCGAAAGAAACAAACCAGGCTTTTTCAAAACCATTTTCAAAACATTCTGGCCTTTCTAATCATAACGAAGTCAATTCTCAATAAAAGTTTTATTTTCATAATCAAAGACCCGTTTAGTCATTGTTAGTACAAAAGAAATCGCATATGTACAGAAAGAGTTATGTTAGAACAGTTCAGAGGATAGCGGCCATGATGATGGATGCCATGGAGAGATAGCGTACCGAAGATTGAACTAAGGCAGCAGCTTCCATATTCACATCACTCGCTGAAAAAACAATCTAGTTTCAGAATTTGGACTTCCGTTTTAAAAACCTTGGTGTCCTTTGCTTTCCGCTACTACTTGTTGTTCGCTTGGAGGAGATACTGGTTTAGGTAGACGATAAGTCTTAATATCTGAGCATTTCGAAGGCCATCTGCAATCCGATCAATAGAGAAGAAACAATAATTGAGTCTTATACTTCTTCACAGCATTAGTGTCTAGAGCCATCTTTTCCATACTTCCGAAAGATCTTCGTGTCAAATCAACAACAAGTTCAGCGGTATCAAAGTCGCATTTGTGGGCAATGGTAGGGATATCACAGTGGAGAGTACACGTGACATATCTTCAATGAAACGTCATTGGAAAAATCAAACATCATAAGTTTTCTCACTCGCAACTATCACCGAGATATACTTCGGCTTGAGTTGTATCTCCGCTCAATGCGAGGTGTCTGAAGTTGTTAATCAGAGATGTTACGGCGTCATGTTTAGGCGCACACAGTTTAATACAATCTGTGTTGCTGCTGACGGTTTCCAAGCAAGGGAACTTCTGTCTTATTGCTTAAATGTGTACACTGATGTTTTCAATCTGATAATCCTTGAACTAACCGTCATAATTGTAGACGCAATAATGATCAATTATCTCAGATGATCGCATCAGAAGTTGATGAAGGTATCCGGGGTCACATTTGGAAGAACAGTGTTGGAAAGTATGATAAATTCTGAAGTTAGTTCCTTTTTTTCTATCCTGATTGTGTTATTTTGTGAAGTGATTGTGTGATTCCAATTTCAAATGACATCTAGATCGTGTCCACGTCATCCACGTAATTACGTGTTCAAGTTCAACCACTTTACACATCATGACAGAACATAGCGGTTGTTTTTAGATCTGATATAAAACATAAACGAACCCGCAGAATTTTTCGAAGAAAGTAGTATTGGAGAACGAAGTCAGGAAGTCATTGTAGTTTAACTGTAAGGATTATCATAATAATCACAAACGGTTAACTCACCTGTAAGAGAGAAGTAGTACGTTTAGCTCCCAATTGGCTTCTGATTGCCTCGACAAATCCGAAAGCACATTGGCCAACACACGAATCGGGGTTGCTTGATGTATGAGGACTATAAAAAACGAGGAAAGTAAACGATTAATCTAAAATAATGAGCTACCTAACAGTTGGAATAGATGGATCAAGGGTGGGCATTTGATCAAACGCACTGGCGAAACAAGATAAAACTAGACATAACGCAATATTCCAAACCATCGACATAGCCGTCTGAAATGGAGAATTTGAGAAGGTCGTCCACCTATTAACCTCAGTAGGAAAATGAAAGCATTAACGGAAAGAAAGGGGACGGCTCTTTCTTATTTCAAACAAACTGGTAAGAGTTAAGATGACAAATCAGCGGAACTGGAGAGGTTCAGAAATGGAGAAAGGAGGGTTTGAGGCAGTCAAACAGCACTTTAAGCACAATTCTACAGAAAGGAAAATGATTGTATCTTCAGAGAACTGGTGGCTATCGTGTTCGTGAGGAGATAATACTGCGTTTTAGTCAGGAGGTTTCTGTGAACAAAACAAAAATATACCGAAACAACCTGAGATGAAAGAGGTTTAGAAGCATGCGAAGGTTGTTGACTAAGACAAATCGAGAGAATTCTTGCTTTTATATCTGCCCAAGAAACGCTGTACTTCGACGGCTAGGGCTGGTTCCGAGTCACACAGTTGACGCGAGACAACCACGGGATTGTAATATCGAGACTAGAAAAGTGAAGAAAACAAGATCTTAACGAGAATGGCACGACCTCCAATGTGCATTTGATAAAGCTTACTCTAAAACCAAGGTGAATATGTCTTTTTATCACATTAAGACAGAAAATCGAATATTTATTGATGTGAAGGAAGGAAAAGGAGACGAAAAACCTCTTAATAGTTTAAGTTGACTAATGAAAACCTGAAAAGAGACAACTTTCAGATAAATGTAGTAATTCATATGTCACATAATTTACATTTCACCTAACGTCTTATAAGGAAATGATTGCGCTAGAGCGTAAAAACACCCAAAATCGTCAAATATAAATTAAATTTTTAGCAACAGTTTCAACATGCAGCTAACAAGCACCCGTAGTAAACAAAATCGAAGCTACAGTTAGAACCCCGACTTCTAGAACATAAAAAAGACAAGGATTACATAGAATATATCATATTATTCCATCTCTAGAGCTTTAGCTTTCAATACGGCTGGGGCAGAACTTGGAGGTAGGATTCGAATGTCGGTAACTATGGCTGTGACAAGGTCGGAAGGAACGACTTCAACAG